>OY728155.1:1480368711-1481028711 GCA_963277665.1 Viscum album | reverse complement strand
ATGGCCTGAATCAAGCCTCTAGGTAGTGCTACATGAAGTTTGATTCATTCATGCAAGGTAACAAGTTCATTATGAGTCAATATGATGCATGTGTTTATTTTAAATCAACTAAATCCTGCATCATTTATCTTTTATTGTATGTCGATGACATGCTCATTGTTTTCAATGATATAAATTTGATTTCTTCTGTTAAATCTCAATTGAAAAGAAATTTTGAAAAGAAGGACTTAGGAGCAGTTAAAAAAATCCAAAGTGTTGAAATAATTAGTGAAAGACCAATTAAATTACTTTATATATCTCAACATGCTTACATTTTAAAAGTTTTAACGAGGTTCATGTTTGAATCTCTCAGACCTATGAATGTCCCACTTGCACAACATTTTAAATTTACTTCAACACAAGCCCCTACTGTTCCAGATGATATTGAATTTAGGTCTAACATTCATTATGCTAACATTGTGGGTAGCATAATGTATTCTATGATTTTCACTAGACATGAAATTGCATTTCCTATCTGCACTCTAAGTAGGTTCATGACCACTCCAGGGAAGCCACATTGGTATGCCCTTAAGTGGCTCCTTAGGTATCTTTCCTTTACTTCTAATATATCTTTGTGCTATGGTAGAAATGTGGATACTATGAACTTATTTTTGGTTTTTCTAAAGCTGACTATATTGAAAATGTTAACACTTATAAATCCTTAATCGATTGTGTGTTTATTGCATTTTGAGGTCTCATTTCCTGAAAGTGCAATATGCATTCTGTTGTTGCACTTTCAACTACAGAATCTGAATACATTGGTTTAACTGACGCAGTTAAAGAAACTTTATGGATCAAATGTGTGTCTTCTAAACATTTCATTCACAGTTATGTCATTAGTGTATATTCTGATACCCAATCCACAATTCATTTATCTAAGATTTTAGTATGTCATGGTAAGTCTATGCACATAGATATTAGATTAAATTTTATTAGAGATGTTATAGAATCAGGAATTGCGTGTATCAATAAGATACAAACTGACATAAACTTGGTTGATAGTTTGATTAACATTGTGGTTCTTTCTAAGTTTAAATACTATTTCGATAGGCTAAACATGGTTCTAGTTCTATGACCATAGGTGCAAGTACATCACTAAATTTAATTGAAAATGGTGAAGATTTGTGAATTAAGTCTTTTTAATTATTTTTCGTAATAATTTATTTTTAATTCTTGTTGCCATTATATTTGACTCATGTTTTTCTTTTATTATTCTTTTTTGGTTTAATTTCAATGGATCTTTGTTTGCAAGGGGCATGTACTGCGCTGCCTGTTTGGTGGCCTTATTCTTTGTCCCATGTGTTACATGCTGGAAATCCATGTTTGATGGATGCCCAATTTCCCACTATTGATTTCCATTGCAGCCCATTCTCATCTAGCCATCCTTGTCCTCTCGGTTGGTTTGAGTGGCCCGTGTTCTGTTCGGATGAGTTGTTGTGCCCTACCTCATGACACCAATGGATTGGGTGTTCTTTTCGAGGAATCAATCGGTGTCAAGGGGTTTCATCACCCTCATGCAGTGATTCCCCAAGCATGATCATTCAGCCCCCTCTCAGCAGTGTTGTGCTCTCGGTTTCACAGGAGAAACCCTAGCTTGCCTCCTTCATTTTGCTTCCTCTTTGGCGATTCATCTTGGCCTTTCACGCTCCCTCGTCTTCAGCTTGTGGTCGGTGTATGGTGGAGGTGATGTACTTCCCCGACAGAAGAAATGTGGTCGTTTTCTCGACGATCAATGAATGATGAAGGAGGAGTCTGTGGATGATCCACCAAATCCAGGAGAACTCGATTCGAGCCCTAGCTTGGAGATATCAGGACTGCCAGACAACCTATTGTCCAATGTTATAAGTATACAGTTCTTGTTTCATTTTCATTTTGAAACATATGTAATATTGCTTCGTTCCTATGTTTTTTTCATTCTTGCTGGATTGCTTCCTTTATAGCATTTTTTCCTTTCCTTTTGAGTGTTAATAAGAAGTATGTGCGTGTGTCGTGTTCTTATCTTGCAGTAGGTTCCCTAAGAGACCGAAGCATTTAAAATAACCATGTTCATTTACTTCTTTCTTTATTTCTTGCAATCAGTATTCAGTTCTGGTGTATTCATTATCAAAGTGCATAGTTCCAGATTCCATCTCTGCAGTTGTGTGGTGGTTTGGTTTTATTTGCATTGCCCCTCGACCACAATAGTTTGAAATGTATATAATAGTGTTTTGTTTTTGTATTTGTGATGCAAATTTTATTTCAAATAAATATGTATTTGCATACCGGTGTATACAGGTGTATTTGGTTCCGCGTGCTGTTATTCAAACAGCACATTGCCGCAGTAGTGCCTTTATCAGCGTTGGTAAACACTTCCCCTTTATCAACGCTAACGAAAACACTGATAAATGGTTCCATTTATTAATGCTTTTCTTTAGTGTTGATAAAGATCCCCTTTATCAGCGTTTTTTAGCGCAGATATAGTGGTTCTCTTTTAACTGTATTGAGAACAACAACACTTTTTTAACATTATTAAAGCCCTTTTTTGCATGTTGTTATAGAGTGTGGTAGTGAATCCAATACACACGGTATGACCAACATACCGAAGGAGTTTGTTTTGGGTTTGAAAGTGATTGAAAATGCATGTTATCATCTAAATTTGATATATTGGCTGAAACCACGGGTCATATACATTAATCCAAACTAACATGTTTTGAGTGTTGTTATAGTTTAGGAAAATGATATGTGGTTTAGAAGTGATAGAGTTTTGATGCTGGTATTTTAAGTGGATGATAAAATATATGAATATTAATCCAGGTGGATAATAACACAACCAAAATATATCATTAACTGAAACACAACTGAAATATCGTATCGGAAGTTATAAATTGGAAACAAAATCTCAACGGTGCGAGTGCGGGTAGAGAAGAGATATTGATCGTACATATATATAAATGGGAAGAGTTGCGGCGATGGAAGGGTGTGGTTGATTAGGATCTTGAGTGGGCGCGGCGTTCAGGATGAGCGATATTATAATGGGGAATTTGTATTAATGATTGCGTTGAGAGAGGGGAAGGAAGAAGAAGGTCCGGAGGAGGCGCATGATAGGGTTTTCAGATTCAAGACTTCTCCAGGTATTACTCTTCGCTGTTCGCACCTTCCTGCCACCACCACCAGGTCTTCCTTTTTTTTTTTTTACACCACAACCAGGTCTTCCTTCATGTCGGCCCAAATGTCATTTTCGTTTGGCTTTTATTTCTTTATTTTTTTCCTTTTTTTTTTCTAATTTCATTGAATTTCCAATTACATTTTTCCTCTTGCATTTATTTAAGTTGCTTGATTGTCTCTCTTAATTTTTCTATATTCTTTTACTTCCATTTCACCATGTTCTATTGTCTTTTACATTTGGTAGTCTTTATTTATATATTTCTCTTTTATTAGCCGTGAGATTAGTTATAAATATCCAACACTGTCTGTACAAATTTTTCAATATTATTATTGAATTTCGAGTCCTCCGCATAGGCTCCCACCGTTATCCCATTGTGTTTCTTTATTCCAAGAAGTCCTCGTTCTGATAGAAAAAATATAATGCCTCGTAAAAATTCTTTTCTTATATATAATTCTAACAATGAAAACTCACAACATATCGCATGATCTGAATCTTTGGAAACATATTCTTGGTCGTATTAACACTTACTTTTTTCCATTGTAAATATTATTAACATATCAATTTATGCATCTTCATAAGCAACGCGAATAATGAATATCTGCTTCTAAATTATTTTTTAAACAAAAACCACATGTTCGTCATAAATTATTGAGGCATATGGCGACAATAATATTTTAACAGTATTAATCTTTCTTTCATATTTTATTGTTCTCACTTTGGCATGTTTTTTTATATCTCATATTTATGTGTATATATAATATATAATATTATATTTAAATTAAAATAAATTTACAATATATTTTTGGATACATAGATAAATAAAATTATTCTGACTTTTTTTTAAAAAATTATTATTATTAAAAAGTTAGTTTGAATAATTTTATTTATCTATGTATCCAATAATATATTAATTTAAATATGATATTGAATATTATATATACATATAAATATATTATTTAATAATTAATACTATAGATTATAATTAAAGGTTTACATTCCTCTAAGCAATTATATTTTTTGAAATATAAACAATTTTATTTTATACATAATAAATCATAATATTATATGTATACAATGAAACTTTTTTAAAAAAATATTATTAATTGTAAATTTTAATGTAATGAAATAAAATAATGTTATTTACATTTATATAACTAATAATATATTTTCATTTTATTTTAATTTAAATATAAAAAATAAATTCATATATATATATATATATATATATTTGTAAGTTATTATATTTTCTAAACTATAAATACTTTCATTTTTTACATAATCGCTCATAATATTTATTATTTAGAATTAATATTTTTAAAGGATATTAAAAATAGTTAAAATAAATTAAATACATTAACTATAATATTATATATATATATATATATATATATCAAATACTATATTGTAAATTTAATTAATTTTAAATACGATAAATAATATAATATATATAATTATATTAAAATAATGTGAATAATATGTTTTACATAATATTCTTAGTAAAATAAATTTGAAATAAATATTTAGATAGAATAATTTTATTTGACTATCCAATAATATATTGTAAAATTATTATAATTTAAATATAAAATATAATTTAATATTTACATATAAATATATTCGTATGTGATTTTTAATATTCTAATTTATAATTATACATATACATTTTTATCTAATTATATTTTCATATATATATAATATTATTTTATACTATGCTACTCATAATTCAACAAAATTTAAATTATCGGAACATTATATTTAAATTTTATAAGCAATTCAAAATTACCAAAATCATACAAAGAACATATAAATTAAATCATACATTCAAACAATCATATCACTTTAATAAATAAATCCTGCAAAAATAATTAAATAAAGCAATTAGAAAACTAATATTTTAAAAAGGAAGTTTTACGTTCCTCTAGGCCGTAAAAAATATCACTACAAAATATTTTGGCATGATTCCATGCTACCCTTTATCGTCACTAACAAAAGGGTTGAAAATGGTTACCTTTATAAAGGCTCACAAAAGGGGCTCGTAAAATGTACTTTTATCAGCTCGTTTCCAAGTGCTAATAAAAGTATCCCTTTTATCATCACTAAAACGCGTGTTTCTAGTGCTGATAAAAGGTATTTTTTATAAAAATATATTTATTACTAAAAAATATATTGATATATAAATATTTTTTATTTATTTAAATATAATATATTTTATAAAATATGATTTAAATAATATTCAATATGTAATCGCACTTGATATATATGTTATCTAGTGAAAATGGATTATAAAATAATTGATATTGAATATTAATTAACAATTTGTAATTATTATTGAGTAATATTCATTTAATGAAAATTTAATGATAGAAAAATTTAATAAATTAATAAACGATCTAAAATAAGTTGAAAACATGGCTCGAACTTCAAACGATCATAACTGTTGATGCAGGTGTCCCTTTAAGGTCCACCACTTATCAAATCGAAACTTGCAAAAAAGATATATGACTCAAGTGTTTTATAGCGCCCTATTCGGTGTTTTTTATGTAAAAAACGTCTCACACAACCTTCCAAATTGAGTTTTTTGTGGGGGTGCCTTATTTTTTGAACATTTGATTGAATAAGGCACCCCAACAAAAAAACACAATTTTGGAGGTTGTGTGAGACTTTTTTGACCTAAAAAAACCCCGAATAGGGTGCCATAAAACACTTGTTTCGTATATCTTTTTTGTAAGCATTGATTTGATAAGTGGTGGAGATCAAACGAACACCCGGATCATCGTTTGAAGTTCGAGTCATACTTTCAATTTATTTTAGATCATTTATTAATTTACGGAATTTTTCTATCATTAAATTGTCATTAAATGAATATTACTCAATAATAATTAAAAATTGTTAACTAATATTAATTATCAATTATTTTATAATCCATTTTTCACTAGATAACATTTATATCAAGTGTGATTACAAATTTAGTATTATTTAAATCATATTTTATAAAATATATTATATATAAATAAATATAAAAATATTTATATAACAATATTTTTTTAGTAATATATATATTTTTATAAAATATACCTTTTATCAGCACTAGAAACACGCATTTCAGTGATGATAAAAGGTATACTTTTATCAGCACTAGGAAATGAGCTGATAAAAGTACATTTTACGAGCCATTTTTGTGAGCCTTTATAAAGGTACCCATTTTTCAACCCTTTTGTTAGTGATGATAAAGGGAAGCACTGAATCAAGCCAAATATTTTGTAGTGATATTATTTACGGCCTTAAGGAACGTCAAATTTCCATTTTAAAATTTTAGGTTTCTAATTGCTTTATTTAATTATTTTTTCACGATTTATTTATTAAAGTGATATGATTGTTTGAATGTATGATTTATTTTATATGTTTTTTGTTTGATTTTGTTAATTTTCAATGGCTTATAAAATTTAAATATAATGTTCCAATAATTTAAGTTTTGTTGAATTATGAGTAGCTTAGTATAAAATAATATCTTACATATATATATATGAAAATATAATTACTTAAAAATGAATATGTATAATTATAAATTAGAATATTAAAAATTACATACAAATATATTTATATGTAAATTTAATATACTATTTTGTATTTAAATTATAAAAATTTCACAATATATTATTGGATAGTCAAATAAAATTATTATATCTAGATATTTTTTTAAAATTTATTTTACTAAGAATATTATGTAAAACATATTATTCACTTTATTTGAATATAATTATATATATGTTATATTATTTATCATATTTAAAATTAATTAAATTTATAATATAGTTTTGATATGTATATAAATAATAATATTATTCTTAATGTATTTAATTTATTTTAACTATTTTAATACCTTTTAAAAATTATTAATTCTAAATAATTAATATTATGAGTAATTATGTAAAAAATGAAAGTATTTATATTTTAAAAAATATAATAACATAAAAATATATATAGATGAATTTATTTTTCATATTTAAATTAAAATAAATTGAAAATGTATTATTGGTTATATAAATGTAAATAACATTATTTTATTTCATTACATTAAAAATTATTGTTAATAATATTTTTTAAAAAAATTTCATTGTATAAATATAATATTATGATTAATTATGTATAAAATAAAAATATTTATATTTCGAAAAATATATTTACTTAGGAGAATGTAAATCTTTAATTATAATCTATAATATTAATAATTACATTTGAATATATTTATATGCATATACAATATTCTATATCATATTTAAATTAATATATTATTGGATACATAGATAAATAAAAATATTTTAACTAAATATTTTTCAAAAATTATATTATTAATAGTATTTTATAAAAAAAATGTATTAACATTATTTGAATACGATTACAGTAGAAATGACTTGGGCCAAGACCCTTAATTAAAATCAGAAGAAAGGAGACTTTTTTAACCAAGAAAGAAGGAAACTTATTACAAGTCCTAAAGACCTAGAAATCATGGCCCAAATGACCAGAGCAATAAGAGTGATGATGGTCCGTAGACCCAATGACACAAATTCATAAGCTTGATGCAAATACCCATTTAACAATCAACCAAAATCCCAAAGGAAATAGAAAACCAAGGAAACCGTAGCATTGTCCTTGAATCGGTCTGTTGTCACCCCAAAACATCATCACCAATGTAAACCCCTGGAGAAGAAGACTGCAGTCGCCACTGTGCTGCCACCACCATTGACCCTTTCCATCATTGCCATCTCCCCATATTCTATTGATGTTGGTAACCATCCATGCCAGCATCGTGGGTCTCCATCCTGCTGTCGCCACTGAGCATGCCCTCGTTGCCCGCATGATCGTCACGACAAAATGCAGGTTGGTGAGCCACTGTGATGTCTCATGACGTCACCTCACCCAACGAGTTTTTTATACGTTTTCTGATTTTTTTACAACAGCATAGGTTTATTTATTTATTTTTAAAAATACTCCTCAAAGGTGGCATTGTCAATTCCGCCTTCAGGTTTATGCATAAAGTCAGCATCGGCGATGCCACATATTCCCTAAAACAATAATTTTTTTTCTATTTTAATTATTATTTTTATATATTTAGAATTTTAATGTTTTATTATTATTTTTATGGTTATATATATATATATTAAAATAAAACAAAATGTTTCAACATAATTTATATTTTATTCAAGTATGTGACTTTTCTAACCTATAAAATATAAAGTATAAGACCGATATGAATGAAATTTTAAACACTGATTAAACATATAAAAAGTAGTTGAAAACAAAAAGAATATCTTGAAAAATGGTGTTGAAAAATAATTTATAAGCTTTCTAATCCACCTACTTGAATCTTAAAAATGTTTCAAGTACATGACTTTGCTATACTATAAAATATAAACTATAAAACCGATATGAATAAAATTTTAAACATTGATTAAACATATAATTAGTAGTTGAAAATAAAAATAATTTCTTAAAAAATATTGATGAAAAATAATTTATAAGATTTCTAATCTACCTATATAAAACATAAAAATGTTTCAAGTATGTGACTTTGCTAGCCTATATAATATAAACTATAAGACCGATATGAATGAAATTTTAAAAATAGATTAAATATATAACAAGTAGTCAAAAATAAAAATAATATATTAAAAAATGTTGATGAAAAATAATTTAAAAGCTTTCTAATCCACCTACTTGAAACTTAAAAATGTTTCATGTATGTGACTTTGCTAGCCTATATAATATAAACTATAAGACCGATATGAATTAAATATTAAACATTAATTAAAAATATAACAAGTAGTTGACAATAAAAAAAAGTTCTAAAAAAATGTTGATGAAAGATAATTTATAGTCTTTCTAATCCACCTACTTGAAAATTTAAAGTGCTTCAAGTACGTGGCATTGCTAGCCAATATAGTATAAACTATAATACCGATATGAATGAAATTTTAAACATTTATTAAACATATAATAAGTAGTTAAAAATAAAAATAATTTCATAAAAAATGTCGATGAAAAATAATTTATAAGCATTTTAATCCACCTACTTAAAACATAAAAATGTTTCAAGTACTTTACTTTGTTAGCCTATATAATATAAACTAAAAGGCCGATATGAATGAAATTTAAAATATTAATTACAAATATGATAAGTAATTGAATTTAAAATTTTTATTTATATGGGTCTTATAGTTTATATTTTATAGGCTTTCAATGTCATGTAGGTGGTTTAGGATCCTCCTCAACATTCATTCTTTTCACTCTCACTTCTGAGTTAATTTTCTTACATTCCTTTCATATTCATTTATTTATTTTACTTATGAAGCTATTTATTTTCAACAAATTTTTAGATGTTTATTCTATCTTTTAAATTTTATTTACATTGTTTTTATACTGTATATTCTATAAGCTTTTAAAGTTATTTACTTGAAATTTAATAATTATTCCTATGTTTCAAGTAGTCGATTTTGAAAGCAGTCAAATATAAACTGTGCCTAAAATATAAATGAAAACTAAAATACTGGATAAACATATAAGAAGGGATGATTGTAATAATAGTAATTTCATTTCAGAAGACATAAAACATATATATGAAAATGTACAATCAATATCTATGTCTATAGCGAGTAGATTTCGTCCCACATGGTGGTCTGTGAATAGGACATCTGCATTGAGTGCACAACGGAGTCTGATGACCTAGAGAGAGAGAGAGAGAGCTGATCCTTGGGCACTGGAGCATTGACTATCGCATCCACCATATGTGTTCCAGTGGTAGGAGCTGTCAACTGCATCTCATACTGCCCTCCAGATCCTTCTCTCACTAGGGTGGTGGAAGGACCTACCATCATTACAGTGGGGGAACCAAGACCGTGATGGAGTTATACCCTAAGATAGCGATGGATCTGGACCCCAAGGCTGTGATGGATCTTGACCCCAAGGCTGTGATGGATATGGAACCCAAGGCTGTGATGGATCTGGACCCCAAGGTGGAGAGAACTTTGGATATCTTGTCAAGAAAGACAGATCCCATGCCATGTCACGACCCCCTCCCCACAAAGTGTACCCCTCCTGGGCCGGTAATGTGAGAAGGGAGATAATGACCCCTGATTCCCACCTCCAGTAGGCCATGGGTTGGTGACTATCAATGAGGGTATAGTAAACACACAAATGGGAGGCATTTCCCTCTAAGAGAACACTCGCAGAAGAGAGAGATAAGATAGACACCAACCAACTCCAACTCAGAAAACAAAATAAATGAAATCCCAAGTACACTTATGTAATGTCAGGAAAAACTACTACAACTGAAAGGGGAAAAATTCAAGTACCCAAAATAAAGTAAAAAAACACCAACCACGAAGCCCAAACAGCTCCAGCAAACCCAAGAAAGTAGAAACCATACTAATATCCAACATTCTCTATGTTACCTGAAAAAATAGTTTATATATACATAGTGTGAGTATAAAAGTATACTCAGTGGGATCCTCCCCGAATCCTCTCTTGCAAAAGTAAAGAAAGAATGCTAAAGCACAATGAACAAAAAGTGAAACTAACTCGTCACCTAAACAGGTATACTGTGTTCCCAGCCTCACCATGGCTACTCTCAACAAGTAATGCATACGAGAGTATATAATATAATAAACAATATCAAGGGTACCCCGCTACTACTTCCCCACTGATTTTCCGCTTTTCCCCAACATCGCACGTCCTAAGCATCTCTCTCCAAAAAGGCTTTCCCGCAGACACCTGGGAGAAGCACCATAATATGCACCTCATGAAAAAAAACCACCACATCCACGTAATCAAGTAACCGGGTAGTTTCTGGGAGCCACCATAGCTCATCAAATGTGTATCATACGCCGGGTATTATACCTCAAGCTATTACAGCCCATACGCTGAGTAAGGATCCTCAAGCCATCACAGCCTCTACACGTCACACCTATAGTAGTCCATAGGATAATATATCCATAATATATGTGTGTGAATAACCACAAGCCATTACATCCCTCTACACACATATATGGGGAAAGCTAACCACTGTGCCTACCAGCACAAGTAACTACCAAGTGAAGAGAGCGGGTCCAATGGGGGTAGTAAGCCATCCATCCTCCCAATAGAATGTTGGGGGAAACACCCCCAAGGCTCAGAATCCCTAGGGTGTCATTTGACCTAACCGACGGGGCAGAGTAGCGTATAGAAACACAAAAAGTACAGAATATACTATATCTCACAACCACACTATGGGAATAACCTAGTATTATACTCAACTATATCTAACGTCTCCCGGACTCCCAGATACCACTTCTAAGACTAGGTATCATATAATAACACAACCATTTAAAGAGATTTATTACATTACATCATTCCCTTTTGGTCAGTTTCAATTTACATTAATTAATTATTTAAAAATTAATTAACCATAAAAAAAATCCCACATTAAATTTCATTAGAATCACACCCAAGGTCCACTTAACCTTTAAATTGTAACCATATAATTGCATCCCAACAAGCTCTAACCCCTTGGGTTAACATCATTTATTAAAAACATTTTTACTTTCCCATATTCCCAGCCATTCTAGAAAAACATTCTAAGCTACTAAACACAAGGGGGCTCAACACAGTGAGTAGATGAACTACCTGTCGAGTCTTTACCACCTAAATCAAGAGCATAGACCCATCCTACCTTTGAGAAGCTAAACACAGAAAGCACGTGGCATACCCAATGCGTCTTCGTCCCTTTCGGGAGAAGGGTAAGCATGACTAGCTTCCTTGAGAAGTGGGGAAAGTAAAGCATATATACAACCAATAAGAATCAGTAAGAATCCAAACATTCACATCGAACCCATTTCATCATCCCTGGTGTCCTCCCTGACACCTACATGCATAACCTGATGCATCTAACCACTCTAGGTGTCAACTGCTGCCACAACCAGTAGGCCTCCCTGCCCCCACATATCACAATAGCCATCTAGGCTCACATCACAACACAAGCAGTAGAAAAACAAATATCATACCAATTGGGATCTGGGACATTAAATAAGTAAGAGGGTAACTCGGAACCCTAAAATTAACTATCTTTTATCACACAACCAATTATTTAATCCATCTTGGATTAATCTGATTTATTTTTCGTAGGCTCCAAATTCGGGAAACCTAACCAGTAAGCTATCAAAAATAATTAACCATGCTTACTGAACCAATTTGATTAACATAAAATTAAAATAAGAATAACTAGATTCATTTACATGCCTCTTTATCTTTATCCAAACAATTATCAATTAATTTAGGCTTTACGTTCTTTACCAATTTCCATCAAGAACAAAATGACAAACAAGGAAAGCATATATATCACACTATCTAAAAATACAAGAGGCAATAAAATACGATCAATATCAATTTATTTATCTGGTTCAAATATTTATTATTTCAATTCCATTTGACCAAGTGGGATAAAACATGCTAACTATACAGTTACATGTAAAATAAAAGAGAAGAAATGAATCCCCTACCTCAAGCAGTTCTTAACGTTCTTTATACAAGAACGAGCCACACAACGGGTTACGATCTACTCCCCTGTCACAACTGTTTCCACCCAAGGATGCAGAGACCCCAAACATCAGCCAACACCCAAGAAAAGACCGTTAATAACATGGGGGTAACATTCCATAAAAGGGAAAGTAGAAACAGAAGGAGATAAACCCAAAGGAATGATGAAAGAAAATACCTTATATCAGTGATCGATCGATACTGCTTGGTTGTACAAAAAACATAGGGGAACCAATACAAGGAGGAAAGTTTTATCACACAACTCCAATGGGAATGAATGTAATGTTCAAGCGTCTCACACCCAAGAACAAGGAGGAAGAACTAGGGATGAAGATATGTCGTTTCTTTTGATGATTTAACGGAGCAGTGGTTTAAGATTCACTGGATTTTCCATTAAAAGAGAATCACATTAAACCACATGATTTGACCAAGTGAAATCATCCCAATCCTTAGGGAAATTAATATAAGAGTTATGACCTTTGAATCATCCTTAAAGTCCTTAAAACAAGGCTTTAAATGCATTTTACCTTAAAGGAAATGTAAAAAGGGAGAAACTGTAGGAAGTTGGAAAAACTATTCACAAACATGAGATTTAGAAAAGGAAAAACACTGTTCATGAACTTCACCATTGGAACTTCACCATTCTAGAAACACTGTTCATGAACCTCACCATTGTAACCACACCGTTAGAACCTCACCATTCTTGAAACACTGTTCATGAACTCAAAATTTGGAACAGGAAAGAGGTCGCCTTTAGAACGTCACAATTCTAGAAACACTATTCATGAACCTCATTGTTGGAACCTCACCGTTCTAGAAACACTGTTCAGGAACCTCACTGTTGGAACCTCTCCGTTCTAGAAACACTATTCATGAACACAAAATTTGACAAAGGAAAGAGGTCACCGTTGGAACCTCACCATTTTGGAAACACTGTTCATGAACTCAAAATTTGGAAAAGGAAAGAGGTCACCATTAGAACCACACCATTCTGGAAAAACTATTCATGAACCTCACCGTTGGAACCTCACCATTATGGAAACACTATTCATGATATCAAAATTTGGAAAAGTAAAGAGTTTACCGTTGGAACCTCACAGTTCTGGAAACACTGTTCATGAACCTCTCCATTGGAACCTCACTGTCAGAACTATTCATAGAATTGGAAATTTGGAAAAGTGTTGAGGATTTGTCACCTTGACCTCCTGGAACACCTCAAACACCCGATTTACGCAAAGTAAAGGACCATAGAGGTCCGTGCCATTACATCAGATACCTCTCAAAACATTATCGTACTCAATAACTCAAAACCAACCTAAAAGGGATTAATTTTTTTTGAACAACCACCCATCGAGATACCTCTCAAAAGAGATCAAGCCACAAGAAACAACCAAATAAAGCCATCCCATAAACATGAATGGAATATAACCACAAAGGTGGAATCGTTAGATGAAAAGAGTTAAACATCAAATAACTCTGGGTACTGAGAATATATCTGTGATGCACGTTCCCAGGTACTCTCCTCCATGCCACCGTTTCGCCACAAGACATGAACCAAGGGGATAGAACACCCACACAACACATTATATTTGCGGTCTTGGATATCCACAGGTCGCTCCTCAAAGGTCTCATCATTATCATCATCGATCTCTCCCCAATCGATGACGCAAGAGTCATCATGAAGATAATGATGGAGGTGTGACACATGAAAAACATCATGTATCCAGCTCATCTGTGGGGGAAGTTCTACTCGATATGCAACAAATCCAACATGATCTAACACCTCGAAAGGCCCAATAAACCAGGGGGAAAGCTTACTACGATGACCAAACCTTCGCTGCCCACGATGGGTAGTCACCTTCAGAAACACGTGATCCCCAACATTAAACTCTAAGCATCTCCTCCTTTGATCAACATAAGATTTATGATGACCCTGCACTATCTTCATCCTCTCACGAATCACTTGAACCATCTCTATTGTATTCTACACTAGTTCCGGTCCGAGAATTGGTGACTCTCCAACACCAGTCCAACACAACGGAGAACGACATGGCCAACCATACAAGGCTTTAAATGGCGCCAAACCGATGGTGGAGTGAAAACTATTATTGTAAGCTAACTCCACCAAGGGTAAGTGCCTCGTCCACGAACCTCCAAAATCTAGGACACAAGAGCATAACATGTCTTCAAGAGTTTGGATGGTATGCTCTGTCTAACCATCCGTCTGAGGATGAAACACAATGCTAAGGAATACCTGATAACCAAAAGCATGCTGGAGTCCTCTCCACACCCTAGAGGTAAAACAATGATCTTGATCGAAAATGATCATCCTTGGGACTCCCTGAAGTCTCACCACCTCATCTAGATAAATCCTCAACAAAAATTACACTGATCTTGACACCTTGATTGCTATGAAATGTGATGATTTTGTTAAATGATCTAGTACCACCCAAATAGAGTCATGTCCTACATAAGCTCGAGGTAAACCAGTAACAAAGTCCATTGAGATGTCCTCCCACATCCACTGAGTAATATCTAATGGCTGGAGCAGAACACCAGGCACACGATGTTCGACCTTCACCTTCTGGCAGATCAAACATCAAGACACAAACTCCGCAACCGCACGCTTCATCCCAGGCCACAAAAGGTGTCTCCTCAAGTCACAATACATATTTTTCATACTAGGTTGCACCACTAAAGGATAACTATGGAACTCTCTAAGAACCATCTCATGCATTTTCAAAGGAACAAAAAGCCTTTCCTGATATAACACTCAGGGTTGTTCATCCTCAGACCAACCATCAGGGGATTCACCATAAACAAATCAGTCTCTACAGACCTCCACCTCTAGATCCCCTAACTGGGACTCTTCTACCTATTTAACCAGAGATGACGTCACCGTCATATGAAAAAGGCAACCTCTGCTCCAAACTTCTCCCATATCAAGGTGTAATGCTGACAGTTCTTCCATTACTCTCCAGGAGTCACCAGATTCACGCACTGCATCACTACGTGACTTCTGACTCAGTGCATAAGCTAAAAAATTCCCCTTTCTAGGTTTATACGATATTTTGAAGTCATATTAATGTAATAAATCCATCCACCAATGTTGTTCTAAGTTCAAGTCTCGCTGGGAGAAGACATACCTCAAACTCTTATAATTGGTGAAAACCACAAAGCACCCTCCAATGAGGTAATGTCTCCACAACATCAAAGAAAACACCATGGATTCCAACTCAAGATCATGGGTGGCATAGTTACATTCATGGGGACACAATTAATGAGTCCCATAAGAAACAGCTGATCTCTGCTACATCAGAACACAACCCAAACCAAGATTTGAAGCATTACAGAAAACATCAAACTGAACTCCCTCTGTTGGAAGACAAAGAACTGGAGCACTTACTAACTTCTCCTTTAGATACTCAATAGCAGACTAAAAATGATCAGTCCATATGAATGTCGGATCCTTCCTGGTCAAAGCTGTCAGAGGAGTCGCAACTTGAGAGAAATCAGCTATGAACCTCTTGTAGTAGCCTATGAGACCAAGGAAACTTCGCACCTATGACACTGTCTTGGGGGCTGCCCAAGACACAAATTCTTCTATCATTGATAGATTCACAACTACTCCCAACTAGGACACGACATGCTCAATCAAACGGACTTCTTGAGCCCAAAACTCACACTTTGACAACTTCCAAAACAACTGATGTTGACGAAGAACTACCGAAACAGAGTGTAGATATTCTGCATGCTCATCCTTAGATGTGGATCACATAAGGATTTCGTCGATAAAAACCACCATGAACTTGTCTAGGAACTCACATAACACAGCATTCATGAATCCCATGAACACAACTCAAGAATTTTTCATGCCAAACGACATTACAACTAACTCATAATGTCCATGACGACAACAGAAATCAGTATTCACTATATCCTCATCCTTCACATGCATATGATGATATCATGAACAAAATTCAATCATTGAGAACCAACATTAACCCTTCAGTTTATCAAATAAATAATAAATCTGTGGAAGAGGATAGAGATTATTTACTGTCAATTTGTTTAAACGACGATAATTGACACACAACCACAAACTGTCATCAACCTTCTTCACGAACAAAACTGGTGCACCCCACGATGACACACTTGGACGAATAAAACCACACTATAATAGACTATCAAGTAGTATAAGTAGATCTCTTAACTTATAAGGTGCCATCCTATATAGAGACATAGATATAGGAGAAACTTCTGGTTGTAGATTGATCCTAAACTCGATCTCTCATCGAGGGGGTAATGCTACAACCTCTTCAAGAAAGACATTAGGGTACTCTTCTATGACCCTAGGAAATTCCAACTGCTGAAACTCTGAAGAACTAAGCATCAGCTCAGCCATCATGGATGATAAGGATGGAACACGCCTATAACCCATCCATGGGTCTCGCTCACCAACAAACACCACTAGCTCTCCATCAGCATCAAATAAAATGACCTGCTTCCTAAAGTAGTCCACAATTGCCTACACTTAATACAACCAATCCATGTCGAGGATGAAATCATATAGTTGTTTTCATAAACTTAGTAAATCCCCCCAAGAGCGGTGCTGCCCCAATACTAGTTAATAGTCTCTACATACTTCAAACAATTCAGCTCAACCTCCAACTAGCATAGTCAACCCCAAGGGAACTGTAAGCCTCTCTAACTCAAGTCCCAAAGCATGGAAAAGGGTTGGAGATATGAAGGAGTGTGTCACTCCTGAATCAAACAAGGCATACACCAAGGTAGAAAAGAAGAAATGGGTACCTCGAACGACCTCTGGCTCGCTTGGCACTGGCAACACTAAAGCATGAAGCTGACCACGATCTCCTATACGACCTCTATGACCCTGATGACGACCACCAACATGGCCGTGCTCTGATCTATGAGGATGGGGAGAATCATGAGGTTGTCCTATGCCTAACCCATATACCCTCTTCTGATCTAAAGCTGGTGCAACCTGTTGCTGCTACCTCAGTTGGAACTGCCTCAATGGAGGAACCTGGAGCAAAACACATGGTGCACGATGACTTCTCTAAAAGTTCAGGCACTCTCGCTACTGATGACCTTGACCACCGCATGAAAAACAAGTGCCTAATCCCTTGGCATAGGCCTGAGCGTTGTTACCCCTAGAGAAACGAGATGCGGGGGGCTGGGACCTACCCCTAGCCGAACGGAAACTCTTCTACCCTGAAAACCGGGAAACCCAAACCAAAGCTCTACTTCATATGGAATCATAAAGAATCCCCTCTTAAGATGATCCAGTTCTGGACAATTTCCTCTCGACGACCTCTAAAATTTCCATCACCTCAAGATATGTCTTTATCATAAATGGGGTGACATGGCACTATATCTTTGGATGTAAGGCCTCCTAGAAATGCCTCTCCCATGCCTCCTCATCTGGAAATAGGTCTGAAGAATACTGTATAATATTTTCATGAAATGGATTCCAAACTCTCGCACACTAGAGCTCCCCTGTCGAAGGGTAAAAATCTCCTGGCGATTGGATGCATTCACGACCGAAGAAAGAAACTCGACTCTAAACATGTCTCAGAACTGCTCCCATGATATCACTAACTCCTCGCAATCCTCAAGGAATAAGAACCCCCACCACCTCACTGCTCCACACAGAATCGTCACAACCAATGAAACCCAGTGCACCTTCCAAGCACAGATGAAACTGAATCCTATCTCGACCTCCTCCAACCAGTATTCTGTGACTGCATCTGAAACGGATCCCTCATACTTCTGCAGACTCTAGCGCTGAAACTCTCAGAGTGTCCTCCTCCAAGTGTAATCATCGTCAACCTCTACCCTATGACGATATACTGGAACAGCCTAATGAACATCTTCTATGTGATCCTGACGAGGACATCGGCCTAGATCTATACCTATAAAATAATAGACAGTTAAAGCTATTAAACCTGGAATATGGAAGACTCGTCATTAATTAATTAATTGTTTTCTTTTATTCATTTTAGGTTAACCTATCCCAAGGTCTACCCATTCAAACACAGGCACAAAGAATAATGATGCATTATCCTTTCCTAGGTCTCTACCCTGCAACTAGTATCACCTCATTTAGTTGCCATTATAAACATAATGGTCCGTACATCAGATCATAGGGGGCCCTAAATGCATATGTCTTAGCCGGTCTCCAGGGTTTACATCACTTGCTAAAATTGACTGGCATTGTTTCCCTACCAACCCATGCAACTCACCTATGCCTAACACCAAACTCCATCCTATCTGTCAACCAGACCTTTGATACTACTCTATCAAGACCCCCTCCCCACAAAGTGTACCCCTCCAAGGCTGAGAATGTGAGAAGGGAGATAATGAACCCTGAGTCCCGCCTCCAGTAGGCCCTGGGTTGGTTACTAGCACTGAGGGTATAATAAACACACAAATGGGAGGCATTACCCTCTAAGAAAACACACGCGAAAGATAGAGATAAGATAGACACCAACAAACTCCATCTTAGACAAAAAAATAAATGAAATCCCAAGTAAACTTTTGTAATTTCATTAAAAACTACTACCACTGAAAGGGGAAAACAACAAGTACCAAAAAGAAAGTAAAAACAATAGCAACCATGAAGCCCAAACAGATCCTGCAACCCCAAGCTAGTAGAAACCAGCTTGATCTCCAACCAGCTTCAAGTGACCTGAAAAAATAGTTTATATATACATAGGGTGAGTATAACAGTATACTCAGTAGGATCCTCCCCGAAGCCTCTTGTGCAAAAGTAAAGATAGAATGCTAAAACACATTGAACAACAAGTGAAACTAACTCATCACCTAAACAAGTATATTATATTCCCAGCCTCACCACCGATACTCTAACCAAGTAACACATACAAGAGAATATAATATAATAAAAAATATCAAGGGTACCCCACTACTACTTCCCCACTAGTTTGCCGCTTTGCCCCAACGTCGCACGTCCTAAGCATCTCTCTCCAAAAGGCTTTCCCATAGACACCTGAGCAAAGCAAAAAAATATGCACCTCGTGCAACAAAACCACCACATCCATGTAAGCAATTAACCAAGTAGTTTCCAAGAGCCACCATAGCTCATATAACGTGTATCATACGTCGAGTATTATAACTCAAGACATTACAGCCCATACGCCGAGTAAGGATCCTCAAGCCATCACAACCTATACATGTCACACCTATAGTAGTCCATAGGATACTATATCTACAATATTTGTGTGTGAATAACCATAAGCCATTAAAACCCTCTATACACATATATGGGTAAAACTAACCATTGTGCCTACCAACACAAGTAACTACCAAGAGAATAGAGTGGGGCCAAAGGGTGTAGTCATCCATCCATCCTCCCACTGGAATGTTGGGGAAAACACTCCCTAGGGCTTAGAATCCCCAGGGTGTTAGTTTCCCTAACCGATGGGGTGGAGTAGCGTATAGAAACACAAAAAGAACAGAATATACTATATCTCTCAACCACACTCTAGACATAACCTAGTCTTAGACTCAACTGTAAATTATGTCTCTCATAATCCCAGCTGCCACATCTAATACTAGATATCATATATGCACACAACCATTTAAAGAGATGTATTACATTACTTTATTACCTTTTTTTAGTTTTACATTACGTTAATTAATAATTTAAACATTAATTAACCATAAAAAAATCCCACATTAAATATCACTAGAATTACACCCAAGGTTCACTGTCCCTTTAAATTTTAACCTTATAATTGCATCCCAGTAAGCTCCAACCCCTAGGGTTAACATCATTTATTAACAAAATTATTACTTCCCCATATTCCCTAGAATTCTATAAAAACATTCTAAGATACTAAACAAAAGAGGACTCAACATGGTGAGTAGATGAATCGCTCATCAAGTCTTTGCCTCCTATAGCAAGAGCATATAACCATCCTCCCTTTGTGAAGCGAAACACCGAAAGCACATGGCATACCCCACGTTTCATCACCCCTTTCGATAGAAGGGTATGAAAGACCAGCTACCTTGAGAAATGGGGAAAGTAAAGTAGATAAAAAACCAATAAGAATCACTAAGAATCCAAACATTCACATATAACCCATTTCATCATCCTTGGTGTCCTCCCCGACACCCACATGCATAAGCCGATGCATCTCGCCACTCTAGGCATCAACTGTTTCCACAACCAGTAGGCCTCATTACCCCCACATATTCCAATAGCCATCCAGGCTCACATCACAACACAAGCAGCAAGAAAACTAACATCATACCAATTGGGCTCTTAGCCCTTAAACAAGCAAGAGGGTAACTCAGAACCCTACAAGGAATTATATTTTATCACACAACTAATTCTTTAATCCATCTTAGATTATTTCAAGTTATTATTTGTAGGCTCCAAATTCGGGAAACCTAACCAGTAAGCTATCACAAATAATTAAACATGCTTACTAAACCGATTTAATTAACATAAAATTTTAGTAAGAATATTCAGAATCATTTACATTCCTCTTTATCATTAGCCAAACAATTATCAATTAATTATGGATTTATGTTCTTTACCAATTTCCATCATGAATTAAAATCCAAACAAAGCAAGCATATATATCACACTATCTAGAAAAACAAGAGGAACTAACATATGATCAATATCAATTTATTTATCTGGTTCAAATATTTATTATGTCAATTCCATTGCGATCCAGTGGGATAAAACATGCCAACTATAGAGTTTCATGTAAAACAAAAGAGAAGAAACAAATACCCTACCTAAAATAGTTCTTGACGTCCTTTATACTAGAACGAGCCTCACAATGGGTTAGGATCTACTCCCCTGTGACAGCTGTTTCCAACCAAGGACGCAAAGACCCCACCACATCGGCTAACACCCATGAAAATCCAAATAAGAACATGGGGGTAACATTATATAAAAGGGAAGGATAAATAGAAAGAGATGAACCCAAAAGAATGACGATAAAACATACCTTATATCAGAGATTGATCGATACTACTTGGTTGCCCCAAAAATAGAGGGGAACAAATCCAAGGAGGAAAGTTTGATCTCACCACTCCTATTGGATAGAATGGAATGTTCGAGCATCTCACACCCATGAACAAGGAGGAAGAAATAAGGAGGAAGATATGTCACCCATTTAGAAGATTTACCAGAGCCGTGGTTTAAGATACGCTAGATTTTCCATTAAAACCGGATCTCATTAAACCACATGATTTGACCAAGTGAAAGCTTCCCGAGACTTAAGGAAATTAATATAAGAGTTATGGCCTTTGAATCGGCTTTAAATTCCTTAAAACAAGGCTTTAAATTCATTTTATGTCAATGGAAACGTCAAAGGGGTGAAAATGTAGAAAGCTGGAAACACTGTTCACAAACTCATGATTTGGAAAAGGAAAAACACTATTCATGAACCTCACCATTCTGGAAACACTGTTCATGAACTCAAAATTTGGCAAAGGAAAGAGGTAACTATTAGAACCTCACTATTCTAGAAACACTATTCATGAACCTCACCATTGGAACCTCCCCATTCTAGAAACACGGTTCATGAACCTCACCATTAGAACCTCACCGTTCTGAAAATACTCTTCATGAACTCAAAATTTAAAAAAGGAAAGGGGTCACCGTTGGAACCTCACCATTCTGGAAACACTGTCCACGAATCTCACCATTGGAACCTCACCATTCTGGAAACACTGTTCATGAACTCAAAATTTGGCAAGGGAAAGTGGTCACTGTTGGAACCTCAACATTCTAGAAAAATTGTTCATGAACCTCACTGTTGGAACCTCATCATTATAGAAACACTATTCATGAACTCAAAATTTGGCAAAGGAAAGAGGTCACCATTGGAAACTCACAATTTTGGAAACAATGTTCAAGAACCTCACTGTTGGAACTGTTCATAGAATTGGAAATTTGGAAAAGTGTTGAGGTTATGTCACCTTGACCTCCCAGAACACCCCAAAAACCAGATTTCAATGAAGGAATGGACCATAGAGTTATATACCATTACATGCCACCTAAGGCACATCCTGAATCGGCTGATCCTGGAATTTTAGTGCGTCGACCTCGGCCTGTGGAATAGGTGAGGCCTTACGTGCAACACGATGCTGTCAACGTCACTGTTGTCATGGATCCTCAACACCAGGAGCTACTGCAGGATGTTCCTCTAGGGAAGGAACCTCCACTCTCTGGGCTGGACGCTCGAAGATGATCTCAGAAAGTGCATGAAAAGGTGACCTCTCCTCCAGTGTTGCAGCATGGACGACTACCCAGCTAAAGACCCCATCCTCCCTTTCATCACTCATGCGAACAAGATGCTCTGTGTGACCGCCCTATAAAGAGATTCAAAATGAATTATAAAATAGTTCAATAAACAAATTAATATAAATTTATTGACTTACCATCCTATGCATCTCTATTCTATGTCAGGTAAGATAACGTATAAACTTCAGTCTATACAATGGCTCATACTCAACCATCTCTAAAAGAAAGAATCGATTCGTAGGTACACCCCAAATATGAAACTCTACACATCTATGCTAGCAGTCGATAAAGCATGAATGTAATTAGTCCTAGTCCTCATCCTTCCCCCCTGTCAGCTTCATCACATGAAGCCACTCTATCTATCTCGGGAGTAATGGAATTGGCTGAGCATAGAAAAACTGGGGCATGACACTATCAGGATGCTGCCACTCAATAATGTGGAAGTGAATGAGGGGCAATACAACCATAGAATCATCAAGCCCAACAGTGTAGTATGCTTAAAACTGGTCCATAATACTCCATTATGGAATCCATGAAATGTGAAATGACTTGTGACTTTGTCAAAAAAATCCTAACTAAAAACCAAAATCGATGCTATTATTAAATTTGTTAGACACTAATAGATTGTATATACATACCTGATCAGGTAAGAGATAGTCCAACATGAGCTGATATACACCCAAATGGTGTCTCGAAACCACGTCAAAATTGTGTCACTGACACCACTTGTAAAATAGAACATTGATAGTGAAAAATAATGATAAATTAAAGTCAATAACTCATAGTAGCCTCAGAAACCAATAGAAATGAATGATCATACCAGCGTCCACGTAGAGCATCATACAACACCTTCTTCTCTATCGGTGGACCAACATGATCAGAGCTGAATGTGGGGATGTACTCCCATGACCACATCTGAGTAAGGATGATGCATCCCCAAAGACCTGTGCGGTCTCTATGGGGTAGCCTGCATAATTCTCTATATGTTTATGCCAAGCAGGATGATCCCTAATTGTACTTCCTGACACGATCAAATTCCTCTAGTAAGGGTACATAAATCATGTGCACATGCATCTCCGAGTGATCAATACACATGGTCCCACTAATGAGCAACAATATATATGCATGGGCACATCACTTGATAGTCTGATCATCAACATCATTAGGTGAACGTGGAATCTGCACCTCCAACCAAGGCATAGATATGGATGATCCATCTATATCCCTACGATGAAACAAAATTTCATCACTTAATAAGCAATAAGAAAGGTTTTTCCAAGATGCATTAGTGGGTCCAATAACGGGTCTCCCCTAGATAGGAAGATTGAGAAGAAATACCACATCCTGAAGGGTGATGGTCATCTATTCCCTAGGCAGGTAGAATGTGTGTGTCTCTGGTATCCACCTCTAAACTAGGGCAGTAAGCAGGTGATGGTCTACAAATTTCAAATCTGATACGACAATGCCATAGAATCCATCACAACGCATGTATGGTCTAATGGCATGTGGAGGATCCCTGTGATAAAAATGGTGCGCTCAACGCACCTTGATTGATCGATCCTCACCACCCTTTAACACAACCTGGGAAATATGGGTACGCTACTGAGTGAGTAGTATGGTATCATCCATATGCATATAAAAAATAAAATGAGTCGTAAGTGTAAAATGTATATATAACACTATGGTCGGCATATTGTTATGACTTGTAGAATGCAATACATGCCTTGTTTATTCGCATTTTTTTATAATTTTTTTTTACCAAAATAAATATAATTCTCCACGACTTTTGGTTTTGAATGAAATAAAGATAACAAGAGGAAAGAAGAGAAAAAAATAGATAATGGTAAAAAAAACATTTAAGAATGTCCCCACATATGATAATTGTGGTTGTAAAAACATTGATACATGCTTTAAGGGAATATATCTTAGAAGAATTCAAGACACTAATGTAAAGAATATGTTATTGGTACTTTCAAACTGGAATGATTACTAATCTTGTGTATTTTGATCCAAGATATATGTTGTGAAATAATTTTATTAATGAAATTATCTTGGTAAGAATAATGTACTATATAAGGTATGTATTGTAATACAATTTCTTAATGGATTAGAAATAATATAATGAATAGAACCAATGGCCATGAAATTTTATTTATTAAAAATTTTAAACACTTAAAACACATGATTTGGGGAAGATGATCCTAAATATGTGCCTAATTTTGAGAAAATTGAAAAATGATATATTCCTTATTTACGCTTATTGAGCATCTAATTTAACCCTGTATTATATTTCATTTCCCCATGTTATGATGTTTGATATGTCTAAGAAGGGTGGTATATAAGAAGAATTTTTTTGAGACAATGTAGATCCTTTACAAACTAGTTATTTATGTGTCTATGTTTCCAAAGTCAATAGACCGATATTATTATGGAGTAGATCATTCTATTATTTAATGAATATTATTCTACTTAGAATTTATATCTTCATATGAAAATTTATTGTCACTATAGTTTTTATATGATAATGGTTTAGTTAACCATAGGATAGTAGGATGCGATCACATCTATGACAACCCTGGGAATAATTCAAAGTATAGGATAACGTCATCTTGTTTTGATAACAATTATTAATGACCTAGGATAAACACAATGTTTCATTGAAGAAGGTTTCATGATTTAGACATCCAATGAATGATTTCTCATGATTATGTTCCCTCCCACTAGGATCATTATTTTTCACACTAATCTTTATTGTTTTATTCAATTAGTTGAACCCAAAGATATAATTTTAATGTTGAATACGATAGAAAATTCATTAATTCTCTTACTAATCAATGGAATCTTATAGGATATATAATGAAAAATCTTGCTTCTTTACTGACATAGTTTTTTCAAGTAATGAATAATTTTTTTCTTTGAATGAGAAAATGAAGGACCAGAATTCTATTGAGTCATTCATGTGGAAACTTCCACCTTCATTTAAAGGGCTAGTTGATCCACTAATAGAATTAAATTTGTTTAGTTATATTGAATTATATTTTCTATTATCTATTTTTTGGAATGTTATAATGATATACTGGATGTTTATCATTTATACGTAAAAGAGGATTAACGATGGACTCTTATCAAGGACACAAGGGAACATGATGAATTTGATTCCCTGGAGTGCGATGATTTTATGATTTAGTAAAAAATTTAAACTCTTTTAAAACACATGATTTGGGGAAGATAACCCTGAATATGTGCCTAATTTTGAGAAAATTGAAAAATGATATTTATGGGATGGTATTGGTGACCAATAAAGTAGATAATTATTTGTTTGAAAAGTAATTCATGATGAAGTTCATTTAATTATTTGGATTTATAAAATAAATTATATAATCTAATATTTTATTTAAGGAATAAGGAGAATGTTAATTTTGGAAAGCATGCATTTTTTATTAAGGATTTAAGATTAATAGGGTATTTAGATATTAGGTATGTTTCACTAAGATATATATTTTTGGATTAATGGTATATTGATTTTTAGAACTATAGAAAAAATATTTCTAAATTATTGGTTTTTGAATTTGGTTAGACATATTTTTGAGGAATTTTATGATTAACTAATTATTTATTGGATTAATATAAACCATGGGAATTACTAATGATGTTTTATGAATTTATCTAATTATCTATATTTAATAACTTATGCTAATCATTATGATATGGTTATTTCATTTTATAAAAAGTTTATTAGAATATTAGACACATAATGTTATAAAAAAGTGTTGTAAATGGAAGATGTTTTTTGGTTTATAGTTCATCTTTTAGGTTTTAGGATTTAGAGATTAGGGTTTTAGATATTATGTTCTGGGTCTAGGTTTTTGGATTTTTCGTATGGTTTTGGGGTTTATGTTTATGAATTTTTGGATAGGTTATAGGGTTTAAGTTTTAGTGTCTAGAATTTCAATATTAAGGTATAGGAAAGATGTTTTTAGGTTTAGTGTTCTTATTTTGGGTTTTGGGGTTTAAAAAACCGAGAAACAAATAAGAGATAACAACATATAATTTACAAAATGAGAATTTC
The DNA here is from genome assembly GCA_963277665.1 of Viscum album. NCBI lineage: Eukaryota > Viridiplantae > Streptophyta > Magnoliopsida > Santalales > Viscaceae > Viscum > Viscum album. The sequence continues at coordinate 1,481,001,582 of OY728155.1, read as the reverse complement.
ACAATGAATACAATACATCATTGTGGGTGATAGTGTGAAATCAACCCAATAATATTAGGGAATATTTTCCATTTATGACCTTCCTGATTACATATGTTTCATATCAAACTCTAACCTTGTCCTTGAGGCCAGTCCATCCCATTACACATCCTATCGGCCTTCAGTCTCCCATGAGGATGCAACAGATTGATGTCAGGTATCACTATCGACTCACCTTAAGGAATTGGGAAATAACAAAACTCCCTAATAGGCATCCATGGTGTAACATAACAGTTATAAATGGTGTCCATCCAATACAGTAGATCAACATATGCTTCCCATGATATGTTCATAGTGGCACATGCTGTGATGGCATGTGTGCATGGAAACTGTAAGGCCTAAAAGTTTCCACATTGACATTAGCTCGTTTCTAGTAATACCACCATTTTTTCACTGAAGATATTTTTGATGGGGTATTAATGATATTGAACCTAAATTAGAGAGTCTTCTCATTGAAAAATGCATAAATGATAACCAGAATCTTCTTAAATACTCTTTTCAATCTCTTGTTGAATGTTTCTTCCATACCTTATCCCCTATTGTATTCTGTCTCATGATAATTTTTTTCAATCAAAAAATTACTTCACACATCGATATAATGTCGCCTGAACTAGGTAGGTTATAGGTGGATTGAAAGGACCTTTGAAGACACCATTGATGCACTCCACAATGTTTGTGGTCAAGTGTCCGTACCTCTTCCCCCCATCGTATACCAATGTCCATATTTCTTTTGGAATCCACATCATATAATCATAAAATTCTGGATTAGCCTGGAAGATTTTTTAAAAATGTTCTTCAAACTATCGTTGATCCAACTCATATGCTACCTATAATAGATGATATTTTACATAATTTTATTTTATCATTTTGTTCAAATAGTAAAAAATAACAAACACAATGCTTACCATGCCTCGTGATTGCCTTCTACATAAATTTGTCATGGAATTGTTTATGCACATTTATAGCAATGTGTCTAATACAAAAACAATGACGTACATTTAGGTATCTCCATGGATGAGGATCTGTATTGATTGCCCCATTAATTTCTTGATGGAGATCAGATATCAAACAAACACCCTGAATGTTGGTAAAATGGTTGCTAATACATGCCAGAAACCAACTCCATGATTCAAATTTTTCTTTCTCTTAAATGGAAAAGGAAAGCAGAAGAGGTGAACGGTTTCCATCTTGGCTTTCCGAAATAAAAAATACGCCCTTATATTATCCATATAGAAACATTCCATCAATTTGAATGTACTGTTTTATGAAACAAAATGACGAGATATAGGGGAGGAATTCCCTGAACAACCAATGAAATTAAACACGAGATGGATCAAGTTGGTTATCGTGAGACACATGTTTGTTTTTATAAATATGGAATAAAAATTGTTTATGATGCCTTAGTTTGGATAACAATTGAGGCAACACCCGATATGAGTCATACCAATCACCATAGTCCTTCACAGTTGCCTTCTGTTTCTCCATCCATGCCTTATTATAGAAAATATTATAACTGAATGTCTGTTGTATCCTCTCTTACACAAGGGCTATCAAAACATCTTGGCAAGTCCTAATCATCTCAACAGTAATAGATGACACAAATTCTGCATCCAATGAGGTATGATCTTGTGTCAGGCTTGGATGAATGCAAGTCTGAACTTCCTCAATCCTCAAGATTCTACAACCTCAAAATGAAATGCCCAGAATCACCCTCAAGAGAAATCTATAATCATACCCATACTTCTCACACCATATGAAATATTTACTATGACATGATTTGTGAACTATATAGCTGAATTTCCTCTCAATGTGAATTTTATTTATCATGATTCTTAATGCATCTTTACTTGGAAAATTCCATCAGACATATAAGGTTTTGTCCAACTCACTAAACCTATCTGGTACAACTCTGGGGAACTAAATTTCATGTGTGAGAACATTATTGTCGAATTCAGGCACACGTGTCATTGCTTCTAACCAATATAAAAGGAGTAGTGGATGATTTATTGTAGGTCGAGGTTGATGTACAAGTAATGAATTTCTCAAAACCTCCTCCCTAACTTCCCTTGGTCCCTCCTCATCAGCACTGTTGTCACCATCTGATCCATCATTATGAAACTCCTCATCAGATGTCTGATTGACATGTATATCTAAGAGATCATCTACGTTTTTCTCTTTTATATCATTTTGAATATGCTCAATTTCATGGGGCTAACTATATTCAACCACTATTTTTAGTCTAATTCTTCATACAATTGGGCATTGTTGTTGTATAATAGAAACATCAACATATAACTCCATCAGGGTTCCATCTGACCATTGAGAAAATAAATTAATTGCTTGGACCCACTGCGCATCAACAACCAATTGACCAGCTAGATGACACACTGTTGCTAGGAATTTCAATTGTCTATAGCTCATAGACATGATCTCTTGATCGGGTCCCTGATTTAAGGAACCAAAAATTCTCTCTTGAAGGTCACTTATGGTTACACAATCATCTTTACTAACCACTGTTATTGGTTATGTACTGTAAAAATCTCCTTACTTAGTTTGAATAACCTCCCCATAGTAGTACACACATGAAAAAATGACTCTCTACTTCAAAAATGTTCCTTCCATCAGAATTATGATAGTGTAACAAATATTAACAATGATGATTGACCATATAATATTTATTAGAATGAAATTTTAGGGCGCCTTTTTATACCCTAAAATATTCTGGTCATTATATGGATTCATTTTTAATCCTATGTTATTTATTAATTATTGTATAATTAATCATTGCTAATAATAACTATTATTTTTAAACTATATAATATTTACGATACTAACATTTTCAAGAATTTTCTTCTCTATTTCATTTTATATAAACATAACATTCATTATATCAACTGATTTTCTTAGTACAATTTTTTAACCAATAAATCATTCTATAATCACTAGTTAATCATTATTAATCATTATTTAATTATTTATTCTTTAATAATTAATAATATTATATTCATTAGTTAATTATAATTAACTAATCACTTTTATTCATTTTTAATCCTAAATTATCATTATTTAATCTATAATTACTCATTACTAATAATAAGTATTATTTATAAAATATATATAACTAATTAAAATACTTAATACATAACATATTTAATTACTAATAACTTTCATTCATTAATGATTTTGTCCTTATTTAATTCTATACCATCATAATTATCATTGTATCATTGATAAATATACTGATTTGATTTTTCTTTTCTTAGGTATTTTAGTAGTTTAGAAAGAAAATATTAATCATCTTAAGCATATGCCCTGGGAGTGTGAAACCAAGAGTGTAAAAAGGCCCATTGTCTTATACCAGGATACCCTGGGTCAAGCCCGAAACTTCTTGTCGGAGTTATCACTCCTACGTACATCACTGCCAGAGCCACATCCACTTGTTTGTATTCAAGTAGTGATTTGATTGCTTAGATAACCACATAATCTTTATGCTATCAAAATTTCACAATACTTAATCCTAAGTTAATCCTAAGTTAATCTATACTTAATCTACACTTAATCTATAATTAATCCATACTTAATCTATACTTAATCTATACTTAATCATTACTAATAAAAATTATTATTCCAAACTATATATAACTAATTAAACAACTCAATAAACAAAATATTTAGAACTAACTAAACTACATAAAAAATGAAATATTTAAAACTAAAACTAATCCAATTAAATAAATAAAAAATATTATATTAAATAAAAAATACCGCTAAATGATGCTTCACATAAAATCACAATCTTTTGGACCACTGACTCCACCACATGGAAAATGTATTTTTTTAGAGGGAGAAGCAGTAGATTTAAGAGAGATGAGGGAAATATGAAGTGAGTAGAATGGGGGGGGGGGTGGAGTTTCCTTTTATATAGAGTTGAGGAAAAGGTGGTATCATTAATGCCGCCTTTTGCCTATACGTGAGACCAGATGCAGCATCGAAGGTTCCACCTTTTGCCTTACCCAAAGGTGAAAGGAGGCATCCACCCCCACTTCCTTTTCCATGTCATCAATCCCAGCCAAAGGCAGTGCAGGGGATGGAAGGTGGGATCATTAATGCTGCCTTGGAGGCATAATTTTAAAAAAAATTAACCTATGTTTAATTTTTTTTTTCAGAAAACATATAAAAAAACTTCCCAACCAATGAACGTTTCACAGAGTGGTTGCGGACCACCATTATATTGTAGTTGATGAGCCACCGATTTTCTGCTAAGAGTGCCAAGAGCACGAGTTCACCGAGGAAAACATTGTTCTTACAAGTGCACGTTGCTTGGGGTGTGATTCACATCCCATATTTAAATAATTTGGAGCTAGACTATGCTATTTAATTGATATCATTCCAAAAAATGACATAGATGTAGGACGGGGGGTCAGAGGACCCCTACCATCACTCAGGCCTAAACCCACGTCTGAGCCTCTCATCTCGTTGCCCACAGACCTGAACCCCATTCTCTGGTGTTGCCTTACTCCATCATGTGTGTGCTATGGATGGCCTATGTGCCTCCTATGTCATTCTAGGGAAGTCCCTCCCAACAGCTTGGTTAGTCTCCCTTATGGGTTATCGATGCGTCTTGTAGCGATTTGAGAACCAAACTAGGTGCTGGACCACTTTTTTTAATTCCCCATTTCCTTTTCCATTTCACCCTACACTATATAGAATAAATCCATTAGACAAATTAGATGAATTAATTTCTTTTTATATTTTTTTAAAATCAATCTAAAAATGGAAATTACCCAAATATAAGATAATTCAATGAAAAATGGGCAATCTAAATAAATTAAAATCAAAAAATAATGAAATTAAACTAAAAGATTTATGCATTTAATGAAATCAGAACCAACCTCTCATAGGGTCTAGCATCCAGTGCCAACATCAACCATCACTACACACTTCATCAATACTATTGGTGGAATAGGAGGCAAGAGGGGGTGGACAACCATTCAATTCCCCACCTGCCTGGATGTTGGGGAAAACACTTAGAACCCAAACATTTGGGTGTTAGTAAGGTTATTTAATTTGGGTGAGTTGCGTAAAGAAATGACATTAAATAATACATGATATATATAGAACACATTTTACAATCTATGAGTTAACATCAAATACACTATCATACTCCACATCACCACCAGTGCACCTCATGACATCCGCCACAACCATTTCCACCATTAAATGCATCACACTACACAACCACTAAACATAACAAAACCATTCCAATTTTAATGACAAGCCAACATTAGTTCACTAATGTTGAATTATCACATAACATGTTTTATCCCACACATCATTCATTTCATTCAGAGAAATTACCACACATCAACTACATACCATTCTTATATTTAATTCCAACTGGTGTCCTTTCAATTTCAGCATTTCAATTCATTCCATGACTAACTAGGTAACTAATAAAACTACACCACACCACAACATATTCCATGCCATCATTGAAACCCAACCATATCATCACAGTAACCATGAATCACAACCACCACACATCAGTATACATCTTACCCCATGTCAAAAAACTATCTCTCATCTTCCCAACACATTCCACACCCAATTCAGAACTACCATCACCGCACAATCACCAACAAGGTTCACATAACCAAAATAGGTTCACAATAAGAACATCCACACACAACATCACATTTCAGCTTCCACATTTTTCCATAATTAAGGGATTTCATATAATATCAATTCTTCTTTAGCATGGGTATTATGAAATAAATCTAGTTTTTAAGGGAAACCAATTCATTATTCATATATAAGTGATTAATCATTTCATACATGATAAAACCAATCAAAAAACATATTAATGGTCTCGTGATTCATAATAACCAAACTAAAAACAAGGTTTCCAAAAACCATTATTTTCAGTAATGGAAATAAGAAAACATCATTATATTGAAAATATCACAAAAATAGTAAACACATGCGATTGCTTCTGGTTCCCATCAAAAATAGATTTAACCAATTAATTACCTTTTTAATATGACCTTTACCATTCACCCAAAGGAATAAAAAAGTATGAAATTCCAAAATATGCACATAAAAAAAGAGAGAATTAGGATCCTATACCTCAAAAAAAGATTACCAATTCATTTTGTAAAGGTGGGATAAATAAAAGACATCACTATAACCAAGATCACACAAAGGATAGATCAAAAACCTAGAAAACAACACCTATTATCAAAATTCAGACAACACATCACCCAAACCATTCATGTCCCCAAACAAAACCTCCTTCAGAATGTAGAGTAGGGTAAAAATTGAGAAGGTGGGGGGGGGGGTCACCTTAGGATTTATAATGCTTCATCTTTGGATGTTATGAATCAAATACCATATGGATAGGGTGAAAGGAATCCCAAAATCGTATAGAAGTCACCCATGAGTTGAAAGAAAAGACCAAAGAATGATAGGGTATGGAGGGGCTTGGTAATTTATAAGAAACCTAGAAATTTAAAAGAGCATATTGGAACAAACCTCACTATGGTACAAATGTGATAAAATAGGATAATTCTAAAATAAATAGGAAGGGACCACACTACAATGGAGCTAATCAAAACCATTTATAAAAAACATAGTGGGGTCCACACCACAGATCAAGTCAAACCTCTACACCACAAAAAGTAATCACCAAGAATAATTACATTCTATTACTCAACCCTACGGTGTAGGAAACCTGAAATTGATAGAACCACAAAAATCAATCCTCTTGGACTCAACATCGTAGCTCGGAAACAACGCTGCAACCATGCCAAAAATGGAAGAACCCTTAAAATTTCACCTCTAAGGTTCTACATCACAAATGATCTCTCCAAACCACAAACATTAACTTTACGGCACAACACAAGCTTCCATGCCACAAAATCCCCCTCCTGATGAAATATCTGCTACAAATCCACCACCCACTCCTCAAATCCATTGGAACATCCCTCAGACACCTCCATCACATGAATTATCACAAAGTAACAAGTTGTGAAGTCCAGACTATTATATTAGATATGTCTAAAATGATTCTCTTCCTCAAGAATCAATTCCAAGAATGGAAAAGAATGGGAAGGACATGAATAACCATCATGAGAGATACTTCTCAAGGATCTTGTTACAAACAAAAAATTTCCACCATCTCACACCAGCATCAAACCACCTCTCTTCCACATAAAAATCCCCACCACCATTTCAACCTAAATATCTTAATACAATTACCACCACAAATACAACACAAAACTATCCCAAGAACACAACTAATGGAAATCCACCCTCCATATCAAGATATTGCCCTCTTTGGACATTACTGACTTGCTACATAGTTTTAAAACATGTAATAAATATTACAAATCTTGATTGGTGATGGGTATTCCTCAATTAAATTGTTGGAAGTATAACAAATATCTTCTGTAAGGGAAAATGGGACATCAAATAAATCAATAAGATTCAGACATCACATCATCAATGAAAATAAAACAAGGGAAAACTATAAACAACTCAATGTACTGGTAATATATATACGACTCATTCTCCTATGTACTCACCTCTAAGCAACCATGTCTCCACACACAACAAAAAATGTAGATTAGAAGAGTTTTTTTAGAAGTGGTTATGCACAACCACCTCTAAATTTTTTAGCATTTTTTATTCATAATATTTGGTTGGATTTTAGAGGTAGTTGTGTAAAACAACCCCAAATTTAATAATTAGTGTATCTGTATGTTCAGTTGGATTTTAGAGGCACTATATATATAAATATATATAATTAGTTTGGATATATATTGGAGGATATATATATAACTTGAAAATTGTTTTTAAATGAAATAGTGGGGGTTCACAACCCCTTATAATTTTTAAATTAGTGGGTACTCACGAACTGTTATTAATCCCTTATATTAGAGGGGGTTATGAACCCCTTCTAATTTAAGAAAGTAGAGGGGGTTTTGAACCACTTTTAATTTACCAAATTAGCAGGGGTTTTGACCCCCCTAAAATTTATGATATTAGAGGGGGTTGTGACCCCACTCTAATTTATGACATTAGAGGAGGTTTTCAACCCCCATTAATTCAATAAATTAGGGGGGGCGGTTCATGAATCACCGCTAATCCCTTTGATTAGAGGAGTTTTTAACCCCCTCTTAATTTTTATTTATTTTTTAAAATAAATCTCATATAAAATCATATTTTATAATATATATTTGGGTGCGCAAGTGTGTAGACACACACACCCACACACACACAAATTACAAAAAAACATTATACACATGTATTTAAATTCATTATAAACACACACAAATATATATAGACATTATATAAATACTATAAATAAATATTTATACATATAAAAAAAGTACACATATATAAATATTGGCATACATAATATAAATGTATTTATAAATATATTTATTCAAATATATAATATTTATATAGGGTTTTATAAATATCATACATTAATATTATGATTTATGTTATACATATATTATATTAAAAACATTTTTATTATATATTTGTGTATAAAAACATTTATATTATATTATGTATACAAATATATAAAATATATTCAAAATTAAATATATTTATATTTATATTTATATTATATATATTATAATATAAATATTTTATTATATATAAATTTATATATATAATATAACTATTTTATATATACTTTAGTATACCATATTGATTATAAATTGATTTAGTATATATAAATATATCATTTAATTATATTATATATTTCCAATTATATGATTGTATTTAACTGTATTTATATGTATACATAAATATAATTGAATAATTTTATGTACATTTACATATATTTATTTTTATAAATTATATTTCATATAATATTAGTTATATATAAAAGAAAAGCGTAAATATATTATATATATATATAATTTATTTAAAAAATAAATCATATAAAAACCCAAGCTTGTAGTTTTTATAATTTATATTACAATAATAATAAATATATTATAAAATAATACGTTTATGGTTTTATATAACATATATTTAATATTATATGATATATAATTTATAGAAATAAATATATATAAATTTACAAAATATTATACAACTATATTTATTAAAATACATATATATTAATTTACATAATATTACACAATTATATTTATTAAAATACATGTATTTTAATGTGCATGATAATAAATATATTTATTAAAATACATTATATTAATATTTTTATAAATTGAATTTAAAATGATATTAAATTATATATTTGTATAAATGGTATTTCATATAACATTATATAAGTATTTTTAAAATTTTTATTTCATATATAATATTTGTCTAAATTGTATTTCATGTAATATTAATTATATATAATATAATACAATTTATACAAATAAATATATATTAATCTATATAATAATAAATATATGTATTGATATACATTATATAAATATATGTTTAATGAAATAATATAAATATATTAAATAAATACTTATATATATTATAAATAAACATGTACAAAATATATAAATATGCATTTTAGTATACAAATAATTTAAATAAATATATTTATAAATATATAAATATATGTGTATATACATAACATGAATATAATTATAAAATATATACTCAAATGTATGTAAATACACATATACAATACATATTTTTTATAAATATATAAATTTATTATAATAAAAATGTATTATAACATAAATTTATTATAATATAACTACATAAATTTATAATATAAAAATGTATAAATTGATTTAAATAATTATATATGTATTTAAATTTTATTGAAAAATTATTTGTTTTCATTAGTTTCATAATATATATAAATACGATGATATGTTATATTATTAGCATAATTAGATCGTACTAGTGGTAAATGCATTGTAGGACGTTATTGGAGGTTGGGGTTTTGAATACTGGCAGCTACAAAATTTTACTTGGGTGTGGGTTCCTTGGTGAATAGGAGAATTGGAGGGAGTGTCCGCGCTTGTGGAGAACCATGGGGGGGAATATGTGGAGAACCAGAGGGGGAGGGGGGCATGCAGAGAGCTGGAGGGGGGTCGCGGGTTGCGTGTGGACTGGAGTGGGTGTCATGGAGGGAGACAGTGAAGAACTAGAGGGGGCCCAGCTATGTCTGAACTTGATGGGGGGGGGGGGGGGTCAGGCATGGACGTGGTGGAGAACTGAAGGGGGTAGGGTGGGCCGTATGTGAGGGGTGGGGGTGTGGAATGGATTTTAAAATATATATATTTATTATTTAGAGGCAGTTCATACAAACTAACTCTAATATGATTCATTTAGAGGGGGTTAAACTCCCCTCTAAATGTGTAATGAATAGAGGTGGTTTTTAGAAACCCCCTTAATGATGGTTCATGGAACTCAACTAGTAGCGGTCAAAAACCACTACTTGTTCGATAAAAAAATTAGAGGGGGTTAAAACCCCTACTAAAATGCAATTTTATGGTAAAATTAGAGGGGGTGTTAACCACCTCTAAATGAACCGCCTCTACATTTTACACCATTTTACCAGATGTTCCTCAAAACCACCTCTAGTAAGAGTTTGAAGACACATTAGCAGCGATTCCTCATAACTACCGAAAATGTGTTTAGAAGGGGTTAGAACCCCTTCTAAACTAAAAAATCACCCCTTATAATGAGGTAGTTTTTTTTATAGTGACAATATAAGAACTAAGGGAATGGTTCATCCATGAAGCACTTACCCTCAACAATTATGGATCTATACTGGTCGTTCCTTGAATATCGTGTCATCCTTTATATCCAAATCTTGCTAGTAAATGATTAGGGAGTCATCATGAATATACCAAAGAAGTTGGGACATGATAAAGGCATTATGAATCCTCTCCATCTGCAATGGTACCACCAACCAATATTCCACCTCACTAACACATCCTAAAACCTCAAAAGGCCCAAAAAATTGAGGACAATGCTTACTCCCTCTACTAAACCTCTACCACCTTTAATTTTGGAAAAACCACAAGAAAACAAGGTCTCCAAACTTCTACTACAGGGGCCTCCAACTATGATCAACACATGCCTTTTGATGGTTCAATGCCACCCTCATATACTTTTGAACTATCTAGACTTTCTCAGTCATGCTCTACACTACATTAGGTCTAAGAACGAATGACGCACAAAACTTTAACGACACAATAGAGAATGACCTGGAAACACATACAACACCTCAAATAGGTCCATATCGATGAATGAGTGATAAATATTATTATATGAAAAATCAAACAGAGGTAGGTGCCTTACCCATGATCCAATAAAATATAAGAAAAAATCTTACAATATATCCCCAATATCTAGAGATATGCTCTTTCAATCCATCTATTTGAGGATAGAAAATAGAGATAAGGCGTAACTGGGAGACAAAGCCAAGCTTCAATCCTCTCCAAACCTATGAGGTAAAATAAGTATCCGAATAATTGATGATGGCCCTCAGTACCCCATGAAGCTAAAATTACAATCCACATACTTTATTTCCAAAACACCCATGACACTAAATTCATTGTTTTGCAGAAAGTGATTCAACTTCATTAGTTAGTCCACCAACACCCAAACTACATCACACCCTCTCTGAGACTAAGGTAACCTAGTAATGAAATCCATCAAAATTTACTTCTATTTCCACTCACGGACATCCAAATTCTAAAACAAACCTCCAAGAACATAGGGATCCATTTTCACTTATTGAAAAACCAAACACCATGCCTTGAACTCCACCACAAACCACTTCATCCCAGACCAACAAAGCTATCTACTCAATCCATGATACATCTTAGACATGCTGATATTCACTGCTAAATGTGAGCTATGAAACTCAAAAATAAATTCCTCACAAGTTTACAATATAATAAAAAACCTCCCTTGAAACAACATACAGTTTTTACCATCCTTCGAACATCCTTCTAGAGTGTCACAATGGGCAGCACAATCATGAATGACCTCTACCTCTGAGTCTCCCCATCGAGACTCCTCTAAATACTACATTAGAGTTGATTTAATAATCATATGCTAAAGAAAAAATCATTCACTAATTTCCCCCCAAATTAAGATGCATTGCTGCAAGATCCTCCATGCATTTCCAAACATAAATGGACTCCCGAACCATATCTTTTTGATACATATGACTCAGGGAATTAGTAAAAACATTCCACTTTCTTTGGGTTTTTGAGATGTCAAATTCATAATCCTTGAGAAACATAAACCACATATAATGTAATAGATTCAATTCCCACTGAGGGAAGAAATATTTCAGGATCTTTTGGTGCATGAAAAGAGAAAAGCACTCACCGATGTGGTAATGCCACCACAAGTTCAACACAAACACAAATTCCACCAGCTCTAGATTATAGATGGAATAGTTATTATTGTGGGGATATAACTTCCTAAAATCGTAAGATATTACCACCATTTTTTACAATAAGACACATCCCAACCATAGAAGGGGTGTGTCGTTGAAAACCTCAAACATTACACCCTCCTTATGGAAAAGAAGCACTAGGTATCTAATCAATCTCTCATTCAGGTACATAAATGATCCCAAGTATTGATCAATCCCAATGATGGTTTGGTCCTTACAAGTAAATGATATCAAGATTTCTATAATTTGATAAAATTCAAACACTAAACTCTAGTAATATCCTAAAAGACCAAGGAAACATCAAAACCCTTTTATATCATTAGGTGCTACTCAAGAAACAAATCCTTGATCTTTTATGGGTCCATGGAAACACCCTACCAAGACACTACATGCCCAATGAAATTCAAATATCTCATCCAAAACATTCACTTTGATTGCTTTCCATAGATCTAGTGGTGATGAAGGAACTGCAAGACAACTCTTAGATTGCCAAAATGCTCCTCCTCAAACATTGAGTAGATCAAGATGTCATCAATGAACATGATCAATAACTTGTGCATGAACTCAAGGAATACATAAATCATGATCCCTATGAACACAATTGGTGAATAAATTTAATTTAATGGAATGAAAACAAAATTTATGTGCTAATAACCTAACCAGAAGGTATTCTTTGAGATATAATAATCATCAATCACCATCTAGTGATATCCAGACTAATTTTCGATCTTAGAAAAACCCACTATCTCCCTTAATCTAGTCAAATAGATCATTAATCCACAAAAGGGGATAATGGTTCTATACCATAACATGATTTAGACTATAGTAGTTCACACACAACCTCATACTATTTTCTTCATTCTTGATTAAAAGAAATGGAAATCACTAAAAAGATACACAAGGTCAGATAAAACCCCTCTACATTAGATCATCAACCTATAGCCTCAACTCTCATAGCCCCATAGGATCTATTCAATAAAGATACATCAAAATTGGTGATGGTCCCAGTTATAATTCTATCCATAACATTGAACTATATCGAGGGGATAGTTTCAGAACATAATCTAGGAAGCCATGAATTAAATCCCCCACAACCTTGGGAATAACTGTTACTTGAGCTTCCACTGACAGCTCTACTAACAGAGATTAAATAGGCTCTATATTCCTATCACCCATTGGATAACCTCACTCATTAACTAACACCACTCACTATCCATATACATTAGAAATTGAAACTATAATATTTAAAAAATAAATTACTAAATGCATGAAATATTTTCAATCCATACCATGGATAATACTGTATTGATGTATCTAATTTAAGAAGAAATCTCCCACTAACTGGTGCTTACCTATCACCATTCTACACCCTTGGAACACTTAAAACAAAAAATTTTGATCTCCAATTGATGCAGATAATATGAATGGAATGCTAATTCTCTACACAACCACTCCCAAAGCATGAACCAATGTAGGAGAAACAAAAATTCTAGTCTCCAAAATCAAACAAGGAAAAACAAGGGTAGTTAATAAATTGATCATACATCAGAAAACCTCTAGCCCTTTTGGAAGTGCCTCCTCTATCATATGGGTCTACCCACACTTAGATCTTTTATATATCTACTCATGGCCTCCATTAAAATTCTTTAGACTAGGAACTTGAGTTAAAGAAGCAACATGAGGCTTCCCTATACCAACTCTATCTTACCTTGACTATTGAAAAAGCATTATAAGTCCTTGTTGATGAAAATTCCTTGGAGACTACAATTAATACTTTTTAAAATGGAGCAAGACCTCCCATATTAAACTACCCCCACACACCATTAAACACATATACTTTTAATTAACATGATCCCCATTGACATTACATGAAAATGGGAATCCCCTAATAGATGATCGAGGGCCAACATCCCCTAAATGTTGTGTAATAGTATTCTGAGGTTGGTTCCTAACTAGTTAGAACCCTGAATATCTATATATCTGTGATCCTCTACATGATTCCCTGGTCCTCAAGATTCACTACCAACCCCCTGTTGAGGCTCACCTCTTTGAGAGTGCATCCTCTCTATAACCAACACCTTTTTATATTCTACTAAATCCATAGGATGATAAAATTGGGTGACTAAATAATTGATTAATGGTAAGAACAACTCCTCTAGATTCCATACTCTAGACTTCTTATTTGGAAAGATATTTGGGAAAAGAATAGTAGGTCCTTGAATATGATCCCATGTTACAGCAAATTCAGGATTCCCTACTTGATAAAAAATCTCCTACCAATTTACCACCTTTAATGACAATTATAAGAACTCCATACAAAACTAAATATGTATTCAATCCCCCAAAACATACCGTTCCTTCTGTTAACCATGATAAAATGTCCACCAATAACTCATAGCTCTATACATCTAGATAACTTTTAATGGAACCCAAAACTCAACCTAGGATTGAATAAAAAAAGTGATCTCAAACCCCTCTAACTATCACTCCATATATGGATCAGAGACGCTACCCTCATACATTCCCAAGATCTACATATTAAAGGAATAAAAGTTCCTCTTCCATGACTCATCCTTCTCTATAAGGTTTATCATATGGTGATCAACCAGATCATCCTACTAAACCTCTACTTTCTAAGATGCATGTGAATGAGAGATATGATCCATTTTTGGGCAACAAGGAGAAATATTAATATTGATATCATAGAATTTTATCAAGGTTTAATTAATTAGTATCATGAAATTTCCCAAATTCACAAAAATTTAGACGCAAATACAAACAATCATGATAACTGTACCTTAATACCCTGCAAATGAAACAAATTACCTTGGTTATTTGGTTGAATCAGTCTCCTTTAATCGAATCTCAGGGCCCCCTATAATCCTATGTCCTAACATATCTCTCTAGATCATGTCAGATTCCAAGATCAACTAGCACCTTTATCCCACCAACACAGGCAATCCTCATACCACCTAACTGAAAACATTATCTTATATCTTAATAAAATCAATTAATACAACTCTATCACGACCGTACTCCAAAGGTACCCCTACAGGGCCAACAATGATGGTAGAGAGATAATGACCACTGATACCTACCTCAAATAATAATCTAGTTGGAGAGTAGTTATGGGGGTATTAAAATCTCACATATTAAAGGAATTACCTCAGTAATAATAAGAATAAGGAGATAGGTTAAATCGGCCACAAATAAACTCAATCACATAATATTAAAAAACCAAAAACCATCCCATAATGCATGAAAAATGCAAAAAAAAAAAAACACATAGAAAGGTATCTAAATAAATACTAAAAGACATTCCCTATGGCAGTGACACAACAAAAACTCCAAAATCCAAGTTTGTAATGTCTATATCTATCCTCGAAATCCTCCTGGAAACCCGAAAAAAATTTATCTATAAACGGGGTTAGCATAACATGTATACTCAATAGAATTATACCCCAGGTATCTCATGAAAATGTGAAAAGAGAATACTAATGTACTAGTTAATAAACAACAGAGCCAACATGCACCTAAACAGGACAACTAGCCAACACAAACCTTAATTCAGAACACTTACTGAATAATGCATCTAATGTAGTAACATAGTATCAAAAGAATATAAAATATCCACCCCAAGACCACTTAACCATTATTTTTCAACACTCATTCCCCAACATCAATCATTTTTGGCTACCATACCTTTTATACATATCTCATCAGAAAACCAAACATCACTGATGTGGGTCGGGAAATATCCCTACCTATCCTAATTGATCACCTGAAAGGAATCATTAATTGTATTAGGGAAACTAATTTAAAAATTTATAAACTCTAATAAGCACTATCTAAATTTTAATGTATTATAGTAGATGTAATGGTCGATACCACAAATAGATTATTAGAAGTTACCTAGATTTTATAAGAAAAATAGGAAAAAAATAAATATTCAATATTGGTTTTATTTTTAGATCAATGAGATGAGTGTACCAGAGTATAATATTTCCAAGTTCATTCATTAGTGAAGTGAAAAGAATTAAATTAATTTAGATTTATTCAGAATTTAATCCTAGAAAACCTAATATCAAATTGATCACTATCTATTATCTTCTCACCCCTTTTTAAGTCCCATGTATTAATGGTTAGGTAATATTATAGGAAATCCCAAACCATATTTAAATGTAACCACCCCATTTTACCCAATAGTTATGCAATGAAGAAGGGATGTATGTTAATGTATTGATGTCATAATTATTCCTATCCCCAATGGTCATGAAATTTGTAAATAAATAATATTAAATAAATGATAAAATAATACAAAAAACAACATATAATTAGGAAGACATTTTACATCACTAAATGAAATACCTCATCCATACATAGATTAAAACAAAATAAATATTCCATCATTCTGTTCATAAGGGGATATGAAAAATATAAATAAAGATTGGAATCGATACACCACAGTAGAAACATAACCTCTATAGGCACTAGGCTTTCGTTGAAGGTTCTAACCCTAGGCCTCAGTCCCTTAGTATAATAAGCCGACCTTTTTATTTATAGGTAGTAACATTGAAAATATCATTTTGAAACTCATTTATTTTATTTACTTTGACTCGGTTAGATACTCCACATGTGATTCCTCATTAAATATCTTCATAATATGCGAGGGTTTGTCTAGCATAGAAATATTTTAAAATAAAAAAATATTTACTTGATCTTTGGGAAAACACTCCTTGGTTTGTGATGCACTAAAACTCCCTTAGAGGTTGGATTCACCCAACATGGATGATATTTCATAAAACTCACTCAAAACTCATCTATAGCACATAAATATCCAGAAGATATCAAGCTTTTGAAATTATAGACATATCCATAATATGATATGGACAAAAACACATGTTGTAACCTTCTCATGTGTGTAATCCTACAAGCATACCTATAAATGGTTACAATGTAGCCATCTGTCCATGATAACAACATTATTCCTCCTCTCATAACCCAACACTACTAGAGACATTTATTGATGTTGCTTTTATCCCAAGACACAACTGACCACTCTATGCACTTCCTTATCAACATTGATGATGTATCCAATTCAATATGACACAAAATTAATTTTATATAACATAGGCCCCTAAAAAATCTATGGATGATAAAACAACTTCATTTCTTCCAACCTTAGGTTAGAGGTAACCACGATGCAACAAACGGACTATAGTACAACCATATTTTCCACCATTACAACTCTAGTAGTCTCCAAATTTCAAGGTAGGGATTACAGTGGTTCAATTTTTGATTCTACGATAACACCCCATCTTCCTTTCACTAACCATGGTGTATTGTGGCATAGTAGAAGTGGTGATAATGTAGGAGAACTGAATGGGGAATGTGATGCATGATTTTAACTAGGAAGACAACATTTCTATAGCTTTACAGTGCCCCAGTTGAAATGAACATCCCACATCAAAATAATCAAAAGATGGTAACTTAGATTTAATAGATCTCATTCCAGAAAATGACATTGAAGCAGAACGAGGGTTATAAGATCCATACCACTACTCAAGTATGACCACCTATGTGAGATGCTTCTCCTAATATCATACGAACCCAATCATCATGCACCAGTTTATCCTTGTTCTATTGTGTGTGAATCATGTGTGACCTCTGCATATCCTAAGTACGTGGGCTGGTTGAGTTCCATCTTAGGTGCTAGCCCATTTTTTTCTAGGCTTCAATTTCCTTCTCCATTTCATCTTACACTATACAAAAAAATACATTAGACAAATGATAAGAGTCATATTATATTTTTTTTTTTTTAAAAACTAATATTAAAATATTAAATACCAAAATATAAGATAATTCAATGAAAAATGGGAAATATAATCAATCAAAATAAAATTATTATTAAATTAAACTAAAAGTATGCATTTTATGAAATCTTAAAATCTCCCCACACAGAAATTTATTCTCTGAACCGCATATCTCAACTTGAATCACAAAGGGCACCCCCCATGTTAACAATATTTAAAATTTAAAATAATAAAACCAAAAAAATTTCAATAGGGGAGAAAGAATTTTCAAGGGTAATAAAAGAATAATGAATCCAACTCTTAAATATTCATTAATGTATTAGATATTTACCCTAAAAACAATGTAAATTATCCTTTATTACATTAAAGACTCTCAATTTATCATTATTAAATATGTCATGTTGTGATTTACCTCGCTTTTATTTTTCTTATCATCACTCAAGGATAAAATTAAATCGATCTGTGCTCATACATTAATTATATACCATATACTTATTAACATGAATGAGACCTAATTTATCCACTTTGAAAATAAAAAAGTCACTAAAAATCATGAGAAATTTCAATTTAGGATCGAATAACTCAAAGTCATAAGGGAGGTAGGTAATTGATGAATAAAACAAATTTAACCTCAAGAGATAGGTTTATATCTAATGTACAGTGTATAATAATCCATGTAAAGTGAAATGAAATTCTTCTCTTAGAAATTAAATCTTCTCCATATAATAAGATCATTATGAAGGTCACGAGATAATGAATGAATAATGAATCTATTACCCCTATTTATTTCCTTATCTATTTTTTTCAAACTCATTTTTTTCAATTTTTTGAATGTTGATATATGAAAAGTCTCACATCCACCACAAAAACCTAAATAATATATATCATTGGTCAAATGATGGTGATTTTCAGCCTCCAAACTCATCCTAATTTTTTTTAATTTTTTTCATAGAGAGGGTAGAAATGAATATAATTAATAATGGAAAAAACCTTTCCCAGAACTCAAAGAAGCCGCAAATATTTTTTCCTCCACAATGTATGTCCCTTATTTCTATCAAATCCCTTTGTAGAGACCATCACTTTTTATACATTAAATTTACATCTATTTTGTGGAATACTTAAAACCTTAAACAAACAGATGCCTAAAGGCTGTATTAGTCTAGTTCATTTGGAAACATGGAAGCATAAACATTGTTACGTAAATGTGCTACATCATCTACCATAGGTTCTTCTTCACTAGAACCCTTCATAGAAACATCAAAAGTAATACCTATCTTCATAAACTAGGGGAAGGAAACATAAAAGGGGTGAGATCAGATGCTTAGTAAATGTAAAAAAGGGATAAATGTAAACATAATTTTGAGCATAAGCTTATGAGAACATGACAATAGAAATAGAAGATCACACCCTACATATCAAAGATCAAAAACACTAATCATGGAATAAAGCATGGTAGTTATTAGAAAATTAATCGTAATGAAATAAACAACATAAGATATGATATCATAACATAAGAATAAAAAATGGAATAATAAAAGACACATAAGCATATATAATGATTTCCATAGTAGTCATGGCATCGCTGCCAATGCCATCTTAGTAGATGAAGTCCTTTACTGAACCGGGTTCACACCCTATTCTAGCCCTATATTACTGAACAAAATTTACTCCTTGTTCCAGACCTGTAATACTAAACTGAGTTAATTTCTCATTCTAGCCATGTAATACTGAACTATGTTCATTTGTCATTCCAACCCTATAATACTGAACTGATTTAATTTCTTTTTTCCATCCATGTCTATATCATGAGATCTAAATATTTACCTAATTCATTTAAGGGAGATATAAGTCCCACCAATCTCATAATGAAATCATAAATACATGTGACACAAGATTGTAAATGATCATATCATAACCCATGAAATGAAATGGGTTTCATAAACATGAAATAATATCTTAACACATGAAAAAATATAGGTTTCATAACAATTTCATCAAATCATAACCCATGAAAGGAAGTGAGTTTCAAGAGCATATAACCTATGGAAGAGAAACAAGTGTTATAAAAATAATTTCATCAAAACATAAACCATGCAAGTAAAAAATTAATGATACCTTTTTATCATTTACTAGAAGGTCATGAGTAACATGAAAATATTCCATATTAGATGGAAAATAACTTTGAATATATATTTTGAAAACATTTCTTGAGGAAAATATCATTTCTTCATGAAAAATGATTTTTTTAAATAAAACTTTTTGAAATCCATTTTCCTAGAAATCTTATAAAATAAGCTTACAAACGTTTCGGAAACTATTTATTTGAAAATAAATTTAAAACTAACAAAATAAATATTGAAAATATTTTGAATCCCATTTTCTTGGAAAATAATTTTAAAATGCACAAATAAAACATTAAAAACATTTTAAAACTTTTTTATTTCAAATACTCTGAAAACTTAGAAATAAATATTGAAAAAGTTTTGAAAAACTGTTACATGAAAAATTCTAAAATAAGTTTTAATTTTTTTGATTTTCTTTATTTTAAAATACTTTTAAAACTTATAAATAAATATTTAAAATGATTAAAATACTTTTTAAAATATAAAATCTTTTTGAAAACCATTTTATTGGAAGTCAGATTTGAAAAATTATAAAGGATTCTTTGAAAACCATATTTTTTTATCATCTTTTTTCTTTAAATTGATTTTGAAGGATCATTTTAAAACTTTTTTTAAATCAATCTTGAAAACGTGGTTTTTGAATAAAACAGATTTCCGACTGAAGAGAGAATAAAACAATGTTTTTACTAAAAACATTTTCTTAATTTTCTTAAGTAACAATGAGTGAAAAATGGTACTAATAAATGTATATACCTTTAATAAACATTGGATAAGGAAATTTATGAGTTTTATTATGATATATATCAAAATATATATTTCAAGGAAGCATAATCATAAACAATATTGATAAATGATGAGATTGTTTCAATAAACTCTTACCACATTGGGATCACAATATCTATGAAAGAAAATGAAATTAAATAAAGATTAAAATATCATGAAATAAATTATATTCAAGATATATCATGTCAAATGGAATTATATACACCTCAAAAAACAATTTTGGTGCCTAATAAAATATGTGTCTCAAAGAAGGTAAATTGAGACAAAACCGTCTGACCAATTTCGTAACTTTTGAAACATTAATCCCATGAAAAAATATCATGTAATTTATATTTATATAAATATAAACATAATAATCATAATAATTTAATACATAAATGGATATTATAAACACCACACAAAAGTAATGGATGGTTAATAACGCATGTATCTAACAAAAATAAAAAGTGAGATGAAATCCCCTTACCTTGTGTCTGGAATATCTCCATACTCATGAAAGATTCCTATATAATTAATTTATGTTTATTATAAATATTTTAAATAATCATATTAATTAATTTAATTACATATATGGTTTGATTATGAACTTACACTACCCACTTGTTAACAATTATATGATGAGTTTAACTTTGGGTAATATCTACTTTGTTTTTCACATGTGTCTTAATTTGATATATCTATGGTCATTATACTTATATCATGATTGGAGTAATTCACACCATGATGTAAATATAATATATATTAATTATATGTGTATTATAAAAATTTATAGAATATATAAGTTTGAAATGGAATAGACCATTCATGGAGACGAGAAGCTATATGTACGCATGAACGTTATTTCTGTTTTTTTATCATATTTAAAGAAAGAAATAAAATAACGTATAGGTGTTTATATATATATTGTAATCCCATAACAATTATTATTTCTTATATATCATATAATATCACTAAATTAATCCTTAATACAGTCCATGAAGTGTGTGAACAAATCACATCACTTTGAGGGGGTAGTAGTCCACACTTCCTCAAACAAAATTATCATATTCACACCAAATAGAAAGTATAAAGATATGTGTTTTAAAAGGATTAAATACATAATAAATATAATATATAATAAATATAAACATAGTGTCCATCATAATTTCCACCATGAGAGATGGTAAATGAAAAATGAACAATCATCGTTTCGTGAGGCTGTAGTTCGCTGTATATGTAAACATTATGTTTGTTACCCATTAGAGGGAAATGTGTGTAAGTGTAGGTAAAAACTCAATAAAAAAACATCTCAGTATATTTATGATACAGGTTTTATTATATGAACATGGAATAAGTACATTTAAGGTAGTTTGGATGTAAATTAAAGACATGTGATTGTTGGAAAGTGTTACTTTTTAAATCGGGTAGCTCCTTTTGGTTTTCAAAAAATTGGATTCTGTGGATTTATTTATACCAAAGTGGAAAATTTGATGTATAATATAGGAAATTTTAGTATTTTATTGGTCATATAATGGCCAAACCAAAGTGTTTTGAGAGGTGTGAGGAAGTGGGAGTAGAGGAGGCCTTTTTATAGTGGAGGAGTGACACTCTGGTTAAAATTTTAAGAGAGAATTCCACCCATATTTCTCATGTTTCAAGTGGATAAAATAATGAAACAAAGTAGATAAAATGGATTATAGGTCCAAATATGGACATATAATGTCTCTTGGACACGTTTTTAGGTCTTTTATGGTCTTAAATTTAAGGTTTAGTCCTTTTTTATGTTAATTTTTCTCTTAATCACTATAATTAATTTTAATTACTTTTACAAATATTTTTTGTTAAAAACTAATTTTACATAAGTATGCATTATAAATTATTCTTATTCTAAATATTCAATCCATTTTTTCAAATTCCAATCACATAATTGGTAGAAATTAATTTAAATTTCATCTCGCAGTCGGGTCAACAATGTAGTTTTTTTAACATAAAAATGTTCGAACCGTTTGCTTTGTCTTTATATTCAATTTCAAAGTGAAATTGATTATAGAGAACCATATTGGGTTGATTTAGAAAAATATTATATAATTAAACTTTTAAAAAAATTAAAATATAATTTTTCCTTATAAATAAATTATATGAAAAGAAATTTTGAATTGAAATTCAGTATCAATTACTATTCATCCAAAAATGATGTTTCTCAGAAAAATCCAAAAAATTAACACTATGTTAATTTCAACATTATAAATTAAAAAATTAATTTTATTTTATCAAATTAAATATCTAAATTTTTATAAAATTAATTTTATTATTTTTCACAGAAGAACATTAAAAGCAGTTCTTTTGAGAAAATAGTATTTTTAAACATATAAGGACTTTACCAAAAAATTATATCTTTCATTATCAGTATGTTTTATTTATATAAAAAAATTTTAAATAATATTTTAAAATTATTTATTACTATTAATATTACTAATTTTAATGGATAGGATATAAATATATCATTGAAATAATTATATCAATAAAATGATGTTTCGTAGACACTCAGTGCTGCGTGAAATATATGACAAGTCAGTGTTGTGTGTAACGTACACCCAGCCGATGTTACATGTAAAAAAAGCGAAATTTTTTTTTGTAGTGAATATTAAATTGGTGTTGCTTATAACTCAATCCAGAGATAGTGCTTTCATAAAATAAATTATTTTCAGTGTTGCATGAAATGAAAAATATCAAAATAATTAAATTAATTCAAAAAAAATATTTCAAAAAATCTCAGGGTGTAAAATTCAACCCTACTTAAAATGATTTTATCCCTAAAAATTAATCTTGGTTATTAAAGGCTTAATATTTGTATATTTAATTCATAGAAACCCACATCCTAAAATTGAATACTAAAACTTCCCTTAAAAAGGGAAAGTTGGAACCATAACAGTTACCCTGAGTAACATATAACTATGTTTCCACATGGGAGAACATAGGCTAGGAGTGAAGATTGGAATAGAAGAGAAATGTAAATATAGGAAGTGATTGAGGTCATCAATAAAAATCAAGTGAATGATCAAATAAAAGTTTAGGGCCTCAAATTCATAAATCTATGATGATTTATAAAGCCATCGGTTCATAAAAAATTATGGTATTGGGACAACTATTTTGATCATTATCTTATCTTTTATTAATTATTTTATTGACCAAGAATATAAGAAAATATACATATTTGATATATTTCTATAAAAAAAATTTCATTTATTGTTTTTTTATTTTAACTATTTCTTATTCATATATTACTTCATGAAATGGATGTCTAGAAATTAACTTTCATGCCCAAAGGACTAAAATACACATTTAACAGATTATAAGGCCCATAAAAGAATGAAAAATTAAACTATTTATATATAAATATTCTTAAAAATAAAAATGGTTAATATATTAATATCCAAATATATAATGTAACCCTAATATTTCAGCATAAATAATTATTCATAAATAATAATTATACATTAACCAGGACACCACGTAGGCTAGTGGTAGGTGTCAAACCCTTACTGTCCTATGGTCATGGGTATAAGACCCGCATCCTTGTTGAACTTGATTTGTTTCCACCCGATATACATGATACCATTTTCTAAAACCACACCAATGTAATTTCCAAAATAAATATGATGGAAATCCTTGAAATAAGGTTAATCACTAAATATCCTTTTAACCAAGGTTTTCAATACAATGTCAACACATAAATACTTCCTCCAAAGCTTAACTTAAACATTTCTTGAATGGTTAACCTTATAACCCTTCTAAAAGTTGAAAATCCAAAACTATAGAAATTAATTCATGAAATTAGCTTAACATTGATCCCCCATATATCACAAAATAGATCTTGATTGTCACATTCCAAACATGTAAATACACTCATGGTAAATTATCCTGGAACATGGTAACAACCTGAATTACCATAAATCCCATTGAAAAAAAGGAATGATTCTTTATTACATATATTACTAGATATATTCCCTAAATACAAGAAGCTTTAAACTTCATCCATGATGGAATGAACTACTTGTCAATAATTCCTTAATTATTTACAAGGTAATCGGTACCATCAAATTTACTTATTCATATCCCTCATATCTTTATCCAAACAACAATATCTTAACACAAGTAACATATTAGGGATTATCTTCCCCTTTTCAAAATATTACAATGTCATTAAATCACTTTTCTAGTCCATAAAAAACATTATACATAATCTTTTAAATACTTAGTGAAAAACATAAACTAGACAATCCTTGTTTATTTTACCATTAATATAACATAAATATTGTATCCAAAATACATTAAAACATTGATAATCACACTTCATACATAAGCTATAATAAGGCTACCTTATCCTATTACTTAATATCTCATTCCTTTCACATTTCTTCTACAGTCTCATCATTAATATAACCATTACTCACACCACCTTTTTGATACTCTGCATGAGATTTCCTCTTAGGAAATTGTGTTGTATAATGAAAATTTATTCCACACATAAAACACATAACATTTGATGATGTCTTAGGGAGTCCAATATTCCCATACATTTTATTAACTGAACTCTTAATTTTCCCCTTGTAGTCACTTACTTTTTGTTCTTATTTTCCACAGTCAAAACATATTCTTATTCCTCTAATATATTAACTTAGGTGATTCTTTACGCATTCATGGAACAAATTAAATTGAATCTTCTTTCCTCCATGGTTCCCATTACGTGAACTCTTAGAGAACTCCTTACTTATTTTCCTTAGTGAGTCTGAGAGTTGGTTAAAGTACACATTTTCAATCATGTTCTGTGAAAAGTAATTTTTCATGATCATAACATATTTCGTACTAGTGATCATCCCACTTGAATGCTCATCAAAAAATTTTCCATCACATTCAGCGTTAATTTGATTCCTTCTGGTTCTTTCCATTTACTAAAACTAGAAGCATAGTGTGAGCATTAATTATCATAGGAGAAAAACACATAGTCAAGAAATTAATTAATTATAGGATTTCTACATCATGAAACTATCCTTAATCTATGAAACCCCGTGTTCATCCTAGGTTATTCATATCCAAAGTATATTTAAATCCATCATGATAGTTTGTTAAGTGTTTTTGAATTCCCAATGCATAACCCTAGAGAGTGCCAAACCAGGTGTCTAGTGAGGCCCGTTGTTGTGTACTAGATTACACTAAGTCAGACCCAAAACATCTTTTTAGAGTTTTTACCCCTAGGTACATCTGTTATAGTGACACATACACTTATATTATCCATAAAAGTATTTATTTCTAGGAAAGAAATCACTTTATCATTTACCAAAATTACATGACATTTTCCTATAATTTTTATTATCCTTAGATTTATACTTAGACATGTCCTTATGGTTCTCACTAAGGTTTTATCATCTTAGCTTCCAAAGGTTAACTAAACCTTTTCCCTGATACAAACAATAGAAACCCTCACTTTATATACATTAACATTACATCTAATTTGTGGAATACTTAAAACATTATAAAAACAGACGCCCAATCACTTTATTAGTCTAGTGCCTTTGAAAATAAGAAAACATAAACACTGGTATATAAATGAGCTACATTATATCCCAGAAGCTTCTTCTTGACTATCACCCTTATTAGACACATCATACATAATACATATCTCCATAACCTGGGGGAAGGAAAAATAAAAAGGGGTGAGACCAGATGATCAATAATGGTAAAAAATAGAGAAAGGTAAGTATAATCATAAGAATAAGGTTATATGAAAATTATCATGAAAATAGAAGATCATACCCTACATATAAAAGATCATAAACATGAATCATGACATAAATCATGGTAGTTTTTATGAAATGAATCACAAGGATGTAAATAACATAATCCATGAAATCATAACACAGGAATAAAACATTGAATTTTTATAGACACATAAAAATATATAATGATTTTCATAGTATTCAAGGCATCTCTACCAATCCAATCATAAAGGAAAAAGTCCTTTACTAAACTAGGTTCACACCCTGTTCCAACCTTGTATTATTGAACTGAGTTCACTCCTCGTTTCAGCCCTATAACACTGAACTAATATCATTTCTCATTCTAGTCATATAATACTAAATAATGTTCATTTATTATTTCATACTTATAATACTAATCTAAGTTTATTAATCATTCCATCTATGTCTATCACATGAGATATAAATCTTTACTCAATAAATTAGAGGGAGATATTTTTCCCACCCATATCATAACAAAATCATACATAATTATTCCATAAGATCTAAAAAAATCATATCATAACCCAAGAAATTATTGGGGTTTAATAAACATGTAATAATATCTTAACCCTTGAAAAAATACATGTTTCATAACCATTTCATCAAATCATAACTCGTTAAAGGAAGTGTGTTTCATGAGAATATAACTCGTGGAAGATAAATGGGTTTCATATGCATCATTTTTTCAAAACAAAAACCATTCATGAAAAAAATATGAATGTAAAATTTTGATTATTTCCTATAAGGGAATGAGAAATATCAATCGATGTCATCTTAGATTGAAAATAACTTTGAAATATATTTTTAAAACTTTTTTTGAGGAAAATATTCTTTATTCATGAAAAATTATTTTTAAAATACATAAAACATTTTGAAAACAATTTTCATTGAAAACTTATAAAAGAAGCATGAAAACGTTTTGAAAACTATTTCTTTGAAAATAATTTGAAAAACTATAAAAAAATTTTGAATTTTTTTTGAAAAATAGTTCTTTGAATATTCTTTGAAAACTTAAAAATAAAGCTTGAAACGTTTTGAAAACCTTTTTCTTGGATACTTATGGAAGAAGCTTGATTTTTTTGAAAAACATTTAATTTGAAAATACATTAAAAACTTATAAAGAATGATTTAAAATGTTTTGAAAAACTTTTACTTTAAAATTTATGAAAGAATATTGAAAACAATTTGAAAACCATTTTATCTAAAAATACGTTGAAAACTTATAAAAAAATCATTAAAAAGTTTAAAATAATTTTTAAAGCATAACAAATTTTTGAAAAAATTTTTGTTTGAAAAAAGATTTGAAAACATATAAACAATGATTTGAAAAAATAAAAAATTTTGAAAAATATTTTTCCTTGAAAATTATCTTCAAGGATCATTTGAAAACATTTTTGAAAACATGGTTTTTGATAAAAAACAAATTTCCAACTAAAGTTAGAAATATGGGCAAATTTTAATTAAATAATTTTTCTTAATTATATCAAGTACCAAATAATGAAATATGGTATTAATACATAGATATACCTTGAATAAATATAGGATAATTAAACTCATGATTTTTCTTGGGATATGGATCATAACATTTCAATAAAGGATGGATAATCATAAAAAAATATTGATAAACAATGAGATTGTTTTAATAAACTCTTATCACATGGTAACTTGGGATCATACTCTATATGTAAGAAAATTAAATTAAATGGTGATTAAAATAAAATTAAATGAATTATATTCAATATATAACATGTAAAATGGATGTATATACAACTTGAAAAATAATTTCGGTGCATAATAAAACATGTGTCTCAAAGAAAGAAAATTGAGACAAAACTATCTTACCAATTTGGCATCTTTTGAAAAATTAACCCCATGAAATAAATATTATAGAATGAATATGTAAGTACCCATAAATTTATGTATAATAATAAATAAATACATCGATGTTTAGTATACACACCATACAAATGGAATGGGTGGTGAATAAAGCATGTATCTCATGGAAATAAAAAGTGAGATGAAATCCCCCTACCTTGTGTCTTGAATCTCTTCATACTCATAAAACGATTCATGTATAATAAATTTATGTTTATTATACATATTTTACAAAGGAATATTATTATATCTAATACCATATATGTTTTTATTATGACCTTATATTAAACACTTGTTAACAATTTTATGTTGTGGCTTAACTTTGGGTAATATCCGCTTTGTTATTCACATGTGTCTTAATTTGTTATATATTTGGTCCTTATACTTATATAATGATTTATAAAATGGAATAAATGATATAAATATCATTTATATTCAGTATATGTGTATTAGAGTAATCTACAGAATATAGAACATTGAAATGGAATCCACCATTCATGGAGGCGGTAATTCATATATACTCATGAATGTTGTTTCTATTTGTATTATCGTATTGAAAGAAAGAGAAAAAGACATATATATATATATATATATATTATAATTCCATTATAATTACTATTTCATATATATCATATACTTTCACTAAATTAATCCTTAATATATTCCATGTAGTGTGCGAATGAATCACATTGTTTTGAGGGGGCGGTAGTCCAGACTTCCTCAAACAAAATTATCGCATTCACACAAAATGGAAAGTATAATTATATGCATTATAAAAGGATCATAGAATCTAAATGACATAATAAATATAATATAAAACATATATAAAAATAGTTTACATCATAATGTCTACCATGAGAGGTAGTAAAGTAAAAATGAATAATCATCGTTTTGTGAGGTGGTAGTTCGTCGCACATGTAATAAATATGTTCGTTACCCATTAGATGGATGTTTGTGTATGATTAGGTAAAAAATTAATAAAAAAAATATCTGTATATTTTGGATACTGGTGTTATTATATATACATGTAATAAAGAGATTTTAGGTGGTACAGAAGTAAAATAAATACACGTGATCGTTAGAAAGCACTACCTTTTGAATTTGGTAACTCCTTTTAGTTTTCACCAAAGGGCCTCCTTGGATTTCTTTCCACCCCAGGGAAGGCTTATAGGTCAAATATAGGGAATTTATGGATTCATTTGGTTCGATATTTTCTGAACTTAAGTGGTTTGAGAGATGTTAGGAAGTGGGGGGAGAGGATGCCTTTTTATAGTAGAGGAGGAGTGACACTCTTGTTAATATTTGAAGAAAGAATTCAACCCATATTTTTTATGTTTCAAGTGGATCCAATAATGGAAAAAAGTTGGGTAAAGGGAGGAAATGGAAGAAATATGGCCCCAAAATGTCTATTGGACATGTGTCTAGGTATTTTTGGGTATTAAATTTAAGGTTTAGTCCTTTGTGGGTTTAATTTTTCTCTTAATAATCATAATTTATATTAATAACTTTCACTAATATTTTTGGTCAAAAAATAAGTTGAAATTTTAATAAATTATAAATTACGATAATTCCAAATATGGAATCCATTTTTTCAAATT
This sequence comes from Viscum album, assembly GCA_963277665.1. Lineage (NCBI taxonomy): Eukaryota > Viridiplantae > Streptophyta > Magnoliopsida > Santalales > Viscaceae > Viscum > Viscum album. The sequence goes on along the minus strand of OY728155.1, from coordinate 1,480,971,168 downwards.
AAAATAATAAAAGTGGAATAAATTAATTTAAATTTAATCTCATAGTTGGGTCTACAATGTTGGGTTATTAATGTAAAAATGATCAAAAAAATTCTATGTTTTCATATTCAATTTCAAAGTAAAATTGATTCCAACGACCCAAATTGTGTTGATTTTTAAAATAGGATATAATTAAACTTTTAAAAAAAATTGAAATAAAATTTAACCATATATATAAATTAGATAAAAAGAGTTTTGAATTAAAATTTAGTATTTTTTAATATTCATCCAAAAATTAAGTTTCTCAAAATAATTACAAAAAATAAAAAAATATGATTTCAGCATTCCAAATTCAAAAATTAAGTTTATCTTATCAAATAAAAATTATGATTTTTTTAAATTAATTTTATTTTTTCTTCACAGAAGGACATAAAAAGAAGTCCATTTAAAAAAATAGTATTTTTAAACATATAAATAATTTACAAATAAGTATATCTTTAATTATTAATAAGTTTTATTTATGAAAAAACATTATAATAAATATTTTAAAATTATATATTACTATATATATTACTAATTTTAACATCTAGGTTATAATTATGTCATTTAAATAATTTTAGCAATAAATTGATGTTTCCTAGAAACTCAGGTTTTTGTGTAATGTACTCAAAGTTGGTGTTACATATAATGTATGCAAAGTTGATGTTATGTATAAAAAAAGTTAAAATTTATGTTACGTTTCGTGTACGATTAACTTAGTGTTGCATATAAGTGAATCCAAATATAGTTATTTTATAAAATAAAATATTTTTAGTGTTGCGTGAAATGAAAAATATAAAAAGAATAAATTAATTAAAGTAAAAAATATTTCACAAAATCTTGGGGTGTTACACTCTCTTCGCCAGACATAAAAATTTATAATCATATAAGAAACTATATTAATGGTTGGAATGGATAATGTTGTCATGTAATAAGGCTCATTCATATCAAAAAGGTTATTCATGTTATTTAAGGATAAAATTAGTATAAATATTAAGGTAGGTCTAAAGGATAATGGACAAAATGCTATAATAATTTTAAAAGCGTATTTGAACAATCATTGTTTTTACAACATCAAATAAATTTCCAAGTAGTTATCATGTCCCAAGTTCTCTCAAGAAAATTTTCTCAAGATATAATATGAAAAATTATGTCCAAAAATCCTCTTGGGAATAACATCTTGAAATATCAAACAATCATTCATGTATTGTGTAATAATAAAGACATAATCCATATGAAGTTCTAAAATTAAAAACATGAAAAATATAAGGGAAAATTTCATCTACATGTGACTAAAAATATAAAAATAATGATTTATTAAATCCAAATTCCTATTCTTAACACTAATATTTATATCCCTCTATATTACGTATTCAATTACAAAAAATTGAAAAATTAAAATAAGGTATCATGGGGTTTATTAAAATTATAATCATGATGGATAAAAAAATAGAATGAATATAATTGAGGCTATGAAATTTTCCATTTAAGATTAAAAAGACCCTAAAAATAGGGGAGTATCATTGAATGTTTAAATTTAATGATTACTACCCATTTAAATTAATCTATTATTTTATTATATGTTACATTTCCTTAGTTTATTGTGCCTTGAATAATATAAAATTTAAACAATGAATGTGTAGGCCCATTCTCATGAAAGTTAAAAAAATATATGGGAATACACCCCTAAAATAGTTCTAAATATAATTGTAAGTAAATTAAATCCTAATGAATGAAGAAGAAAAAAATGAAGGTTTCCTCCTAAAAGTAATTTGGTTTTGATCATTAAGATCAACCATGCCTCTCAAAGTCATGTTATTGAGGGTAGTAAAGAGGTTACCTGGTCTGGATCTACAAAGGGTCAAAGATGTGATTACTTTATTTAGATGGGCCCTATAAATTTTTTTCAAGATTAAGTTCACTCTTCTTTTAGTTATATTCTCTCATCCTACATGGGACGAATCCAATGAATCTTAGCCCATTTTGAAAAATAAAAGGGTAGTTCATTGGTAGCCCAAACTTGCTAACCTTCCTTAAACTCTTCAAGAACTATAATCCCTCATTTTTCTTCATCTATTTCCAGAAAAAGGAATTTCTTGATTTTTCACCCTATCATTTCTTATCTACAGAATCCAAATAACTACTTTTTTAATGGGAAGTTATATTTTTAACTCCATGCAAGCTATCTTCTCTCAAATCCTCTCCTTTCCCATTTAGACTCTCTATTATCTAGTGGATATGAAAAATTACCTCTTCTCCACCAACTATTAATATTAACTCACCACTTCGGTCATCAATAATTTTCCTTCCCATTTATAGGAATTTTATTCCCATTATTATTAGAGTCTTCTCATCATCCATGTCCATCACCTAAAACTCCATCGATATGTATAACTTGTCTACCTTTAAAATGGAATCTTTATATAAAACTCAGGGATGTCAAACTATTGAATATGAAAGTTAAAGCATATATTGACTTGGATTAATATTTCTCAATCCCCTGGTTTTTAATGTTTTGTATGGGCATATATTCATGATCGCTCCTAAACCACACAAAGCTTTACCAAACCCATAACCAATATCAATAATAATGGAAAATCTAACTGTATAAATTTTTCTTATTCTAGAGGATTCTTAACACAATAACTGAAAAATATCTCATCAATGGTATGGTTTTGAATACCTATATCTTCCTCTTGATTTATAACAATTATTTCATGATTTTTTCATAGGTGGTTATATTTTCTATATCTTCATAAAATGGTATGATGATATGTAATTTCATAAACATCTCTAGAAATTTTTCTCTATGATTATCTAGCATCCCTTATGTCAATCTCTCTGGAAAAGTTACTAAAGGTTGGTATGGGGGTGGTTCTTCATATTTAAAAAACTTATCATATTCTCTTTATTTTTTGCCTTAATTTATTACTCAACTCCCCTTTTTTTCTTAGATTTTTCCTAAATCTGTCTTCTAACTAATTCATATTGGTTTTCATTATATTATTTATAGTATTTAGTACCATCTTTTATTACTTTTACACTCCTAATAGAAAAGGATTTTATCTCTCAGTGTCTAGGAATATAAGAATCTCCTGGTAAAATTCCCCTTAGCACCCCCTTGAGTTGGATCACAATTTTTCCAACTAGGGCATCTGTATTCTTCATGGAATCACTTTGACTTTGTGATTATTATTTTAATTCTCAGATTTTATCCCCTTGATCATTGGAGTAGGCTATCAATTTCTTGAGGGAATCCCTTATAGTTGACATAAAAGTATCCATAGTCTCCTTTAATGTGTGGATTTGACTAGTTAGAGAAATTCCATGATGTTGAGGTTGAAAAACTTATGGCCTCATCTGAAATCCTTATCCATGTTGAAATCACAATCCTTGATTTAATTGTTTTTGTGGTTATGGTCTCCACCTATGCACATAATATTTATGGTCAAAGTCAATATAATCTGTATCTTCACATTCCATACATTGGGTATGTTGAGTATCCATCATAATATCCAATTTTATTGACATATCACTCATTTTTGTGGCCACTGATATATTTTCCACCAAGTTCACTCCTTTTTTCCTCTATTAGTTTTCCATTGAAAACTATTACCAGAATTTTTATCCTAAAATTTGTAACTCTATTCAAGTGACTTATTCATCAGTGATCCTCTAGGGACATTATCTACAATTGATCGGTTACCCTATGAATAAACATTATAAAAGGTTCGAATTGGTAACAAATTTTCTATTCCATAGCGAGGACATATTCTAATTAAAATTTTAACCATTTTTCATTCATTATAGTGGGATTAATCATTTAGTTTTATAATTTTTAAAATACTTACATGTAAATCCATGGACTTGGAAGGAGGAAAAAAACTAATTTTTTTTACTAAATTATCCAAAGTGGTGCTTTACTGTGGGGGTAGACTTTAGATCCACTCATGATCCTTATAGTCAAGAAATAAGCATAAGAGGCATAACATTAATTTGTAACTTTTTATGTAATTAAACTGGAAAATTGTCGTAGAGATCAATGAAATTACCAAGGTGAGAATTATAGTTTTCATGTGGCAACCTGGCGAATTTAATGGAGAGTGATATCCTTTTTATGATCATAAAAATGATGAAATGATTGGAGGCATGAAAATTTTTGTATTAACCACCACATTTGAGGGTCTTCTATAGAGTATGAGAAATTTCATTATTGGTTTCCATTATTAGAACTCTTGGTGTTCTCCTTAGCCGTCTCTTTGGCAAGGTTTTCTTACAATCATGAATTCTTTTTCTTATATAATATTTTTTTCTTCTCAATGTATTTTCAATATCCAGATTGAAATAAATACTTATTTCTTTTTTACTTACTCTAATTAGAGTAATCACGTGTTGTGTTTTCACCTAAAACTTTTTCACGACAAGAACAAGTGTAAAAATTTAGAAAAGAGTAAAAACAACAAAAAAATTCATAAAAACCTGAAGCATTTCTAAAAACTATCCTCTAACAGTGGTTATGATAAATCTATCAATCAAAATTCACCATTATTTATATTGGGGAAACCAATATAAAAATTTATAAACTCTAAATAGAACTAACTTTATTTTAATGTATTATAGTTGAAGTGGAGATTGATCCCATTGAGAATAGTGTAGAAGTTACTTTGAATATCTAAGAAAACATGAAAAAAACAAGATAATTTATATATTTTTTGATTTTAGATCAATGATTAGAGTATACCAAGAATATTATATCCTAGTTCATGCAATGGTGAATTGAAAAGAATTTAATTAATTTAGATATCATCAGAATTAAATCCTAGTGAACCTCCCCTCAAAGTGAACACTCTCCATTATATTCAAACACATTTTTGACTTTCATGTTCTTCAATTTAGTAATATGATGGGTAATCCAAAACCTTATTTAAAATTGTTTACAAAATTTCTTTACAATGAACTTGGGTAGTTAGTTAACGTATTAATAACATATTTCATCCCACCCCCAAGGGTCATTCAAGGTGGAAAGAAATAATTGATAACTGAATACAAAAAACTCATAAGAGAATTATGATGAAACTCTAATTCAGTAAATGAAATACCTCATCCATACATGTCTTAACCCAAAATATATACCCCTCTCTATAGTTATGAGGGGATATAAAACATAAAAAGGAATATAGGTAGAAAGACCCCAAAGTAGCAACATCACCTCTTCTGGAACCAGGATAATGCTGAAGATCCCCATCCTAGGTCTTAGTAACACATTATAATTGACCAATAATTCTATTTATAAGAAGAAAACTTGATAATTTCAATTTAAAAACCCTTTATTTTCATCACTTTGACTCCGAAAACAACTCCACATGAGATTACTCCTCAAATATGTCCATAATAAGTGGGCATCTGTCCAACCTAGAAATATTTTAATTTTGAAAAAACATTAGTTTATCAATGAATAAACCTTACTTGTTTTTTACTATAGTATATATCCCACAGAGGTAGTCTCCACCCCATGTGCATGAAACTTCTTATAAATCACTGGAAAATTTCTTGTAGCACTTTGATAGCTTGAATATGTTGAGATATTGAAATTCAATACATAAATATAAAAAGGAATGGAAAACCACTATTATTAATGTAATCCCTAGGAATAAATTAAGCTCCTACTAAAAAAGGGAAAAAAATATCTCTTTAAATGAGGCTGAAATTCCATCAAATGTTAACAAAACTTGGTATCCCAACAAAAAAGTATAATTTTGGATTCCTTTTGATATTTTTTAGCCCCAAAAAATATGGAATAGTGTTTTCCTATGTCACTGGTGCGTATATCTCATCACATGCTTCGATTTGATATGTGGTAGAGCTCAAACGGACACCTAGATCAAATGTTATGGTCATTTGAAGTTTGATTTAAGTTTTCAACTTATTTTAGATGTTTTATTATATTTTTGATTTTTTGGGTCAAAAAAGTTTTATTAAATTATTATCACCCAATAATAATTAGAAAATTATTTATTAAAAATATTTTTTTAAAATATTTTGTTAGTAAGTTTTACTAAATATCATATATATTTAGTGTAAATGTCTATTTATACTTATCTAAAACATATTTAAAATATATATATAATATTTATATCAATATAAATATAAATATATATTATTTTTAATTCTTTTTTCTATTATCAGTGCTAGTAAAAAAAGAGATGATAAATACCCAATTTATCAATGATACTAAAAAAATAACTCATAAAAGGGATCCATTTAACAATGATAAAAAAAGTGATCTTAAAGGGGTTACCTTTATTTGTGCTAAAAAGTTCCCCCTTTATCAGTGCTCTTTTTAGCACTGTTAAAGGATGGAAAAATTTAAAGCTATTTCTATGGTATTGAACAACACAATGTTTAAACCTTCTCATCTGTGTAATCCTCCATGCATACCTCTACATGGCTATGGCATCACGATCCTCCCATGGACATAATTTTCTTCCTCCTCTCATACCTCAACACTTCCATTTTGAGCCCTTGTATGATGTATCTAGCATCCCATGACACAATGGAAAACTCTAACTACATCCTTCTCCCAATATATGATCCAACTAGATCATTTTTACCATATACTTCCTTTTATATAATTTTTTCCTCAACACAATCTTTGGACAACAGTTTGACTTTATATCCTCTTACCTTGTGCTAGAGGTAACCACAGTGTAGTGAAAGGGATACACTACAACCTTCTTATCCATTTTTACAACTCAATGAGTCACCAAAATGAAAGGTATTTCTTGTGGTGAAGTGTTTATTGATTTTTCAATGATTCATAATCATCCCATTACTGACCATAATCGATTTTGGCATATCAATAATGGAAAAGAAATAGCAAAAATGAATAGGGAAAGAGATACATGAGTTCACCTGGGATGATGTTGTTTCAGAAAGTGCATAGTTCCATGGGTTAAATGTGAATACAACATAAAAATAATATATATTTGGACTCTTATATTTAATTTATCTCATTATATAAAATTATTTTGAAGCTAAAAGAGGGTTAGAGGGCCTCTACCACTGCTCAGGATGAACCCCTCATTTGAGCCAGTCATCCAACAACTACATGGACCCTGCCCCTGTACAAATGTGTAGCCTTTCCCCTATGTGTATGTACCATTCATGACCTATGAACCTCCTCTACAACGCTTGGGTAGACCCCCCATCTACTTCTCTAGCTTCCCCTATGGGGTATCCATTTGTCTTGCAGCTTGTAAAGGGAAAAACTAAGTGCTCTCCCATATTTTTATATGTACCGATTTCCTTTTCCATTTTTCCAACCAGTTCAAAACATTCCATTAGTTAAATGATAGTAATTGAATTCTTTATTTTTTTTCTAAATAAATCTTAAAGTGTTAATTACCCAAATATAATATAATTCTATAAAAAATGGTTAATATTAACCAATTAAAATCAAATCATTATTAATTTAAACATAAAAAACTTACTCATTTAATGAACTTATAAAACTACCCACACATAAATAATGAATTCCCTCAACCATATATGCCAACATCAACAATAGAAAAGTGAAACGACCTTCTCAGGCATGTAATCCTCTATGAATTCTACTACATGGCTATGAAATTACCATCTGCTACTGACTAAAACCGTATTCCTTGTCTCATATCACCGAACTTCCATTTTGATCCCTTACCAATGTATCCAGGATCCTATGGCACAAATTCTCACTCTATTTACTTATTTCTCCCATCAGGTGGTACAACCATATATCACGCACCACAACCGACCTTTTATATAACATCAACCACAACATAATCTTGGGATGATGGTGTTGTTTCATTTCCTCCAACATAAGGCTACAGATAACCATGGTGGAACAAAAAGGCCAAGGTGAAACCATCAACTCGACTATTCCAACTCTAAGAGTCACCATGAAACATGGTAGGGATAATAGTGAAATAGGGCATGATTCCACAAAGGTTCAAAATATCCCCTTCAAAGACCATGGTGGATTATGTTGTAGTAGAATTAGAGATGACATAATAAAAATGAAAGGGGAAGTCGACACCCGAGTTTACCTGAGACATTTCCTTTAATCAATTTCATTACTCTGAGGTTGAAATTCATGTCCCACATTGAAATAATCAAGATATTAAATCTACTATTTAATAGGTCTCTTCCCATTAAAATAAATTTAACCCCGAGTCGAGGTGAAAACTACCCCTTTCTAGACCCCCCATTATAAGCCTCTCCTATAGCTGCTACACAGACCTGATCTCCATCCGTTAGTGTATCCTTCAACCTTTATGTGAGCACAATTTGGTAACTCTATCTCTTTTACAAGGGTCTCCATATGGCCCTCAATACCCTTTTTTGATAATACCCCATTTCCTTTTCCATTCCGACCTTCATTGTACAGACAAAATCCCTTATAAAAATAATAGGAATAAAATAAATTTTTTATTATTTTTTTAAAATAATTCATAAAATGTTAATTAACCAAATACAAGATAATTCATTGAGAAATAGAAAATATAAATCAATTAAATACAAAAATTAATGAAATTAAATTAAAAAAATTTATGTATTTAATGAACTCATCACCAAACTCATGCATAGTCTAGCATACAGTGTTAGCATCATCCAACATCACATAAAAACCTTATCACATCACAAAATCATCACATAACTAGTGCAGTAGGGTATCATGAATGTGAAGGATATCAACCTCATTCTTTCCTCCCCACACACATGAAACCCACTACATGTCCCATACTCATCACCATTAGGTAATCTCCAAAACCAATACATGTCATCGCTAGGAAATATTAAACAATAACTTGTTTCATCCCTGATAAATCACCAACACTAACCTGTATCACCACTACTGCTAAAGGATGAGTGGGTAAGTGGGGCTTGTCTACCATCAGATTCACCACTATCTTGGAACTACCATAGATCATTAATTACACAGTACCAACTTTTTTTTGAACTTTTTAGAAAGCATTGATAAAAATCTTATTAGATCTTATAAAAAAACCCTAACAATATATCCTCTCCTACACCTTCAAGATATCGTGGAACCTGACTACTACCACCACTGTCACTGAACCCTATTGCTACTACCACTCTTGATATTCATTAGATTTCATAATAAATCAACCCTATCAAAATATAAGGTATTTTTCACATCGTCTCACATATTCTTCAATCTCAGAGTCTCAATTTGGTCCTCCATGTTTTTTGTTTTGGGAAAGAGACTTCATGATTCACCTCAGTCTTGGTTTATCCTCTTCTTGTTTTACCCAACCATCCCTATGTGAAATAGCATAATTCCTGTGGGAGTTTTATCCCCACCACAACATCCACCATGTCTAGTGTGGAATTTCACCATCATTCCAATGTACCTATCGACCATGATCACTCAAACAACGATTGTTTTCAATTTTTTTCAATTATATTCATCATCCCACCTTCTATGTGGCCGAATCGAACTCCCTCAAGCTTCCTGTTTTGATACTTGACCTATTTTAAATTGAGTTATAATATTGAATAACCTATATCCAAATTTTGTTTGAATGAATCTATCAAATTAAAAATGGAAAATAGATTAGATTTTAATTTAAAATTAATTTTTAAAGGAATCATTTTCATTATTATGCTCTCTTGTTTTGAATAATTTAAAATAAATTTTCTTGGTGACTTTACTACTTATTTTTTCAATTCATTCATGGTGATAATTTTATTGTTTATTTTTATTGGATCCATTAATCAAATTTTATTCATTATATTTTTTCAGTGTTAACAATATTTTAAAAAATAATATAATATATTTTTTATTTGGGAAACCATTTTTATATTTAGTAGATTTATTTTCTATTAGGAAAGTGGGTTTCAAAAAATATATCTTTTTTTTATTTTATATTTTCATGCAAATATATATATATATATAAATTTCTTTACAAATTACACTATATAATATGTGAGCTAAGCTTCTCAAAGGGGTTGGTTGCTGTTAAAAGTTTGAATGATTGGTTTAGAATGGAAAGGGATTGGATTTGAAATTAGTGAGTGAATTTTGTAAGGCATTTTTAAAATGAATTCGGTGTTTTATTTTCAAAAAATATTTTTTTAATGGGTAAACATTTTATTAAAAAGTGATTTTAAATAAAGGGTAAAATATTTTTTTATAAGTGAAAATAATATATAAAAACTAATAAAAAGTGTCATATTTATTTATTAGGACCAGATTTAGCAGTTTTTTATAATTAAAATGTGATTTTAAGGGTAAATAATTGGTTTTAATGTTAATAAATTAGATTTCTTTGATGTTTCAGAATTAGGATGATATTTTGGATTTCAATGATGATATAAATAAAGGATATTTTGAATTTCACATTGACTTTAAAATGGATTTTTTTAATTTGAAATTAGAGTGAATAGATTCCTTGTTTTTTATAATGGGGTATTTGCTATCAATAATGTTTGATCCATCTCAAATAAAAATTTATTCTTTTATTAAAAAAAATTATTATGCAGTATATGGTACACTATGTTCATGGTGACAATCATGCCTCTCAAAATAATCATCAATTTTCTCCTTATAAATTCCATACCATTATCTATCCAGAACATCTATAAATAGAAATTACAACCCATCTATACTATTATTCTAAAACATTTAAACATATTTAGATCCTATAGTTTATGTCTCACAAAGAAAATATATTTAATTTAGGTAAATTTATCAATATTGGAAATAATATACTTCTCACCATTTTTTGAATACTCCCTCACAATACCAAAATTATATAAATAAATGTTATTCTATAATTGGGTAGATTATATCTCTAAATTATTTTGTGAATAGTTAACAATTTTTCTATTTAGGCATGTTGAGAACATAGTATTGTTTTCTTTTTTTAGTATTGGAGGGTCACAAACATTTACTCCTTAAATGAAACTACTAATGTTTTTTTGGATAAGACGATCAAGTTGTATATTTCATAATTGGCTACCAATTTTAATACATCAGTTGAATGAATTTCCCACATCACCCACTTCAATTATATTTTCACTTTGGTCACATACCTGTTATCAAAATACATCCATTAAATTTTGGATTGGTATATTTTTTATATGAACTATAAAATTAGAAAAGGGAAACAATTTATTACCTTTTTATCATCCAAGAAAAACATCCAATCCATTCAAACCAAAGGAACATTTAAGATTCTAGGGCGGTGGTAATTTATCATCGAGAAGGGGTGATAAATAAGTGTTACACTTTCTCTTTTACAATTACTCTTTGGAAATTAACATCTATTATTGATTAAAGTATTGATCCACTCACTTAATCATCTTCGTTTAATTTTTTAACATTCATTAAAATATATGTAAAAAATTTTAGTGGTATCTACATTTATAATTGTGACTGGATGAGTGGTATCAATAATTATAAATTCATACATTTGTACAGAAAAAGGGTGGTATCAATATTTATATGATCATGTTAACTATAAGGGACCTCCGAGATACATATAATCTCACCTCCCACCTAATATCAATTTATTATAACACCATGGAAAGGGAAAGACACTTACTCCATTCAACCCATAGAATATCCATCACGAACCCAATCCCACAACCTGGGCATCATAGGATGATAAACTATACTAAAATTTAGTCCTTAGACCAAAATACTTTTCTGTTTCATGGTGTAATTGAATTATTTAATTGAATTTTGAAACTAAAATTGTTGTCTCAACATGATTGTGTGTACACTACTATAAAACTGGATTTATCTAGTGCTAGGAATTTAATAGTGCTAGCTAAAATCACAGTTAAAGACCCCCTTTGTTAGCGCTAAAAAAGCGCTGTTAAAGGGGGTAATTAACAATGCTAAAAGAAGTTCTGTTAAAGGGGGCCCTTTATCAGTGCTTGTAAAAAAGCACTGATAAAGGCCCCCTTTAAAGTCATGGATAATGGGTTGGCCTTTATCAGCACTAGTAAAAAAGTGCTAATAATGGGGGGCCTTTATCAGTTCTTGAAAAAAACATTGATAAATGGTATATTTGAAAAAAACATATTTCATTCAAAATAATATATTAAAATATAAATATATTTATATTGATATAAATATATTATATATTTTTAAGAAATGTTTAGATAAGGCTAAATAGAAATTTACACTTAATATATATGATATTTAGTGAAAATGGATTATAAAACAATTCAAAAGATATTTTCAATTTACAAATTTCTAATTATTATCATGTTATAGTCATTTTATAACAATTTGAAGATAAAAAAATTAATAGAAGATATAAAATAAGTTGAAAACATAACTCAAACTTCAAACGCCCATAACTTTTGATCTGTGTACCTGTTGGAGCTCTACCATATATCAAATTGAAGCCTACTATGAGTTTTCCACCATCTTGAATCGGTTTACCCCAATAACTATTTTTTTGAAGTCAAAAGAGGCCCATAAGGTTTCCAAAACTGAGTTTTTAGTCGGGGTACCCCAATTTTTTATATTTGATGGAATTTCAGCCTCCTTTAAGGGGGTCTTATTATATTTTTTCATGGGGGACTGAATTTATTTCTAATCATTACATTAATATTGATATCAAAGTTTTAAATTTTTATAATTTTTCACATTTTACTGTAATTTATAATCAAACATATAACAATATATATATATTTTTTATATATTCACACATAGACACAAAAAATTATTATATATCTGTATTTAAAAAATATATAAATACACATATATAAATATATATATATATAAACATATAAATACATATATGGATTAAAAATGCATCAAAATATATATAAATATCATAAAATAGAAGACAAAACAACAAATGGGTGTGGAAAAGGCACTGGGAGGTGAGCATGAGGTCTCAGGTTCGAATATGGCCAAAAGAAGGGGCATGTGTGGGAGGTTGGAAGTATATAAAGTGATGATAATGTGGTTGGGAAGTTCTGATAAAATTTGGGGTGGGAATAGGATCAAATAAAAATATTATCCCCCATTATCAGATCTTTTTTTAGCGCTGTGAAAGGGGGCCATTAACAACGATTTTTTGGGCATTGTTAAATCCAACCCTTTAATATCACTCACATTATTAGTGAATATAAAGTACTAATAAATCCCTTTTACTAGTGATATTAATTTTCATATATATAGTAGTGGTAAGACCATATATCTGAGCCTTCTCACAATTACACAATTCAAGGATCCCTTTCTAGGGAACATACAATTTCTTCTACTTTTTTCTTGTTTAGATAGTGAAAAAAGAAATTGTTTCTAGTTCTTAGCCAAATCTCCAGCTTGGGAACATTTATATTTTAGAATAAAACTTTCATCCTCCTCAACATTATCTCCCAAATAGTTATTATTGAAATTTTTCCTGAGAGTCATCCCCATATTCTTCGGGACATGAACCTATGTTTCTTGAACTACCATGAGTAGTAGTCATCCCATAATAGTTACTAATGATCATTATGTATGAATTTAGAGGATAACACCAACAACCAATGGAGTAATTATTTTCATAAATTAAATTCAACATTTCCTTCACATGATGCTGCAATTATTTGAAACATTCAAATGTTGGGTTCCCATTATTTGAAAGGCCCCTTTTGTGTATTTATTTATTTTTTGAAATATTATTATTACTAAATAAAATTTATTGGATATGAATCGAAAAATTATGGATCCAAATCATTTGAAAAAATAGTATGAATATGAGGTGAATGAGTTTATCATTTTTTCAAAAGGTTATGCATATGACCCTTCTCAAATACATTATCCATGTTTACACTATTTTTATTTAAGATTAATTAGTCCAGAGGAGTTGGAAGAACACCTGATCTTCTATGGAATATATAGAATTTATAGATTTCAAACTAAACACTCATAAAACGTTAATGTAGTGAGTGACTGGGTTAACACTATGTTTTATGGATCATCAGATATGATTATAAGTGTGTACAATGAACAAGAATGTATAGAGGATGTGATTAAAATTGTGAATAATGATGAAGATTGTATTGGGGAAATGAAAATGATAGTTGAATATTAAATTCAAAATTTTGAAAAATTGTTTGTGAAGTTAACGAATTGTGAAAAATGCCAATTGTGTACTGGTTGTTGTAAATATACAACATTATCATCCATAATGAAGTTTTATAATTTGAAATTTGGAAATATATGGAGTGACACATGTTTTACTAAACTACTAGATCTCTTGAATGATATGCTTCTAGAAGATAATGAGCTTCCCAACTGAATATATGATGATAAAAGAATGTTATGTTCAATAGGTATGATCTTTGAAAGAATATATTCATGAATAAATGACCGTATACTCTTTCTTAAGGACCGAAAATCACTTAAATAATGCCTAATGTTTGGTGTTTCTCAATACAAGAAACATGGCTCTAGTCTTATGAAATATGTATGGTCCTTTCCAATAATTATATGTTTTATGAACCTATATTGATGTGAGGAGACTACAAGGAAATTGATGAGGAACATAGATGATTGAAATAAAGGTGGGAAACTTCATCACCTGGTAGACTGTCCTCAATGGAAGATTATTGATCACAAAAATCCAGAATTTAGAAATGGGTCAAGAAACCTTCACCTAGCTCTATGTAAAGATGGAGGGAACCCTATTTTTTCAAAGAAGAACTCATAGTACATGGTCAATTATTTTGGTAAATTACATATTTCAACCATGGTTATGTATCAAATGAAAAAAATATCTTATCTATGCTTATATTAAGAAAAAAACAACCAAGTAATTATATTTATGTTTATTTGGATCCAATGATCAAATATTTTAAATTATTATGGCATTCAGGTGTTATGTTGTATGATTTATACAAAAATGAATATTTTGCATCGACATGCATGTTGTTTGGGAAGTTAACAGAATTTTTTTACTTATGAATAATTTTTAGGATATATCATTTAAGGAATCAAGGGTGTTCCATTTCTGAACAAGGTACACATTTAATTAAGTTGAAACATTCATTGAAGACTACGTTTCTATGACATCACATATTTCTACCCTGGAGACAAAATTACCATTATTGGATGAAATCATCTGATGGGGGATTAGAAGAACATACTACATCATCCCCCCAAATAGGTGATCAAATATTTGATAAAGTAAAATATATGTATGCTTATTTCAGTAAAACATTTTTTAAAAACCTAAAAAAAATTGGGTGGAAAAAGAGAAAAGTTTTTTTTTCAATTAACATACTGTAATTGTTTGTACATTATGAATTTTCATGATATTATGCATGTTGAAGAAAATGTATGTGATAGTATCCTTGAAATTTTACTAAATGCACCTGAAAAATAAAAGCATATAATTAAGGCTAGGTTGGACATGATTGACATGGGAATACGAGAAGAGTTCGTGCCAGTGAATGGTGAAAATGGACTTTTCTTTATCCAAATTCTTACACTCTTTCCAGACAAGAGAGATATCAGTTTTGTAACTTCTTGAATGATGTTAAGGTTCCTAAGGGGTATTCATCAAATATCAAGAATTTTGTGTCAATGAATGTTTTTTTGTAAAGTGGCATGAAATCACATGAATGTGATGTTTTGATGAAATATCTAATGCATGTATATTTATGTTGAATTTTTTCCAATAATTGACATCAAAAATTAACCAAGATCTGTTTCTTTTTTAAAACTAAATGCTGCAATGCTATAGTCCTGGATAAATTTACAATTATAGAAAAGGAAATTTCCATCATATTTTGTGAATTAGATTGTTTTTTGGCTGATATTATTCGATATAGTGGTTCACATGATGATTCACATAGTAAGAGTGATTAGACTATGTGGTCCTATCTATAATAGATGGATATTCCCCATTGAATGACTAATAAATATTTTGAAAGGACATGTCAAAAATAAAATTCGACCTGAAGGTTGTATTGTGGAGTGATATATTGTTAAGGAAAGAATTGAATTTTGTATAAACTACCTTTTTAGTGTAGAAAGTATTGGCCTACAAAATTCTCATAACACATGGTGCCTTTTGGTTGAAGTAATTATTGGAATAGATGTTGTCACAATCACTATTACAAATTAAGAGAAGGCCCACATTTATATTTCTCATAATATTTTTGAGGTTTAACCATATGTTTAAATAAATTTTTTTAATGCACTTGAATCCATTAAGGGATGAATGTCGAATCTCAAATACACATAATCAATAGTTTATAGGATGGTTTCATAACAATATTTTAAAGGTGTCAGATGAAAATATAGATTCAATTTCAGAATGAATTTGATTGACTACTAGAGGAGCGAGTGTGAATTTATTATCTTATAATGGATATGTAATTAATGTATATATATTCTATACAATTGAATATGATGAAGGAAGTACCATGAAAAATAATGGAGTTAAATTTACGACTGAACTAATGTATGTATTTGGTACCAAGGAAAAAAATCCAATTTATATGAATATGTCATAATTTTTCATCATATAAAAAATAAGGGTGTTGGATTATAAAACATTCCAAGTAATGATTTTTCAATACAAGTGGTTTGATAATAGGAGTACTGTTAAAATAGATGAATTAGGATTAGTGAAAGTAGATTTCTGTAAGGAATGGTATAAATATGAACTGTTTATAATGGAATCACATGTAGTATATGTATTTTATGATCTAGATCCCAAAAACTAAATGTGGTCAATTATTCTATTATAGACCCAAAAAACTGAACAATCAAAAGAAAATTCAACAAAGGATGACCATTTAATTGGGATGTTTCAATAATTTCATAGACTTCCCAATATAGATGATGTATTGTATGTTAGAGGAGACCAAAATGAAGGGATTTAGATAAATTATATTGGGATCAAATTCATTCAACCTTTAAAAAAAGTGAGTCCAATAATCAAGTTATATATTTTTTGTAATATAAATTGATTTACCTCATATTATGATTTGTTAACTACTTCATTTTCATAATCTAAAATTAATTTTCAATCACTTCTATAGATAATGACTTCTGCATATGCTGATGTACTCAATCCTGAGGAACAATAGGTTTCTCAACCTGTTAGTGCTCTCAATGTATAGGAACAAAAACCATCTATATATGATTATGCTACCAATATAGAGGAACAACTTATTGATGATGTTGAACCCGATGAAATGGTAGAAGGATAAAAACTGGTGTCCCAAAAAAATAGGAGCATTGTAGCATGATAGTGTAAGCAAAAATTATTAAGGTGAGAAACAAAGCAATCAAATTTTAGGTCGGATGGAATGCCCATGACCTAGAAGTTAACTCCAACAATTCCATGTTAAGTACTTTAATTTGGATAACCACTTAGAAGCATGTTCTGAATGATATATATTCATGGAATAATGTTGTTCCTACAATTAAGACACTTATTTGGGAAGATATTAGGGTAACATTATGACATCCTTTCATTATTTTACTAAAAAACTAACGAAATATTGACTCAGCTTTCATTATCCCTTATAGGGAACATTTATAATAGCTGAATCCCAAAAGAAATTTGTGTTAATTATTGATGGAAATGCTCACAGAGGCTTTCGCACAATTATAAAAAAGTTTCACCTCAAAGACACTGATGATAAAATAAACCCCACCCACCATAGATATATTCACACTCGATAAGACAAGAAGCATGTGTTGTGTTTATTCTCCATAGTGAGGAGACATATTTTTAGGTACACTGTGGATAGTAATACATTATTTTAAAATATATTTATTAATCAATTTGATCAATAATTATTAATTTATGAGAAAACAATGAGTGTTGAAAATAAGAAATGGACAGAAAACTCGACATACCCCTACCATAAAGAAAGTATGGGGTATGATTCACATGAAAAAAATGGTACATAATTTAAATCATGCATACTAATTTTACATGACATTGAAAAAAAACATAATTATTATCTTCGGTATATATTAATATTTATGAATCCAAATACAAACCAACCCATGTCATGTTCTATGGATGAAGGAACATGTAAATAAATATGGGATACCAATAGATGAAAACACACATAAAGTGTGGGAATAATGTGTAAGTATGACATAATAAAATTTTTATTTTCCTTCAATTAGTATTACATAATAAATATTAATTATTTTATTATATGTTTTTTCCAACTTAGATATAGGAATCATCATTAACTATACATGATGAATAGATACTTTTCATGTCCTTAAATTGACCAGAACTATAGGGCCATGTTTGAGGTTCTGGTTTTGGGGTGACACCCCAATCATATTTTGAGAAAAAATAATAGTGGATAAATATAAATAAATGGAAGAGTTTTAGGAACGATTATATTCTCTTGAAGAAAAGTTTATTTGGAAGTCAGAGTTTCTAGTAAATGTTATGGGAAAGAATCAAAGAAAAGAAACAACACAGGAAAAATCACTACATGAAGATCCCCCAACCCCCACCATCTTTGAGGCAATCCATTACCCTAGAAGAGCTATCTTAGATGAGGTAATTAATATTATCATAATTTTTTATTTGAAATGTGAATTAGATATATACTGGTAGATTTATAGTACTCATGTTATATAGGGTAAATATGATTGTGTTTTATATCTATAAACACCCACCAATCACCTTATTGTGATGATTACTATGTTCAATATCCATGAATTCCTGCTACACAATAGAAATTTTTTCAACAGGAAATGTGAGAGTGGGGATTAATGAAACCCATCAGATGATAATCGAGTACATATTCCACTTGATAAAGAAAATATTCATATGGCCGAGAAATCTATTAGAACATTCATTACATGGTCACTAGATCTTGTAAAAAACATTTCAATAGGGAGGTATTTATTTCCAATTTAGTTTTTTTGGAAACAAATTTAATAACTAATGAAAACCATTTGAACCAATGAATGTTATTGTAGATATAGAAAGGGTAGGGTGAAATTAAAGGTTGAATCACAATGATATAAAGGATTAACCAAACAATCAAAAAAAAAATTCACAAAGCACCTTTACCTCACCCATTAAATATATCTTTTTACTAATGTTTAAGGTTCATGCGAACACAAGGTTAAAAATTGATAGTAATGACATAGTTTATATTAAATAAAAATTGTACAAAGAAGAAATTATAGACTTTATTACTCATGTGTAGGTAAATGAAATAATAAAGTATGAATTTCATGGATACTTATTAGTAAATGTATACATGAGGTGTGTTTTCATGATTTGTTCTTTGAATAACTAATCTATTTTGTTAATTATGAATAAATAAAATTCATATTTTTTGTAGGTGTATATATAAATAATATTTTTAGTTGAAACCTTTGTAACATAAATAGGGAATCATTAGTCCTCACATCACTTCTACAAAAAAACAAAATTGAATCAGCTAAAATTGATTAAATAGTGGGAGGCTATAGGGTTTGAAATAAAAATTATGGATTCTATACTCTTCTTATTACTAATGATGTTGGTTTAAAACTCTAAAATTTAATCATATATAATATATTTTCATCCCTTTAATTACTTTTTTTGTTTAGAAAACATTGGATACTCACTATAGTCAATTCAGATACTCCAAATATTTATTTTCTAGATTTACTACATTGATACCTAACAATCTGACCACACATGATGATGTTTGTGAAATTTTAATATGCTATTTGAAACATTTTAGATCTAAAATTCATTTTATATATTTTATATTATTTTTAATGAGATTTTTTTATGATAATATGGTCATTAAATATCATTGAAATCATGGCATGATGAAAGTCCATGTGTACAAGGAGCCTATTGTCTTTGACAAGTGGATAAGTATTAGGGTATATATAAAAATATTTCAGTATCAAAACAAATATAATAAAGTAAACTATTATTTCAATTTTTTTGCAGTGTTCAAAAAAATGAAAAATTTTGTGGTTATTATGTTTGAAAATTTATGATAGATATCATATACCATCAAAAAAATAGCATCATCAAAGAGGGGTTTTTGAATATAATAACTATTTTATTTAAAATATTTATTAATCATTTGTGTATCGATATATTTCCAGTACAACCATGACTGTTGAAAGTCCTCATATTCATAAGATAAAATAGGTTTGTTTATAATTAGATGGGAAGAATACCTGGTGTCAAAGTGTATGCATATATCCTGAAAATTTAACTTTATACTACTTATTTAGTTGATTATGTCAACATTTCATGCAATTTTTTTTAATTTCCTTATCATTTTTTTGAAAATTATTTTGTCAATTTTCATAGAGATCATGAAGAAATTACTTTCTCAATAAGGATGATTCACCCATGTACTATGATCATGTTCTCAACACGGATGATGAAATCATGATGACACAATTTTATTTTTATTCTCCAATTAATTTTGCATTTCAGGTTATCAAACAAAAATATTGTTAGATAAAAGAATATTGAATGCACTATAGGTTAAAAACACACATTGGAATCAAACATACCTGAATTTGATACATATTTTAAATGGTATGAATCAAATTGTTTGGTTTTATTGTAAAATTTTCATTTTATTAATGTATTATTTTGATATTTATTTTTAATTTAGTTCTTTATAGTATAAATAAAAGACGAATTGTTTTCTTATATAGGTGAATTATTTTTCTTAATTTGAGGTTGTGTTTTCAAATCAGATCACCCTCATGAGATATTTAACTTTGTGGATGCAATTGAGATAATGGAAACAAAGAAAATGGCCAATTAGCTTGCCTCAATATAATACACAGTGTGCTCGGTATGACTCAAAATGTATGGTTTTAGTTTATAATTCACATTTTAGTTGAAAACAAACATAACATACTCAAAATTGAGAAAACACAATTATATTGTTTTATACTTTAGGAAAATGATCTATAAGACATTTTTGATGTGAATAAATCAATCGCACCTCAATATGACACACAGTGTCACGGGTACGAATCATAGTGTGTCTTTTTTTAAATATTCATTTTTTGTAAAAGAGATAAGTGACATAATCAAAATATATCAAACACATCCATATTATCTTGATATTTATAGAAATGATACATAAGTCATTTGCGTCATGTAGCAATCAGGCACACCAAAATATGATACATGGTGTGCCCAATATCACTCAAAGTTGATGTTATCAGTCTAAAATCAACATTTATTTCAAAATGTGTTTCTCTCATTGAAAACCAAGCTAACAAACTTGGATTATCTTGATGATTTAATAAAACTATTAATAATTCATTTTTGATGTGTATGAATCAATCTCACATTAAACCGACACATGATGTGACCTGTATGAATTAAAGTTCATGTTTCAAATTTAAAATGTAATTTTAGAAAAAAAAGAATAGTTATATACTCAAAACCAAGATAAAACATTTTTATTGTTTTCATACTTTATAAAAATGATCCAAGAATCACTGCGTGATGTGTAGGAATCAACCAAACCTAAATGCAATGCACAATGTGACTGGTATGACTCAAAATCTATATTTTTATTTAAAATTGAATTTAATTTTAGTAAAAAAACAAGTGACATACTCAAAACCAAGAAAAATAATTATTATTATTTTTAAACTTCAATAAAATTATCCATAAGGAATTTTTTACATGTAGGGATCAGTCACACCTTAATTTAAAACAATATATTCCCTATATGAATCAAAGGGTACTTTATCAATCTAAAATTTTTATTTTATTTCAAAACATTTACCACTCATTGAAAACCAAAAAATGCAGTCGAATTTTCTTGATAATTTAGGAAAATTATTCTTAATTCATTTCTGATGTGTAATAAATAATCTCACATAAAACCAACATACTATGTGACTAGTATGACTCAAAGTGAAAATTTTTAGTTTAAAATTACATTTTAGTAAAAACACAAGTGACATACTCAAAACCAAGAAAAAACATTCTGATTGATTTCATAATTTAGGATAATGATTCATTTCTCATTTTTTACATGTAGAAATCAACCACACCTCAATCCAAATCATTGTGTGACCAATATGACTCCAAGTGTGTCTTTTTATTTTAAATTGAAATTTAAGTAAAAAACCCAAGTGACATAATTAAAACCAAGAAAAATCATTAGTATTGTTTTCATAATTTTGTAAAATGAACCATAAGTCATTTGTGATTTTTAGGAATCATCTGCACCTCAATCTGATACACGGTGTTTCCAAAATGACTCTAAGTGGCCATTGTGAGTTTAGAATTGAAAATTTAGTTCAAAACATGTATCAATCACTAAAAACCAAGCAAAGGTTCTCAGTTTGTCTTAGTAATTTTGGAAAATTATATATAAGTTATTTATAATGTATAGGATTCATTGTCATATCAACCCGACACATGATGTAATCAGTATGAATAAAAGTGTGTGTTTCAAGTTACAAATTAAATTTTAGAAAAAACAAGTTACATAATCAAAATTGAGAAAATCAAATTTTATTGTCTTGAGTATTTAGGGAAATGATTCATAGGTAATTTCTGACATGAAAGAATTAGCCTCAGATGAATTTTTTTTATACAGTGTGATAGAAATGACTCCAATTGTGTCTTTTTGTTTAAAATTGATGTTAATTTGCGTAAAAAGGAAAAGTGACATAGTAAAAATTAATAAAACACATTTGGATTATTTTGATACTTTAGTTTAAAATCCATAAGTTATTTTTTATGTGTAAGAATCAGTTACTCCTCAATCTAATACACTGTGTACCCAGTATGATTCAAAGTGTCCTTTATCAGTTTAAAGTTGAAAATTTCATTGAAAACTTGTGTCACAAACATAAAACCAAGAAAACACATTCTAATTATATTGATAATTTAAGAAAAATATTCATAATTAATTTTTGGAATCTAGGAATAAGTATCATGTTAAACCAACACATGATGTGACCGATATAACCCAAAGTACATGTTTTCAGTTTACAAATGATTATTTTTGTAAAAAACAAGAGTGACATACAAAAAACTGACAAAACACATTCAGATTGTTTTTATACTTTAGGAAAATTATCCATATGTCATTCATGATGTGTAGAAATCAACTTCACCTCAATCCGATGCATAGTGTGACTGGTATAACTCCAACTATGCTTTTTGATTTATAATTGAAATTTTATTAAAAAACTTATGTGACATGATCAAAACCAAGAAAATATGTTAATATTGTTTTTATACTTTAGCTAAAAGATCTGTAAGTCATTTTTGACTTATAGGAATCAACTTCAACTCAATCTAATACGAGGTGTACCCAATATGATTCAATGGGTCAGTTACCAGTCGAAAATTAACATTTTAGTTAAAAATATTTGTTACTCATTGAAAATTAATAAAATTCCCTCATATTTTGTTGATACTTTAGGAAAAGGAATCATAAGTCAGTTTTGACATTTACGAACCAGTCTCACATCAAACCAACAAGAGATGTGATCTGTATGACTCAAAGTGCATGTTTTCAATTTAAAATGAAATTTTAGTAAAAATGTTAAGTGACAATAAACAATAAGTAAACATATTCTAATTGTTTTGATACTTTAGGACAATGATCCATATGTCATTTTGACATGTAGGAATCAACCCCACCTCAATCTGATGCATGGTGTGACCCGTATGACTCAAAGTATGTCCTTTTATTTAAAATTGACATTTTCTTAATGTGTTGTTTCATATTTATGTTTAATTTATTTATTTATAGTATTAATAACATAATTATTTTTTTCATATATAGTTTCATTCTTTTGATCGATTTGGGGTGGTTTTTACGACAACTGATACCATGATCAAGCATTTTTTACGGGGGGTTGCGCGTACCAAAGACAATGAAACACTGAAATTTTTAAATATTTGTAATTTTAATTTAAAATATAATAATAAAAAACATTGTTTGGAATGTATATAATATAATTTTTTTAATTTGCGAGGTAAATTTTATTTCAATTAAATTATGAATTTTCATAGAGGTGTATTTTTATGCAGGTGTTTTTACATACAACTATATTTACTATAGTGTGTTTTAATTTCAACCACACACTATAGTAGTTGGGACTTTATTAGTGCTATTTATAGCATTGATAAATCCCACATAGTCATAATGCTGAAAAAATAACTGATAAAGGATCCCATTTATGAGTGCTAAACAAGTACTGATAAAAGATCGCATTTATCAGTATTTTTTTACCCTTGATAAAGGGGTCCCACTTTTAATAGTGTTTTGTGAATTTTTTTTTAGAACTGTCAAATACCATTTTTCACTCTATTAAATGTCTTATATGTGGTAGTGTGGATATTTTGGAAAACACATGAAACCCAAAAAATTTGGGTGTTAATAAGGTTATTTAACTCGGATAGGGTTTGTAATGAAATAACATAAAAAATACATGATAGATAGATATCACAGAATTCCTAATCTAGGGGTTAACATCAACTTCACTACCATACACCACATTAACACTACTATACCTAAAAACATAAGCCACAACCATTGAAAATACTAAATGCATCACACTACACAACCACCACACATAACCACACCATTCCTTTTTCAATTACAAGCCAAAATTAGTTCACAAATATTCAATTATCATATATAAGGTGTAATCCCACACATCATTCAGCCCATTTAAGGTAATTACCACACATAAATTACAACCTAATCTTATATTTAATTCTAGACCATGTCAGTTTAGTTTTAGCATTTCAATTCATCCCATGACTAACTAGGAAACTAACTCAATCACACCAGAACACAATGTATACCACTCCATCACCACAACCCAAAAATCTCATTGCAAAAACCACACATCAAAACTACAGCACAAAATTCAAGATCACATCCCATATCAAAAAACCATCATTACACTACCCAACACATTCAACACCAAAGTTGGTCACCATAATTAATTTACAAGACCTAACATTGATAACATAACAACACATTGATAAAAAGAGCATCCACACAAAAAATCACAATTAATCGTCCACATTTTACCAAAATTTAGGTTCAAGGTATTTCATGTAACATCACTTCTTTTTGTTGGTTTTATCACATAAATCCATTAATCCATGGTAATCCAATTCATTAGACATATATAAGGGATTTTACATTTTATTTCAGGGTAAAACCAATCAAACAAAACAAAAAGGGTCTTATAAATCACAACTACCATAATGAAAAAATGTTTCCAACATCATTATTTTTAGAAATTATAATAAGAAGACATCATAATGTTGGGAATATCACAAAAATAGAAAACACATGAGATTGTTCCCCATTTCCATCTAACTCAGATTTATCAAATCAAATATCTTATTAATACAACCTTTACCATTCACCCAATGGAAGATAAAAACATGAAATTCTCTTAGATTCATAGAAAAGAAGGGGAATGAGGATTCTCTACCTCAAACAAAGATTCCCAAATATCTATGTAAATGTGGGATTAAGAAATGACATCCATGTGGCCAAGATCACACCAAGGATATATCAAAAATATATAACAAAACACACTCTATAAAACTTCTACCACCACATCACCAAACACATTCATCTCCCCAATAAACCTCCTATAAAATGAAGAAAAAGGGAAAGAATGAGAAGGATGGGAGGGGTATCACATTAAGGATTTCCAACACCCAATATTCAGATGATAATAATAAAATCCCACAAGGAATGGTTGGAAGGCCCCTAAAAGCACATATGAGTTTCCTAATAGTTGAGAGAAAATTTTGGAGGAAGATAGTGTTCATAGGGGATCATGAATTTATAGGTGCTAGCACCAAAATGGGAGAAGAAGATGAAGAAACGGAAAGACTCAAGGGGCTTCCTCATAAAGACCATTCACGGAGACCCAATCACACTGCGTCCACTGCAGAGCAAGGAGGCAGGCCACTCCGTGAATGGATTTGATGTTTGTGAGGCCGCTGCGGAGTAAGGAGGTGGTAATGCTCCACAAGCACCTTCGAAGTTTGCGATCCCACCTTGGAGTAAGGAGGCGGTGATGCTCCGCAAGAGCCTTTGAAGTTCGCGAGCCCACCGCGGAGCAAGGAGGTGGGATGCTCCGCGATCACATTTGACGTTCGCGAGCCCACCATGGAAAAAACAAATCTCTCTTCGCATCGAGCGAGTGCTGATTTGAAGTGCCTCTCCCCTATATATACCGGCCACCCCTAAGTCCCAGAGGTGGATCACCCAACCTTTTAACTTCCTAGCTCCAGAATCGTAAAGCGCCTTCAGCTCTACAAACCATGAGCTGTATGAGGTACTTCTACTCTACGAAGCATTTATGCTTTGCAAAACACCCTTCATGTACATGGGATCCACATACTAAGTCCGGGTCACTGTACTTTTCAAAGAACATTGCTTCTCTATACCTTACTTTGTAAGGAAACATTGCCCTGCAAGGCAGTGCTCTGCGAATACCTTTCCACTTCGCAAACAACCTCCTATATGCCCCTCTTCTATATGCTTAGACTAAGGCGCCACACTTCACGAAGAACATCCCTTCACAAGTACCCTCTGACACACGGAGCAGCAGAGCTTCATAAGGCCCCTGCATATGAACCCCTATGATTTTCAATTCCTTTTCCCATGTGATCCTTCAGGTTTGCATGATGTGATTTCAAAGTCCCTTGGATGATACTTCCCGTTGCGTTGCTTCACCTCATTCTTCTACGCATAGGCATGCTAATGGATATTGCTTCTTCGCATAGCCCCACTAATGTGGACCACCCAATGGTTCTCTCCATAACACCCCCTAGCCACGACGTTTCCTATCCCTTATCTTCACCAAAGTCTAGAGGGTACCGGTTATGTAAGTCCTAGGGGTGCAAAGAAAACCCACCTCGTCCGAGTTTCAGGACGTTAAACTGTCAAGCGCCATTGTCCTCAGCACATGACGTTAAACTGTGGCCTCTCCCCATGCCTCACACATAGGGTCCCCCCACCTTGGACATTCTCCACGCCCACTGGCCTCCATGAGGATGAGATCTTCCCTCATAGGGGATGATATCCTCTTTATCGGAGTGGCGTTTTTCTGTAGGGAATGGGAAGCCATCTCGGTGTAAGCCCCTATATTTTCGTACAGGAGGTAATGTCCCTAATCCTCCTTTATTCTTAAGTCCCAAGGACTAGGGGGGTGAATGGACACCAGAACCCTCCTTTCCTCGGTTCCAAATCCCTCTCCCGCTGGGATTTTTCGCCATCGGGCCACCATCCTAGAGTAAGTCCCAACCTCTTCGGGACTCTAACCACGAATAATCCCCCTTTTCGTCTTTGTTCTGTGATCATGTGTAAGCCCAACTTCACCTCTCATGAATTCACCTTTCACGATGTGATCGTCAGGTCTCTACTGCCTCTTGTTTCTCACACCGAGCATGACTCACGTGGGCTTAGAGTAAGCACCGAACATGACATCCACCACTGGGAAGCCTAGAGTGTAAACACCACCACATCCTGAACTACAAGGTCTTTAATCATTTCCAAGGAATGGTACATAGGAAGCCTCCCTGAGGTTCAATCCCAACCCCCATTGGTTGTCCCGACCATCTTCACATCGGTTCTCCATCCCCACCTGAATTATGAGGTCTTTGTTCTTTTCCAAGGCAAGGTACGTAGGAGGATTCCATAAGGTTGAAGCACAAAACCCATTGGTGGTTTCGACCATCTTCAAGTCGGTTCAACAACCACCACCTAAACTATGAGGTCTTTGATCTTTTCCAAGGAATGGTATGTAGGAAGCCTCCCTGAGGTTCAAGCCCAACACCCATTGGTCGTTCCGACCATCATCACATCGGTTCACCAACCCCACCTAGACTAAAAGGTCTTTGATCTTTACCAAGGCAAGGTACGTAGGAAGCCTCCCTGAGGTTCAAGCCCAACACCCATTGGTCATTTTGACTGTCTTCACGTCGGTTCACCAACACTCTAGGCAGCCTAGAGTGTAATCCCCACCACTTCCTGAACTACAAGGTCTTTAATCTTTTCCAAGGAAAGTTTCGTAGGAATCCTCCCTGAGGTTCAAGCCCAACACCCATTGGCCATTCTGACCATATTCACGTCAGTTCGCCAACCCCACCTAAACTACGAGGTCTTTGATCTTTTCCAAGGCAAGGTATGTAGGAATCCTCCCCGAGGTTCAAGCCCAACACCCATTGGTCCTTTCGAACAACTTCACATCGGTTCGCCAACCACCACCTGAACTACAGGGTGTTTAATCTCTTCTAAGGCAAGGTACATAGGAATCATTCCTAAGGTTGAAGCCCAACTCCCATTGGTCATTCCAACCATCTTCATGTTGGTTCTCCAACCACTTCTTGAACTACGAGGTCTTTGATATTTCCCAAGGCAAGGTACATAGGAAGACTCGCTGAGGTTCAAGCCTAACACCCATTGGTCATTTTGACCTTCTTCATGTCAGTTTTCCCCCATCCCACACCATGTAAAACCAGCGGTAAGCTGTTGGAACCCCAATCGGCGGTAAGCGTTCGTTAGATTAACAATGTAGACTTTGATTCCCTACCATGAGGATACATAGGAAGCTTCTTCGAGGCTCATGCTCAAAACTATCGTCATCCTCATGGAGGTCCCATTCCATTCACCATCCACTTTATTCAACCTCTCCATCACCCATCCTAATTATTACCCAGGCCGCCACATCCCGGTGGGATCATGACGCCTCATACCCCATTCCCCTCAATAGTAACCGAGAGGTCAACCACGCATTGGCCCCAACATCAGTGTTCCATCCGTTGGTCACACTCATTTGATCCACTCTAATCAGTGTTTTGATCAGTCCGATCCATCTCTGCCAGATGTTAAACTTGCAGCATACCCTGTGTTAAACATGGGAAGCTGAGGAAAACCTCAGATACATGCCCAGGGAATATGATTCCCCGCATTTGATGTGGGATGACTTGGGCTTCCACACCCTTGAGAAGCCCTATAATAAGGGACATAAGACAGATGCACCAGTGTCCCAGCTCCCATACATGCCAGTGATGCCCAACGTGACTACTCCCCTGACTGAAGGTTGCTGCCCTGACAGGACCCCTATGAATGTCCCAACAGAAGCAGTGTAATTAACTGGTGTCCATGAAGATATGGCGCTAGGAATAGTTTCACGAACAATGTCTTAGGACAATAAGGGAGACCTGAACTTGGTGAAGAGTTCTGAGGAAGAATCCACGGAAGGAAGAACCGAAATACCATCATCCTGTTTCAATCAAGGAGCAAACATCCATAAATAAGCGACGGATGCCGCCCGCCTTTAGAATGCGGGAATGCGGGGAAAAAACTGTGTGTCCTCCATTGACAGATATGGGTGCCCCAAAGAAAGCATCAGAAATAGAAAGGGTGAACCCAATGTGAAGGTATTCTCCTCAAAATGGAGATTAGTAGCGCTTGAGGTATCAATAGATTGATGTGTCACCGAATCCAATTATCTGGCACCAGGTCATTCTATGAAAATAGAGGGCCTAGAATGAAGCTCACCAGAGGATGGGGAGGTAGAACATTGGACATCCCGTTCAGCAACATTGTCAGCGTGGATCCCTCTTACCGGCCATGGAAGACTAGATGGCGCTGGGGCATTGGTCATCAACTCATTTTTCTTTCAACACTGACAGGTTAATCTCCCTGATCTCAGAAATCAAGTTGCTACTCCAGGGATGTGATCACCACCTGCCCATCAACCCAGGGGTAGGGGCAGCGCCAACACGAACGTTCCACGTGGATTCAACTCTACCACTATGTCCTCTAAATCTATGACAATGGGGCACCCACACCCCCTCTCACAGTTCAAAGTTATTCAATAGAGGGTAATCAATGACCTCCTGCACTGCTATGAGGAGGAGGGAATAATCCTGACCGGGGATATGGCCCACCTAGATCTGGAGGTGTCTATGCCTTATCACCAATGCCTCCCCCAAGGGCCATACATGGAGCCATTTCCCCCCACCCAGACAAAAAACCGTTTCGGGAGCCTGTCCCAAGAGCGCTTTGACGACTCCCTGCCTTACGCTGAGGAGGTAGGTGATATCCGGCCTAGCCTGTTCAGAGACCCATTTCAGGGGCTCCCAACAAAGGCTCCCACCCGGTCACATCAGGGCCACCACCTGGTCTTGTTGGAAGAGGACCAGGTAAGCTACGTACCTGCACCACCAACCCCGGTTTGTCCGACCTGACGCCAACATCTGGCGCAAGCTGAGGAGGACGCCCGCCAAGGGGTGTAAATGTCAGTAGATAATGTGTCCCGAGCCACCGCCGATGTGTATCATACGTTCCATGCATACACTGAGAATAGACACTTATACGCCCGACCGGGATCATGGCCCCAACCGCCCCACGGGCAGGCTGGGTCAACTCTCTTGGTCACCGACACGAGTAGTGGTCACCGCAAGCTAACCCGCAGCGATGCCACCCAGTACGGAGGTCCTCCCCATACCACTACCATGGATAACACGGGACTCCCCTGCTTCAAGGATCGGCATGGAGTCCCACCTTGTGCCACCCCCAATCTGAATGAAGGTCTCCCCCGTAGCAGTGATACTCGACACAGAAGCCTCTCTCGTGCCCATTACACTGGGTATGGAGTCATTCCTCCAACCCCCGACCACCAGTGTTGGGAAATTTCCCATTAAGTCTGTCTTAAATGTGGGGATCCTCCCCATGTCATCTCAGTAGATGGTGAAGTTCCTCCTCGCCTCATCAACCATAGGGGTGAAGGCTAGCCTCACTCCACCCACACCTAGCACGAAGGTCCTACCCGTGTTCAGTTAGACCGGTATAAGGACCCTCATCATACTAAGGTCACCAGGGAAAACAAGAATGAAGGTCCCCCCATGCTTCTACCAGTTCCAGCGGAGGTCTTTCCTGCTCCAGTGCTACCCATGGAGGTCCTCCCCATGTCCCCTTTGACATTTGTCTTGGTGCTCCTCGCACCCTGGCTTTATCAGGTGGAAACCCTCTTCGCCCCATCATCAGTGCAGCAGAAGGAACTCATGTATGAAATATGACCTATCCCGAAGAGCCACCCATGGGCAGGAAGGTGGGTCAATGCCACAATAAGAAGAATTCTGGGAAGGTCTGGACAGAGATCAGACATGTCCGCTTTTCAGACTCATAGGCAGAGTGCAACTCAGCACAGGAACCCTCCCATCACTCATCTGAGTCAAGGGGCAGGGTAGGGACAAGGTGCATCAGCCTGGTGCTCCTGGAATGAGAGGTTCATCAGATTACCACCTCCCTCTATAGGAATATCTAGGAGGATGAAAATCCGGTGACCCCATAGGTTACGATTGTGCAATCACCACCATCGTCACTAGAAGCGCTCTCTACCTCGACAAGAGATCACAGAGAACTATTCTGGGGAATAATAGAGGGATTGAAATAGTGTGACTTATCACTAGTATCCCTAGCCCCTGATCCATGAACTGCATCCGTCAACATGTCTTATCGAGGCGCGGTGGCCAGGTCACTACACTCCTCAGAGGACAACCCGATGTTCGGTGGCCAGTCAGCCCGTTCACCGTACTCTCCACTGGCCAGCCTGCCATCCCAACAGTATACCTCAGTACCGCTTCTAGTTCCTCAGCCAACCACAGTTGATGAGTGGCGGAATTAGGGGCTAAAACCTAAATCTGATCCAAGGATCTTCTGGAACATCCTCACAACAGACCACTTCCCCGAGAAGTTCTGGCCCGTGGCAGTAATGAATTTATGCATACCAAAATCCCTCACCCCGGAGGAAGTTGAGTGTTTCACCAAACCCTTTGGGGGACACATTTTAGTCTTCTTCATCGGTGAGTGTTTTATCCTAGGAGACAAGCGCATTTTGAAGACATCAGCAAGCAATGTCGTCTGGTCGATTTGGCCCCACTCACTATGGCCCAGCGCCCCGAGTCACCAGGTCGCCGTGAGACCCTCCAGCAAAAATGCATTCAGAGTATCAAGGTACTCCACAAAATTATCAAGTCGGATACCCCCATGTGCAAATCCGTGGCTGGGGCAGTATTCTTCCCTCCTCCTCAGTCCTATCCGGCGACAGCCCGATTCGCTAGGCGATATTAAGGACATGCCCCAAGGAAGAGTCAAGTTCAACATGGCCAGCATAGTGGACGAGGAGGACGAGCTGAATATT
Organism: Viscum album; assembly: GCA_963277665.1. NCBI lineage: Eukaryota > Viridiplantae > Streptophyta > Magnoliopsida > Santalales > Viscaceae > Viscum > Viscum album. Next base: position 1,480,938,938 of record OY728155.1, on the reverse strand, counting down.
CTTGATGGAGACTTACCCCCCGAGGGAATTCCACCACTATTGGACCCATAGAGGAGGATTACTCATCAGAAGAGGATCCTACTTGGTCTCCCTGCGCCCATCGAGGCATTGTTACTGAGCTGGAATTCTGGTAAAGGAAAATAGCACGTCGGAGTTGCTAAACACTTTGACCCATCCGCATCAGTGTAGAAGATGGAGGAAGATCCTGAGGAGGCCACATTGCGCCAACAACTTGCTGAGTAGATAATGTTGGTTGATGAACTCTTGGTTGAACGCGCTACAGAGCGACGACCCGACTACGGAAATCCCAGGCCAGTACAGCAGGGGTAGGAACAACTTCCCCTCTGCGAGCTTCCCTTAGGAAACCCTGATCATGCTATTCTCGTGGATAGGGTTGAAGCCGAAATTCATGTAAAGAGGGCGTGGTATGTCTCACCAAACCCTCTAGAATGATGTGGTGATCTAAGGAACCCAACTCGGGTTCCCCCAGTCACCCTTTAGGTCTCCCCGCCAGCCGCTCCATGAGCCGCTGAGCCTGTTTACCATGTTGAATAACCCGCCAACATGCTCGTAGTTAGGGATCCCCATCAAGATAGGGACCCCACCTAGATGATCCAATGGCGGCACTCATTACCCACCTAGAGGCACTGAAAATGTGACAGGTGGCGATCTCACCTGATGGAAAGCCATATCCAGCATGGGTGGTTGATATGCCGTAACCTCTAGGTTTCAGGAATCCCACCTTCTCCCCCTTTAATGAGATGGGGGATCCTCTGAAGCACTTGGACCACTTCAACTCAAGGTGTAGGCGCATGTTTGGGAATCCAGCACAGCAGAAGGCTGCAAAGCTCCACTGCCTTGTTCAGACATTGGAGGGGCCGACATTCATCTAGTACAACCAGATCCTCATCGGGTCCGTAACCAGCTAGGAGGAATTTTACAGGCAATTCCTCTACCACTTCAGCTCCACCACCCAGAAAACGAGCATCACAGACCTCTTCAAATGAAAAAATGCCTGATAGGCAAGCTGTGGACTTTATCACCCGGTGGAAAGGGCTCACATACTCCATTGACAAGCCATTGACTCAAGATCAATAACCGACGATGTGCATAGGGAACGTCAAGACAGAACAGGTTCCCTCTCTAATCACCCAGAACTACCCTGGAGGGTTTTGATACTTCTCTGATATGGCCCAGCACCTAGAGAAAGCCCTATAAAAAGCCAGTCATGCATGTCTATTGCCTCTCACAATTCCAGCAAGGAGGGCTGCCAGAGCCGAGCCCGCCGTGGTGGCCCAAATATAAGCCCCCCGGCAAATAGAATTACAACCAGTGGAACCAGCCCCATAGCCTCGTAGAGGCTCTCCACCTCAGGCACAACATCCGGCTCAGTAGCGTCCACCTCAGAATCAGAAGGTTCCCCCACGAAATGTGCCTCTACTACCTAGGTGGGGAAACCAGGCTCCACCTCCTCAACAGGCTCCTCCAGCTCCTTGTCAGGGTCATGCTCCAAGGTCCCCCTTCCCAGATGGTAGAAACCAGACCTAATAATTCAATGATAATTAGGTCCCTGGTTACTTACGTATTGCCTTAGAGTAGAGGATTGTACACTTGCCTAAGTACAGAAGGCCGGAAGAGGTGAATCTCATTATTCGCCCCAACTACTGCACTTGTCATCAGATTCTGGAGAAGACCCTCGGGTAGTGCTATGTGTTCAAAGACTAGGTTCAAGACTAGGTAAACAGAAACATAGTTAGGATGGGCCCAACACCACCACAAGTGGCATGCATCATTGTAAGGCCAGACAGTAGCAGCGACGATGAGGGTGAGTGGCAGAAGGTTTTTAACCGCAAGTCGTAGAAGTATGAAGACTGGATGGCTGAAAAAATGGTTTCTCATGCCCATGGTATCATTTGTGCATTCTTGAATCAGTCGGAGCCTTTAGAGGCTGCAACCGCTACTTCTGTGTCATCGTCTCAGCCAATCTCTTCCCAGAAGAACAAACATCAGTGACACATGGGAAAGAAACGCGCCCCGCCGATGCCATTGTCATCCCGCACTCTTAGCGAATTCATACCCACTGAGATGGGGATTCCTCCCAGAATCTTCCCAATAGTGGATGAATCTTCCAGTGATAGTCAAAGGTATTATTCGATTAATACCGTGGAGTTGGTAAACCCTTATATGACTCCCGACAATGGGGAGTGCCAGACGAACCTCCCTGTAACACCCGAGATTTTTAGGAATAATATTTTGTTTTTATGTTATATATATATATCATAAAAGGAATATTTCACTACACAATAGCTTGACTTACTTTACACGCAATCACGACCTTCCTCGATAGCTTTTGTTGTACACAATACCGAGTTTCACTAAACGACGATATGCTATTAAAATATTATTAAAACAAGCCGTTATGAATAGTAATAACCACCTTTTGAAATTTTATTTTTCAAAATGGACTTCATTTTTGGATTCGGAATACCGAAATTAGCCTAGGGTGAAATTTTGGTATTTTTCTGAAAACTTTCAATTTTTGATGAATAGTGAAACCACTAAGTGGTAGGTTAAAAACTGAATTTTGCATAAAACTTAATTTTACCGCTTCTGTGAATGGAATTTCGAAAATCCAACAAACACGGTTGATATCAGTAAGTAAAATGTGGTTCAATGAGATAAAAATAATTTTTTGGTGAATAGTAACGTTTTACTTTTTTTACCGCGGTTAATAGTAAATAAGGTAACTAAGGGTAAATATGATATTACTATTACCCTAACACATGTCCTAATTCTATTGAATAAGTTTAATTAGACCAAAAACAACCTTATGAATATAATATGACCATTTAGGTCCACTTGGATTAGATTATGACATTTAATATTATTTTATTTAATGAATAGTTAAAATAGTTAAAATCAATGTTTAATAACTAAAACATTTTTAATATGGGGTTATAGATAAGATAAATTCGACTATAAATATTCATTAGGAAGATAAAAATATTTCCTAAATAATGATATTTTATTTATAATTTTTAGACTTTAAATAAATTAATTTATTTATGACACAACGATGATGCAGTAATTACCCTTTTAAGGAAATGTTAACATAATTGATGTTATAAATGCTCAAATAAATGAAATTTGACACTTTTTATGAATTACACTAATTTTCTAGGTTACTATGATATATTAGTGTTGATTTAATCAACTTGGTTCGAACATATAATTCTGTTATGACTTTCAAAAAAATCATATATCAAATAGTGTCAAAATTGACACAAAATAGTTTTTAAATCAAATATTATATTATTAATTGTTATTTTATTCCTAAAAATCTAAGGTTCGGCCAAATGACTTAGATAAGGATATATATATAAATAATAAACAACTTGGGGTTCTTTTGGCATGTTATAGTATGTGTATTAACCATATAGTGTAAGAAAACAAAAAGTCACGGTAAAAGTTAAATTATTTAACTTAGAGTTAAATCTAATTGATAAGGTTAAAATAATAACCTAAACTTGTCTAAATCCTATTGGTTGATAGTATTTCGACCCATCCCCACTTTAACTTCGAAATAAGACCCTTTGGAACCATTATAAACCGATTTTGACTTTAATATAAAATAATATTTTGAGATATTCCTAAGGTGCCCCTCTCCTCCCTTATAAAAGGGAACCTCCTCCCCCTCCTCCTCACACCAATTTGAGCACTCAAGCTCGGCAAACCCCCGCCAAAATACCTTCTACACTTCCCTAGAATAATCCTAGAGGTCCTGGTCTTCTTCAAAGACCAATCTTAGTTCCCTAAGTGGAGGATTCAAAGAGACGTTTCAAAGAAGAGGTAATATCCATTACCGATCTTTTCAATTTCTTTATTCTTCAACTTCTTCTTCTTTAGTTGTTTCATGATAAAGTAATAACATCAGTATTACTTACATACAGATATGTTATTATAAATATTAAGCAACCCTAATTCACCTTCTATCCATCCTACGGAAAAATGAAATCACCGCGCGTGCGTACGTACGGAATACCGTCTCCACGCCGTGGTGTAATCTATTTTCCACCATCACCTTACAAGGATGGGTATAATGGTTTAATTAGTAACTATATATTATTATTATAAAGTGATATTGATACTAAAATAGTATAAATACACTTAAATACAATTCCATGATCATGGGAACAATATCATCGCTCGTGCGTACGTACGGAATACCGTCTCCACAATGTGATGCGACTCGTTCTACATGATCATCATTACATAGTAATTATATAAATGAATTGAATGAATAAATATGATATATGTTACACTAATACCATTCTGGATATAAGGTATCTATAACCTTAAAAGAAGAATAAGAATTTATTCGGCAAAACACGCATAAGAACAAACGACAATAAAGACCCGAGTAACAAGTAACAATGAAATATTACTAATAAGAAGCTAAGAATATGACAATATATGATATCATATCAATATGTATGATTATGGAATAAGTCAATAAAATTATTTAAACCATTATACAGGAGCTTCAGACACATACAAAGCAAATCGGACCTAAGGTAAGGGAAATATCACAATCTCATTTTTATCTGAGATTGTTTATACTTTAGTATTTACTGGGGTGTATTTTATCATCCGCATCCATGTTTCCTGAATATGAAATATTATTTCCATCCACCTAAAAATGTTTAAATCCAATTTTACCCTTCGGTGAGTTTTTAGTAAAGAATATGAAAGGAATCTTTTGTCGTTTTTCGTACGAGGTAATTTTTGACTTTTCCGACAAAAGTACGAAGAATGTTTTTTTAACTTATAAGGAAAGAATGGATTTTTAAAACATTATTTCCAAGAATCTTCCTTTATAAGTTTTCAAGTTTATTTTTAATCAACTTCTTTTAGTTTATAATTGTATGACATGTTAAGAAAAGAAAAGTGTTTTTGAAGTAGAAAGGATATTTTCCTCAAGAATGGAGTTCAAATGTTTTATCAAAATTATTTTCCATCTAAGATAATATAGGGTTATGTTTTTATCCCTATTATTACATTGATTTGATTATGTTTTGAGGGAATTATTTTTATGAAGTCATTTACCTTATATGATTTGTTTTATGATGTCATGATGTTTCAAGAATCCCATTTTTGTTACATGTGTTATGCGATGATGTATGATTTATGATTATGTGGCACACATAAGAAAGGATTCATTATAAGATGGGTGGGACCTATATCTCCCTCCAATGCATTGGGTAAAGATTTATATCTCATGAGATAGACATGGCTGGAACGGAAGGTTATTTCGGTTCAGTGATACAGGACTGAAACGAGGAGTGAACTCGGTTCAGAAATGGACTTTGTCTGCTAAGATAGTCTTGGCAATGAGTCATGACTAACAAGAAATGATTTTCCATGATTATGTGTGCATGACACAAAGTTTAAAGTTTTATGTTATGATTATGGGGATCTCATTTTCACTTCTATGATTTATTCCATGTTAAGATATTATGATCTCTTTTGCAGGTTATGATTTTCAAGAAGATATGACATGATTTTTATTTCCTTTATTTGCCCTTGTTGAGCATTTGAGCTCACCCTTTTTTGTATGTTTTCTTTTCCCCAGGTCAGGAAGATGGATATTAAGTAAATAATGCTAAAAGGGGCCCTAGATATGATGAAATAAATGGGAGACACTGTAGAAGATTTATGAACCAGTTGTTTATTTTTCCCAGTTTCTAAAGACACTATACCCATACGGTCCTTTGTGGTTTTGTCGTATGTTGTAATAAGTGTGCTTCAATTTTGAAGTATTAACAATGTATGTAAAGTATGGGTCGTTATAGTTGGTATCAGAGGAAAGGTATAGTCAACCTTTGGAAACTAGGATGTGAAAGCCTTAGTAAGAACCCTAAGGATAAGTCTAAGCATAGAACACAATCTTAGTGTTTTAGAAATGGACATGAATAACCTAGGATAAGACCTTAAGCGTGAAAATTTTATTCTTGAATTATGTGGTTTTCCTATTATAATTAGTGTTGCTCACACTATTCTTCTTGGTTTTAGTCAATGGCTGGAACCCGAAGGAACCGTGTTAATGCAGAATGCGATGGGAAATGCAATGATTGCCCCCCTGAGCAACCAAACGATATGGGAGCTGGAATGAAAAATCTTGTAGCCATGCTCACAAAACTTTCTCAAGCTATGAATCATGCAGGACTTCCAAACGAGCAAAGGAAGGAGAAACATTCTGTTGAATCCTTCATGAGGCAGCGTCCACCTTCTTTCAGCGGGTCTACTGATCCATTAGTTGCTGAACAATGGATTAGTACTACTGAAAAGATATTTTTAGTTCTTCAATGTTCTGAACATGATAAAGTCATCCTAGCAGTGTATCGTTTGGAAGGAGATTCTGATCAATGGTGGAATCTTATTAAGAATACGAGGCAAAGGGATGAAATTGAGTCCATGGAATGGGACGAGTTCAAGAACATATTTTTCAATAAGTACTTCCCTCGTATTCTCCGAACAAAGATGGAGAAAGAGTTTCTTGAACTGAAGCAAAGGGATGATGAATCTGTTGGTACCTATGAAGAAAATTTTACAAGACTTGCAAGGTACACTTCTGGTATTATTATCCAACCTGAGAGTAAGATCGATCGATTCTTTAGTGGCTTAAAACCAAGTCTTCTAAGGGAGTTAGCCATAAGGGACTTCAATAGCTACGAGGAAATCATTCCATGTGCTCTCAAAGTCGAGATAGAGATTGGAGTAACCCATCAGTCATATGGGTTTGATAAGAAGAGGAAAATGGAATTCAAAGGAAAATCTAAAGAGCACACTAAAAAGAAGATGAGCTTTCCCTTATGCTCAAAGTGTGGAAAGAAACATGGAGGGAGTTGTCTTAAAGGGACAAGTAAATGTTTCAAATGTGGAAAGGAAGGTCATCGGGCATTTGAATTCCGCGATAATGGGAAGAAGATGTCTAATGATGCAAACAAAGGAAGGGATACACAGAATGAACCTACTACACTTTAATGTTTCAAGTGCAAGAAGATGGGGCATTATGCCAATCAATGCCCAAATCCAAGGGTTGATGATGATGGTCGACGTCAAAAAACTCTTAAGGCTAAAGACAAAGGAAAGTCACATGCAATTTCTATCAGCGATGTGGAGTATGATAACGAAGTGGTGAAAGGTACACTTACCATCCACTCTAAAGTAGCAAATGTTTTATTTGATTCTGGATCCACCCACTCTTTTATTTCTGAAGAATTTTTTAAGGGTATCACCGTATTACCTCAACAATTAGATGTTGATTTAGGTGTGACAACACCTAATGGCACATCAATCGCATCAAAGGTTTATAATTATTCTCCAATTGACATTTGTGGGAAAGTGCTTCCTGCAAATCTTGTTATCCTTCCTTTAGTGGAATTCGATGTGATTCTTGGCATGGATTGGCTTTCTTTATACGGAGCTCATATCAATTTCCAAAGAAGAGAATTCACATTTCATATTCCAGATCAATCTATGGTCGTCTATCAATGCAAGGATGAACATAACCTTCCAGTAGAAATTTCTTCCATTTTATGGGTATTGATTCCACTAAATGAAGGTTATTTATCTCAAATGGTTGGTGAGAAACTCGCGATTAAGAATATTCCCATCGTACGGGAGTTTGATGATGTCTTTCCGGAGGAATTACTGGGTCTTCCACTAAATCGTGAAGTTGAGTTTTCAATAGAACTCATACCGGGTGCTTTGCCTATTTCAAAGACACCTTATAGAATGTCCCCAATTGAGTTGCAGGAATTGAATAATCAACTCCAAGAGAATCTTGATAAGGGATTCATATGCCCTAGTGCATCACCTTGGGGGGAGCACCTGTTTTATTTGTTAAGAAGAAAGATGGATCAATGAGACTCTGCATTGATTATCGAGAACTTAACAAGATCACTATCAAGAACAAATATCCTCTCCCATGCATTGATGACTTATTTGACCAACTACATGGAGCTCAATACTTTTCCAAGATTGATCTTCGTTTAGGGTATCATCAATTAAGGGTCAAAAGGGAGGATATACCAAAGACGACTTTCCATACAAGGTATGGACACTATGAATTTATAGTGATGCCATTTGGTCTTACTAATGCCCCTGCTATCTTCATGGATCTAATGAATAGAGTCTTTAGAGACTATCTTGATCAATTTGTGGTAGTCTTTATAGACGATATTCTTGTCTATTCAAAGAGCAAGGAAGAGCATGAAGATCACTTGAGAATTATATTGAAGACCCTGAGAAAGGAGAAGCTTTATGACAAATTTACCAAGTGTGAATTTTGGCTTCAAAAAGTTGCATTTTTGGGTCACATAATCTCAAAAGAGGGGATATCTGTGGATCCAGCAAAAACAGAGGTTATCGAAAGATGGTCGAGACCAACAACAGTAACTGAGATCCGAGGTTTTCTTGGTTTGGCTGGATATTATCGACGTTTTGTAAAAGATTTTTCACGATTATCTAACCCACTCACCAAGTTGACTCGGAAAGGAGTTAAGTTTGTTTGGATAGAGTAATGTGAAGAGAATTTCAAGGAGTTGAAAAGAAGGTTATCCAGTGAACCTGTGCTCACACTGCCTTGTAGTGGAGAAAGGTTTGTGATCTACAGTGATGCATCCAAGAAGGGATTGGGGTGTGTTCTTATGCAAAATGATATGGTGATAGCTTATGCCTCACGACAGTTGAAAATCCATGATCAAAATTACCCAACACATGATTTGGAGTTAGCTGCGGTAATCTTTGCATTAAAGATTTGGAGGCATTACCTTTATGGTGAAAGGTGTGAAATTTATACTGATCATAAAAGTTTAAAGTATATTTTCACACAAAAGGAGATGAATATGCATCAAAGAAGATGGGTGGAGCTGATTAAGGATTATGACTGCTCAATCCATTACCACCCTGGGAAAGCAAACAAGGTGGAAGATGCATTAAGTCGACAAGACCATGCTAGTTTATCCATGATGAGGATCACAAAAGATCCAATATTTATGGATTTACAAAGGATGGATCTTAGAATTATAATGGAAGGGGAAAAATCTTATCTTTCTCAAATGAATGTTCAACCATCTATACATGTGAAGATTAAAGAGGCACAGAAAGAAGATGTCGAGTTAAAAAAGAAGGTGAGAAATGTTCCTGAATTCAACCTTGATTGTGATGGGATAATAAAGTTCAAGAATCGGGTTTGTGTTCCTACCATCCCAGAATTAAAGAAGGAGCTGCTGGATGAGGCTCATAGTTCTTCATTATCTATTCATCCTGGAAGCATGAAGATGTATAGGGACCTGAAAGAGTACTTCTGGTGGGATGGCATGAAAAGAGATGTTGCTGAATATGTCTCTCGATGCTTGGTTTGTCAACAAGTTAAAGCTGAGAGACAGAAGTCTAAGGGGATTTTACAACCATTACCCATACCCGAATGGAAATGGGAAAACATCAATATGGACTTTGTCACAGGACTTCCTAAAACATCCAAAGGCAATAATGCTATCTGGGTCATAGTTGATCATCTTACAAAGTCTGCACACTTCATTGCTATTAGAGAGGATTTATCTCTAGATCAGCTTGCCAAGATATATGTAAAGGAAGTGGTAAGATTGCATGGAGTACCACTTTATATTATATCTGATCGGGATCCGAGATTTACCTCGAAGTTCTGGCGAAGTCTTCAGCATACTCTGGATACAGAGTTGAGTTTCAGCACTGCTTATCATCCTCAGACAGACGGTCAGTCTGAGAGAACAGTTCAAACCCTAGAAGATATGTTGAGAGCTTGCTCTATGGATTTCAAAGGAGGTTGGGATCAACACCTACATTTGGTGGAATTTTCTTATAATAATAGCTTTCACTCCAGTATTCAGATGGCTCCTTATGAAGCTCTCTATGGAAAGAAATGCAGGACTCCAACTTGCTGGGATGAAGTTGGGGAAAGAAAGCTATTAGGACCTGATCTCGTTGATGAAATGGCAGAAAAGGTCAGATCTTTTCAACAACACATAAGAGCAGCTCAGAGTCGACATAAAAGTTATGCCGACAACCGAAGAAAAGACCTAGAGTTTGAAGTGGGTGATAAAGTGTTCTTACGAATATCTCCCTGGAAGAGGGTTATGAGATTTGGAAAGAAGGGGAAGTTGAGCCCTAGATATATCGGTCCTTTCGAAATACTGGATCGTGTTGGAAAGGTAGCTTACCGATTGGCGCTTCCACTGAATCTCTCTCAAGTTCACGATGTGTTCCATGTATCTCTCCTGAGAAAGTACATACCTGATCCTTCACATGTACTCAGCTCAGAAGTTGTACCGCTGGAGCAAGATCTTTCTTATGAAGAACAACCGATAGAGATTCTGGATCGTAGCGAAAAAGTCCTACGAAACAAGACCACTCGATTGGTGAAAGTTTTATGGAGGAACCACCAACTTGAAGAAGCTACATGGGAGCTTGAGGATATGATGAGGGAGAAGTATCCTCATCTGTTTGTTACAATGTGACGAATTTCGAGGGCGAAATTCTTTTTAAGGGGGGTAGAATGTAACACCCGAGATTTTTATGAATAATATTTTGTTTTTATGTTATATATATATCATCAAAGGAATCTTTCACTACACACTAGCTTGACTTACTTTACACGCAATCGCGACCTTCCTCGATAGCTTGTGTTGTACGCAATACCGAGTTTCACTAAACGACGATATGCTATTAAAATATTATTAAAACTAGCCATTGTGAATAGTAATAACCACTTTTTGAAATTTTATTTTTCAAAATGGACTTCATTTTTGGATTCGGAATACCGAAATTAGCATAGGGTGAAATTTTGGTATTTTTCTGAAAACTTTCAATTTTTGATGAATAGTGAAACCACTAATGGTAGGTTAAAAACTGAATTTTGCATAAAACTTAATTTTACTGCTTCTGTGAATGGAATTTCAAAAATCCGACAGACACAGTTGATATCAATAAGTAAAATGTGGTTCAATGAGATAAAAATAATTTTTTGGTGAATAGTAACTTTTTACTTTTTTTACCGCGGTTAATAGTAAATAGGGTAACTAAGGGTAAATATGATATTACTATTACCCTAACACATTTCCTAATTCTATTGGGTAAGTTTAATTCGACCAAAAACAACCTTATGAATATAATATGACCACTTAGGTCCACTTGGAATAGATTATGACATTTAATATTATTTTATTTAATGAATAGTTAAAATAGTTAAAATCAAAGTTTAATAACTAAAACATTTTTAATATGGGGTTATACATAAGATAAATTCGACTATAAATATTCATTAGAAATATAAAAAGATTTCCTAAATAATGATATTTTCTTTATAATTTTTAGACTTCAAATAAATTAATTTATTTATGACACAACGATGATGCATTAATTACCCTTTTAAGGAAATGTTAACATAATTGATGTTATAAATTCTCAAATAAATGTAATTTGAGACTTTTTATGAATTACACTAATTTTATAGGTTACTATGATATATTAGTGTTGCTTTAATCAACTTGGTTTGAACATATAATTCTGTTATGACTTTCACAAAAATCATATATCAAATAGTGTAAAAATGACACAAAATAGTTTTTAATCAAATATTATATTATTAATTGTTATTTTATTCCTAAAAATCTAAGGTTCGGCCAAATGACTTAGATAAGGATATATATATTAATAATAATTAACTTGGGGTTCGTTTGGCATGTTATAGTAAGTGTATTAACCATATAGTGTAAGAAAACAAAAAGTCACGGTAAAAGTTAAATTATTTAACTTAGAGTTAAATCTAATTGATAAGGTTAAAATAATAACTTAAACTTGTCTAAATCCTATTGGTTGATAGGATTTAGACCCATCCCCACTTTACTATCGAAATAAGACCCTCTGGAACCATTATAAACCGATTTTGACTTTAATATAAAATAATATTTTGAGATATTCCTAAGGTGCCCCTCTCCTCCCTTATAAAAGGGCACCTCCTCCCCCTCCTCCTCACACCAATTTGAGCACTCAAGCTCGGACAAACCCTGCCAAAATCCCTTCTCCACTTCCCTATAATAATCCTAGAGGTCCTGGTCTTCTTCAAAGACCAATCTTAGTTCCCTAAGTGGAGGATTCAAAGAGGCGTTTCAAAGAGGAGGTAATATCCATTACCGATCTTTTCAATTTCTTTCTTCTTAAACTTCTTCTTCTTTAGTTGTTTCATGATAAAGTAATAACATCAGTATTACTTACATACTGATATGTTATTATAAATATGAAACAACCCTAATTCACCTTCTATCCATCCTACGGAAAAATGAAATCACCGTGCGTGCGTACGTACGGAATACCGTCTCCACGCCATGATGTAATCTATTTTCCACCATCACCTTACAAGGATGGGTATAATGGTGTAATGAGTGATTATATATGATTATTATAAAGTGATATTGATACTGAAATAGTATAAATACACTTAAATACAATTCCACGATCATGGGAACAATATCATCGCTCGTGCGTACGTACGGAATACCGTCTCCACAATGTGATGCGACTCGTTCTACATGATCATCATTACATAGTAATTATATAAATGAATTGAATGAATAAATATGATATATGTTACACGAATACCATTCTGGATATAAGGTATCTATAACCTTAAAAGAGGAATAAGAATTTATTCGGCAAAACACGCATAAGAACAAAAGGCAATAAAGACCCGAGTAACAAGTAACAATGAAATATTACTAATAAAGAAGCTAAGAATATGACAATATATGATATCATATCAATATGTATGATTCTGGAATAAGTCAATAACATCATTTAAACCATTATACAGGAGATTCGGACACATACAAAGCAAATCGGACCTAAGGTAAGGGAAATATCACAATCTCATTTTTATCCGAGATTGTTTATACTTTAGTATTCATCCATGTTTCTTGAATATGAAATATTATTTCCATCCACCTACAAATGTTTAAATCCAATTTTACCCTTCGGTGAGTTTTTAGTAAAGAATATGAAACGAATATTTTGTCGTTTTTCGTACGAGGTACTTTTTGACTTTTCCGACAAAAGTACGAAGAATGTTTTTTTTAACTTATACAGCAAGAATGGATTTTTAAAACATTATTTCCAAGAATCTTCCTTTATAAGTTTTCAAGTTTATTTTTAATCAACTTCTTTTAGTATATAATTGTATGACATGTTATGAAAAGAAAAGTGTTTTTGAAGTAGAAAGGATATTTTCCTCAAGAATGGAGTTCAAATGTTTTATCAAAATTATTTTCCATCTAAGATAATATAGGGTTATGTTTTTATCCCTATTATTACATTGATTTGATTATGTTTTGAGGGAATTATTTTTATGAAGTCATTTACCTGATATGATTTGTTTTATGATGTCATGATGTTTCAAGAATCCCATTTTTGTTACATGTGTTATGCGATGATGTATGATTTATGATTATGTGGCACACATAAGAAAGGATTCATTATAAGATGGGTGGGACCTATATCTCCCTCCAATGCATTGGGTAAAGATTTATATGTCATGAGATAGACATGGCTGGAACGGAAGGTTATTTCGGTTCAGTGATACAGGACTGAAATGAGGAGTGAATTCGGTTCAGAAATGGACTTTGTCCGCTAAGATAGTCTTGGCAATGAGTCATGACTAACAAGAAATGATTTTCCCTGATTATGTGTGCATGCCACAATGTTTCAAGTTTTATGTTATGATTATGGGGATCTCATTTTCACTTCTATGATTTATTCCATGTTAGGATATTATGATCTCTTTTGCAGGTTATGATTTTCAAGAAGATATGATATGATTTTTATTTCCTTTATTTTCCCTTGCTGAGCATTTGAGATCACCCTTTTTTGTATGTTTTCTTTTCCCCAGGTCAGGAAGATGGATATTAAGTAGAATATGCTAAAAGGGGCCCTAGATATGATGAAATAAATGGGAGACACTGTAGAAGATTTATGAAATAGTTGTTTATGTTTCCCAGTTTCTAAAGACACTATACCTATACGGTCCTTTGTGGTTTTGTCGAATGTTGTAATAAGTGTGCTTCAATTTTGAAGTATTAACAATGTATGTAAAGTATGGGTCGTTATACTCCCCAACATCCCCAACCGACACCAACGTCGGTGGAGCTGCAGCCATATGGGTTATCGGGGCACATCAGTTGGTACCTCCAGCCAGGCCATGCATGCCACTAAGACTAGATAGTAGGCCCAAAGCAGAGCTCAGCATGGGTAGCCTTTTAATCTAGTGTCTTCAGGCCCGCCTCCACCACCATTTATGCTACTGGATTAGGCAGAACTACCGTGGCCATGCCGCAAATAGCCTCGCCCTGATACAGGCCAATCTCAGTAATCCAGTCCTCATATGGCAGCAACTCTTTGGGATTCGAATAGGGAATAGTGGGACATGCCCTGCACCAGCCAGCTGTTGGTCCAGCCGGTAGGGCCCGCCATGCCTTCTATCATAGAGCTGCCTCCTACAAGTAGAAGTCCGTGGATAGAGCTGAAATATGATTTCCTCAAGCACCATGCTAGCATGCCAGCGAGGCTTTCCATCCTTGAGGCTCTTCACTTGTCGTCAGATATGCGTGAGGCCCTCGTTGATGCTTTAATAATCCCCCTACAGTTTGAGCTGGAGGTAGCAGCTGTAGAATCTTTTCAGGATGAAGCATTTGAGAATGATAAATTCTAGGCCATCATTTTGTTCTCTGGAGAGGATGAAGGCTCTCCCATACAGGGGCATATCCGCCCACTGTACATCACCGGCCAATTTAATGGTGTGGAGGTTCACCACTGTCTTGTTGAAACTATCTCCGTGATTAACCTTATCCCGACGCGGACACTGCGGAAACTGGGATTATCTGAGGATGACCTAACTCCCTCTGACTTAAGGATCTAGGGATACGATAGGACAGAGCAGACCCCATTTGGTAAGATCTATTTGAATACCCTGTTCGGTGGCCTAGTTGCCAGCACCGAGTTTATGGTTGTCTCCCGGGACACTGCATACAGTGCATCGATGGGCAGACCATGGCTCTACCTGCATGCGGTGACCCTCTCATCGTATCACCAGTGCCTTAAGTACTCCATTAATGGTCGAGTAGGTATACTTCAAGGTGATGCATCTTCTTTCTCCTTTTGTGAATCCCTCTACCTAGATGCCAACTATTACAAGAGAAAGGAAAAACAGATTTAGGCAAGTGAGTTCGAACCCGTCGTAGTTGCAACCGACCCTTGGGCAGGTCTGGATGACTGCTACGTCATCTCAATACATCAAATGGAGGTGACAACCCCTGACATGGGGAAATGTTTTGTTCTCTCTAGAAATAGTGGGAAGCATATTCCCAAGTCCAAGCAATGGTGGAAAATCACCTCATACTCCGACACAAACTAGGCTCAGGTGATCCCGGAGCCTCCTACCCCCGTACGATATCGGGATGTCCGCCCCATGGTAATGGAAGTACGTCATACGTGTCTGTTTGACCAGGCTGGGATTAACTAGATCAAAAAAACGTGCCACTATTACTTTGAGATCATCAATCGTCACCCCTTGGGCCAAAGACTAGATGGGATCAGATCAATTTCCTTCATTACTATGGTTTTGGCAGCACGTGAATCCCCCAATATGTTTTCCACTACTGCCCAAGCTGGTACCAACCTCCTGTCAGCATCCGTTGACCCATAGGAAGCACCTCTGGCTGGATATCCCTCCTTCGTAAGTGAAGAAGAGGATCTGGAGGATACTCCCCTGCCTTTGAAGAGGGCTTCTCTGCTATGGTTGATGAACTGGAACAGATGATCCTTGGTAGTGAGGTGGACCTGAGACCCACATTGATCAGTGCCGCCATGTTCCTCGAGGAGCAGTAGCAGTACATAGATTTCCTGAAGCAGCATCATGATGTATTCGCCTGGAGCTACGACCAGAATCCAATACTAGATCCTCAGGTAGCTATCCACTGCCTCAGTCTCCCTACAAATCATCTTGCATTCAAGAAGCCTCCCAGAAAGATGCACCCTTCTAAAAGTTCCATGGTCGAGGCAAAATTTGACAAGCTCATCAGAGCTAGCTTCATCAAGGAGGTCTAGTACACCATGTGGTTATCCAACATTGTGCCAATCAGGAAGAAGAACAGACAGATCAAAGTCTACATCGACTTCCAAGATCTCAACCATCATTGTTTGAAGGATGACTTTCCCCTTCCAGTGATAGAATTGTTGATTGATGCTACGACTGGGTTTTAAGACCTCTCTTTCATGGATGGTTACTCCGGATACAATCATATCCGGATGGCCCCTGAGGATGAAGAGTCCACATCTTTCAAGGAACCTTAAGGTACATTATGTTACCAGGTTATGCCCTTTGGCTTAAAGAATGCAGGTGCCACCTATCAGCAGGAAATGAACTGCATATTCAATCCAATCCTTGGGACATTGGGGGAATGCTATGTCGACGATCTGGTGGTCAAATCTTTCCAGAACCAAGACCATCTCATGGACCATGAAGAAGTGTCCGACATCACCTAAAGATGAACCCATTGAATTGTGCCTTCGTGGTCAGCTCTGGGAAGTTTCATGGAATTATTGTCAGGTACCGGGGCATCGACATTGACCAAGAGAAGATCAAGGCCATCAGCCAGATGCCTCCCTCGAGCAATATTCGGGAGCTTTGTGGTTTCCAAGGAAACTTATCCTACATACACTGATTCATTGTGAATCTAGCAGGAAAGTGTAAGCATTTTTCTCAGATTATGAAGAAAGGTTCCACCTACGAATGGGACAAAGAGTGATAGACCACATTCAAGGAAATCAATAAGTATCTGCTCCAGCCTCCGGTCCTGATGCCAACCATCTCTGGAAAACCATTGATCCTGTACGTGACTACCATGGAACGATCTCTTGGTTCCCTCCTCACCCATAAGAACAATGAGGGGATGAAAAATAGTGCATACTACCATAGCCGCATTCTCCTTGACACGGAGAAAATATACTACCTAATCGAAAAGAGCTAACTTGTGATGGTATTCATAGTAAAAAAGTTGTGACATTACCTGTAGCACCATGAGGTACAACTGGTGTCTTGGGTAGACCCGTGGAAGTACATTCTGAACCGCCCCATGTTGACCGGCCATCTAGCATGGTGGACGGTAATCCTCCAATAGTTGTACATCAAGTTTGTCCCTTAGAAACCTATCAAGGGACAAGCATTGAAAGATTTTCTAGATGCCCATAAAACCCCCACAGACCAGTCCTTGGACCTGGATTTTCCCGAAAAGGGAATCCTCTCAGTAGATCATGTCATCCCTTGTTGGCATATGCACTTTGATGGTGCCTCCCGGAGCCCCACCGACAGGAGGATCAATGATACTAGACTCAACAGAGTAGTCCTGGGTATTGTCTTTACTACCCCTACAAAATCCATTCTACCATACTCATTCCTGTTGTCAGAAGGCTACACCAACAATGAGGAAGAGTATCAGGCTCTCATCACTGGACCTCGAGATTGATGTTCCCCATTTTCATGTGAAAGGGGATTCTTAACCAGTCATCAAGAAAGTCAATGGTGACT
Source organism: Viscum album (assembly GCA_963277665.1). Taxonomy (NCBI): domain Eukaryota; kingdom Viridiplantae; phylum Streptophyta; class Magnoliopsida; order Santalales; family Viscaceae; genus Viscum; species Viscum album. The sequence continues at coordinate 1,480,921,264 of OY728155.1, read as the reverse complement.
ACGTCGTTAGAAAGCCAAATCTCATACAATTGTTGGAGCGCACCCTCTAGCTAATGGCCCAGTTTCTATCTCAGCTGGAAGTTACTCATGTCCCTCGATCTCAGAACGGTTGAGCTGATGCCCTGGCGGGCCTGGCTGCATCACGGGTAGAACCCGAGTAGGATGTTCTGATTATACATGTGCCATATCAGAGAGTCATTTCTCCCATCCCCCTAGATGATGACGACGACCAATGAGTAAGCCATATTACTGCTGGAGCCTCCACATCAGGACCCCTAGGTTCCGTATATGCAGTGGTTGAAGCGACCCCCAACTAGAGATCCCCATTTTTCTAGTTTCTCTAAAATGGTTACCTTCCAGCTGATCGGGACGAGCGCGAGTGAATTCAATGCCGCCCGTTGTAGTTTACCCTCCAGAGTCGTCCCATTCCTGAGAAAATCCTCTAAAAGTTAGGGTTCATTGTTATTCTCCTCTGTTGCATCCATGGAGTCAAGATTTCTCATGTCATGTGAGAGGTTCATGCTGGTTCCTGCAGCGCCCACCAAATTGGGCCGAAGCGGTCCCATCAGATTTTGAATCTGGGGTACTTCTGGCCCTCCATGATCCATGATTTCATCGAGTTCTCTAAGAGATTTCATGCATGCCAAATTCATGATAACTTCATGAATATTCCATTAGAACCTTTCCACTCCACCAAGTACTCTTGTCCATTTGCGGTGTGGGGACTTGATGTCTTGGGACAATATCCATCGGTGACAGCTCGCCAGTGCAGGTTCATCCTAACTGCCATAGATTTCTTTTCTAAGTGGGAAGAAGTAGTTCCACTCAAGGAAGTCATGTCCCATTCTATCATTGACTTCATGAGCTCCAATATCATCTACCGATTTAGAGTCCCTCATAATGTCCTCACCGATAACGACACCAACTTTCGTGCAGTTGAGTTGAAGAAGTTGTATGCCAAGTACAAAATCCGTTCTAACCATACCTCCCGCTACCATGCACAAGCAAATGGGAAGATCAAGGTGTTCAACAAGACCCTCTCTAACATCTTGAATGAAATGGTTGGTCAGAACATGAAGAGTTGGCCGAACAAGTTCTCCAATTCTCTCTGGGATTATCGGATGACGACTCATAATTCCACCCAGGTGACCCTATATTTCCTAGTGTATGGAGGTGAGGCCATCTTGCCCATCAAGATTTAGCATCCTTTGTTACGCACCATTTTATATGACCAGAAAGCACCAGATAAGGTAGCCAAAATTCATCTGGCTAAATTGGAAGCACTAGACAATAATAGGCTTTGTGCCCTAAACAATCTAGAAAGACATCAATATAATATAGCTATATCCTTCAATAAGAAGGTTCACCTCTTCTCTTTCCTGCAAGGTGACTTGGTATTGGCCCTTTGGACACCAATGATCCCTGGAAGGAAACCACCCTAGTTGGAGCCCAAATGGGAAGGAACTTACATAATCCACAGGGTTTACCCCAATGAAGCATACTCCCTGGTGACCATGGATGGTGAGTGTATAACTCCTCCTACCAATGAAAAGTTTCTCAAGCAATACTTTTCTTGATCCAGCTAGTCTAGCATGACCTTAAACTATCCAGTCCTACATAACTTTAATCTGTGTGTCGTCCTGCACAACATTAACCTGCATCTTCAAGAACTACGTATGTCTTGATTCTCATCCTTATGGGATACATAGAAATGCCCAGACATTTCGTCTGATGGCCCAACCCAAACTCCAGAACCCCTCCCCCCCTTGGGTTAATACATATGGTGTGGTGCAGTTTTTTTCCTCAATTCACATTGATCTCATCTTGATTCTGCCATACATCCCACTCCCCAGAGGTGTCCGCCTCTTTCACCACCCAGCTTGACATTAAAATTTATGGGTATAACTATGTTTCACCCAATACATTGATTGGGACTCCATCATCCTTCCCATCCTGAAGGCCCCCCGAATGATAGGGATTCTAGGCCTAAGGGATCTCCTACAACTTCAGGCCAATGACCATGAGGATGTTGAGAAGAAAATTGATACAAGTATCACATTATGAATATGGTCAACAGTCGATGCTCATTTGTTATTCCCATTCTAGGACACTATAAGGATGCTGTGTTTCAAACATGGTAAACAGATATCCTTTATCTTCAGAACCACCCCAATATGCCACAAACCTTGAGTGTAGTGGTCCATTATACCCCATTGTATATCCAAGCAACGAAATCCCCTCTGGCGATGCCAACTACTAGACCCCTATATTGTTGGGAGATCCGAATTCGACTCATTTTTTCCCACACAGAGCACTGATCACATGGGCTTAGGAGTTTTGATGAGGCTTTAATCACACAAGATATATTATGGATACCATTGGTTGAGATGCCCGGCCTCGGGCCCCTTGTACTTTTTCGGCACCTTGGCCCTTTCTAGACCTTGGCCCAAGTTCTCATTTTAGGGTTGTGTAGTGTGGAGCAGACTTATGGCCTCATTCACATCGGGCTATTTCACTATGCCACACATATCCCCTTGAGACATCCTCCCCTTCATTTATCATCCATACCGTGAACACAAGCCCTGTCGTGCTTTGCATGCCCAGTTTCGGGTGCTAGACCCAAGTCTTAACTCTTACGGAATTGTATGGTGTGGTATGGGATTATGTCCTCATTCACTTCGGGTTACTCACCGCACCGTACACCTCCCTTATTTGGGGTACCTTACCCATTTTTACGTCATTTCCATAACTACATGTGGCTTGATTACCATTCTTATAGGATATATAGGACCACCCAAGCATCTCGTCTTCAGGTCCAGCCCAATCTTGGCCCCTTGGCCCTCATTCCCCCAGAGAGAGGAATGTATGGTGTGGTGTGGGATTATGTCCTCATTCACATTGGGTTACTCGAAGTACCTTACACCTCCCCTATTTGGGGTATCTTACCCCTTTCTTCATCCTCACTAAAAAACGTTAAACTACAAATAGGTCAGGCCTTTCCGACCGAGGCCTAGCCTCAGGCCCCCGACCTTTTCCAGCCCCTTGGCCTTATTAGGCCCTAGACCAAGTTCTTATAGGATTGTACAGTGTGGTATGGGATTATATCCTCATTCATCTTGGGTTACTCATCATGCAATTCACATCCCCGAATGAGATACTTTATCCATACTCGTCCTCATTGCATGATGTTAAACTGCAAACTAGTCGGGCCTTTCTGGCCGAGGTCCAGCCTCAGGCCCCTAGCCTTCTCCGGCCCCTTGGCCTTCTCGGGCCCCAACCCAAGTTCTTATGTGATTTTACAGTGTTCTATGGGATTATGTACTCATTCACATTGGGTTAACCGCCATGCCGTACACATCCCTGGATGAGATACTTTATCCATACTCGTCCTCACTGCAAGACGTTAAACTGCCAACTAGTCGGGCCATTCCGACCGAGGCCCAGCCTCAGGCCCCTGGCCTTTTTTAGCCCCTTGGCCTTCTCGGGCCCCAGTACATGTTCATATGGGATTGTATGGTGTGTCATGAGATTATATCCTCATTCACGTCGGGTTATTCGCATTGCTATACACCTCTAGTATATGTGGTATCTTACCAATATGCATCCTTACTGTTTGACAATAAACTACACATTAATCCCTTCAAGAACTACGTGTGGCTTGATTCCTATCCTCATGGGATAAGTAGGACTGCCCAAATGGCTAGACTTCAGGTCCAACCCCATATCCTAGAAATATCGCTTTCACATTGGCCCCTTGGCCTACCCTTTCCTTGGGAGGGGAGTATGTGGTGCGGTATGGGACTATGTCCTCATTCACGTTGGGTTTGTAACGACAAAGCCACATACCTCTCCCTACTGAGAGTTCTCTATCCCCTTATTCTATACTAATCCATTAAAATTGGTTACTCTCAATTTGTGCACCCTCCTCAACCATATTCGGCGATTCACCAATCTATCTAAGAGTACTCTTGTTCAGCGTTTAGAGTGTCAGATTTTACATGGACATGCTTTCGCCCATTTTTTAGGCTTCGTGTTCCCCTTAATTTAGGCTTCTATAGTCTTCCACACCCAAAGGGACCCCCGAATGGCATGGATTCTAGGCCTAAGGGATCTCCTACCATCACAAGCCAACATCCTCAAGGATTTCAGACAACAAATCAATACAATCCCACATTTCAAATATGGTCAGCGGTCGATGTTCATTTGTTTGTCCTCATTACAGGATAATGCGATATGGATGCTGTGTTTCAAACACGGTCAACAGTCATCCTCCATCGTCACTCCATCCCCTTTAAGCCTTGAATGTTGGATACAAGATTCACACCATTTTCCATCCCATCATGTCCAAGTTGAATTTTGACACTCTAAACACTATCCCTCAGTGTGAATTTGTCCGTTAGGATGACAAAGTTGCGGTAAAGGCGTCATTAGAGGCTCCACACCGACTTCCCTTCTCCATGGTCTAAGATCTAAGACCATAAACTAATATCTATTTTAGAACTATGTGCGGCTTGATTCCCATACTCATAGGATACAGAGGAACACCCAGACATCTCATTTTCAGGTCTAGCTAAATTGGGAGCTAGTTTATCCTACCCCTTACCCTCTTACCTCTATTTTGGAAACTTGGACTGAGGATTCTTTCACGGAATCACGTACGGTGTGGTATAGGATGATGCCCTAATTCACGTCAGGTATATTTTATTGCACAGTGCACATTCTCCCTTTATCCTTGTCTCTACTACGTCTATGTCAAATGACGTTAAAATGCATGCCTGGTCCCATCACATGACCCTAAACTGTGACTTTATCATCCTGTCTATATGATGAAAAATGACACTACATCGTGATGTCCTCACTCATGGGGAAACATGTTTGGTATCAGTGACATTCCATGCCATTTGTCAATGCCTGCATACGGCTTGATTCTTGTGTCGATGCTGGGACTAGATATCCTAGGCTTGTCTCTTAACAAAAAAACCCATTCACCTTAAAGGACAAACAAGATACATCAAATACCGCTTATTTTGGTGCGAGGGCCACACCTACATGCCCCTGTTATCCCTGACACTGGTACCTTACCGTGCCACCCCTTAGAACTACGTACGACTTGATTTTCATTCTAATGAGATATGTAGGAACTCCCGAGCACTTCCCCACAGTCCCAAGCTATCATTCGTGTTCAGTCACTTGACCTAAACACTTCCCCAAGGAAAACATGGTAATATGGACTCTAGGTCTTCATTCAAGTTGAGTTGTATAATTACCCCACTAGGTGTCTCCTTCATTTCCTAACATACATGGTCTGAGCTCTAAGACCATAAACTAAGACCACTCTAAATCCTTGCAGCAAGACGTTAATCTTCACGACAACTTCTAGAACTACCTATGGATTGATTCCCATCCTCATGGGATACGTAGAGACACCCAAGCATATCACCTTGGGTCCAGCCCCAGGAATAATAAATCTTATTCCTCCTCATTTTTGGCCCCTGGCCTGACCCCTTGCGGGGAACCATGTAACTACATATTTTCCCTAAAAAAATTCGGGATACCCCCTGATGACATTGGGAAGCGGTGGCTCCCTCACAAGAGAGGTCCTATCTAAAGGATGTAATGATCCATGATCAAACCGATGCACCCATATAATGTGCTTCCACCACAGTGGCATAATTTCAAGAGTGTTGGATTCTTTTCGAACAAACCATCACTCCACATTCCACGCTTTTCATGCCCCCTATTTGAACCCTATTCCAATTTCATGTCTAAGGTATCCCCCTAAAAGTTTAGATTCTTGGCCTATGGCCCACCTATTATCCTGGGCCAATGTTCCGGAAGACTAATGGATGATATTTTGAGTCAAGATCCATGTTTCGAACATGGTCAGTGGTCGGCCCTCATTTTCTATCCCCATTCCTGGCTAACACAATAAGGATATTGTGTTTCAAATGCGGTCAACAATTATTCTTTATTTTCATGCCACCCCCACAGTGCTCCCAATCCTGGGTATCATGATTTACAACTTCTATTCCCATATATTTGGATTGATTTCAGCACCATGGGAATTACCCCATTTGTGCACAAGAGAACACTAGGAAGATGGTAATTTGGTTGTTCTGAGAAATTCATTCTCCAGTCAGGTATCTCCCATTTCCTCTTGGATATCCGGGCTATTTTTTCAATGCTCAGATGCCCAAAACTTGGTTTTCACTCCTAAATTTGGATGGGGGTAATAAGGTGGTCATCCCTTGTTCTCACAACGGGGCTGACCCATGTGAGCTTAGGCAATGATCACTGGATGCTCCACAAATATCATGAGAATGCAATAAACCAATGTAAACAACAGAACTCATGCATGATATGGAATCAAATAATCAAATAATGAAAGTAAATTTGAGGTTTTGTAATCGTTACAGTACCCGAGGATCGATTCCCCTCATGGATGGGATAACCTTGTCAAAAGAATGTAGTAGTTGTGCCACCCTTTGGCTGGTGGTGTCCAAGAGTTGCTCCCGCCTGTTCATCTCCCGCTCCTCCTCGGCAGCGGTGGGGCACAATTCATTGGCCACAATCTAGGCCTGCTCCATGTTGGTCCAAATGACTGACATCCCCAACTAGGCCTTCAATTGCAATATTAGCTCAGATTGCATGTTGAGGGAGGCCGAGTGCTCGTCCGCCCGACGCTGTAGCTGCTGGACCTCACCTTCAGCCTCCTGGAGCCTCTTGATGTTTACTGCATTCCTCTACTTCCATCCCACATCGAGGCCATGGTCATACTCCAGAATCGTTTCTGCCATAAGATCTCAGACGAGCATATGAGGACGATGGGCATCGAATCCCCTAGCTCACAGTTCATGCAGTCGTGAGAAAAGTTTGTCCATATCATCTAACCATAGTGCTTGGGGGGTTTCATCGATGAATCTCTTGATCCGCTTCCATTATTGGTGATAGACTATCTTTCTATACTCCTCGTCAGAGCCTGTCTCATCCTTGTCGGGGAGATTGGTAGGCTCATACACAGGGAATACCTCCAGGAACTCTTTAGCAGGTTCTAGGTTTGGTATTTGATCGATCATGGTGGGACTTAGACTATCTGATTGACCCTCATCATTGGATCCCACCTTAATGATCTTTGGCGCAACCCCACGGACAGTCCCACTGGTGATTGGGAGCACTGCAGTTAGGTCGATTTTGACCTCCGCCTCCCTGATAACCGACATTCCCCTGGGAAGGACACCGAAAAAAGCCCTAGCCAACCTCTCCAAGGTGGACCACGCTATTTGGAGATCTTTACGAACCAAAAAAGGGGGCATGACTATCGGTTGGAATGATTAGGGGGTGGCAGTCATGAAATTGAAAGCAGGGACATACATAGATCGAATTCCTTATCTCAATCTTGGGTTGATGTCATTATAACCCCAAAGAGTGGCCCCCTATATATTGTCGGAAGGTCTAAAAACTCTGGAGGGGTCACCTCAGGTATCCTAGCCCCACTGGATGCAACAATAGATGCGACGACAGGAATAGATCCTGAAGGTCCCATATCTACATCCACTGAGGGATGAGAACGAGTTCTGTATATAAGACTCTCCTGCATGGTTCAGATGTTATCAAGGAGTCCAGAATGACCTAAAAGAAAGTCTCAGAGAATGGGGTTTCATATTTTTTACCTCAAGGGCCTCTGCGAACTCTTCAACATCTGAGTCTTGATCTCCAACTTCGCCCTCCTCCAACCGACTCCCTCTCCCGGCCTTGTCTCCCTAGGAGGACTCTTCTGATTCTTCCGGTAGAGGGAAGTGCTCTCTTAAATTAGAGGCTGAAAACTTTGGGGGAGTAGTGTGGTCTAGAATCACCTTTACGTAGTTTATCATTAGATGAGGGGAACCCTGGGAATGCACAAATTCCTCCAACTCTGCCAGGTACCGCTCCGCCTTTTCCTGGGGCACCGCAAAGCCAGCCCTGATAGGGCCTATCCCTGGTAAATCCATCCTTAGATGGTTCAGGTGATACCACCAATCAGCGGGGCCGAGGTATTTCCTATTGACTTCCCAGATGTCCCAGGCCACTGGGAAGACAACATTCTCTGGCATGTCGATATGGCGCAACTACTTCCCCGGAGCCTGGATAGGTATCCTGTGGAATCCTCTCGGTGGCCTCCCATCTGGATGGCTCTATTCTTGTGGAACTGCTGAGTCCTCTACCACTGCTGGATCTATGGCCGTTGCCTCACCCTCAACTTGTGTGGGCCTCAATCCCATGGCAGCCCTGCCACCGCGGGATTCCCTTGCTACCTTCCGGCCCCGACCCCGAGGTCGGGGAGGTCCGCCATCATCAACATGAATGGTTGGTTACTTTAGCATCTCCCCTAGATAAGCCACATCCTAGCTTATGGAATACTCCTTCACCAACCCAAAGATGGTGGTAGGTGGAGGAAGTTCATTCTGCATCTTCCCCTCTTCTTGTGTGAACGTGAGCCACATCTGCCTCATCATACACGGGTGTTCCTCGTGGCGCACCTCCAAATAGACTGGTTGGGTTAGTCACTTCATGCACTGAAATTTCCTTGAAAACTGGTGTGGGGTTTATGACTCGTAGAGGGGCTCACAATCCACCATTGCCACCAAGAATCCACCATGAAAGGCCAGGAGATATGCTCGGTGCTCTTCTGTTCCCTTGACATCATCAGTGAATACCCTTACTGGCAACAGAAATAGGTGAAAATTGAACTCTTCCACCTTCCACACCCGGTTCAATATAAATGGTGTGATCAACATGGCCAGAACGCTCCCCTCAGTGTTCATGATTAATGGGAGTAAGTTCAAACTTGGAGGAGAGATGGGGTTCAGGTATTCGTAAACCCCCATGATTTGTGCCGCTATCCACCCATACAGGAGGTGGAATGACCAACATACCCTCTGTAGCCTCTTCACATCGTTGATATGCCACAAAATCTTATACAGTTTGGCGAGCATCGAGATTCCTAGGTTGACCTGCCCTCCTGTCGCTGATGTGGATGCCATGATAAATGTGCTTGGCCATACTATCATGTGGGTATCCCTCACCGAAAGGATCCAACCATAGATAAGAGCCACGATAAATGCCGCTAGCCTAACTATTGACTGCTGATTAGTGCTGACACTAAACCTCAAGGTCTTCCACTGTCTGTCCTCTAAGAGCTGCCAGTACGAGTGCTCCTTGCCCCGTTGATCCCCCTTCAGGAAAGTTCAAGGCCTCGCCAGAAACTGTCGGTCTACTGGGAAATTTAGGAACTTCTTGAACCATCACTTAATGTGGACATCTCTCACTACTTCTTTGTCCTCTCCCGGCACCAGCTCCATCAATTCCATTTCCAGCTGCGACATCTACACAGGATCCTTCCATTCACTTATGACAGGGAGGAATTCATCTTAAATAGACCCCACTATCGGGACCCCCTAAATCTGGTGGACATCCCATAAGCTAATACCAACCTTCCCATACTGTAAATGAAAGGTATTGGTTCTCGACTACCACCTTCACAACAGATCTGGAATTAGATGTCTTGGTTGATAGAGGCGGAATTGGGAGGCCCAAGCCACATTGTACAAACCCACTCTTCTCAGCACGACCCCAAACTCCTCACACGAGTTTCCTACCCAGTAGGCCTAGGACCAATCTTCTCTGAAATTACCACCCTAGAGTAGGTTCCATTCCTTGGACCACCCCTTCCTCAGGTTCCTCAAAGATTCCTTCAGTATCATGTGGTACATAGGAGGAGACATCTTTGGCTACAACGCCTTCTCGTCGATGTTATTCAGGTGGTTGTATAGGCAGTTAACAATGATAGCTGTGAAGTCTTCCTGGGCATGGCCGTTAGCCGCCCTGAACCATTTGCGCTGGCACAACGTACTCTTGAACCAGTAAGATGATTAATCCCCACTTGCTTTAGGGATTAAAACGTCATCCCTCATCCTGAAGCCATACAAAGGGAACCTCTTACACAGTGGGTAGTTCTTCTTGCTCTCCGACAACAGTGCCACCAACGAATCATGGTCAGAGTGGCTCCAGACTAACTCTACTAGACCCGAACTATTATCCATCTCATCCCTATGAGCGACATCTGCAAGACCACCCTCATAATCTTCTTAATGAGCCATTCAGTTTTAGAACTTGGATGATTTTTGGGTTGGTTCGTGAAGCTCGTTCACGAAGAGAGTTCACAAATCATGTTCATGGAGTCCTTCCTACACCTTCAAGCGCAAGATGGAAAAGTGCTATTGCGGAGTCAAAAAACTCGTTGTGTTCCGTGAAGCGAAGACCCGATTCGCGGAGATCAATCGCGGAGTACGCGTATCTTCATGAATTGAGAGTGAAAAAAGAAAATTTCATTGAGAGGGGAAAGGACAAAAGAGAGGTTATCTCTCCTTTATATAGGAGATGACATTCGGAGCTTCGCGTCACATCCATTTCATGCCGAGCTTCGTGGCGCACTCGTCTTTCGCATCACCCATCTACCTCACGAGCCCTCTTCACGATACAGCTACACGAACGACCGAGGATTTTAGATATTGACCCTCAGACTTTGACCCTCGATTTCTCTACGGCTCTAAGTCTAGGGGGGGGGCATTTTTTGGCTCCAAAATGGGAGAAGAAGATGAAAAAACGGAAATCCTCAAGGGGATGCCTCACAAAGACCATTCACAGAGCCCCGATCGCACCACGACTGCCACAGAGCAAGGAGACAGGATGCTCCGTGAACAAATTTGACGTTCGCAAGGCCTCCATGGATAAAGGAGTCGGTAATGCTCCATGAACTCCTTTGACGTTCGTGATACCACCATGGAGCAAGGAGTTGGTGACGCTCCATAAGAGCCATCGAAATTCGCGAGCCTGCTGCGGAACAAGGAGGCAGGATGCTCCGTGAACACATTTGACATTCGCGAGACCACCGTGGAACAAACAAATCCCTCATTGCGCTGAGTGAGCACTACTTAACAACACCTCTCCCCTATAAATACTGGCCTCCCCCATGTCCCAGAGGTGGATCATCCGATCTTTCAACTTCATAGCTCACGAATCGCAAAGCGCCTTCTGCTCTGCAAACCATTAGCTGTGCGAGGTACTTCTGCTCTATTAAGTGCCTCCCCTTTGCCTTGTTTTACCCCCTCTTTTGAGAGGGATTCTGTTTACGGAGCCTAATGTCCTATGCAAAGTAAGGGTATCCTCAAGGGGACTCGTGTCATCGTAGAGCATTTATGCTTCATGAAACACCCTTCATGTAAACATGATCGACATGATAAGGTGGGGTTAGTTTACTTCACGAAGAATAGTGCTTCATGATAACTTGCTTCACGAGACACCTTTTCCTCACAAGGAAGTGCTTTGTGAATGCCTTTACACTTCCCAAAGCACCATCTACATGAACTTCTTCCCTATGATTAGGCTGAGGTGCCACACTTCGCAAAAGCACACCCCTTCGCAAGTACCCTCCGCCACACGGAGCAGCATAGCTTCACAAGGACCCTGCCTATGAACCCCTCTGCTTGGAAATTACTTTTCCAAGCGACCCTCCAGGTTTTAAAAATGTGATTTCAAAGTCCCTTGGACGATACTTCCCATTCCGTTGCTTCACCTCATGCTTCTTCGCATAGGCACACTAACGGCTATTGATTTTTTGAATAGCCATGATAATGTGGACCCCAAATGGTTCTCCCCATAACACCCCATATCCACGATGTTTCCTGTCCCTTGTCTTCACCAATGTGCAGAGGGTACTAGTTATGTAAGTCCTAGGGGTGTGGAGAAAATCCTCCTCGTCCGAGCTGCAGGACATTAAACTTCCAAGCGATATCGTCCTCAGCACATGACGTTAAACTGTGGCCTCGCCCTGTGGCTCGCACGTGGGGTCCCCCAACTTTGGACATTATCCATGCCCACTGGCCTTCACGAGGATGATATCTTCCCTCACATAGGATGCTATCCTCCTTATCAAAGTGGCGTCTTCCCATAGGGAAAGGGCGACCATCTCGGTGTAAGCCCCTAGATTTTGTTACAGGAGGCAGCGTCCCTACTCCTCCTTTCCTCTTCGGTCCCAAGGACTAGGGGTAATGGAAACTGGACCCCTCCATTCCTATGTACCAAATCCCTCTCCCTATAGGCTTTGTCACCATTGGGCCACCATCCTAGAGTAAGTCCCAACCGCTTCGGGCTACTAACCATGCATAATCTCCTGTTTCCTCTTTGGGTTGTGATCCCATGTAAGCCCTGCTTCACCTCTCACGGATTCACCTTTTGCGACGTGATCGTCAGGTCTCAACTGCCTCTTGTTTCTCACACCGAGTGTGAATCACGTGGTCTTAGAGTAAGAACTGACCATGAAATCCACAAATGGGTATCCTAGAGTGTAATCCCCACCACTTTCTGAACTATGAGGTCTTTGATCTTTTCCAAGTCAAGGTATGTTGGAAGCCTCCCTGAGGTTCAAGACCAACACCCATTGGTCATTCCGACCATCTTCACGTTAGTTCTCCAACCCCACCTGAACTACAAGGTCTTTGATCTTTGCCAATGGAAGGTACATAGGAAGCCTCCTCAATGTTCAAGCCCAACACCCATTGGTCATTCCGACCATCTTCATATTGGTTCACCAACCACCACCTAAACTACGAGGTCTTTGATATTTTCCAAGGAAAGGTATGTAGAAAGCCTCCCTGTGGTTCAAGCCCAACACCCATTGGTCATTCCAACCATCTTCACGTCGGTTCGCCAACACCACCTGAACTACGAGGTCTTTGATCTTTGCCATGGAAAGGTATGTAGGAAGCCTCCCTGAGGTTCAAGCCCAACACCCATTGGTCATTCCGACCATCATCACGTCGGTTCACCAACACTCTGGGCAGCCTAGTGTGTAAGCCCCACCACTTCCAGAACTATGAGGACTTTAATCTTTTCCAAGGCAAGGTACGTAGGAAGCCTCCCCGAGGTTCAATCCCAACACCCATTGGTCATTAATACCATCTTTAGGATGGATCACCAACCCCACTTGAACTATGAGGTCTTTGATCTTTGCCAAGTCAAGGTAGGTAGGAAGCCTCCCTGAGGTTCAATGACAACACCCATTTGTCGTTCTGACCATCTTCACGTTGGATCTCCAACCACCACCTGATATTCGAGGTCTTTGATCTTTTTCAAGGTATGTTACGTATGAACCCTCCCTGAGGTTCAAGCCCAAAACACATTGTTCGTTCCAATCATCTTCATGTCGGTTCACCAGACACATCCTGAACTACATGGTCTTTGATATTTTCAAGGAAAGGTATGTAGGAATCCTCCCTGAGGTTGAAGCCCAACACCCATTGGCCGTTCTAACCATCTTCATATCGGTTCTCCTCCATCCCGCATGACATTAAACCAGTGGTATGCCTTTGGAACCCGAATTGATGGTAAGCTGTCGTCAGATGAACTATGTAGACTCTGATTCCCTACCACGAGGAGACATAGGCAACCTATTCGTGGCTCAAGACCAAAACTATTGTCAACCTCATGGCTGTTCCATCCCATTCACCATCCAAATTATTCAACCAATCCATCACCCATCCTGAATCTTACCTGGGCCACCACATCCCAGTGGGATCATGCCGCCTCATACCCCATTCCCCTCAACAGTAACTTGGAGTTCAAACTTGTGTTGGCCCCAACATTAGTGTTCCCTTCAGGGGTTGCACTAATTTGATCCACTTTAATTAGTGTTATGATCAGTCCGATCCCTCTCCGCTGGATGTTAAAATTGTGGCATACCCTGTGTTAAACATGGGAAACTGAGGAAAACCTCAGATACATGACCATGACATAAGATTCCCCGCATTCTATGTGGGATGCCTCGAGCTTCCTCACCCTCAAGAAGCCCTATAATAAGGGATAGAAGACAGACGTGCCAGTGTCCGAGTGCCCAGACACGCTAGTGATGTCCAACGTGACTACTCCCCTGACTGAAGGTTACTGCCCTGACTGGACCCCGTGGAATGTCCTAACAGAAGCAGTGTAATTAATTGGTGTCCATGAAGATATGGCACTAGGAAGAGTTTCATGAACAATGTCTTAAGTATATACGGGAGACCCAGACCAGGTGGTGAGTTTCGAGGAGGAATCCACAAAAGGAAGAACTGACATCGCATCACCCCGTTTCGATCAAGGAGTAAACGTCCCTAAATTAGAGATGGATGCCGCCCACCTTTGGAAAGTGGGAATGCAGGGCAACAACTGCATGTCCTCCACATATGGATGTGCACACCCCAGCAAAAGAATCAGAAACAATAGGTTATCTAGAAATTTAGAATACCCTGATCCCAAAATCCTCATAGTGATACAAAGGTTCTAACATATGATATGACTATGTTGTAAAGGAAAGGACAATGACAAAGTAGAGCTGGTGAAAATGATGTCCAAGAAACTTGGTGAGGCATGTTCCATAGATCTGATAAAGTATAGAGAAAATGATACAATCCAAACCACTACATCGTGGAAATAAATCACCAAGAAGAAGGATCCACACTTCAACCCATCCCTACAATAGAAATACCCCAAAATCAATAAAAACAAGAATAACATCTCCAGGAATCTACACCGTAACCTAAAAACCACACCGAAGCCATACGAAAAATGGTAAAACCATTAGAATTACACCTATAAGGCTTTACACCACAATAGATCTTTCCATGCTATAAACATCCCCTTTACAGTGCAACAAAATCTTCCATGCTTAAAAATCATACTCTAGCTAAAATTTCATCCACAACTCCACCATCCACTCCTTAATCCCCCATAAATTCCCTCAAACACCTTCATCACCTAAATTATCATAAAGTAACAGGCCATGATGTCCTGATTGTTACATCACACAGAACACAAAACTATCTCAATACATGACTAAAACAAACAACTAAATATTAAAATTTCATGAATAGTATAATTATTAAGAAATAAAAATATATCAATTAAAATAATTATATATTATTTTTATTTGATTAATATTTTAAAAAGGATGAATTTAAAAGTTCTATTTTAACCAAAGGTATTACATTTTACCTTAATAAAGTTAATTTATCATAGTTAAAAGTTTATTATAATAGATAATATTTATATTTATAAGCTAATATGTTAACATTGAATTATTTATAACTTCATATGAAATATAATTAAACATACTTGAATATTTACACGGTAATTTAAAAAACATTTTTTATTATATATTGTAATTTCATTTAAAGATAAATTTAAATATAAGATAATTTGAAATTGAAAAACTAACTGCATTTTTTGATTAATAATGTCAATAATATCCTTAAATTGTTTTCTAAATTTTTCAAAAATGATTTATTTTTAGGTGAATAATGAAAAAATATTGATTTTTCTTAAACTGTCACTTTTTTGAAATTATCATAATACATGATCAAATTAAATATTTTTTAAATGGTTTATATAAAATATATATATCTATAATGTAAAATAAAACATGTAATAAATACTATGTTTTATTTATAGAACCTATGTTTTTCATTTTGGAAACTAAAGTAATATTTTACTCTAAAATATATTTATATTAATTTATATAAGAATACTACTTTCCATCACTCATAGAAGCTAAATATATAAAAATTGATTTCATATATTATATAAGCATGTTCATATTATGATATTAAATCAATTAATTTTTAAGCATAAAATTAGGATTACTAAGATTAAATCAAATGACTAAGATAACATTGAAATGATTATTTTTGAAGAATTGTTTTATTAACATCATGCATTTTTTTTTCTAAAAAAACAAATATATCTATTTTAAAAATGAATTTAATATAAATTTTAAACATACATAAAACTATATTAACACATTTTTAATTTACAGTAAATGTTATATAAGATTAAGAATACCCAATTGTGAATTTTTTCTTCTTCTACAAAATAGATTTTCTATATGTTATATGTTTTAATTTAAAATTTAATTTTATATTATTTGAAAATCTGTTATATTTTATGGGGATTAAATTTATTTTAATCAATAACAATTTTATTAATATTTTTAGATATTTTTTTAGTAAAACATAAATTAGTTAGTTAAATTCTAGTCACCAAGGTAAAAAAAAATTGTAAGGTGTAAAATCTAATGGAAAATAACCAAAATTATGAATAAAACATGTGTGTAAATTCATTGTTGATAACCCAATATCACTATATAATTAATTATTTTACAATTTCAGAACCATTTACCCTCTAATCGAGTCAATATATTATTGAAAAATAATCAGTGTTCACAAAAGTGTAATTTCTTCACTTATAAAATGGGACCACTTCCACCCTCCCAAAGGTACACATGACCTTAGAAATTTAATTCAAACCATACCCAATATGGATTTAATAGAGTTTAATTTCAATAATTTATTCCCATATTCATCATAATTTATCCTAATCTCTACATTCATAGGGAGACTTTCTAGAGAAATTTTAAGGTCCCAATACAAACATTACTTAATCCATAATGTTTTACTCTTTATATATATATATATATTCCAAACATACCCTATGAATAGTAATATAATAAACTCAGTGTAATTATCATAATGAATTTTTATTTTATTAATGTGACAAAACTTATTTAATCTTTCTCATACACCTAGAAAAATAAAATAATGCCGATCGTGTGTTTGTGCAAACTACCACCTCCACAAAGTGACAAATTCCATTTTTCACTACCAGCCATATTAAATGGTTATATGGATGGATTTGAAGAATAAATGTGACATATATAATATATTTATTATTATTAAAAGGAAAATTATAAGTCACCATCACTTTACACTCATTCATTGGGAAATGAAAGAATGAACCATGTGTTGTGTGAATTCCCAACTCCATGAAGTAACACTTTTCATTTTCCACCACTACCTGACATGGATGAAATTAAAAATGAATTTAATCTAAAAACCATATTTTTATGACACTAATGATACTATATTAATTAAATATTGATCATTCTATATTTGATATCAATTATGAATAGTCATAGTAAACTTCACCCCCAAAATTGAACATATCAATGTTCCATTCTTAATTTGAGTTCATTTTATAAAAAGAATATGACTATATTAATTTTATTACAATAGTATAGTAATGGAAAAAAACCAAAAACAATATGGATATTATGAAGTTGTTATTAAACACCATTAACCTTTTCCAACACATTACATAGAAAATGACCAAACCACCTCATATAACCAACATAAGAAAAAACTAGATAATAAATAAATAGAATATGATAATAAATGTTAATTAGTAAATTAAATATCGATGAATATGGTTATTAATATGGAATATAATAAAAATAATTTTATTATTCATGAGTTTATGAACATGTGAAGATCTATTCAGGACCAAGATAAGGGTTCTTTGTCTCAAATATGAATTCCTTGAGTCATGTTTATGTTATGTACGGAGTTTTATTTTTCATGGTGCACATATCAACCAATTTTTATTTTATGCTATTATTATAAAATATTTCATGATATTAAATATTTTGTTCCATGTTCTTTCTATCATGTGGTTTTTACTCAAAAGTGAAAAAGTTATAAGGGTTTGTGCTCACTCTATTTTATTCTATTGAGTTGCATACTTTCTTATTGGACTCTATTGTTCCAATTATAATTTATTCTACATAATGAATAGTTTTATTTTAATTTAACACTTATTTTTATGGGTTACATAATTATTCCTTGTAATCTCATTATCAAAATATTCTTACCACAATGATTATGTTACATGAAAGTTTTTTCTTGGTATCAATTCTTAGTTATTAAGACATACTACTTGTTATGACCTAATTTAATTTTATATGGTGTAAATACTACCACTATTATATTATATTCTTAATTATTTTTCATTCATGGTATTTTAAGTTCTGTTTCAATAAATTTAACCTTCATAAAATTAAATTTAACTATTTATCATGTCGTAAGGTTTCTATTCCCAACCACATTTTAAAAT
Organism: Viscum album; assembly: GCA_963277665.1. NCBI lineage: Eukaryota > Viridiplantae > Streptophyta > Magnoliopsida > Santalales > Viscaceae > Viscum > Viscum album. Next base: position 1,480,903,249 of record OY728155.1, on the reverse strand, counting down.
AGAGATCTCTCAAACGTGACAACACATCTTGGGAATTTTTATAATATTTCTTCCCAATATCACAGTAATTTTCTCCCCCTATTGTAGTACTCAGTTATCTTTTCTTTCTCTTTATCTTGTTTTAAATTTGAAGTGTTATAATCTTTTCAAGAGATTGGTATTCAATAATGGAATTTTTAATATAGTAAAAATGAAATTATTTTTACATGTATTTCATCAGTGAGTCCATATTTTTTAGATATCCCTAAATATTTTTTGAATAATATGAAATGTCTTTTTCAAAATCATTTTATTTATTAGAATATTTTTTAAAAGAAAACATATTTAATGTTTTCTGTATATTTTATTTTTTATTAAAGAGCCAATTTTTGGTTTTATCATGTGAAAATATAGTTCTCCCACCTTTATCATTATTTATTAAACATTATCTATAATTATTTATTATTTATATATGAAATTATTTTTTTCTAATGTTTTCATAAAATATTTCATTTAAAATTATTCTAAAAGATCAAGGATATTTTGTATTTCTAGAGTGATTTTTTTAAAACCCCTAAAAAGTGTTTTTATCAAGTTAATAATGCATTGACATATCTTATGCTTGTTCGATGATATTATTAAAATGTTATCATAAAAATTATTTTTATAAATGTATTATGAAATTTTATTCTCAATAAATGATTTAATCCATAAATTCTTTGGCTTTCCTAACTATTCAATCTGAATAGGCACAAATTTTATTCCAATGTATTTCCTTACTAAATACCCCATTTTCAATTTATTTGATTGAGCGGTGTTAAACTAGATTCTATAAAATGATTGATTGGGTAAATTATTAACTTAAACATATACCCTTTATCACTATGGTGTAAATACAATATGCTTTGTAATCATGATTGATGATTATTTTCATTGAAAGTTATTGAATATCACTGGATACAAATTTATTTTCCATGGGTTTATCATGTAGTGATTATTAATGGAATTATGAATTATTTCTTTATGTTATTACATTTTGAATGTATATGAAATCTATTTTATTCTCAGGTATTTTCATAATATGATGAAATGACTAATATATTATGGAATATATATGTAAGGATGATGATGGATGGGGTCCAATATTTACATTTAATGAATTGGTTCATGTTTTATATCTCATGTGATAATGTAGTGTGATCCTTCATAGATATGATCACAAAATAAAGGGTTGGCCTATTGGATATGATCACTAACTAAGGGATGAGCCTTATTTTATATGCACACAATATGATGATATAATATGCTTATGTCTATGCTATAGTCTTATACATATTATTATGACTATGTTATGTTATCATGGATAATGTTTATTGACTCATGTTGGCACACCCTTGGGATTTATTTCACATTTTATGCCATGTATTATGCTAAGAATCAAGTTTTATGATCTAATATTTATTTGGAATGACTTTATTATGTATCTTGATTATACCCATATGCTCATATTTTTCTCAGTTATGATCATTGATTATTATTACTAATGTTTACCAATGCCGAGTATCTGAGAAAACCCTTTACCTATGTTTCCATTTCTCCAGGTCATGAAGAATAGTAATATATATTATTTTTCTATAGAAGTGTGTTATGTAGAAACTTTATGGGAGATATTGAATAATTTTCATGGATTATAAAATTACTTATATAGAGGAAAAAATTTCATAAGTTAATGAAATTATTTTTGTTAGTTAATATTTTGTCATTATTACATAAAATTATGAACCTAAAAGGATATGGGGATCTATTATAATAAAATATTTTCTATGTCGTGTAATAGAGAAAGTAAAATATGTGGTAAATAACAGTTTATATCATAGGTTGGTTTAGATAAAATTTTATGTTAGGATGTTAGGAAAGGATAATTTGAGGGTTTTTAAGATACGTTTGATCAAAATGTAAAATGTATACATAAATCTTTATGGTATTTTATGTAAAATTGGATATTTTAGGATTTGGGGAAAGAGAAATTTAGTGAAAACACTCATTTAAGTTTGAGGGGTAAGTATATGGATATGAAAACATCATGAAGTTTTGGTTTTGTAGAGATTTTGTGGTTCTCTTAGAAAACTCGATGGTCATCAGGTAAAGCCAGGTGGTGTGTAGCCACATTAGGGTTCAACCAAAGAATTTTGATATAATTACGTGAAAAAACATATCAATTCTTCTTTAAAATTAAAATATAAACCTCCTGGTCTTTAAGAATCATGGTGGAGCTAATCAATGTAGGATAAAGGTCTTCTTCTATTCAAAGATTCAATTTCTTGAGCTCATCGAGAGTGATGGAGACTCCTTCATAAAACATGGGCAAGGAATTTGTAATGGAATCTGAGAATTATTAGATCCTAGTAGATAATTATCCTAATCCCATTTTGATGAATCCACTTCTGCTATGGTGAATACCATCACATAGACATGAGATAATGAAGTTGGTGACACATGATAGCTTACTAGGATTATGTTTTATGCATGGATAATGTGTATGGGTATAATATAATTGCTATCAAGCATGCCCTAGGTATTTTCATGGGTTCTCCCCAAGCCATTGGGGACTATAAACTTCATATCATTATCCACCCTTGGAAGTATCCATTCCTTATTATATAAACCTTCCTTAGTATATATAAATTCACATGAATTGAAGGGGTCACTATTACCATGTACTGTGACAACCCTTCCATCGATGGGGAATTTCAAGCATTGATGAAATGTTGGATGTACCACTATGTGGCTATGAAGAAAATGTCTTACAAGAAGGAAATTATATAATTTGTCTTTCTTGATATCCATGAACTCAATGTTTGATGTGATATCCCCAAACTGACACTTAAGTTTGATCTTCCCAAGAGTCCTTTACTCACTTTTTCATACACTTAAATGGTTATCTTTATCAGAGATAAATACTCCTCACTAAATCCCAAATGTTGGAGGGTAAAAATAAAGATAAGGATGATCCTATAACCATTTTCAACCAGTTCCCATCAGATATCGACATTATCAAGTTTTCTTAAATATAAAGGGGTCTAATATTTCCATGTAAAACATCACACTGATAATGTTCTATGATTAGGATGGTGATATAAAATTCTAATGGTATAGTATCCACTCAGTAAACTTCAGATGTAAAAAATTCTATCTCGAACTCATCTGTGATCTCAAGGGCCTTGAAGAGTGTATCTCTGAGTTCTTTTGAAATATTGAGAGCATCGAGGATTGATTGTTTGGATGGAACAACCAACAACTATATTATAATTTCATACATTTGTGGAAGATGTTTATACCTCTACATATGAGGCTTCTCTCTATTTTTTAAATTAGGATTTGAGGTGTTTTAGGTGGATGGGAATGGTGCTTAAGTATAGGTTGATGGATCATCAGATGCAAGTGGCGTGGGTTATGCCGACCTTCCCCTTTATCTGGAATGATCAGAAAATCACACCCCCGCCAATCAGTCGCATAAAATGAATGGGCTTGAACAACCACTAGAGATATATGATGCATTTCCATGCTCCTTTGGATCTTTCTATATAACTTAATCATGGGTATCGACTACATATATGTCTTCTACAAGGATGTGATCGAAATATTGGGATTTTCCACACACACCATCCCATTTATCCTTAGTTTCATCATCCTAAGCCTCCAGTTCTCCAGTAGAGTATATGGAACTCAAACTCAATAGAATATTCATCATTGGAGAAGGGTTATATTAAGTGAAATATGTTAACAAATCGAAAAATGATTTCTTCATATGATGAGGGTTCCATTTCTTGGGGCAATTCTCTTTCTCTAGATGTTAATGGACAGAATTATACAAGGGTAAAGCTTTTGTGGGAACTGGATATGACCCTTTCTCTTGTGTTTTTCCTATGTCTGAATATTATTTATACTAATAAGAGGTGTATTCAATGATTTATCCCTTGGTGAAAGGGTCATTGTTGGTTTTATAAGATGTTTTCTTAGGGTAGAATGAGCTCAGTCAACTATCTTTTGAGTTATCCAGTTATCAAACTTCTATCCATTCTTGGATATAAGTTCCTACCAATCACCATATTATTATAGTGGAGTGATGGTTACGCAAGTCACCTATGAAATATCATTATCTTGTAACAACTATCCATAATCAACCATTATAACGACCCATACTTTACATACATTGTTAATACTTCAAAATTGAAGCACCCTTATTACAACATATGATAAAACCACAAAGGACCGTATAGGTATAGTGTCTTTAGAAACTGGGAAACAGAAACAACTGGTTCATAAATCTTCTACAGTGTCTCCCATTTATTTCATCATATCTAGGGTCCCTTTTAGCATATTCTACTTAATATCCATCTTCCTGACCTGGGGAAAAGAAAACATAAAAGGGTGAGCTCAAATGCTCAGCAAGGGCAAATAAAGGAAATAAAAATCATATCATATCTTTTTGAAAATCATAACCTGCAAAAGAGATCATAATATCTTAACATGGAACAAATCATAGAAGTGAAAATGAGATCCCCATAATCATAACATGAAACTTGAAACTTTGTGGCATGCACACATAATCATGGAAAATCATTTCTTGTTAGTCATGACTCATTGCCAAGACTATCTTAGTGGACAAAGTCCCTTTCTGAACAGAGTCACCCTCGTTCCAGTCCTGTTTCACTGAACCGGTATAACCTAACGTTCCAGCCATGTCTATCTCATGAGATTTAAAATCTTTACCCAATGTATTGGAGGGAGATATAGGTCCCACCCGTCTTATAATGAATCCTTTCTTATGTGTGCCACATAATCATAAATCCTACATCATCGCATAACACATGTAACAAAAATGGGATTCTTGAAACATCATGACATCATAAAACAAATCATATAAGGTAAATGACTACATAAAAATAATTCCCTCAAAACATAATCAAATCAATGTAATAATAGGGATAAAAACAGAACCCTTTATTATCTTAGATGGAAAATAATTTTGATAAAACACTTGAACTTCATTCTTGAGGAAAATATCCTTTCTTCTTCAAAAACACTTTTCCTTTCTTAACATATCATACAATTTTAAACTAAAAGAAGTTGATTAAAAATAAACTTGAATACTTGTAAAGGAAGCTTCTTGGAAATAATGTTCTAGAAATCCATTCATGCCGTATAAGTTAAAAAAAACATTCTTTGTACTTTTGTCGGAAAAGTCAAAAAGTACCTCGTACGAAAAACGACAAAAGATTCCTTTCATTTATTTTACTAAAAACTCACCGAAGGGTAAAAATGGATTTAAAAAATTGTAGGTGGATGTAAATAATATTACATATTGATGAAACATGGATGTGGATGATAAAATACACCCCAGTAAATACTTACGAATAAACAATCTCGGATAAAAAATGAGATTGTGATATTTCCCTTACCTTAGGTCCGATTTGCTTTGTACGTGTCCGAAGCTCCTGTATAATGGTTTAAATAATGTTATTGACTTATTCCAGAATCATACATATTGATATGATATCATATATGGTCATATTCTTAGCTTCTTATTAGTAATATTTCATTGTTACTTGTTACTCGGGTCTTTATTGCCTTTTGTTCTTATGCGTGTTTTGTCGAATAAATTCTTATTCTTCTTTTAAGGTTATAGATACCTTATATCCAGAATGGTATTAGTGTAACATATATCGTATTTATTCATTAAATTCATTTATATAATTACTATGTAATGATGATCATGTAGAATGAGTCGCATCACATCGTGGAGACGGTATTCCGTACGTACGCACGAGTGATGATATCATTCCTATGATCGTGGAATTGTATTGGAGTATATATATATTATTTCAGTATCAATATTAATTAATAATAATCATAAATAGTTACTCATTACACCATTATACCCATCCTTGTAAAGTGATGGTGGAAAATAGATTACACCACGGCGTGGAGACGGTATTCCGTACGTACGCACGCGCGGTGATTTCATTTTTCCGTAGGATGGATAGAAGGTGAATTAGGGTTGTTTCATATTTATAATAACATATCAGTATGTAATTAATACTAATGTTATTACTTTATCATGAAACAACTAAATAAGAAGAAGTTGAAGAAGAAAGAAATTGAAAAGATCGGTAATGGATATTACCTCTTCTTTGGAACGCTTCTTTGAATCCTCCACTTAGGGAACTAAGATTGGTCTTTGAAGAAGACTAGGACCTCTAGGATTATTCTAGGGAAGTGGAGAGGAGAACATGGTAGGGGTTGGCCGAGCTTGAGTGCTCAAATTGGTGTGAGGAGGAGGGGGGGGGGGGGGAGGTGCCCTTTTATAAGGGAGGAGAGGGGCACCTTAGGAATATCTCAAAATATTATTTTATATTAAAGTCAAAATCGGTTTATAATGGTTCCAAAGGGTTTTATTTCGAAGCTAAAGTGGGGATGGGTAGAAATCCTATCAACCAATAGTATTTAGACAAGTTTAGGGTATTATTTTAACCTTATCAATTAGATTTAACTCTAAGTTAAATAATTTAACTTTTACCGTGTCTTTTTGTTTTCTTTCAATATATGGTTAATACACTTACTATAACATGCCAAAATAACCCCAAATTGTTTATTATTAATATATATATCCTTATCTAAGTCATTTGGACGAACCTTAGATTTTTAGGAATAAAATAACAATTAATAATATAATATTTGATTTAAAAACTATTTTGTGTCATTTTTGACACTATTTGATATATGATTTTTGTGAAAGTCATCACAGAATTATATGTTCGAAAAAAGTTGATTAAATCAACACTAATATATCATAGTAACCTAGAAAATTAATATAATTCATAAAAAGTCTCAAATTACATTTATTTTTGTGTTTATAACATCAATTATGTCAATATTTCATAAATAAGATAATTACTGCATCATCGTTGTGTCATAATTAAATTAAATTATTTAATGTCTAAAAATTATAAATAAAATACCATTATGTAGGAAATATTTTTAGATTTCTAATGAATATTTATTGTAGAATTTATCTTATGTATAACCCCATATTAAAAATGATTTACTTATTAAACTTTGATTTTAACTATTTTAACCCTTCTTTAAATAAATTAATAATAAATGTCCTAATCTAACCCAAGTGGGCCTAAATGGTCATATTTTATTCCTAAGTTTGTTTTTGGTCGAATTAAACTTATCCAATAGAATTAGGACATGTGTTAGGGTAATAGTAATATCATTTTTACCCTTAGTTACCCTATTTACTATTAACCGCGGTAAAAAAAGTAAAAAGTTACTATTCACCAAAAAATTATTATTATCTCATTGAACCACATTTTACTTACTGATATCAACCGTGTCTGTCGGATTTTCGAAATTCCATTCACAGAAGCGGTAAAATTAAGTTTTATGCAAAATTCAGTTTTTAACCTACCACTTAGTGGTTTCACTATTCATCAAAAATTGAAAGTTTTCAGAAAAATACCAAAATTTCACCCTAGGCTAATTTCGGTATTCCGAATCCAAAAATGAAGTCCATTTTGAAAAATAAAATTTATAAAATTTCAAAAAGTGGTTATTACTATTCATAACGGCTAGTTTTAATAATATTTTAATAGCATATCGTTGTTTAGTGAAACTCGGTATTGCGTACGACGCAAGCTATCGAGGAAGGTCGTGATTGCATGTAAAGTAAGCCAAGAAAGTGTGTAGTGAAAGATTCCTTTGATGATATAAAAACAAAATATTACTCATAAAAATCTCGGGTGTTACATTCTACCCCCCTTAAAAAGAATTTCGCCCTTGAAATTCGTCACTTTGTAACAAACAGATGAGGATACTTCTCCCTCATCATATCCTCAAGCTCCCATCTAGCTTCTTCAAGTTGGTGGTTCCTCCATAAAACTTTCACCAAGCGAGTGGTCTTGTTTCGTAGGACTTTTTTGCTACGATCCAGAATCTCTATCGGCTGTTCTTCATAAGAATGATCTTGCTCCAGCGGTACAGCTTCTGAGCTGAGTACATGTGAAGGATCTGGTATGTACTTTCTCAGGAGAGATACATGGAACACATCGTGAACTTGAGAGAGATTCGGTGGAAGCGCCAATCGGTAAGCTACCTTCCCAACACGATCCAGTATTTCGAAAGGACCGATATATCTAGGGCTCAACTTCCCTTTCTTTCCAAATCTCATAACCCTCTTCCAGGGAGATATTCGTAAGAACACTTTATCACCCACTTCAAACTCTAGGTCTTTTCTTCGGTTGTCGGCATAACTTTTCTGTCGACTCCGAGCTGCTCTTATGTGTTGTTGAATAGATCTGACCTTTTTTTCCATTTCATCAACGAGATCAGGTCCTAATAGCTTTCTTTCCCCAACTTCATCCCAGCAAGTTGGAGTCCTGCATTTTATTTCCATAGAGAGCTTCATAAGGAGCCATCTGAATACTGGAGTGAAAGCTATTATTATAAGAAACTTCCACCAAGGGTAGGTGTTGATCCCAACCTCCTTTGGAATCCATAGAGAAAGCTCTCAACATATCTTCTAGGGTTTGAATTGTTCTTTCAGACTGACCGTCTGTCTGGGGATGATAAGCAGTGCTGAAACTCAACTCTGTATCCAGAGTATGCTGAAGACTTCGCCAGAGCTTCGAGGTAAATCTCAGATCCCGATCAGATATAATAGAAAGTGGTACTCTATGAAATCTTACCACTTCCTTTACATATATCCTGGCAAGCTGATCTAGAGAGAAATCCTCTCTAATAGCAATGAAGTGTGCAGACTTTGTAAGACGATCAACTATGACCCAAATAGCATTATTTCCATTGGATGTTTTAGGATGTCCTGTGACAAAGTCCATAGTGATGTTTTCCCATTTCCATTCGGGTATGGGTAATGGTTGTAACATCCCCTTAGAGTTTTGTCTCTCAGCTTTAACTTGTTGACAAACCAAGCATCGAGAGACATATTCAGCAACATCTCTTTTCATGCCATCCCACCAGAAGTACTCTTTCAGGTCCCTATACATCTTCGTGCTTCCAGGATGAATAGAGAATGATGAACTATGAGCCTCATCCAGCAGCTCCTTCTTTAATTCGGGGATGGGAGGAACACAAACCCGATTCCTGAACTTTATTATCCCATCACAATCAAGGTTGAATTCAGGAACATTTCTCACCTTCTTTTGTAACTCTACATCTTCTTTCTGTGCCTTTTTAATCTTCACATGTATAGATGGTTGAACATTCATTTGAGAAAGATAAGATTTTTCCCCTTCCATTATAATTCCAAGATCCATCCTTTGTAAATCCATAAATATTGGATCTTTTGTGACCCTCATCATGGATAAACTAGCATGGTCTTGTCGACTTAATGCATCTACCACCTTGTTTGCTTTCCCATGGTGGTAATGGATTGAGCAGTCATAATCCTTAATCAGCTCCAACCATCTTCTTTGACGCATATTCAGCTCCTTTTGTGTAAAAATATACTTTAAACTTTTATGATCATTATAAATATCACACCTTTCACCATAAAGGTAATGCCTCCAAATCTTTAATGCAAAGATTACCGCAGCCAACTCCAAATCATGTGTTGGGTAATTTTGCTCATGGATTTTCAACTGTCGTGAGTCATAAGCTATCACCATATCATTTTGCATAAGAACACACCCCAATCCCTTCTTGGATACATCATTGTATATCACAAACCTTTCTCCACTACAAGGTAGTGTGAGCACAGGTGCACTGGATAACCTTCTTTTCAACTCCTTGAAATTCTCTTCACATTCTTCCGTCCAGACAAACTTAACTCCTTTCCGAGTCAACTTGGTGAGTGGATTAGATAATCGTGAAAAATCCTTTACAAAACGTCGATAATATCCAGCCAAACCAAGAAAACTTCGGATCTCAGTTACTGTTGTTGGTCTTGACCATCTTTCGATAACCTCTGTTTTTGCTGGATCCACAGATATCCCCTCTTTTGAGATTATGTGACCCAAAAATGCAACTTTTTGAAGCCAAAATTCACACTTGGTAAATTTGGAATAAAGCTTCTCCTTTCTCAGGGTCTTCAATATAATTCTCAAGTGATCTTCATGCTCTTCCTTTCTCTTTGAATAGACAAGAATATCGTCTATAAAGACTACCACAAATTGATCAAGATAGTCTCTAAAGACTCTATTCATTAGATCCATGAAGATAGCAGGGGTATTAGTAAGACCAAATGGCATCACTATAAATTCATAGTGTCCATACCTTGTACGGAAAGCCGTCTTTGGTATATCCTCCCTTTTGACCCTTAATTGATGATACCCTGAACGAAGATCAATCTTGGAAAAGTATTGAGCTCCGCGTAGTTGGTCAAATAAGTCATCAATGCGTGGGAGAGGATATTTGTTCTTGATAGTGATCTTGTTAAGTTCTCGATAATCAATGCAGAGTCTCATTGATCCATCTTTCTTCTTAACAAATAGCACATGTGCTCCCTAAGGTGATGCACTAGGGCGTATGAATCCCTTATCAAGATTCTCTTGGAGTTTCTTCTTCAATTCCTGCAACTCAATTGGGGCCATTCTATAAGGTGTATTTGAAATAGGCAAAGCACCCGGTACGAGTTCTATTGAAAACTCAACTTCACGATTTGGTGGAAGACCCAGTAATTCCTCCAGAAAGACATCATAAAACTCCCGTACAATGGGCATATTCTTAATCGTGAGTTTCCCACCAACCATTTGAGATAAATAACCTTCATTTAGTGGAATCAAGACCCATAAGATGGAAGAAATTTCCACTGGAAGGTTATATTCATCCTTGCATCGATAGACGATCGTAGATTGATCTGGAATATGAAATGTGACTTCCCTTCTTTGGAAATTGATATGAGCTCCATGTAGAGAAATCCAATCCATGCCAAGAATCACATCAAATTCCACTAAAGGAAGGATCACAAGATTTGCAGGAAGCACTTTCCCACAAACTTCGATCGGAGAAGAATTATAAACTTTTGATGCAACTGTTGTGCCATTAGGTGTTGTCACAGCTAACTCAACATCTAATTGTTGAGGTAATACGGTGATACCCTTAGAAAATTTTTCAGAAATAAAAGAGTGGGTGGATCCAGAATCAAATAAAACATTTGCTACTTTAGAGTGGATGGTAAGTGTACCTTTCACCACTTCGTTATCGTACTCCACATCGCTGATAGAAATTGCATGTGACTTTCCTTTGTCTTTAGCCTTAAGATTTTGTTGACGTCGACCATCATCATCAACCCTTGGATTTGGGCATTGATTGGCATAATGCCCCATCTCCTTGCACTTGAAACATTGAAGTATAGTAGGTTCATTCTGTGTATCCCTTCCTTTGTTTGCATCATTAGACATCTTCTTCCCATTATCGCGGCACTCAAATGCCCGATGACCTTCCTTTCCACATTTAAAACATTTACTTGTACCTTTAAGACAACTCCCTCCATGTTTCTTTCCACACTTTGAGCATAAGGGAAAGCTCATCTTCTTTTCAGTGTGCTCTTTAGATTTTCCTTTGAATTCCATCTTCCTCTTCTTATCAAACCCATGTGACTGATGGGTTACTCCAATCTCCATCTCGACTTTGAGAGCACATCGAACGATTTCATCGTAGCTATTGAAGTCCCTTATGGCTAACGCCCTTCGAAGACTTGGTTTTAAGACACTAAAGAATCGATCCATCTTACTCTCAGGTTGGATAATAATACCAGAAGCGTACCTTGCAGGTCTTGTAAAATTTGCTTCATAGGTACCAACAGATTCATCATCCCTTTTCTTCAGTTCAAGAAACTCTTTCTCCATCTTTGTTCGGAGAATACGAGGGAAGTACTTATTGAAAAATAAGTTCTTGAACTCGTCCCATTCCATAGACTCAATTTCATCCCTTTGCCTCGTATTCTTAATAAGATTCCACCACTGATCAGCATCTCCTTTCAAACGATACACTGCTAGGATGACTTTATCATGTTCAGAACATTGAAGAACTGAAAATATCTTTTCAGTAGTACTAATCCATTGTTCAGCAACTAATGGATCAGTAGACCCGCTGAAAGAAGGTGGACGCTGCCTCATGAAGGATTCAACAGAATGTTGCTCCTTCCTTTGCTCGTTTGGAAGTCCTGCATGATTCATAGCTTGAGAAAGTTGTGTGAGCATGGATACAAGATTTTGCATTCCAGCTCCCATATCGTTGTGTTGCTTAGGGGGACAATCATTGCATTGCCCATCACATTCCGTATTAACACGGTTCCTTCGGGTTCCAGCCATTGACTAAAACCAAGAAGAATAGTGTGAGAAACACTAATTATAATAGGAAAACCACATAATCAAGAATAAAATTTCACACTTAAGGTCTTATCCTAGGGTATTCATGGCCATTACTAAAACACTAAGATTGTTTTCTATGCTTAGACTTATCCTTAGGGTTCTTACTAAGACTTTCACATCCTAGTTTCCAAAGGTTGACTATACCTTTCCTCTGATACCAACTATAACGACCCATACTTTACATACATTGTTAATAATTCAAAATTGAAGCACCCTTATTACAACATATGATAAAACCACAAAGGACCGTATAGGTATAGTGTCTTTAGAAACTGGGAAACATAAACAACTGGTTCATAAATCTTCTACAGTGTCTCCCATTTATTTCATCATATCTAGGGTCTCTTTTAGCATATTCTACTTAATATCCATCTTCCTGACCTGGGGAAAAGAAAACATAAAAGGGTGAGCTCAAATGCTCAGCAAGGGCAAATAAAGGAAATAAAAATCATATCATATCTTTTTGAAAATCATAACCTGCAAAAGATATCATAATATCTTAACATGGAACAAATCATAGAAGTGAAAATGAGATCCCCATAATCATAACATGAAACTTGAAACTTTGTGGCATGCACACATAATCATGGAAAATCATTTCTTGATAGTCATGACTCATTGCCAAGACTATCTTAGTCGAAAAAGTCCCTTTCTGAACCGAGTCACCCTCGTTCCAGTCCTGTTTCACTGAACCGGTATAACCTACCGTTCCAGCCATGTCTATCTCATGAGATATAAAATCTTTACCCAATGCATTGGAGGGAGATATAGGTCCCACCCATCTTATAATTAATCCTTTCTTATGTGTTCCACATAATCATAAATCATACATCATCGCATAACACATGTAACAAAAATGGGATTCTTGAAACATCATGACATCATAAAACAAATCATATAAGGTAAATGACTACATAAAAATAATTCCCTCAAAACATAATCAAATCAATGTAATAATAGGGATAAAAACAGAACCCTTTATTATCTTAGATGGAAAATAATTTTGATAAAACACTTGAACTTCATTCTTGAGGAAAATATCCTTTCTTCTTCAAAACAATTTTACTTTCTTAACATATCATACAATTTTAAACTAAAAGAAGTTGATTAAAAATAAACTTGAATACTTGTAAAGGAAGCTTCTTGGAAATAATGTTCTAGAAATCCATTCATGCCGTATAAGTTAAAAAAAACATTCTTTGTACTTTTGTCAGAAAAGTCAAAAAGTACCTCGTACGAAAAACGACAAAAGATTCCTTTCATTTCTTTTACTAAAAACTCACCGAAGGGTAAAAATGGATTTAAAAAATTGTAGGTGGATGGAAATAATATTACATATTGATGAAACATGGATGTGGATGATAAAATACACCCCAGTAAATACTTACGAATAAACAATCTCGGATAAAAATGATATTGTGATATTTACCTTACCTTAGGTCCGATTTGCTTTGTACGTGTCCGAATCTCATGTATAATGGTTTAAATAATGTTATTGACTTATTCCAGAATCATACATATTGATATGATATCATATATGGTCATATTCTTAGTTTCTTATTAGTAATATTTCATTGTTACTTGTTACTCGGGTCTTTATTGCCTTTTGTTCTTATGCGTGTTTTGTCGAATAAATTCTTATTATTCTTTTAAGGATATAGATAACTTATATCCAGAATGGTATTAGTGTAACATATATCATATTTATTCATTCAATTCATTTATATAATTACTATGTAATGATGATCATGTAGAACGAGTCGCATCACATCGTGGAGACGGTATTCCGTACGTACGCACGAGTGATGATATCGTTCCTATGATCGTGGAATTGTATTGGAGTATATATATATTATTTCAGTATCAATATTACCTAATAATAATCATAAATAGTTACTCATTACACCATTATACCCATCCTTGTAAAGTGATGGTGGAAAATAGATTACACCACGGTGTGGAGACGGTATTCCGTACGTACGCACGCGCGGTGATTTCATTTTTCCGTAGGATGGATAGAAGGTGAATTAGGGTTGTTTCATATTTATAATAACATATCAGTATGTAAGTAATACTGATGTTATTACTTTATCATGAAACAACTAAAGAAGAAGAAGTTGAAGAAGAAAGAAATTGAAAAGATCGGTAATGGATATTACCTCTTCTTTGGAACGCTTCTTTGAATCCTCCACTTAGGGAACTAAGATTGGTCTTTGAAGAAGACCAGGACCTCTAGGATTATTCTAGGGAAGTGGAGAGGAGAAAATGTCTGGGTTTGGCCGAGCTTGAGTGCTCAAATTGGTGTGAGGAGGAGGGGGAGGAGGTGCCCTTTTATAAGGGAGGAGAGGGGCACCTTAGGAATATCTCAAAATATTATTTTATATTAAAGTCAAAATCGGTTTATAATGGTTCCAAAGGGTTTTATTTCGAAGCTAAAGTGGGGATGAGTAGAAATACTATCAACCAATAGGATTTAGACAAGTTTAGGGTATTATTTTAACCTTATCAATTAGATTTAACTCTAAGTTAAATAATTTAACTTTTACCGTGTCTTTTTGTTTTCTTTCACTATATGGTTAATACACTTACTATAACATGCCAAACGAACCCCAAATTGTTTATTATTAATATATATATTCTTATCTAAGTCATTTGGCCGAACCTTAGATTTTTAGGAATAAAATAACAATTAATAATATAATATTTGATTTAAAAACTATTTTGTGTCAATTTTGACACTATTTGATATATGATTTTTGTGAAAGTCATAACAGAATTATATGTTCAAAAAAAGTTGATTAAATCAACACTAATATATCATAGTAACCTAGAAAATTAGTGTAATTTATAAAAAGTCTCAAATTACATTTATTTTGGTGTTTATAACATCAATTATGTCAATATTTCATAAATAAGATAATTACTGCATCATCGTTGTGTCATAAATAAATTAAATTATTTAATGTCTAAATATTATAAATAAAATACCATTATGTAGGAAATCTTTTTAGCTTTCTAATTAATATTTATTGTAGAATTTATATTATGTATAACCCCTTATTAAAAATTATTTACTTATTAAACATTGATTTTAACTATTTTAACCCTTCTTTAAATAAATTAATAATAAATGTCCTAATCTTACCCAAGTGGGCCTAAATGGTCATATTTTATTCCTAAGTTTGTTTTTGGTCGAATTAAACTTATCCAATAGAATTAGGACATGTGTTAGGGTAATAGTAATATCATTTTTACCCTTAGTTACCCTATTTACTATTAACCGCGGTAAAAAAAGTAAAAAGTTACTATTCACCAAAAAATTATTTTTATCTCATTGAACCACATTTTACTTACTGATATCAACCGTGTCTGTCGGATTTTCGAAATTCCATTCACAGAAGCTGTAAAATTAAGTTTTACGCAAAATTCAGTTTTTAACCTACCACTTAGTGGTTTCACTATTCATCAAAAATTGAAAGTTTTCAGAAAAATACCAAAATTTCACCCTAGGCTAATTTCGGTATTCCGAATCCAAAAATGAAGTCCATTTTGAAAAATAAAATTTATAAAATTTCAAAAAGTGGTTAATACTATTCATAACGGCTAGTTTTAATAATATTTTAATAGCATATCGTTGTTTAGTGAAACTCGGTATTGCGTATGACGCAAGCTATCGAGGAAGGTCGTGATTGCGTGTAAAACTCGGGTGTTACAACCATGCTCTAGAGGATGTATTTAGAGACAAATAAGTCTTGGATAGTGTGATCCAACCTTCTCTGAAAAAGGGAAGTAGTTAGGATGATCAATGAAGTTGACCTCGTTGAATTTACTGGGCTCAGGTGGATTGGGTTAGTTATTTCCCAAGTCTACACAAAAATAACATGGGTCCTTATCATTTTTTAATGAGTATGATTTATTCATATATTCCTCAAATCACGAGTGACCCTGATCTCTTTTGGCATCTGGTTGAGGGATATTTTGTTTCCACTACCGCTTGACAGGAGGTTCCAAATGATTTGGGGCCTCCCTCAGTGCATGAACAAGAAATTATACTAGTTTGAGGGGGAAAACGGAAATATCTACTTTACAAAGATGTTTTCCCTATGCCAAAGGCATGGGCTGGAATTTAGCTATGGTTACCTGGATGGAATCTTCTTAGTTTTGTGAAATCTCTATGAACTCATAGAATCATCTTATATATTTCATTAGGAAAAAATGTGTTCACAACTCTTACTAAATATATTTATCATATAGTTCCAATAGTTAATCTTGCGAGAGTTGGGGGGGGGGGGTTCTAAGTGAATAGGTTAAAACATCCCTTCTAGTGATGAAGTTAGAAACCCTATCATTTTCGTGTTTTTTTCTTTAGTTTTTGAGGTCAATAATTTTAATTTTCACTAGTGTATAGCTGAACCAGTAAAGAAACTGATGAAGAAGGTGTCCCCATCATGAAAAAAATCCTATTATAAGGTTGTTGCACCAGATGAAGGATGGACCTATTAGAGTCTTTATAAAACATCTCACTTTGGTCACCTCCTATTGATATTGAAGGCCCATCATTGGGCCTCATCGAGACGTGAAGTGAATGATATGATATTTTGGACCTCCCAAGTCATCTAAGGTAATTAATTTAGGATATTTGAAATTAGGTGGGGGAAGAGTGTCATCCACCCATTCGGGATATGGCTTTTTCTATGCTTTTATGGGTACGCACAACACTTCCATAGATTCCATTTGAGTAGACAGGGATTCAATAGTGTATTGTATTTATAAAGGTACTAATATTTGGGCCTCATAAAATCTACAAGGAGTGGTAGAGTCTTGATGAGGTGTCCCTTTTTTCATATCCCACTTATTCTTGATCCATGTTAGGACACTATGATCATCCTAATGGGGGAGAGGTTGTCATCGTAATGGTGGTATTTCATGATCATACTCAAATTCCTCATTTATGTACACTATTCTCATAGATCTAGAGATATCCTAATGTTATAATACTTATATTTTGAGATGATATTCTCTATCCAGATGTATGGGAGGAGGGATATTCATTTCTGTTTCAAGATAATACCTAATGGGAATGTTTCCCCTGGGTAATCCCTCATTAATTCATCTGAAATTTTGTATCAAATTATGCATTAGTAATTTCATATCCTATGGTTAGTGAGTTGGATGTTTTCATATATTTCCATTTATCATTGGATGTGTTCCTCTATAGATTTGGAAATTCATCATGTGAAGGTGATAGGTTTTGGATCCTTATTAAATTTCTCATACATGCATCGTTAGTTGGTGTATCCAAATTATCTACCTGTCATGGAATGATTTCTACATTGGTTCCTCTACATTTACAACTTAGTTTACATCATCTGTTATGTTAATGGTGATGAAATTCATTGGGGTGTATTGGGATATTATATTTGTCCCATTACTATCAACATAGTAGGGAGATTATTCACCACTTACTCCCCCTTCAGTTTTTTCATCAAGTTTATTTCTCTGATCCCTGGCCATATTAGGCCATCTAGGTTGATGACCCTTATGGGGTTTGATTGCATTTTATATATCTTCCTCTTGTCTCAGTCTGTGAGGAGTGACCTTAATGGAACTTCCGATCATGTTTTCTAATCAATCCCCAAATAGAAAAGGTATTCCTAAGGGCAGGAATAATGGATGGGGTTCCAATCATCAATATTTATCTCCCAACCTGGAAATAAGGTGTTGATAATTATGAATTTTACCCCATCCATATGGGTTGGGGATGATATGGGGCTACTATTGGCACTTTATGATCCTATTTTTGCTGATATGATGATTCTAATCAAGAATCTAACAACTCATGAGATGGAAATTGAGATATAAATTCCCCCCAAGTGGGATGGTGTTGATATGAAATCATTGTTGATCTCCCAGAATCCTCTCAGGGTGTGATGAACCTGTAGATGATGATTGAGATAAATTCTCCCCAACCATATGTGATGTTTTTTGTTTTTAGCCTCCATTAATATTTCTTGGATCTAAATAGGGTTTGAAGACCTAATGGGTAGATTCGATGCTAAAAATTCCTCCATCCCTATGGGATAGGTTCAATCCTGGATGGATGGTTTCAAGGCTTCTATTGCGATCTTTTGATCTAGATAAAATGTTCTTGTGTATGTGTTGGGTGAAATGGCTACCTATGATGGGTGTCATTTTATACGTGAAGTTGTTGGGTAGTCCATAACTTCATCTCCCATGTTCGAAATGAATTTCCATTTTTTTGGATGGGACAAATTTAGAAATCTATTTATAGTCCTCTGCCTCTGTCCGGGATGTCTTTGGGCCTTCAAAGTGGGTGGGGGGGGGTCTCTATATATTGACCAACTATCCCATGCATTACCTGGTCCCATAATTTCTCCAATGTCTATGAAATTATAGGATTACATATTTGGGTATTTATTTTGTTTCTAGGATGCGGTGAATTAAGACACTT
The DNA here is from genome assembly GCA_963277665.1 of Viscum album. Classification (NCBI taxonomy): domain Eukaryota; kingdom Viridiplantae; phylum Streptophyta; class Magnoliopsida; order Santalales; family Viscaceae; genus Viscum; species Viscum album. The sequence continues at coordinate 1,480,884,400 of OY728155.1, read as the reverse complement.
CATACTTTCACAACCCTCAAATACAAATATATGTCGAGGATTCAAAGATGATATGCTGAAGAGTTTTCATGCAATGGCGGTAGGCATGCAATATATTTTCATTTTTCTATTCTAATCTTGGGTCCTAGGCCATTGAGATAGTATCCATTCCCATTTGATAATAGAGTACACATATGGTTTGAAAGTGAACATCATATCCTAGATAATGGAGGTGTCGCATGACGTTTAACTGGTCATTAAATCATGCAACCTCAATGGTGTCTTGCAAGGGTTTGTGGACATGTAAAGGGGTTTCATATTGGGGTCGCATGAATGGATGAGGGGTTTCATGATATATAGTGTGTAAGGAAAAGGGGTTATTTCATGGATGTGTACCAGAGGGTTTTCCTGGAGGATTCAAAAATCCATTGATAAATCACACAATTTCATGAATGATTCACATGGACTAGGAATCCCTTGATGGCATCTCGTAATATATAGTTTATCATGACATCATGTGATTTTAAAGGGATCATGTGATGGGTTCTAGCGATCATCTGAAGAAATTATTCAATGGTGGTAGCCAATTCATTCTATTCAAGGGTTTCCTTCTCCCCCTTTCTCTTTTTATTCTGTAATCCCTCTCCCCCTCACATGTGTATTTTTTTTAAGTGGAGAAAAGGTTTATATAGGTAGGGGTTAGGTGAGGTTGGTGCTGATTTTCATGGAAAGGGTTATGCATGCATCAAATTGAGGAAGTGCGTGACTTTGCATGATCAAAATAATGTGATGGAAAGAATAATTCAAGTGATGGTATTCATGATAGTTTCTAAGTCTTATAATGATAGTTCCATGGGCATAAAATGATCACTGTTTTTCAATGTGATGGATTTCTAGACAACCTATGAGGGTATCCCGTGATGGAATTAGATGAATTTCTTGATTTTTTCAGGGGATACACATGATTTCCTAACATTTACAGGGATGAACATTGGAAAACTACTAGTGGATTCAATCAATAAAATAAATAAAATGCTGAAGGTGAAGAGTTTTTGTATACACACTTTTTTATGTGAACTATATGATGTCTAATATCTTTTCTTATGTATCATATTTTGATCATGAAACTCTTTGTTCATCTTACAATATTCTAGTTTGGTTCTCATTATTGGATTCAAGTGATGGTATCTCACGAACATAATAATGACATGAAATGATTATCTAATGCACTACATGCATGAAAATAGAGTTACATACTTGCCATAGAGATATTGAAAAAGTCATGGATGCCTTGGTTTGATCATTGATAAAGGATGATAAACAATGAAGGTGAGATTTGAATATCTCCATCTTACACAAATACCATCAAATGATGTCAGGTGTGTCTCATGACATTGAACTAGGGGTTTGTTAGTGAAACAGATGAGTGGGAGTTTGAAGACAATGTGGGATCACGATCCGATGGATCAGGTAGAATTGATCAAGAATTTGTGGTCACATCCATATAATTTTAACCTAGGAAAATTTTCTCTCTCTTTATGATCCCCATATAGATCATGATATTGTTCAGAGATCATGTAATAAATCAATATGTAGTAAAATTTTGTCGAGTCGATAGTGGGGTTGGCACCTACAATACATACATGCATGCCTTCACCTACCACAACCTCCCATTGGGAAGATTTTCTAGGAACACCTATATACACCATGAATTCCTAATATGGTAGATATATTCTCATACACAACATGATGCTTGACTAGTTGGCTAGATAGATCCCAAGGCATGGTTGAGGTGACTCCCACATGTACCCCTGGGTGAGCTAGGTATCTAGTAAGCCCGACTGGCCAATTTTTTGATAAAGGGAATATCCATAAAATACATAGTATAATTATCTAAGTAAAATGGATATAAAAATTTATAAAATATAATAACTTATAAAATAAATCCCACGTCAATCCACTTCTAATTACTTCATGAAAAAAACATTGATATTTTTCATAGTCTTCACATTCCTCAAATCTCTAATAGTAAAGTTCATAGTACACAATTATGGGTTCCAAAAGTCTCAAAACAGAAAATTTAAAAATGTAAATAATTTTAGGGAAAACATATATAAAAATATTCTCCTTATAAAGCCGTACTCATTTGGTGTAGGCATTCGATTCAGGGTAGAATGGATAAAAATGGAGAACCGATCAAAAACCATGAAAATACGGCATAATAGGAAAAATATGAAAGAGACAACTAGAAACTTGAATAAAAAAGGAAAGGAAGATACCGCAAGAATATAATTATTAAGGGAGTTTGATTGAAATTGATGGTGTTGTATTTAGCTAAGAAATAAAAAATATCTCCCATGAAGGAAGGTAGAAGGGATAGGCATGTGAGGGAGATGAATTTGGCCGAATGAGGAATGAAAAAAGGTAAACATCATTAAAGGGTGGAGGTAAAAATCATCATTTTTATCTTTTATGAGGTTAATGGTTTGGTCACACGGTTTTTCAAACCTTGTACTAACCATGTTGGCTCACTATCCGAATCATACCCCACATCAAATAGTTAAAGTGCACCATTTACAAAATTGTGCACCAATCAGAAGGATCCCTCCACACTTCTATTGAAAACCAAATAGTTCTCTAGAGAACCTTGTATGTATTAAAAAATATTGTGTGACTTAAAAAAGGCCACACAAGTTTTGGTACATGGTTTGCATTAACAATCCCTGACGGTGCACCCTCTGAGGTTTCATCAAAAAACTAAAGTTCTTAATCCCAATCTCCCGAAACTTATCTGGGAACACCAAGAACCACATGGGCCCCCCAAAAAAATAAAAGAAATCCCATTTAAGGTTGTCAAAATCTCAAAATTCCATTTTGAAGCTAGTTTTTAAAACAAAATGCACACTAGATTGAAAATATTCATTTGGGATTCTCTATCCGTACACACATTAGATATTATAGCTGACACCTCATGCCAATATGGATAGCCTTACAATAATCCCTACTGAATAAACAACCTCTAATTCTCAATATAACTTCAACATCTCTAATACCCCATGCATCATAGATAGTGGTGATGATGATTTGGTGTGTGCATATCAAGATCTATGAAAAGGTGGTGTGGGATGATCATGAAGGTAGGAATATTGAATAGGAGGTCATCGATGAGGGAGAAGTTGATGGTAGTAGGGTGAAGTGTGGTCATAGTGAGGTAAAACGTGACATGTCCAGCTATGGTGCTCAACCAAGGCAATAATGACGTGGTGATGATGTCGACATCAGGGAATGTGAGGGATGATGTCGATGGTAGGTTGTGCTACATCAAGTAATGGATATAGGATTTAGATGACAGGAGGGGGTGAAAACCATGGGTTGAGGGTGGGGATGGAAGGAAGTTGCTTAGGGAAGATAAAGACCCACCAAATTTTTTATTTCGTTTGTTTTTTTGTTTTGATTTTTATTCTTATATATTTAACAATTTATCATATATACATATATTTATTTATATATGTATATACTGGTTAATTTAAATTTAATTTCATTACCTAATTTTTGTATAAAAATAATCTTAGTTAAATATTTCATTATATTTATATTTATATTAGTATATATATATATATAATTTTTTTTTCCGGTTTATACATTCTTCTTTTACATTCATTAATTATATTTATCTTAACATCTATAATACCTATAGTATTTTACCATTGGAATATATGATCATCATTATAATATTATATTCATTTAAAACATATATTTATGTCTCATAATATATATATAATTGATCTAATTAATATTTTATAATTTATAGAATCTACATTATTCAATAAATAATATTTTGATATTAATTTTTTATTTTATCATTGAAACTTTATTCATTAAAAATTACACATATTATCATAACCATTTATATATCAATTTAATAATTTACATAACACATATATTTTTATCATTAAATGAGAAGTTACAATAGCGATCATTAATTATTTTTCAATTGTTTTGGTTAGATAATATTCATTTTATTGAAAAACTATTTTGTTAAAATAAAACTCATAATAATATACGATCAAAGTGAAAATTCCAGTATGTGAAACAATAAAATATAACATATATTTATCTAAAATAAAATTTAAATATATATTAAATAATGAAATGAGAAATTTAATAACCTTTTTTTAGAAACATTTATACTAAGATCATGGGGAATTACATTGTACCCCCATAAAATAAATCATATCTTTTAAATTTTAATTATCTAAAAACACATTTTTTTCCTGATTAAGCATATAACAAAACAATCACTCAATATTTACTAAAGATAATATTCATTGAAACTTCTATAAGAGATTTACTAAAGATTTTTTTATTCTCACATACATATTACTGACTATCTCCATGATAGAGAAACACCAAAAATATTTTAGGATTACTTCATAAAATTATATGGCCTTTCTAAAAATATCATCAAAAATCACCTAAAATATAATTTTTGAATCCTCAAAATTTTTATAACTATCAAATTATTCTTAAATAATAATATTACTAATATCTAATGTTATCTAAACTTCCCTCTAATAAAAAAAGTTGAACCCCAGACCTGTGCTCAAAGATTTGGTACGAAAAAACACTATATATATTTTTCTAAATAAAATATTAAATATTACATGAAAAATATATAGTTTTAGGATCATTGAGGTCTATAATATTTTATTATTAGGATAAAACAAAAAAATATTATCCATCCAGAATACATTTTTTTGAAAACTAAACTCTTCTATAAGGACTCGTGCTCTCCTCTATCTAATGATTGAATACTCGATACCTGCCTTTTGAAAAAATCTCACTCAACTAAATACCAAAAAAATAATTGTAAAACATGGGGTGGGAAAACAAATCAAAAATTTATTTTAAAATTTATGTATCCATTTTTCTTTAATCACCATAATAATTTATTTGAAAACAATTTCTTTAAAAATAAATACATTACCTAAAAAAATATTTAAATATTAAATTATTTTTTCACAATTATAAAATAATTTTCATAAGGAGGAAAATATTTTTTTAGAACATATATTTCTTGAAAAACTTTTAAATACTGAAAAATATTTTCTAAAAACCAAGACTTGAAATAAAATAAATGGAACTAGTTAAAAATAATTAATTATTAACCATAGGAATAATTAAAACAACTTCTTAAAAATAAACCCTTTATTTTTTAGAAAAATACTTCACATGTTCAGAAAAAACCATGAGGATTCTTGGAAAATTGAAATCCATATAGGTATTACTCATCCTGGAGGGTTGGGTCCACTCACCAAATCCACATCATGTTTACAAAGTCCAATAGAAAAATTTTAATTAAACATTTTGAGATTGCCTGTTTTTCCACTATAGTTTTTAACCATACTTTCGAAACTATGATGATGAATACACACACACAAACAAAAAAACACACACACCCATATATATCTCTATATATAGTCAATCACTATATGTGGAGAAAAAAAATATCATTATAATAAAACTATATAAAACATGCATGGATACTGAATTATAAAAATTAATTCACAACCACAAAAAAATCAAGATATAGTCAATTTTACATGATAATTAGATAAGTTTATTGCCACATGAAATGATAATTTTAAATATACTACAATAATTTTTTAATACACACTCACTTATAATGATGAGAAAGAACCTAAAACATTAACCTTTAAAGAATTAAACCTTATTATAATGATAAAGATATTTCACACTTGAAATAATAAAATAAACTAGTACTTTAGAATAATTAAACCACAACCCTTTTTAAATAAATATTGAAATAATCCTTTGAAGCATAAATTTATAATTTTGATAACATACAATTTCCCTTCCAAAACAATTTTTATAAAAAATATTAGAAAGATGTTTAAATAAAAGTAAGGAGTGTTTAATATCATTTCTGAAATTTATATTTTTTCAAAAAAATATAACCCCCCTTAAATATGAATTGTTTTAAGAATTATGAAAATAATTTTAGAATTAGATAATTAAAAAATATTTTTCTCTAAAGAGGGTATTGGTATATAATTTTAAACAACAATTTGAAAATATTTCACCTTATGAAGAAGATAGATTCTTTGATGAATTTTAATACAAAAATCCAAAAATAAAATTTCCTTATAAAAAATATAAACATAAAAATATAACTTTGAAAATATAGTTTTCCCTTAAAAATTTATTTTGGAAGATAAATTTTTAAGATGATTTTTAATTAATAATTTTTTTTTCAATAGAATTTTAAATATATATTTTACCCTTACATTCATTGTGTAATGAATGTTAGTAAATTTTTTTGAACTACCTTCATTACTTTCTTTTTTGATGACTAATAAATACGTGTGATTTCGGGGAATGGTACTCACCAAAACTCATTATATGAATTCTTGTGGGGAATGAAGGAAATTTTAGCGGCTCCCATACATCTGGTATTATATAAATCAAAATACTTATCAAATTGGTTTGAAGAAAAAGAGACCTCAAAAGAAATTCATCTATCAATAATACTACATGATCCTCTTTCATGTCTTCTTATACTTAGTAGATCCATCATGTGAATTTGGTCAGCCTCACATTGATCCCTACATGGAAAATAACCACCGCTTTTTGTCGGAACTACCACATCTATGATATGTCATGCCATCGATGATGGTGATGATGATATAGTGTGTGTGTGTATCCAAATCATGGAGTAGGTGGTGCTGTTTTAGGTAGCTGGTGAGGGATTCAGACGGTGGGAGGTAGTGACGACTGTGAGTTGGGGGCAGTGACATCAGGTTGTCACATAGGGAAGAATAAAACCCACCACTTTTTTAATTTTTCATTCTTTATTTTTATGATTTATATTCATATATACGTATAAATTGTTTCACATATATAAATATATTTATTGATACATATATATACTAGTTACATGGAATATAATTTTATGACCTAATTTGTTTATAAAAATAATCTAAATTATTTATTTCATTATGTAAATAATATATTTATATAAATTTATTAACTTTTCTTTTCTAGTTTATAAAGTCGTCTTATACATTCAAAAATTATATTTATCATATTTTATATTATAAAATTATTATTTTTATATTGTAATTTTTTATCATAATTATAATGTTATATTCATTTCAAACTAATATTTTTATCACATAATATTTATATAATTAAGCAACATAATATTTTAGAATTTATATTATTCACATTCTTCAAAAAAATAATATTTTGATATTAAATTTGTATATTATAATTAAACCATTGTTCATTTCAAATTATATATCTCTATCATCACATATATTTCAGTTTAATAATTTACACAAATCCTATTTTTTCTCATTAAATGATATGTTATTAAATGTATCATGAATTCTTAATCGTTAGTTTATATTAAATAATATTTATTTTATAAATAGTTAATTTTATTAAAATATAACTCATAATAAGATTTTGTCAAACTGGAAATCACTACCAAAAATCAGCCCAAGGAAAGGACTTACTTTTATCACTGCTAAACAGAAAGTGCTGATAAAAGTCTTACCAGACTTTATTAGTGCTAGCTAAAAGCATTGATAAAGGTAAATTTTATCAATGCTAAAAAATTCACTGATAAAGGTGAATCCTTGATCATTTAATTTTCTATCACTGGTGAAGGATAATCTTTATCAGAACTATTCTTAACACTGATAAAATATTATAATAAAAAATATAATTAAAATATATAAAATTATTATATTTATATCAAAAATATTTTTTATTTGTATACATTAATTAAAAATGCATGTTTATACTAAATATAAATATGATATATTAATATATATTTATAATAATTCATATATATATATAATGTTTAATTTTTTTTATAAGATTACAAATATATACATATATAAATAATTATAAAATTAAAACTAAAATTATAAATATATCAGCGATTTCTATTTTAGTACTGATAAAACTACTCTTTATCAGTGTTTTTTCGAAGGTGATAATAAAATACTTACCTGTGTATATAAAACATCACTAATAGGATGATTCTCTCTCAAACTCCTTCAAGATCTCATATGACACTACTTTTTCTATGCCGTTGCTCTCATTGATCTTCTGCCACACTACCGCTCTTGTCGCCACCTCTCTCGATCTTCAGCTATTTCTTTTACGAATCGTTCCTCCCAAAATCTATGTTATGTGATGAATCCCTACAATACATCAAAACTATGCACCACATCGCACCACAACACATGTATCACATGATATCTCCATGAAAAATAGTCTTGGAATGAGATTCATAATTTTTTTACTCATGTGAAATTACAGGGGTATGTTTCTAATTTTTAAGATTCATTTCAAGTTGATTAAAGTATGTTTTTAGGTTTCAAGAGTGTTTTGAATCTAGGATAGTGGAAGATAAGAAACATTGATTAGTTGGTTAGGTGGAACCAAATATTGAATGATTATCTACATGATGGGTCTTTGGTTATTTTTAGCTAAAGGTGATTTGAAGAGTTTATATGATTTCAATTTCATATTGATTAATATAATTAATCCACAGACCTTATTTATATTCACATTATCACCAATATAGAATGTAATTTTTTATAAATTGAAGATAGGATATTTTACTCCATTTATATTTTAGATCAAGGGTGTGATAGAGGTGGTACACAACAAGTTTACTGGTGTTACAATGTTTATGAATTTTTGTGAGAAATCTATCCTTTATGACTAATTTATTTTATATAATTAAATTACATTAATTATTTTTTATAAATAATTTAAAATCATATTTTATGGGGTTATAACCAGATGTGAACAAAGGTTTTCTAATAGAGTTTTAATTCTCTTGTATGAACTTAGGCGTTGGTTCTCTAATATTTATTCTACGGATAACTATATATTGATGTCAGTGGTCTATAATTTTTCACTCGGTATAATGAATTGTTCATGTGATGTGTGATATGTGGCCTCACCACAGGATTGTGACTGAACTAACCCTAAAATGAGTTTATTTTCTATAAACTATCTAACAGAGGCATGTAGTCAACAGTTCCAGATTCCCACCATCCCTCATCCTATATAATTTTTCAAAATATGTACTACTTATTTGATATTGTTTAATTTTATGAAATTAGGTATTATAATTAAACTTTAGTATTTAAGGATTAAATTGAATTTACTACTGCATAAATTTTTAAAGAAACAAAACATTTTTTGTAAAGTGAAATTTAGTTTGATCCTAAAAAATATGTTTTATATAAAACATTAAAATGAGAAAAATAATCAATGTATCTCAATATATGCCTTTTTTAATATGTTTATTTTTTTATAACCTTAAATTTAATTATCTTTCTTTAAATTTTTAATTACATATTATTGACATATATTTTTTAACATATTTTAAAATTTTAAAATGAATTTTATTTTTTGAACCTTATATTAATTAATAGAATATATTTTCATCTTATTAAATATACAAATAAAATACCTGAAATTTCAACTAAAATAAAATACCAATAAGTATTATATTATTCATTTTTAAACTTTATCAACTCAACTTCATAATTATTACAACCTTTATCTTAGTCTTATTTAATCACTTACAACAAATTAAAAATAAATATAATAAAATTTCATTTGATTCCAACATTAACCATTATAATCTCAATGAGGGTTCTAATAAGATTGGGGGAAATAATTTATCAGATGAATAACGACTTATATATTCATAATATAACGTTTATATATACAATATATAATTAAATTTTCTCAATATTTCCAAAAAAAATTATAATATATAAAAAAACATATTTTACATATTGAATATATATTTATTAATTTTTATAATCCATAAAAAATTTAAAATATATATTTTTTCACATATTGAATCCAATTTTAAAATTTATTTTATAAAATCCATTCCATGATTATTGAAAATTTAATTAATAAAAAAACTCTCTGTGTATTTAGAAATAATAAATTAAATGTGAGGGATTTTATAAATCTATTTTTAAAAATAATTTATATCCTAAGAAATATATAAAATGATGACGTAAGACATCATATACATTTAGGGAGCTAATATCCACATTTCAAAATGACTTACACTAGTTATCAAGTAAGTAATCCATAATTATTTGGGTATAAAATAATTCTAATCATAACATCTATAATTCTTAGATAGTTGAGAAGACAATCACCTATCCAAATCTATCATGGATTGAATCAACTCTATTCACATGTTATCCTCATTTTTAGGGCTTCCCAGTTAGTGAAACCCAAATCAAACACCAATAATAAGACAACATAGGATAATCAATGGATACTCATGCTAAGCTAGACACTACCGAACATGAAATTTTTGAGTTACATATTAATTTATTACCTTATGCAAGATAATCTATGGGTATCCATGTTGTGATTTAAAATACCTAGATAAATGATCAATTAAGTGACATGTTCCACATTGTAAGGAATCTGAAACTTATTATTAAAAGGTGTTTTTTAAGGACACAGTAATTTAATATTCAATATATTTATTTTAATTCATAACTATTACATCATATGCAATCATTATCTTTTTAAGTTTATTTATTCTTGGTATATTTATTTATTTTTCTAAATATAAATATTATAGAATCAAATTTGATGGATATGAATGGATAATGGATAGATTCCAATCCTATGATAAAAGTGTATGAGGATGGGGTGAAAGAGTTCATAACATTTTCCAATGATCATGAATATGAACCTTCTAAAATCATTTTTTCATGTTTACATTATTGTTATGCAAGACTAATTAGCCCATAGGAGGAGGAAAAAAGATGATCATTCATGGAAAATATCAAAGTTATAAATTTTGGAATAAAAATAGGGAAAAAGAGAACGTTGCTAGTGACTAGGATAACACTCCTTTTTTATCGATCATCTAATACAATTACAATTGTGTAAATAATAGAATACCATACCGTGTATGTGATTATAGGTGTGAATGATGATGAAGATTGTATTGGTGAAATTAAAATGATAGTTGAAGATGAAATTTTTGATTATCCAAAATTGTTTGAGAAGCTAAGGATTTGTAAAATGACACCATTGTATGTGGGTTGCACTAAATATATATCATTATTACCGATATTGAAGCTGTATAATTTAAAAGTAGGAAACAAATGGAGAGACTAAAGTTTTACTATACTACATTCTCTATTGAATGATATGCTCGTAGAAGATAATGATCTCCCTAGCCAAAAATATGTTGCTAACCGAATGCTATGTTTGATGGGTATGGTCTCTCAATGAATATATGTATGTCTAAATGATTGTATAATGTTTATCAAGGACTAAAAATTAAATAAATAATGCTCAAAGTGTGGTTCTTATTGATTCAAGAAAGATGAATATGGTCCTATGAAAGTTTTATGGTAATTTAAAGTCATTCCAAAGTTTAGGTTCCTATATATAACTGAGGAGATTGCAAGGAAATTAACATGGAATGCCGATACAGGAAATAAATATTGGAAACTTCATCACCAGGAAGAATCTTCTAAGTGGTAGATAATTGATCATGATTATCCTGAATTTGGAAATGAGCTGAGAAACCTTCATCACACATTACCTATATATGGAGTGAATTCTTTTGGGTTTCAAAGCAAAACTCACAGTACATGGACTATTCTGTTGGTAAATTATAACATGCCATTATGTTTATACATGAAATGAAAATACATTTTGTTATCTATGCTTATATTAGGACTAAAAAACCATGTAATGATATTTATGTTTGTTTGGGTCCATTGATTGAAGATTTTAAATAATTGAGGGATTAAGGTGTTACGTTGTATGAAAGTTACATAAATGAAGATTTCAATTTGAGTTACATGTTGTACTAAATAACCAATGAATTTCGATATTATTGAAATTTTACAAGATATAGAATTAAAGTAAATCAAGGGTTCCCCATTTGCGAACAACATACATAGTCAAACAAGTTGAATAATTCATCGAAGACCGTATTTCTAGGACATCACATATTTCTACCTCAATGACATAAGTAATGATCTTAGATGAAATATTAAGATGGAATTCCAAAATAATGTACAATGACATATCCATTAATAGGTGATCAACTATTTGAGAAAGTAAAGGATATGGAATCTTCTTTTGGTAAACATTTTTGAAAAACTGTACAATAACTGATTGGAAAAAGTGATCTCTTTTTTTGAATCGCCATAAAGGAATTGTTTGTACATCAAAAATTTACTCGATGTTATTCATGTTGTAAAAATGTATTTGATAGTGTCATTGGAATGTTTCTAAATTCACCCAATAAAACAAAGTATGAAATAAAGGCCATGTTGGACATGATTGGCATAAGAATACAGGAGGAGTTAGTGCTAGTGAAGGGTGAAAATTTATCTTTTCTTCTTCCAACTGCATACTATTTTTTCTGGAAGGAGAGATACCATTTTTTCAACTTATTGAATAATGTAAAGGTTACAAATGGGTATTCATAGAATATTAATAATATTTTGTAAATGACCGGTTTAATGTTAAAGTGTCTAAAGTAACATGTTTTTCATGTTTTTATGGAAGATATAATTCATGTAGCTTTACATTTCATTTTTCCAAATAATTTTTATCATACATTAACGAAGATATATTAAATTTTTCAAAGATATATTTAGTAAAGTCATACGACTAGAAAAATTTCCAACTATGGAAAAGGAAATATCTATTGTACAATCTGAATTGGAAATTTTATTCATACCATCATTCTTTGATATGATGGTTCACTTGATGGGTCACTTGTTGATAGAGATTCGATTATTTGGTCTTATACATTATAGATTGATGCACCCCATTTAACGACATATGAATATTTTTAAATGATATGTCAAAAATTGAATTCATGTAGAGGGTTTTATTGTGAAGAGATATATTTTTTAGGAATACATTGAGTTCTGTACTAACTACATGTTCGATGTGAAAAGTATCGGTCCAACGAGATCCCATCACACTAGGAATCTTGTGGGTGAAGGAATTTTTTTAATAGATATTTTTAGAATGAAAATTAAAGATCAAGAGTAGGCCCACATTTACATTTTTCATAACTATTTAGAGGTTTCTCCATGTGTTGAAACCAACAAAGAAATTATTTGGAATTTGAATCCATCAAGGGATGAAATCTAGATACAAAATACACATAATTAATAGTTTACATGAGGGTTTTGAGACTATATTTTTAAGAAGTAATATGAAAATCCGAATTAAATTTTAGAATGACTTCAATGGCTAGCCATAGGACCATGTGTGTATGTATTATCTTATTATAGTTATATAATTGATGGTTATAAATCCTATACAATTGAACAATATGATGGTATTTCTATATAAAATAGTGGTTTTACACTTATTGTTGATGTGATGAATGTTTCTAGAACTGAGGACATAAATAAAATTTATGTGAATATGTCATACTTTTGAATCATTAAAAAAATATGGGAGTTAGATTATACAAAATTCAAAGTGCTGATTTTTAAATGAAAGTGGGTTAATCATAGGTGTTATGCTAAAATAGATTAATTGGGTTTTTTGAAAGTAGATTTCAGTAAAGAAGGGTACAAATATGATCCATTTATTATGGAATCAGAAATCGTACAAGTATTTTATGTTCTAGATTGCACTAACTGAATGTGGTAAATTATTCTGTTATTGATCAAACCCACTAAAGGGTTAGATGAAAATTCAACAAAGGAGGACCCTTTCATTGGGACATCACAATCATTATATAGTGTTCCCAATATAGATGGAGTTTTTTATGTTATATGATACCATAATGAAGGTATTTGGATACTCAATAGAGGGTTCAAATCCCTTCAACCTTTAAAAAAAGAGAGTTTAAGAACTAGGTTATATTTTTTTGGTAATATAAATTTCGTTAAGCATGTTATTATCTTTTTTATTCTACATTTATGTAACCTAAATAATTTTTAAACCACTTATGTAGATAAATTTTTTTTCACATGTTGATGCTTCTAATCCCAATGAATAACTAGTTTTTCAACCTGCTGCTTCTGTTGGTTCAGAGGAACAATGAGATTTTAAACATGTCGATGCTAACAATCTGATAAAACAACATATTAACATTATTGAACTTCATAAAATTTAGAGGATGAAGAACCAATATCATAATAAAAATATAAGTGACATAACATTATTATTTTATAAAAAATAATTATGTCAAAAAGAAAATACATCAAATTTGAGGTTGGATGGAATGCAGGCGGCTAGCCTGTTAAACCCAAAAGGCCATGTTCAGTAGTAAAATTTGGCTCATCACTCACTAGTATGTTATGATTCATGTATATTCATGAAACCGTGTTGTTACTATGCATAAAACACTTATTTTTCAAAGATATTACACAAAAATTATGACATCCTTCTTTTATTTTACGAAAAAATAAAATAATGTAACATTGAATTACTCTTCATTATCCCTTAGAGAGTTCATTTATGGTAGTTTAATCCTATAATAAATTTTTTTTAATGTCTGCTGGAAAGACTCATAGAGGATTTCACACAATTCTAATAAAATTTCTTCTTAAAAATGTTGAATGGTAGATAAAATCACACCCACCACTTATATATGGACACCTGATAACACAATAAACATGGTACGGGTTTAATGGTCATCATGGGGATATATTGTTTTCAGTTACATTGTTGTTGATAATAAATTGCTTGAAAAAAAATGTGTATTAATCACTTTAATTTTGAATTTCTAATTTATGAAACAGTAATTGAGTGTTGAAAATAAGTAACGAGCAGAAGAAAAACATGACCCTACCAAAAAGAAAGGATGGGGTATGCTTCACTTGAAAAAATTGGTACGCATTTTAAATATACCATAATAGTTTTATGTGACATGAATCAACAATATAATTATGTTCCTCTATTTATATGAAGATTAATGAATACAAATCCAAAATCAATTCCATCCCACATCATGGGCTATGGATGGAGCTACTTGTAAATAAAAATGGGATACTAAAAGGTGAAAACACAACAAAATTGTGGGAATCATGTGTAAGTATGACATAACAAAAATATTTTTTTTCTTTAAATGACTATTTCATATCAATTATTACTTATTTTATTATATTTTCTATCTAACATAGTCACATGAATCATCAACACCTGTATTGAATGAAAACCTACTAATGGTGGCCTTGATGTGGCTAGAATAGTATGACTATATTATAGGTGTGGGTTTTGGGGTGACACCATGGTCATAATTTGAGAAAATAAATAAAACGAGGATATAGATAAAAAATGAAACAGTTGAAAGTAAGATCATCTTACCTTGAATAAAAATTTCCTTGATATATTGAGTTGTTTAAAAATTTATGGGGGTATAAAAGGAGAAGAAACAACTCAAGAACAACCATTGCATTACGATATTTTCCCAGCCTCCACCAGCTTTGGGCGCGAGCCATTACCCTCAAAGAGCTATCTTATATGAGGTAATGAATACTATCATAATTTTTTATATCAAATATGAATTTGATATAAAATCATACCTTTACTGGATTGAAATCCTATAAGGTGAAAATCACTCTGATTTATATCTTTCAACACCCACCCGTCACCTTGTTGAGAGGGATACCATGTGCAATATCCATGAAGACAGTCTATAGAACAGACCACTTCTAAAAGGTTATATGTGAGGGGGGATTACCATATCTCATGAGCTGTGAACCAAGATACCTATTACAGTTTTTGAAACAAATATTCATATGGCCATGAAAGATGTTGGAACATTCATAGCATGGACATCAGATCTTATAAAAAACACATCGACAAGGAGGTAATCATTTCCAATTCATTTTTCATGTCAAAACTTTAATAATTAATGAAAATGGGACTGAGATGATGAATTTTATTACAAAAAGACAAGGGGAATGGGTGAAATTAATGTACATATCAAAACCATCTAAAGGATCAACCAATTGATCTAAAATATATTCATTAATCACCTTTAACCCTCCCATTAAATATCCATATTTAATAACATTGAGGGTTCATGTAGATACATAATTACAAAAGTTGTAGTACACACATAGTTGATTTTGAAGAATGAATTTATAGAGAGTCCCTGATAGAATCTATTACTCTTGTGAATGTAAATGAAATCCTCAAGTATGAATGGCTAGGAGTCTCCGTTGAAAATGTACACCAGATGTGTGTTTCCATTATTTTTTTCTCAAATAGCTATTATACTATGTTAATTAAGAATAAATAAATTTCATATTTTTTCAGGCATATATATGAATACCAAGTGAAGGGATTACCCTATGAAAAAAATATAGACTCATCAGTCCTCACATAACTTCTATAGAACAATCATAAATGAAATATAAAAATGAATTAAATAGTGAAAAAACTGGAAAATCATTTGAAAGAATATTATGGATGACAAACACTTTATAATAACAATGATTTAGGGGAAAAACTATAATATAACAATATTAGATATATTTTCATTCATTTCATTAATTATCCACTTTTGATTTTTTAAGAAGCATTATGTACTCATTGCCATCAATTTATACACTCCAATGATTTATTTTATAGATTCACTGCATAGATACCTAAGAAACCAACCAAACTTGATGACATTTTTCAACTTATAAAAACCAAATCCAATGTTTTAGAAATAAAAATCTGGTTTTATACTTTATATTATATTTTAATTAGAATTATGTTATAATAGGGTTGTGCTTTAATATCTTGAAAATCATGGCATGAGGATAGGCCATGCGAACAAAGATCATGAAATGTTCTACAAGTAGACATGTGTCAGGGTATATATAATAAGTTTTCACTATCCAAACACATATATAAACAAATTACTTATTTTTATCAATGTTTATACAATGTATGAAACAAACAAATGGAAAAGATTATGGATATTATGCTTTTAAATTTATGAGAGATATCATATACCATAAAAACAATTGCATACCAAAAGAGGAATTTTCTACGATAATTTCAATATCATTTAAGATATTTATTAATCCTTTGTGTATTTATATTTTTCTAGTACTACTATAACTATTGAAAATACTTTTATTCATAACATGAAATATATTTGATTAGAAATGAATGGGAAACATACCTAATGGTGAAATTTACACATATATCATAAATATGTGACTTCCAAATTCTTATTTAGTTGAATTTCTCATCATTTTATATACTTTTTTTAGTTAAGTTCCTCATCATTTCTCTCTGATACCTATTTTTTTTTAATTTTAAAAGAGATCATAAATGATCTCATGTGAGATTAGACTTCGCGGGTGCAATAGAGATAATATCAATAAAGAAATTGGTCAATAATTATACGACCATCATGAAATGTTAAATTCCTACTACATATTTAATTAAATTTTCATCATTTTATCCACTATTTATAAGTTAATTTTCATATCATTTTTATCTAACACTTATTTTATTTTTTTTCACAAATATTTTGGGAAGTCAATTTTTTTATCCAACTATTTGCATCAAGACACAAAATAGATAACATGTTTCGTTCTGCCTATGTTACCATTATTTAAATTCAATTTCTTCATTAAAATACCAACAGAACATATTGATTCGATGTTCTAAGTTGAAAAATATTTCTTGTTTTTGTAAACTATAACAGTAAAGGAAATAATTTAAACTAAGAACATCATCTCAATATACAGATGGAATGCATGTAAAATTTACAGTTCATATTGTTTTGATACTTTTGGACAACAATCCATAAGTCATTTGGGACATGTATAAATCATGCACACCTCAATCCGATGCACGATGTGATAGTTATGACTCCAAGTGAATGTTTGTAGTTTCAAATGAAATTTTATTAAAAAGAATAAGTGTCATACTATGAACTGAGAAAACACATTTAGGTTTTTTTTTGATACATTGGGAAAATGATCCATAAGTCATTTTTTATATATAGGAATCCACCCCACCTCAATCTGATGTATGGTGTGAACTGTATTACTCAAGGTGTGTCTTTTTAATAAAAAAATGGAAGTAATTTTTCTAAAAAGAACCAACGACATACTAAAAACTAGGAAAACATATTTATATTGTTTTGATACATTAGTAAAATGATCCATTCGTAATTTGTAATGTGTTGGAATCAATAAAGCCTGAATTTGACACATAGTGTTACTGGTATGACTCTAAATGTCCACTATCAATTTAATATTTAAAATTTAGTTCAAAATGAATAAATAACTAAAAACAAAGAAAAAATTCTCTGATTATCTTTATAAATTATTAAAATGATTAATAAGTCAATTGTGATGTATAGTAAGAATTCTCACATCAGGACGACACATGATGTGACTAGTATGACTCGAATTGTGTGTTTCTAGTTTCATATGACATTTTAGTAAAAAGAACAAGTGACCTAATAAAAGCTAAGAAAACACATTAGTATTATTTTGATACATTAGTACAATATTACATATATCATTTTTCACATGATGGAATCAACCCCACCTTAATTCAATGTACGATGTGACTGGTTTAATAACTCCAAGTGTGTCTTTTTATTTAAAATTAACATTAATTTTAGTAAAACGTTCAAGTTACGTAATGAAAACTACGAAAGATAATTACAATTATTTTTATACTTTTGTAAAATAATATATAGGTAATTTATGACATTTAGGAATCAACTAATCCTCAATATGATGCTGGGTGTGAGCATTATAACTCCTAGTGTGTCTTTTTATTTAAAATTGACATTAATTTTAGTAAAAAAAAGTGAAATACTATAAACTAAAAAAAACATTCATAGTATTTAGATACTTTATTAAAATGATCCAAAAGTAATTCTTTAAGAGTAGTTTTCAACCACACCACAATCCGATGCACGGTGCGACTAGTATGACTCAAAGTGTCTGTTATTATTTTAAAATTTTCATTTTAGTTCAAAACATGTTTCACTCACTAAAAAGAAACCATACACACTCTAATTGTCTTAATAATTTAGGAAAACTATTTATAAGATATTTTTGATGTGTAGGAAGTTTTCTCATGTCAATATTACACATGATGTTACCAGTATGACTCAAAGTGCATGTTTCTAGTTTCAAATGAAATTTTAGTAAAACGAACAAGTGACACACTAAAACCCAAGAAAATGAATTTTCATTGTTTTTATGCATTAGAAAAATGAACCATTAGTCATTTATGAAACGTTTTTATCAAACTCAACTCACCCTGAAGTACAGTGTGATAGATACCACTCCATGTGTATCTTTTTATATGAAATTGGCATTAATAGTATTAAAAAGAATCAGTTTCATACTGAAAACCAAGAAAAAACTACCAAATTGTTTCGATACTTTAGGAAAATGATCCATATGACCTTTTTGATGTGCAGGGATAAAATGATCCTCAATCTGACTGAAGGTATGAATTATATGACTCTATATTTAAGTTATCAGTTTAATATTGACTTTTTAACATTAAAATGATCCGATGAATGAAAACCAAGAAAATTCACATCATTAGTATTGATAATTTATGAAAACAAATCATAAGTCATTTTTGACATGTGGTAAGTAGTATCACATAAAATTAACACATGATGTGACCGATATGAATCATAGTGCATGTTTCTAGTTTCAAATGACATTTTAGTAAACAATATAAAGTGACATACTAAAAAATGATAAAACGTATTTATATTGTTTTGATACTTTAGAAATATGATTTATAAGACATTTTGGACAATTAGGAGTTAAGAATACATCACTCTAACACATGATATTGTTGGTATTACTCCAAGTGTATCCTTTCATTTAAAATGGACATTAATTTTGGTAAAACGAACAAGTGACATACTGAAAACTGAGAAATGACATTTAAATTGTTTTGATACTTTAAGAAAATGATCCAAAAGTCACTTTTGACATATAGGAATCAATAAAACCATAATTCAATGAATGGTGTGATCAATATGAATAAAAATTTCTATTATCAGTTTCAAATTGATAGTCTAGTTCAAAATGTTCCACTCATTGAAAACCAAGAAAGGATGCCCTGATTTTCTTGATAATTTAAGAAAAAGTTTCATTAGTCATTTGTGATGTGTAGGAAGTAATATGACGTCCAATTGTCACATGATGCAACTGGTATAATTCAAAGTGCATGTTTCCAATTTCAAATTCCATTTTAGTAAAAAACCCAAGTGACACACTCAAAACTGAGAAAACACATTTGGAATGTTTTGATAATTTAGTAAAACTAACCATACAAAATTTTTGATGTATAGTAATAATCCAAACCTCTATCTAACTCATGGTGTGACTGGTATAAATCTAATTGTGTATTTTTTTTTAAAATTTACATTATTTTTTGAAAAAATAATATTTTACATACTCAAAAATGAGAGAACACATTCATATTGTTTTTATAATTTAAGAAAATTATCCATAAATCATTTATGACATGTAGGAATAAAATTAACCTAAATATGTTTCATAGTGAGACCGATATAACTTTAAGTGATTATTTATATAAAATTTAAAATTTATTAATTTATTCTTTTATATAAATGTTTAATTTTTTTCTTTATAGTATTCCAAAAATAATTATCATTTTTCTATATAGGTGGATTCTTTTTCTTGTGTTGATATTATTTTTTTGGAAACTTATACAATGAGAGGACTTTTTTGTGATGGGATCACTGGTACTAAAGTTGTTGAAAAAATATTTTTTAAATGTTTGGGGATAGTAATTGTAAATTTTATTATAAAAAACATTGTTTGAAATTTAAATAGTAGTATTTATTTTTTATTCATGATGTAAAATTTATTTCAATTAAATTATATATTTGAATACATGTTATATGTATTTTTTCGGTGTTCTATAATTCAAATTGTACACTATAATAGCTTGGTCCTTTATTAGATCTATTGAAATCATTGATAAAGGGTGGATTTATTAGTGCAAATGAAATTGTTGTTAAAGGGGACCCCCTTTAAGGATGATAAGTAAAACAACAAATTTCTAGCACTGTTAAAGTTATTTTTGCACTATATTAATGTGAATCTATGTATTAGTGAATTCTAATATGTGAACATTTTTGGAGTTGGTTTCCTAGGGATAAATGTTTATACATTTATTACATGTATATTCAATGTATTTGATATAAATAAAACATCTTATTACATATTTTTTATTGTTATACATGAATATAATGTAATAATGTTCTAGAGTATACATCACATTGATAAGTTCATAGTAGCTCCCCTCTATGATGAGAACCTTTATGCGCTATGATGATATTCATAAATAATTTTATATGATAGGATAACATACTATGATGGGACAAATTGTACATAGACTATTAGGTGCGAGTACTCTTAAGTGGGTGAGGCTTATTCCCAAAAAGTTCAAACTTGGTAATCTCCAAGACTATAAAATATGATGATAGACCCACCAGTGGGAATTCATCATGTTCAAGTGTTATAAGATATTCCATTTTATGAGTTTACGTACTGGTTCTTAGACATTAATATTATCATTGAAGCATGTCATGACAAAATCACATAGATTTAATGACCAAAACTATTATGCAGTATGTTGGTGGGAAGTAGGATATGTTGGATGTGTCATGATTGACATTCCATTAATGTACATGTTGAGAAAGGATTTTTCCCTTTCATATTTATGGAAGCTCATATCTTAGTCAATTTATTGGAATAGATCTGTCTCCCTAAATTCCATGGTCATGGTGAAATGACATGTTTATCTTAGATAGTCAAAGAAAGACATTCAAGCATATATATTGATTACATCTTCATGAAACCAACATGATAAGATATTATTTATAAGGGATTATATTACATAGTGAGAATTCATATGTTTTTTTCATCGTTCTGACATTTTGTTCTTTTTATTGGGTTACTTGACCCATTTCTAGAGATTAATCTGAGACATTAGGCAAGCCCACCTAATTCCAAAAAGATAGAATCCTAGGGCTTCACACATTATGTGTTTCTATTGAACTCAATTAATTTCTATTTTAATTTAATTAATAGAATAAATATTATTCTTATGAATGTGGAATATTTTTATTCAAGTTATATTTATCACATAAATTAAATAAATATTTATTCATAAACATGTGAATAAAAAATATATTAATATATTTCATTGAATATTTAGTAAATAATTCTCACTTTGACCTCACCTCTATAAGAAAAATCCATCATGAGATGATACTTTTGATGTTTCTAATTCATCCATTATGTGACCATCGATATTTTGTGAGATCCACCAGTATCGTTTTATCATAGTATTATGATATGAAAATTACTACTAGGTTCTACATTATGCTCATGGCCAAAGTTGTGCATCCATACCGCTTCATCAGTTACCTTAGAAGCCATAATATACTTGAACTATATTATAGAATATACAACCACAACCTACTTTGAGATCTTCTATCTCATATCACCTTCATTTAAAGTGACGATGTATCCCATTTCTGACTTTATGTCATCTTAATCTGTTTGGAATCTAACTTCTTCATATCATTTGTTTACTAGATCCTCATCACCTACAAAAACCATGAATATATCTTTATTACACCTTAAGTACTTAAGTATACTCTTGAATTCCAACAAATGATAGTCACATGGATCATATTGATATCTTCCTACCACATTTAATATGTAGGAAACATCTAACCTAGTACATGTCACAACATACATGATTGATCTCATTGCTGACTCATATGAAATCCTTTCTTTTATTTTTATTTCCTCATTTTTATGAGGATTTTTTTTCTAGAAATATGAATGTCATGTGATGATGGAAATAATACCCTTTGAGATTCTTCAATACTAAATATCTTTAGTATCTTTTCAAGATAAGTACCTTTATTTGTGATGGGAAATCTATTGGATCTATCATGATGGATCTTGATTCCAATAATATATGTTTCCTTTATTATGTTATTTATAGAGAATAATTTAATCAAAAAATCATTAATAGACTATAATACTAGTATTTAATTTCCAATAAATAATATTTCATCAATATATTGTACTAAGAAAACAACCTCTCTCTGACCTAACGATATATAGACACAGATAGCATTCATTATTTATGAAACCAAAATTTGTTGTGGCCACATCAAAATGAATGTTCTATGACCTGGATACTTGTTTTAATACATAAATGGATCTTTTCAACTTTAATACATTTTTTTCATACTTTGGAGTCACAAACCCTTTAGGTTGTTTCATATATAAATCACCCTAAAGGATCCTATAAAGGAACACTGTTATGGAATCCATTTTATAAATCATACAATCATGGAAGGCTACTATGGAAATTATAATTATGAGGGATTTTTTAATTACAACTAGTGAAAATGATTCATCATAGTCAATTCCTTAACACTATTTAATGAATTTTATAATTAATTTCACCTTATAGGTGTTTAATTTCACTTAAATGTATAATTTCTTATTGAATAACCATTTTCAACCAACAGTCTATACATCTACTGAAGGTTCTACAAAAATATAAATTAATTTTGGTACATGAAAAAAATTTCAGAATTCATGTATTCTTTCTAAATTGATACATATTTACCACCTAATAATTCCATATAGGATATAGGATCATTTCATATCAACTAATAACGAGTCACCATCCTCAGTGACTAGAAAACCATAATGTTACGGTTCTTTAAAATCTATTGTAATCCTAAGTAGTACTTGTGTCTCTCAAATAGTTTCTTCTTACACTAGGATTTTCGGAATTTGTTCATGTACCAACTGTTGTGTGACTTGAGCCTCAAATTCATCAATGTTTATCTTCTTCCCCTATCACTTTTATATATGTTCTCCCTCTCAAGGAATATGGTATATATTTCCACTATAACAATTTTTTGAGGTGTTGTACCGGCAATATTCCCTTCTTTCCTTAGGTTGTTCTATAAAGGTACACTTTAAGATTTAGGGAACAAGTTTGTTCCATTATTAGGCCTTAAAAATGATTTACTTTCCCACACATCTGATTCAATAACAGGTATTTTATTCCACTCTAAAAATTCATATATAATACTAGTTATCAATTAAGTTAGTAATTTTTTAGTATATGTGAAGTTTTTTATAACGTGTATCCCCAAAAGGATAATGGAATACTCACATGACACATCATTTATCTCACTATTTCCATCAAGTCGTCATTCCTACTTTCTCTTACACTGTTCCACTACGGCGTGTATTAAGGAGTGAGTTAGGATAGGATCCCAAACTCCCATAAGTAATCAATGAAGTCTTGATGAAGATATTCTAGACAATGGTCTATGGGGAGTTTCTTAATCTTCATACCATTCTATTATAAAATTCATTATTTTATTCCTAGAATTTATCAAAAGAATCCATCTTATACCAGGTTAAGTAGACATATCAATATTTACTAAAATCATCAGTAAAAGTTATTATCAATACCCACCCATTACTTTAATAGTTAATGGTCTACACATGTCAGTATGAACTAATTAAAGAAGCCATTTAGCCCTTTACCTTTCCCACTAAATGGGAATTGTTCATTTTTTATAAACATGTGTATCATACACCAGGGGGTTTTAGTTCAAAAGAATATAAATATCCATCTTGATGTAATTTAGTCAAGTGATTTTATTTTACATGACCTATTTGGTGATTTTAATGTTGTGTGTTTTGTGAGTCATCTAAAGTAACTTCATTGTTGATCAACATTAATTGGTTCATGTAATCCAATACCTGAAGAACATTATTTAAATGCACCTTGACATAAAAATGGTAACTTTATAAAAGAAGAAACATTTATTCCAAACTTTGAAAATAAATCCATCTGTATCATCTCTGGATACAAAAATAATGTTTTTAGTATCATATAGAACATAATAAAAACACTTCAAAACCAAGATCATTCTGGTAGGAAATGTGATGTGGTAATATAAGATAGTTACAACGATAATTTTATCTCAATTGGTTTCTCATAGATCTACCTCTCCTTGGTCAATATTTTTAAATCTAATTGGTTCTAGTATTTTAATAAATATAGGAGAAACACACACTATCACTAATACCAAATTTGTAGAAAAATATAATTTCCAATTGATAAAAAATGAACCTGAGGATTCCTCTTTCTTTTTTGGATGATATTAGTTTTTTATTCTAATGTCCCTTCTTTCCACATGTGAAATAGATAACATCCTATTAATTTTATTTCCCCTTGACATTCCTCTTCTTTGATGGGTGTGAAAAGCTTTGGCATTCAAGATCATTTCTTTCCCTTTTGGTTTATTCACCATAAGGGTGGAAGGATTCTTAAGCTTCATATCCTTATCTACTTGGTGAAGAAGAGTAAGAATATATAGCATAGACATCTCAATGTTGTTTTAAATAAAATTCAAAACAAGGTTGGAGAATCTATGAGGTTTTCCTGCAAGAATGAGATTAGTGCCCAGTTCTTTAGGGAGTTTAAAAACTAGAACCTCTTGGAGATCAATGTAGCCAATGATCTTTACTACATAAGGCCCAGCTGGGTAACTCTCTATAATATTTCCCTAAAAGAGAACCTTGGAAATCTCAAATTGTTCTCATCATTCTCTCTCTTGGTAAAGACCATAGAGGTGCTCAATCATGCTACAAATTTCCATTTTTTGTGGGACTTCATGAGTTCACTTGATATTGATAAAATCATCAAAATTTTAATGTCGACCACATTGCCCAAATGTTTTTCATTGAAAAGTAACTCTCTATCACTCACCTCCTTAGCAGGAATATCAGGAATTAAGGATTATAGTATGTAAGATTTCCATTCATGAAATAGATGAAACCAAATTTTTATAAACCATTCATGGATGATACTTCAAGTTAGGAGGTATTATTTATCAAATATTAATATTAGGGATATTGTGGATGGTTAACATTCCAATTTATTCTAAAATTAATGTAGTATATTATTATTTCTTTTCTTAATTATAAATTAAGTGAAATATAATAAATTAAATGTTTTTATTTAATCACACACTTTTTTATAATGTGATAAAATCCCCAAAAATTGAAATTATAATTTCTATTTTTTAGAAAATTCTAGTGGAAATGATCCATATTTTTCTTCACATAACCCCAACAAGGGTTTCTCAAGCTATTTTAAGGCATTTTGGCAAACACATCTTTTCCAACTGTAGGATTGCAGCTCATGGATATGTTGAGTGGACTCCCCTATAATGAAATACTGACTAGGATTTCCTCATAAATTGCCTCCAAATTACACCATGTTTAGAAAGGGACACTCATCTTTAGGTAAAATGGTTAAGTCAACAGAAAACCTTTAAAATAACTCCACTTATAAAATTAAGTGTCCCAAAATGGGTTGGTCAAACACTTTGTTCTGTTGAGTTTTATTCTTAATAAAGTAATGGAAGGCAAAGTCTAAACCAATATTTAATTGAGTGATTCAAATATATTATGCATAAATTTTATATTGATTACATATTCTCTGTGGATTTTATTTAAATTCAAAAAATTGAATAGTGTCAAAATTGACACTATTGACATTTTATAAAAATAACATATTATTAAATTGTTTAAAAATCATGAAAATATTTAAAAATTACAAATTTAAAATTATATGGTCTAAAATTTAATAATTTATCCAATTATGGAAAATTCACAACACATAAGTAAGTATTTATAACAATTTAAAAATTAGAATTTTATTACCATGAATAAATTTAAATAGATTAAATAAGGATAAATCAAATTGATAAGGTTTAAAATAAATTCCAAAAATGTCTAAATTTTATTGGTTGATGATATTACAACCCTATATCATCCATCTTCGAATGTGAGTAATTTTCGATGTTTTTATGTGTGGTTTGAATTTATTATTAATTAATATTTCTAATGTTTCAAAAGGTGCCCCTCTCCTCCCTTATAAAAGGGAACCTCCTCCCTCTCCTCCTCACACAACTTTGAGCCTTAAAACTCGGCCAAAACCTACCCATTTCTCTTCTCCACTTCCATAGAAACATATTATAGGTATTGGTCTTCTTTAAAGACCAAATGTGGTGCCCTGAGAGGAGGTTTAGAAGAGGCGCCTCGAAGAAGAGGTAATATCCTTTACCGATTATTTCAAGTTCATTTCTTATTCTACTTCCTCTTATTTTGTTGTTTGATAATAATGTAATAAAATAAGTATCAATAATATACTGATATTTTATTAAAAAAATTAACCAACCCAATTTCACCTTCTATCCATCCTACGGAAAACGAAATCACCACGTGTGCGTACGTACGAAATACCGTCCCGACGCCGTGGTGTAATCTATTTTTCCACAACCACCTTACTTGGATGGGTATAATGGTGTAAATAATAACTATATATGGTTATTGTAACATGATACTAATTCTGATATATTATATCATCCACTCTAATTCCATTCAATAATTATGGGAATGACATAATCGCTCATGCGTACGTACGGATCACCGTCTCCATGATGCGCTGAGATTAATTCTCCAAGCTAACCATTCAAGAATGATTATAAAGTATATATATTAAATAATCATGAAATATATGACATATTAATGATACTGGACTTTTATATATGTTATTTACTTACTTCCATTCAATTTAATAAGGAAACAAAAACAATGTTCATGAGTACGTACAACCTACCGTCTTCGTGAACGGTGTATTTCATTCCATTTATCGATCTATTATATGATGAATATATATTATATATAAATAATATTTTACATTCTAGAAATATGTAATCATAATCTATGTAATCATATGAAGAATTAAAAGTCAAAACATGTATGATAAATGAAACAATTTCCCCCCAAACACTGCTTTAACATGGAATTGACAAATGAATGGGTAATATAAAGACGTAAGTGAATCATGTATGATATCATAAATATTTTTATGGTTCTTTTAAAAGTTAATAATATTTTTAATCCCACTATATAGGAGTCTCAGACACATATGGAAGAAATTGGACATAAGGTAAGGGATAATTTTTCAAATCTCATTTTTATCTGAGATTGCTTATACGTAAGTAATAACTGGGGTTATATTTTTCATCCATGTCCATAAAAATGTTTTTCATAAAGTGTTTAATATTCTTCAATGCATGTTTGAAGTCATTTTTACCCCTATTTTAATTTTACATTGTGTTATGGAAGGAATATTTCTTTTATTTACCATACGAGGAACTTTTTCACTTTTCCGGAAAAAGTATGAGGATAATGTTTTTTATCTTATACAGAATGAACAAATTTTTACGGTTTCATAACACCTGTTTTTCATGATTATTCCTCTACAATATTTTATAATTATTTTTAAAAAATAATTTTATTTTAAAATTGAATGGATTTTTTTGAAAAGAAAATTATTTTGATGAAGAAAGGATATTTTCCTCAGAATTAATTTCAGGTGTTTTATCAAAACTATTTTCCATATAAGATGAAATTATTTAGAATGATTATGTTTAAAGTATAATGTCTCTATTATTTAAATGTTTTGATTATTCTTATGATAAATGATATCCATTTGTTATATATGGATTATGTTATGATGGGATGATATTTATGAAACCAATTTTCTTCTTTGGGTTATGATGAATGATTTATGTTTTTTTTGTGGAAAAAGTAAGAATGATTTCATTATGAGATGGGTGGTACCTATAACTCCCTCCAATGCATTGGGTAAAGATTTATATCTCATGAGATAGACATGGATGGAATGGAAAGTGAATCTGGTTCAGTAATACAGGGCTGGAACGGTAAGTAAACCCGGTTCAGTAATGGACTTTTTCCACTATGATGGTCTTGGAAACAATGCCTTGGATAATATGGAAATCATATCATGTTCTTAATGGTTTGACACAATTACATGTTTTATTACCAATGCTATTTTAGCTTTATTGATGTTTCATTATGATCTCTGACTTACGTACTGCCTTGTTTTATGTCATTGCTCAAAATTTTGATATTTAAACATTATGTTCATGTTTTTAAATTCAAATGTATACGGTTTGTTTTATTTTCTCCATGCTTATCCTTACTGAGAATTTGAGCTCACCCTTTATATGTTTTCTTTTCCCGAGGATATAAAGAAAGGTTTTAGGTAAGAAAACAAAAGGGGGAGATCATTATGGGATATTTTGAAGATCTTTCACCATAATTTGAAGATTATGTTCCGAGTTTCCAAAGAAACTAAACCAATATAGTCTTTGGGTGTCTATTTTTGTCATGTATTAAGTATTCCAAAAAAGTAATGTAATGTCTATGTATGTCATACTTTGGGTCTCTACAGTTAGTATCAGATAAAACGAGGTAGGAATGAATCCGATCCTTGGGAACTATCACGTGTGAGTGTTGGACGAAGCATGGCTCTCCGCCCAAGGGCTTCATGAGGAAATGGCTGACACTGGGGATGGTGGTGTGTCCCACCTAGGGGGTGTAGTTTCCATGGAGTGCTATGATAGGTATCAATTCTAGTCCCCTGGAAATAAATCCAGACTACTACCATTGGTATCAGAGAAAAGGTTTAGTTAAACTTTGGAAATTAGGATGCGAAAAAATTAGTGAGATCCCAAGAGATATTTCTAAGGTATGTCTAGAGATGTCCCTAAGGTTTAGAATAACTATAGGTTATAGTCCTAGAATTATGCTGAAGATCATGAATATCGTATGGTAAACCTAGTGTTTCATGGATTAAAGAATGTGTGATAAGTTAGACATCCCATAAGTGATTTTTATGATTATGTGGTTCCTTATTATTTTAACTGTTTCTTACACCTTGGTTTTTGGTTTTAGTCAATGGAGGGAACGAGAAGAAATTGGGTCAACATTGAATCCAATGAAAAAATTTGTGACTATGAGCAACAAAATTACATAATGCCTAGAAAGAAATATTTTGTGATTATGCCAAATTAGTCATCGTGATATAGGATTAACAAGGTAAACTTTAGGGGAATTCCTAATTCAAAAAATAAGAGGAAGATGGAATTTAATCATGTTCTCATGGTGAGGAGAATATAGAAATAAATATTGATATTTCTAAATAAGGGAATAAGAACCTTGATGAATACATCAAATTGAGGGGGAGATGTTATCTGTGTGGAGAGAAGGGTCAAAGAGTGACAAACTGTTATGGAGTTCAATGTATTATCTGTGGAGAACATGGGAATTACCCAACTCAATGACATGATCTAAGAGGTTACTTCTAAATCATAGAAGGAATTATTCCCTGAAAATAATTAAAGAGGATGGATTGAAGTGTTTATGTATTGGTATTCAAGAATAATGTTGTTGAGGTACTTTTATGGTATATTAGAATATCCATGTATTGGTCCATTGCAGTTTTCCATAAGAATATGGTACCGGTAACCATGAAAAGTGAATGAAATATTTTTGGAAAGCAGATGATATGCACACAATGAAGGGATAAGAATAAAATAATGTGATTGATAGTATTCATGAGATCATGATTGTGATGAGGACAAAGTGATATCATGGTTTGAGTATATAGAATTATTGGGATTTTGGTATGTGGAAAGAGTTAACTTTTATAGCATTCATGTTTTCACTAAGGTTCTATGGTAATACATTTTTTAAGAGAATACATGATTAAAGTAATCACATGTTTGGAACGTGACCAACAAGATATATCTTGTGATATATGAGGGATAAATGATGGTATTCACGTGCTTGTTATATGACCTTTTTAGTAATCATTCTCTTTATACTATGAGTTTGGAAAGAAGTATTTTGGATAATTATTAAGGTTGTAATGGATTAAGTTGAACATCAGAAAGTATTGTTTAAAGATAGAATTTTTTTTTCAATTTTATTTCTAGAATGTTATGATAGTATAGTTTAATAAAAAGGACAACTTTCCAAATGGGCGACAACCCGTCGTGTCGGATAGGGCTGCGGGAATCGAACCACAACCGAAGTGCAACATGCCTTAATCTTCTAACACTGGCCTACAGGATGTCCCTAGTTAGTAGAAATTAGTTTTATTTTATTAAGCGGTATGATCATTGAAGTATAAGTCCATTTTTGGAATCATTTACAATTAATCTCACCGTAGATGGACTTATGCATATTTAATAACATTTGCTAACTTTTTGAGATAGATGGAATAAACTATCATTCTATCGCATGATCTGCTAACAATTCAAGATGGACAAATTCAACTTCATTTCTTTAAATAAGAGATGAAGTTGTAATTGTTCATGGAATGACCAACGATGATATTACACTGAAATCAAGTAAGTATTTCTCCTTGTGAAAAAAATTCTCAACATTAGGGAAATGATCTTGAAAACTAAAAACGTTGTTCTAGTACCCTCATATTCGATGAATATGATGGTACCTTAGATCATCAGAAATTTATGTCTTTGTGATTGTTGGATTTTTCATAGCCATGTTCTCTACCACTCTTCATGAGAAGATGATGGTTATATTTCTCTTCCATATCCATATTTTCACCTCTGTTCTTCGATGTGGAAACCCAGTGATGAGTTAATTTGGGTTACCATTACGTTTCATACATCACTTTTTAAAATTACGTTTTAGTATTCCTTTTTACGATGTGGGTTTCAATGAATGAAACATTCAAGTAGTAAACGATTTATAACCCTGACGAATTTCGATGGCGAAATTCAATTTAAGGTGGTAGAATGTAACATCCTGAGATTTTATGAGATATATTACTTTTAATTTCTTTGATGTCTTCTATTGTACACTACACCAAGATTACCTTATACTATACGCAACATCGTATTAGATTGCAGTATACGCAACACTATTCTTGGCTCGTGTTACACACAATTTCAAGTTAGTTTTGTGGAAATTATTCTACACAACTTTAAGTATAGATTCTATTTGATGTATAAATGAAATAAGTTTTGATTATGTTATATGCAACACCAAATGGAGCTTTTACTACACGCAGCCCTGACTTGGATTTCATTACACGCAATCACGACATTCCTCGATATCTTTTGTAGGATGCAATACCAGGTTTCACTAAACAACGATATATTGTTATAATATTATTATGCACTATCTATTATGAATATTATTAACTAAATTTTGAATTTTATAACATTATTATTCATTCTACACATTTTCTAGAACATGGTATGAGAATAAAATAAATGTTTTGGGTAAAATAAGTATTTTTCCAAAAATGCAATTTTGCCACCTTTTGATGGCACACCCACTTTAAATCTTGTTTTTACATGTTTATAAGTTCAATTTGACAAAATAGAATTATTATTTGGAATCATGGTATAAAAATTTACTTCAGATAAAATTTTCATATTATTCTGATTACTTTCATATTTTAATGAATAGTAAAAACACGCTATAATTTAATTAAAAACAACTTTTTTCATCGTAATAATTTATATGGTAAAATTATGATAATGAATGGTTTTAAAGTATAAATATAATATAGTTTTACCATTAAATATAATTTATGTCATTATAATTTATTTTACATTGAATTCATAGGTAAAATCATTTCAATCTTTTGTAATGTTTTAACTTTTAAAACTCGTTTTCTTAACAAACGAGATTAATTTTAATTTAATTTCTGCAACTTCTGTGATTTGAATTTGGAAAAATGTATTATATATTTGGAATAAATAGGTCCAAATTATGTTAATAGGATATTTTTTATTTTTGGGCACTATGAATAGTAACAATGGTAAATTTTATTTACCATAGTTAAAGGTAAATAGAGTAATTAAGGGTAAATATAATATTATATAATTACTCTAACACTTGTTTTAATATAATTGGATGATTATATTTTGTCTTAAGGAATATTTGGGTCGAAATGGAATCCATTGTAACCCACTTGGATGTGATTAAGACCTTTAATTTATGTTATTTTAAAGAAAGTGAAATATGTCTCACTCAAACATTAATAATTAATGTATTTTTTATAAAAGGTTATACCTAATATAAATTCATTTATAAATACTCATTTGAAATCTAAAATGATTTTTTTGTTATGGTTATTTATTTGTAATTTTTAAGTGATATTTATTTACCTTAATAGTTTATACATTAATGATGCATAAATTATTTACTTAGTGAAAAATCAAAAATATAGTTTTTATTAATGTAATAATACCCATCCAAAGGCCCATAAACTTGACCAAAAACCTATTTGTCGAGTATATCTATACCATGAGTATCCCAGGGTCGACTTTGGGACTATTTGGTGCCATATAGAAGAGATTATGACATTTATATTATTTTATTTTTAATAATGTCAAAGTTGTCACCTTCATAACTTAATAAATATAACAATTTAAATGTTGTGATTTTAAGATGATAAGTTCTAGTAAAAGTATTATTATTAAAGGTAATAGATTTATCTTCATCATAAGATTTTATTTTTAATTTTTATGAAAAAATAAGTTTATTAAATAATTATACAAAAGTGTTATAGTAATTATTTTATTAAGATAAATATCAAATAAATGGTTTTAAAAATATTAAACTAAATATTATATGAACTATTTAATGTGCTCCACAAATTTTCTATATGAATATAACATGTTATTAATCAATTAAATATTTTTTATCGAACATATCTTCTCTGTGGACTTTATTTAAATTCAAATAATTAAATAGTGTCAAAATTGACAGTATTGATATTTAATAAAAACAACATATTATTAAATTGTTTAAAAATAAAAAACATATTTAAATATTACTAATTGAAAATTATATAGTCTAAAATGTAATAATGTATCTAATTATGGAAAATTAACAACACATAAGTAAGTATTTATAACAATTTAAAAATTATAATGGTATTACCACAAATAAATTTGAATAGGTTAAATAAGGATAAATCAAATTGATATGGTTTAAAATAAATTCCAAACATGTATAAATTTTATTGGTTGATTATATTACAACCCTATATCATCTCATCTTCAAATTTGAGTCATTTTGGATATTTTTAGGTGGGGTTTCAATTTATTATAAATTAATATTTCTTATGTTTCCAAATGTGCCCCGCTCCTCCTTTATAAAAGGGCACCTCCTCCCTCTCCCCCTCACACCACATTGAGCCTTCAATATTGGCCAACCCCTGCCAATTTCTCTTCCCCAATTCCTTAGAAACATACTAGCGGTCCTTGTATTCTTCAAATACCAACATTAGTGCACTAAGAGGAGGTTTAGAAGAGGCGCGTCGAATAAGAGGTAATATCCTTTACCGATTATTTCAAGTTCATTTCTTCTTATAATTACTCTTATTTTGTTGTTTCATAATAAATTAATAACATCAGTATCAATCATATACTGATATGTTATTATAAATATTAACCAACCCTATTTCACCTTCTATCCATCCTACAAAAAAGGAAATCACCGCGCGTGCGTACATACGGAATACCGTCTGCACGCCGTGGTGTAATCTGTTTTTCCACCACTACCTTACATGGATGGGTATAATGGTGTAAAGAATATATATGTATGGTAATTATAACATGATACTAATTCTTATATATTATATCATCCACTATAATTCCATTCAATAATTATGGGAACGATATCATCGCTCGTACGTACGTACGGATTACCGTCTCCACAACGCGATGAGATTCATTTTCCAAGTTAACCATTCAAGAGTGATTATAAAGTATATATATTAAATAATAATTAAATATATGAAATATTAATGATAATGGATTTATTTATATGTTATTTACTTACTTCTATTCAATTTAATAAGGAAACGAAAACAACATTCATGCGTACGTAGAACATACCGTCTCCATGCACGGTGCATTTCATTCCATTTATCAATATATTATATGATGAATATATATTATATATAAATCATGTTTTAAATTCTGGAAATATGTAATCATAATCTAAGTAATCATATGAATAATTACAAGTCAAAATGTGTACGATAAATGAAACAATTTTACCCAAAACGCTGCTTTAACATGGGATTGACAAAAGAACGGGTGATATAAAGTCATAAGTGAATCATGTATGAAATCATAAATTTTGTTATAGTTTTGTTACAATTTAATAATATGTTTAAACCCACTATACAGGAGTCTTGGACACATACGAAAGAAATTGGACATAAGGTAAGGGATAATTTTTCAAATATCATTTTCATCTGAGATTGCTTATACGTAAGTATTCACTGGGGTTATATTTTTCATCCATGTCCATATTTTTTTTTCATAAAGTGTTTAATATTATTCCATGTATGTTTAAAGTCATGTTTACCCCTCTTTTAATTTTTCATTTTGTTACGGAAGGAATCTTTCTTTTGATTACCATACGAGGAACTATTTGACTTTTCCGAGAAAAGTATGAGGAGAATGTTTTTTTAACTTATACGACATGAATGGATTTCTACGGTTTCATAACGCCTATTTTTCGTGAATATTACTCTAAAATATTTCATGATTATTTTCAAAAAAATCATTTTCTTTTAAAATTGAATGGCATTTTGTGAAATGAAAATGATTTTGAAGAATAAAGGATATTTTCTTCAAAATTCATTTCAGGTGTTTTGTCAGTACTATTTTCCATTAAAGATGACATTATTTAGTATGATTATGTTTCAAGTATAATTTCTATATTATTTCCATGGTTTTATTCTTATTATGATAAATTATATCCATTTTTTTATATGGATTATGTTATGATGGGTTGATATTTATGAAACCCATTTTATTATTTGGGTTATGATGAATGATTTATGTTTATTTTGTGGAAAATGTAAGAATGATTTCATTATGAGATTTGTGGGACATATATCTCCCTACAATGCATTGGGTAAAGATTTATATCTTATGAGATAGACATGGCTAGAATGGAAAGTGAATCCGGTTCAGTAGTACACGGCTAGAATGGAAAGTAAACCCGATTCAGTAATGGACATTGTCCACTATGATGGTCTTGGAAACAATGCCTTGGATACTATGGAAATAATATCATGTATTTAATGGTTTACCACAATTACATGTTTCATTCCCCAAGCTATTTTAGCATGTTTGATGTTCTATTATGATGTATACCTTATGTACTTCCATGTTTTATATCATTGCCCAAAATTTTGATGTTTAAACATTAAGTTAATGTTTTTAAATTAAAATGTATATGGTTTGTTTTATTTTCTCCATGCTTGTAACGCCCCGACCCCAGTTACCCAGAGTCGGTGCATTATTACATAACATTGGCATGATCACAAGAAAGATCAATTCTCAAAAGACCGATTGGTTTAGTAGCCTTGGAAACACTAGATATATTCATAAGTTTTACATTACATCATAAAACGAAAAACTACTACAAAACATATTGTCTCCATAATCCACACTCATATCCCCACATAATATCCCTGCAGGTCATTCATAACTTACTTCTTCACTTCCTGGGAAAAATAAAACATAGAAAAGGGGTGATCTCAAATGCCCAGTAAGGATAACAATATAGCGGAAACTTTCATAAATAAGAATAAACATTTAAGGCAATGTATAACTAAAACAAAAGCCTTTCAAACATGAACTTTCAACATGGTATGACATAAATAAAATGAAATAATGCCATTTACTTATTCACATGGATATTCTACTAATCGAATAATCACATGCAAAAATCAATAACCACTTTCATAATGTTGGAATGCATAATGCCAGACTATCATAACCACATAGTCAAGGCCTCGTGCCAAGACTACAAAGAAGATTTTGTAAAGGCCTTGTTCCAAGACACTAGTTTGTCTCATGAGACCTACCGATGCATCGAGGAGCTATAGCGGGCTCCACCCGTCACTTACTAAGTCCAATGCATTCTCATATGAAAAGGTTTAAACATAACATAAACATTCGTATTAAAAATAGCATACGAAATGCCAATAATTTCACCATAAACTATGAATGGTATAAAAATAGCACATCCACAGTCAAACATATCACAAAACCTTCAATACAATATAGAAGTTTTGTATCATAATAAATCAACTTCAAATAATCTTAAAATCCATCAAAGGATGTTGACATAGATGAAATCAAAATTCTTTTTAAAGAAATATCTCCTTTTATTTTGAAATCATTTAAGATCCATATAAAATAAAACATTTTCTTTGAAAATATTCTTATATGCTTGTAAGGAAAGATTTGAAGATTTTATAATGGCGGAAAATAACCGCACTCGCCGTATAAGTAAAAAAAACATTCTTACCCTAATTCTGTCGAAAAGGTTAAAAAGGAACTTGTTTTGAAAACGACGGAAAGATTCCTCTTAAGTCAAACAAGGGTATAAATGACTTTAACCCATATTCTTGTAAATAATAAAAATGTTTTGAAATACATTTTGAAGAAACATGGATGTGGATGATAAAGAGATCCCAGTAGATTATTACATATAAACAACCTCGGATAATGAAGAGATTGTGAAATAACCCTTACCAATTTGGTAACTTATGAAACATACAACCCATGAAATAGGTATCATACAATGAATATGTTAATACACATAAATTAGAGTGTATTACACAAAGAATATAATTATGGGCAGTACATATACCACACAAAAGGTGATGGTGGCAATATGGCATGAATCTCACGGGAATAAGGAGTGAGATGAAAACCCCTTACCTTGTACTTTTCCTTGGTTGGGGTAGGTTAACCTCCTGTATAATGGTGAAATAATTGTTATTAAATTATTCAATAATCATATACATTAATATGATATCATATATGATCTTCTAATATTGATTTTGATAATAATATCTTAGTATTATCGTTGTTTCGGGTGTTAACTTACTTGTTTTCTTTTATATGTTTTGTTATGTAAGACATGTTTGTAAAGGATAGGTTTTATATTATTCATATCCATAATGATATCAATTCCTTAAACATCATTTTTAAATCATCAAATGATAATTATACTTGAATGGATACGATGGAGAATGAATCTCATCGCGTTCGTGGAGACGGTAGTCCGTACGTACGCACGAGCGACAATATCATTCTTTTGATATTAAAATAATATATAAATGGATGGTATATCATATATACAGAATCATTAACATGTTATATTTATTATTTACATGAGTTACACATCATTATTATACCCATCCAAATAATATTATACTGAATAACAATTACACCACGACGTGGAGACGGTAAGCCGTACGTACGCACGTATGGTGACATGTTAATCAAAGGGTGGATAGAATACTGAATATGGTTGTACCATATTTATAATAACATCACAGTATATATATGATACTGGATTTATTATTTTAGAATGGTAACAATAAAGGAAGAATAAGTGGAAGAAGAAATGAACTTAGAAAAGGGTGGTGAAATCATTACCTCTTCTTCGGGTTCTTCCTTTTGATTTGATCAAAAGGGCTCCTTAGGTTGGA
Organism: Viscum album; assembly: GCA_963277665.1. Taxonomy (NCBI): domain Eukaryota; kingdom Viridiplantae; phylum Streptophyta; class Magnoliopsida; order Santalales; family Viscaceae; genus Viscum; species Viscum album. The sequence goes on along the minus strand of OY728155.1, from coordinate 1,480,845,853 downwards.
TTTTGGATCAAAATAAGGCCCCTAAGTTGTAGTGAGGGAAGTTGGGAGAGTATTTGGGCAGAGTTTGGCAGATCCAAAAGGCTTTGAAGGTGTGAAGAAATGAGAAGGAGGAGTGCCCTTTTATAAGAGGGGTGAGGGGCACCTTTGGAAAAGCTAGAGATATTAGTTTATAATAAATTCATAATATGTTTCAAATGGCTCCAAAGTTTACTATTCAAAGGTTAATGTGGGGATGGGTCGAAAAAAACTCAACCAATATAATTTATACAGGTTTGGGTACTTATATTAACCTCATCTTTAAGTATTAACTCTAAGTTAATTAGTTTCACTTTTACAATGTCTCTTTGTATTTTTATATAATATGGTTAATAAACTTACTATATACATCCAAGAGACCCCCAAGTGGTCCATTAATGATGAAACTATCATGATATAAGTATCTTGGCCGAACATTAGATTTTTAGGAATTTAATATCAATTAATAATATAATATTTGTTTTAAGAACTCTTTTAAGTCAATTTTGACACTATTCAATAGTTGATTTTTGTGAAACTCATAACAGATTGATTACTTCGAAAAAAGTCAATTAAATCAATAATAATATATTATATTATCCTAGAAAATTATTTTAATTCATTAAAAGTTTCATATTATATTTATTTGGGTATTTATAATATCAATTATTTTAATTTTTCACTATTATAGTAATTACTGCATCATCATTGTGTCATAAATAAAATAAATTCTTTAATGTCTAAAAATTATAAATAAAATATCATTATGTAGGCAATCTTTTTATCTTTCTAATGAATATTTATAATCTAAAATCCAACATATATAACCCTATGTAACAATTGTTTTTATAAAAGATATATGCTTGTGTCATTTTTGTATTCATTTTAACTTAATTAAAATAAAGTGTCATTATCACTTACAAGTGGATCCATGAGGTCCCAAAATCGACCCAAAGATGCCCATGGTCGACCATGTATCAACCAATAGGGTTAAGACACGTTTTAGGGTAATTTAGTATTATTATAATATTATTTTTTAACCCTTATTTACCGGATTTACCCTTAACCATGATAAATAAAATATTTACCGCAGTAATTATTCAAAATGTCTAAAAATAAAAGTTACCTATTTACACAATTTGAACATCCTGATTCCAAATATGGAATCCATTTTCCTAAATTCAAAACACAGAAGTGGCAGAAATTAATTTAAAATTAATTCCCGCTGTCAAAACAAAAAGCGTGTTTTTAAGAGATAATAACTATCAAAAGATTGACACTTGTTTATGTTCGGTTTAATTGTAAAATTATGTCCAATGAACAACATTATATTAAATGGTAAAAATATATTCTAAATATACTTTAAAACTACTAAAATTCATAATTTATCACTATTAATTATTTTGATTAAAAAAGTTGTTTTTAATTAAAATTTAGTAATTTTCACTATTCATCAAAATATGAAAGTTATCCGAAAAGTACCAAAATTTCACCTTAGGCTAAATTCGATATTCTGAATCCAAAAATGAAGTCCATTTTGAAATATAAAATATATATAATTTAAAAAATTAGGTATTACTATTCATAACGACTAGTTTGATTGGTTATGGTGTGTTAGAACTCGGTGTTGCGTACAACACACGCTATCACATTATTCAAAGAGAAGCATACCGTAGAAGCTTGGGGTGTTACATTCTACCCTCCTTCAATAAATTGTGTCCTCAAAATTTGAAATTGTTCTTCGAAAATAAAAGGTTGAAAATAGAAAATATATTTGTGGAAAAACCCCAATCGGAAATTGGGTTACTAAAATTTAGTCTTAATATGAGGAAAAGAGAAATGAAAGGGTTACCACCAAATTATGATCTCAATTAGGAGAACATTGGTGGTAATTAGAGACATATAATTGTAGGAAAAACTCAAATATTTATAGGTAGTGATTGAGGTCATCAATCACAAATAAGTGTAAAATTGAGGTCCTTAAATTCATCAATCTATGATGATTTGAAATACCATCGGTTCAACAAAACATTGGGTGTTAGGATAACACATTTTTGACATTTCAAAATATCTTAGTTGAAATCCCACATCGAAAAATGAATTAATGAGGCCTCTATTTAAAATAAAGAGTGGAAAGTATGAAGATTACCGAAAATAACACATACTAGGGTTCCATGTAGAAAAATATGGATATGGAAGAAAAATCTAACCATCAATTATCTGATGGAGAGTGGTAGAGAACATGGCTATGAAAAGGCCAAAAATCCCAAATCCATAAATTAGTGATGATTTAAGGAACCATCTAGGACAACATTTTTGTTCTAAGTTCTTTTTATTAATATTGAGGAATTTATTTATGAGATTGGCTAAGATCATAAGGAGATATACTTACTTTATTATTAGAGTTTTATCCATTAATAAATTTCTACCACAAACTCATCTTTCACTCTAAAAGGTAATAGAACGTAAAAAAATTTCTATTTATACTATTCGTATAGGGTTCCAAAATAAATGAATTTATAATTCATCTACCAGATCTTTTAAAAAAACTACATTATTTAATCCAGGACATCTCATGGGATAGTGGTAGGTGATACACCCTTGTCGCCTGTCGGTTGTGGGTTCAAGTCTCGCGGCCTTGCCGGTCGCGACGGGTTGCCGCCCGACCTCCGGGTTTTCCTTTTATGGCGATCCAAAATAATCCAAACTAGAACTATCCAAAATACTTCTGTCCAAACTCACAGTCCAACATTTATAAGGAAGGTAAACATAATATAGATCCTTTTTACCCCGTAATAGCATATGAATACCTTCATCATGTTTTACCATATTCCTTATTGATTACATTCATGTTCCCTTATTCCATATAGAATGATGGATATACTTCATTAATCCAAAAATGTTTTAAACCCCAAAAATGATGGAATAGACAAATCATTAATCAGCTTCAAGGTAGTCAAGAATATCCAATATAATTTATCCAAATCAATCATGTATTATTCTAAAATCACTACCTCGGTATCAGAACCATATTATGGTTTATCTTTCTCTCAAACATATATTTTCCAAAAAAATTAACCTTCTATTGAGTCACTTTTCTTTGTTCCACACAATCTCAAGTCCTTAATGAAATAGTACTGCAGTACAATCCTTATATACTCCATAATTATTATAACAAGTACATTATTGATACAACACTCAATTGACATAATCAACATAAGAACTCTAATCATTCCTCTTCATCTGTGGTAGTATCATTACTTGATTATTATCCAATAACATCATTTGCGGCATAGTCTGATGACTGGGACATAGGTTTGCGTAGTGTCCAAACTCCTTGTAAATGAAGCATTGTACATTTAAAACCATTTTCTTACCCTTGCAGTCACATACTTTGTGCCCTTTTCCTCCACACTTATAACAAACTCCCATTCCTTTCAGGCAAGTTCCAGGGTGTTTCTTTCCACAGTTACCACATATGGGAAAATTCTTCTTTTCCCTCTTCCCTTTATCCATCTTTCTCTCTTCCATCTTTTTCTTCTCTTGCTTCCCTTCAAATCCATAGGACTTAGTAAACTCTTTACTTATCTTATTAACACATGATATTATTTCTTCATATGATGATAATACATGGGAGACTATTTCTCTTATAAATTCTAGCTTAAGACCATGAAAGATATGATCCTTCCTTCTCTTTGGATCATGTGCATTTCTAGAGTTCTAATTCCTTCTACTGGGCGCCATTTCTAAACAATGGCATACACTAGATCAGTTTATGAATCAAAATACATAATCCCATACTTATAAAACACTTAACATAAATTGAATTATTTATGGATATAATCCATAATCATAAAAATGTCTTCTTTGAGGATGTATATACTCATAAACCCTTCATAATGGTTTGTAAAGAAAATGAGAATTATCCTAAGCATATCCCCCGGGAGTGTCGTAACCAAGAGTGCAGCAAGGCCCGTTGTCGTGCACCAGTTCCCATTCGAGTCTAGCTCAAAGCGGTGTTTTCGGGTTTTACCCCTAGGTACATCTGTGCCAGAGCCGCCTCTACCTTCTCGTATCCAGACAGGGATGTATTGCTCGGAAAACTCACAAAATCTCTACAATACCAAAATTCTAGGAAGTTCTTCTATACTAATCCTCAAAGTTCATCTTAGGTCTACGTGCTCTAACCAGAGTTTATCTAAATCTAGCTTCCAAGGTTTGTACTAAACTTCCTCTGATACCAACTGTAACGCCCCGACCCCAGTTACCCAGAGTCGGTGCATTATTACATAACATTGGCATGATCACAAGAAAGATCAAATCTTGAAAGACCGATTGGTTTAGTAGCCTTGGAAACACTAGATATATTCATAAGTTTAACATTACATCATAAAACGAAAAACTACTACAACAACATATTGTCTCCATAATCCACACTCATATCCCCACATAATATCCCTGCAGGTCATTCATAACTTACTTCTTCACTTCCTGGGAAAAATAAAACATAGAAAAGGGGTGAGCTCAAATGCCCAGTAAGGATAAAAATATAGCGGAAACTTTCATAAATAAGAATAAACATTTAAGGCAATGTATAACTAAAACAAAAGCCTTTCAAACATGAACTTTCAACATGGTATGGAATAAATAAAATGAAATAATTCCATTTACTTATTCACATGGATATTCTACTAATCGAATAATCACATGCAAAAATCAATAACCACTTTCATAATGTTGGAATGCATAATGCCAGACTATCATAACCACATAGTCAAGGCCTCGTGCCAAGACTACAAATAAGATTTTGTCAAGGCCTTGTTCCAAGACAATAGTTTGTCTCATGAGACCTACCGATGCATTGAGGAGCTATAGCGGGCTCCACCCGTCACTTACTAAGTCCAATGCATTCCCATATGAAAAGGTTTAAACATAACATAAACATTCGTATTAAAACTAGCATACGAAATGTCAATAATTTCACCATAAACTATGAATGGTATAAAAATAACACATCCACAGTCAAACATATCACAAAACCTTCAATACAATATAGAAGTTTTGTATCATAATAAATCAACTTCAAATAATCTTAAAATCCATCAAAGGATGTTGACATAGATGAAATCAAAATTCTTTTTAAAGAAATATCTCCTTTTATTTTTAAATCATTTAAGATCCATATAAAATAAAACATTTTCTTTGAAAATATTCTTATAAGCTTGTAAGTAAAGCTTTGAAGATTTTATAATGGCGGAAAATAACCGCACCCGCCGTATAAGTAAAAAAAACATTCTTACCTTAATTCTGTCGAAAAGGTTAAAAAGGAACTTGTTTTGAAAATGACGGAAAGATTCCTCTTAAGTCAAACAAGGGTATAAATGACTTTAACCCATATTCCTGTAAATAATAAAAATGTTTTGAAATACATTTTGAAGAAACATGGATGTGGATGATAAAGAGATCCCAGTAGATTATTACATATAAACAACCTCGGATAATGAAGAGATTATGAAATAACCCTTACCAATTTGGTAACTTATGAAACATACAACCCATGAAATAGGTATCATACAATGAATATGTAAATACACATAAATTAGAGTGTATTACACAAAGAATATAATTATGGGCAGTACATACACCACACAAAAGGTGATGGTGGCAATATGGCATGAATCTCACGGGAATAAGGAGTGAGATGAAAACCCCTTACATTGTACTTTTCCTTGGTTGGGGTAGGTTAACCTCCTGTATAATGGTGAAATAATTGTTATTAAATTATTCAATAATCATATAAATTAATATGATATCATATATGATCTTTTAATATTGATTTTGATAATAATATCTTAGTATTATCGTTGTTTCGGGTGTTAATTTACTTGTTTTCTTTTATATGTTTTGTTACGTAAGACATGTTTGTAAAGGATAGGTTTTATATTATTCATATCCAGAATGATATCAAGTCCTTAAACATCATTTTTAAATCATCAAATGATAATTATACTTGAATGGATATGATGGAGAATGAATCTCATCGCGTTCGTGGAGACGGTAGTCCGTACGTATGCACGAGCGACAATATCATTCTTTTGATATTAAAATAATATATAAATGGATGGTATATCATATATACAGAATCATTAACATGTTATATTTATTATTTACATGAGTTACACATCATTATTATACCCATCCAAATAATATTATACTGAATAAAAATATAATATAGAAATAATATATTTAAAAATATAATGTTTTTAATATAATACCTATAAAAAATAAATAATATATAAAAAAATAAATAAATAAAGCAAATCAGACACGGAATATGAATAATATATCTAAAAATTAAACAAAAATTATAAATATGTATAGAAAAATTTGATAAAAAACAATCAAATAATCATTTCTTTATAAACATTTATATAAGAAAACAAAAACTATTCTAAATTGAGTAACATTGGAACTTATAAAAATTTATATAAACATGTAATCATGTAAAATTGTCAACATTTATAAAAAAATATTAATTTATAAAAATATATATAAAAATTTTCTAATGTATAATTATAGGAAACTAAATAAAATATATACTTATATAAATTTATTCAAAAAAAAATATACAGTATAAACAAAAATATAACATAATAAATAAATAAAACACATATATCAACAATAACTTTATGAATACAATTTATGACGTGGAAAAAATTCAGTAAATCTTCCAAACGTATAAAATAAATTTTAATTCATAAACATGACATCTGGGTAGTATATCCTTGATAAAGAGAGGAAATAAATTACAGATTTGTTATAAAGGAGGTGTGAATATAAAAATAAAGACCAATGGAAAATTATGGTGGAACTCAGATAGGAAATGAGAAGCATAAATGAGGTAAGTAGAATGGTTTCAAGGGAAGTGGATTGAGGTCAAAGTAGATGAAACACGACTATGGGAGGATTAATGTTAAGAAATGTAAGGGAATATAGAAATAGAAAAGGATAAAGGGCACTACAAGCCCCAAAACAGAAGGTTTCATGAAATCGTTCATCAATGGATTGAAAAGAAATGAAAGAAACATGTGTTTTAGTTTTTTAAAAGTTTTCAACATTAATAATAAAATAACAAATGTTAAAGGTGAAATTTAATGTCTTTTATAATATAAATAATTTTAATAGACTTGGGGTTTAATGTCATTTATACAATAACAAATGTGAAATGTCACATTTAAGAGTTATTATTATATAACTGAGGCTAAAACACATATTGAAATAGTTTACATCCATTGTATAAACAAATAATGATAAAAACAAACTTTAAGGGGTTTTAATAATTATTATTAATATAATCAAGGTTATTTTTTTAAAAAAATAGGTTATTTAATTACTAAGGTTAAAACACTGTTGTGCTATTTACTTTTTCTACAAGTGAAACTCTCCATCCATGTGTTTTTTTACTAAGAATTGATGTTTTTTTAAAATATGATTATATTGAATCATTATTAATGTTATAAATATATTTAATTATAATTATAATGTAAATATTTATTATATTCATGTAATATATATATATGTATGTATGTACTAATTATACAACTTAACGTGAAGCTATAAAAAATTAAATTTTAATCTATTTTGTAAATTCATGTGATATTAACATGTCAATATAATAATATTTATTATTGGTTATCTATGAACCTAGTTATTAGTGGATATATATAAACCAATTATAATCAATTCATGATCATTTCAAATGTAAACTTTCAACATTAAATCAGGTAAAAGGATATTTTTTACTATATTTTATGAAATATGTACAATTATAAAGAAAAGAACACACTCATGCATCTGGGATTCTTGTACCAGAGATCTCCCCAACAACTCCATAGAGACACAACCACTAGGCTACTCCCATAGTGCAAGGAAATTTTTTTTCGTAATTTTTTAGTAAAATAACAGTACTTCAGGAATGTGAAAAAGGGTGTTGGAGTTTATCAAAAGATTTTTGATAATCAATAAATAATTATTTTTTAACTGATAAAAGTTGAAAATTTATAAATATTTTATTCCATGTTGATAAATGTAAAATTTATCAGAGAGGGTAATATAACTGATAAAATATATATCTGTTTATTTTATGAAAAATATTTACTTATTCTAATGGTAATAAAATATTTTTAACATTAATTTATAAAGGAATTAATTAATTAAACTCATAAAATTTTAGAAATTATAATATAATAATTTGAGTGCCTCAGTGGTTCATGTAGTCACATTAAGAGGGGTTGAATTAGGTGGGGCCAAAATTTACCAAATTAATCCAAATTAAACTTTTACCCCAATTTACGTTGTATTAACCTATGTATTAGATATAATATATGGATTCTATTATGAATTCCTAAACACTGTTACAACATGAAAAATAATAAAATACGAATAAAAATTAGCACACATGATTTTTGAAAGGTTTATCCACAATGTAAGATCCTAACCCTTACCATGCTTGGTTATTATCTATAGACACAAATTTTCCATGAGTATTTTATTTATCAGTTATAAGTGGTTTGGGATGTTATTATCCTTATCCGATAGGATCATTATATAACTTAATTGAATATCCACCATAAAACATTGGTGAATTATTACTACCTCCTAATGGACTCATTATATTGGATCATGCCAATATTCAATATACTCCATGAACCAAAAAAAAATCTTTTACTACAAACTTATCATCTGCTAAAACATCTTTCACATTAGACTTGTTCCATTATTTTGGTAACTTAACTTTAGATCACTCACTTTTTCCAAGAAAATCAATGTCCAAAATTTCTGTGGGTTATGCCTAAATTTAGTCTAGATCTATATCTTATAATGTCCATGACTTTATATATCTATGTAGTATTTTAAATGTGATGATTTAGATTCTAGACTATTTGGTACTACTGTAATTCTATTAAATACAGGCTAGTAATCTATTTTATTTTATTTTCTACTCGATAACATTGATGGTAACTCCATCTCATTTTTCTGGATCTAAATGACCACTATTATTTATTGACTCAAATTTTCCTGAAAATTATAGAGGCATATTGTACATAAACTCTAAGACTTCCACTATTTTATATTTCTTGTCAATCAATTTAATTATATCTAAAAATATAAAATATATAATTTTTCATATCCTCTATTGAACTCGAAATTAAAATTATTAAATTAATATATAAATCTTGTCTAGAATAAAACAATTCCCTTCATGAATTTCAAAAATTTCAACATCCACCATAGTATCATCATAATGAACATTGAATTCAAAACATATTCATATGAAAGTTCTAAAGAATATTCCATTCCATTATTTTTTGACTCTTTATCATCAATATTTACCTCTAGCTCAATACCAATCAACTTTAGCCTATTAATCATTGAGTATTCTCTAAAAAATGTTTTAAGTCTCTTATATTCGTTATTAATCACTCCAACCCATTAAAACTATGAATTTTGTTTTTAATATATCGACCGACTTATCATCTGATCGTATTATCATTAAATATTACAATCAACTTAAATATTGATATTCTTTATTAGATGATAATCATATATTTTTGTACAAAAAATATCACCTCACACAACATATAACCAATTATTATACTAATATTTTAAATAAATTTTCTTTTAATTACCCTATCATTTAATCTCCATATCTTCTTCTCATCTAGGCTCTATTAACTTCCACATTTCTTTATCTTTATGTCCATTCAATTGGAACTTCATTTCACTAACACAGTGGATTTAGATAAACCAATGTCTATCATCTTTAGGTACTATCTCATAATTCTCTATTTCTATTAGAATCACCTTTTGTACATGATCCATAATATCATCAATAACTCTCTATGCATCATCCTCTAGCTCCACCTTTTGAATATTATAGAGTTCAACTCTCTAATAAACCCAAATTTTCCATTTAAATGAAAATTCAACCTTCTCCGAACTTCAAATATGTGAATCAATTAAAAATATAGTAAAATACTTGTTAATCCTCCGTGAGAGTTCATCAACTCTCCTCCTCCATCAAGTTCCACCAAGGTATTTTTCTATAGTAGATTCAACATGGTAATTTTTTATGCTTAAAAATTATATTCATAATGTATATTGTCATTTATTTTAGAAAATTAAACTAAGTACATTCCAAATATCATATATATATTTTTTAATATTGTACTTGACAATATAAAATTCTACCCTAATTCAATTTCAACATACACTCCTTGGACTATTTTATTTTTAATTCATTCTATCCGGACCTCTTCTTTTAGATGCACATATCCTGCATCCATGAATTTTCTTCTCATAGTATCTATACCTTCAGTATAACTTTTGAGTAACTTATCCTCTATATTTTAACTTTGAACTCAATACACACATAATTAATCCAAAAATAAATAAAATATTCAATCTAACTTTTAGACGGCTTCTACGACATGCCTTGAGGCTATTATAGATTATTCATTACACAATAATCATTAATGTCAAGGATTCACACATAAGATCAGTTCAACAATCACCAGATATTTCACATCAATTAATTACACCAACACGCTATCTCTTATATTGTTTGAGTAAATAATTACAACAGATTGGGTTTGTATCTTTTGGGTATAATTCTATGTTCTGCATGAATTCCAATGTGTTAATATATATTGCTCTCACTTCTAGCATACCTTTAGGTAGTGAATCATTATTTTATCTCATTTATTAGTAACTCATTTAATTTTAAAAATAATAAAAACACTAATTGAAAAAAAATACAATAACTCATCATTATAGCCCAGGGGGATCTTCAATATCCCTATTGTTATTTTTTATCTACACCAAATTCTCATTAAATTTAATGAGTTCTTGTCCCCCTTATTGATAATAAATTCTATGTTTTTCTCATCTACCCCTTATTCACATGTCCATTTGGGAGAGGGGGGAAATTATCATCTCAGCCTTTATCACTTCTATTTTTCTCCAATTTCATTCCTTTGAATTGAAAGTAATACTTTAATTTTATGATATAATGGTGACATCTATTTACATAATTAAATAAGTAATAGTTTAACTAAATATAAATGTACATGATACATGATTGGTGTAGAAAACATCTATGAATAAATTAAACATCCAATCCATTAAAACATAACTCAACATTTGATACAAGTTCAGAAAATTTCTTTCATGGGTTGTATAAAATCTTTCTATATATCTTATTTCTAGCATCCATCTCAATAAATAAATTAGAAATATTCAACTGAGAAAAAGTTTACTACCCGATTTTCAAGACATTTTTTATTTTTCATCAAAAGTTAAAACTCTCTCCCATAATCTTAGAATTGATTTTTATATAATAATATGAGAAAAGATCAATGAATTTAAGAATGGAAGTCTCTTGAATCTCTATCATTTCAATATATGAATACTCATCATCATTATCATTAAGATATTTTCAATCCAGTACACTTTCATCTAAAACTATTATTTTGTGACCATAAAATATTAGGTTTTATAGGATTTAACTATTCATCTTTTTCATCTTCAACTTTTCATATTTCTAGAATAATTACCTCCAACTTTATTCTCCCTAAATGGAAAAACAACATCTTCATTTTTTATTACAGTTGATATCAATTTAAGTGTACCACTAAGGCACCACACTTTCGATCAATGAACAATACCCTATAATGGATATCATCTAGAATACTTGTGATACCCCAGACCCACCCTCCTAAATATTGTCTGTATAGACACATAATTTACATAATTTCGTTGATACTAGCTACAAAATCCTTGATATTACCATCGATAATAAAAAAATATAGTTCCATTATTTTATTTGTTTCAACTAAATAATTTTTCATATTTATAAATTTAAATAATTTTTTTAAAAAATAAACTAGTAAATCCCATGTTCTTTGTATCGAATCTACAATTTCCAATTATATAAGAAACTACTTATGTCATGTAAAATCTTCAACATATCCCACAAATTCTTTCATACATGTTTTACTTATAATATGTTTCTCTAAAACTTAGGGGAATTGGAAACATGACAAGGGATGATATGAAACAGGTGGTAAGGGAAAAAAATAACTGAATAAATAATGGAATATACATGGAATAAACATTATGTTTATAATAGATAAACAACATAAATCCATAATCAACAAGAAGCTAAAATCATGACATATCCATGATAATAAATGAAACTATTGATAACAATAATACTCATATCATACTAATGGAATGAATAATGCTGGACATCAAAAACCTGTTGTCAGGGACTTTTGCTGAGACACTTCACCTATCATCAAGACTGTGAGATTACACAGCCCTGATTCAATAATCATATTGAGAGGGAGGGAGTGATTTAGTGATATCTTTTTTGTTTATTTTTCCTGACTTAATTTTTCTTTCCTCCTGCTAAATAATTATTTTTTGTTGAAAAAAAATAAATCACATAACCACAAGAACAAGAGAATTTATAAAGTTTATTACTCAACAAGAGTAGCTAGTCCTTGGTATGGTCTGTGAATAATCCAATTACACACTATCCAGTAGAAAAATATCATTTCAAGTGGAATAAAATGAGTAGGATATGCCTTTATAGTCATGTATAACTATACTCAATACAATAGTTCATGTGATTCATGTAGAATAGAGATGAAATATAATGTTTTTGTAACAAAAATTTTATGATTATTCTTGATCAAAATTCAAAAATATGATCTTTGAAAACAATTATTCACATTATTACCCAAAAGCTGGTAAGAATTTCTTAGACATTGTAATGATACTCAGTTTGATTTCTTAGACTAATTCCCAAGTCCGATTGCTCAATACAAAAAATATAACTCTCTTAGAATACCGCTGAATCAATTCTGAGCTTATTATTCTTTAATATTTAAATATCATTTCAATTTTCTTAGTCTGATTATTCTTCCCAATATGATAACCATCTGAATACGGTCTACCTGTTCTTCTTCTTCTTTTTCATATTCTTCTTTAGTCATATAAACATAATCAAGTAAGATGAATCTGGAAACATAATATGGTGTAAAATGTGGAGATTATCTCCCCTCTTTTAAAAATGATGAAATTCATAGAATATACAAAGTACTCTCCTCATATTTAAAAGATCACAAGAATGGTTTAAGAGGGATCCTAAAAAGGTTTTCTAGATTTACCAAAACTCTTGATGCTTTAAACATTCTTCAATATTAGATATTTATTTGTATCATTCAATTCTTCTTGAAATATAGATCTTTATTTAACTCATTAACTTCCCCTTAGAATTTAGATCTTCTCTTGAATTTATACCCCGTTAGTATATCTAGAAAATATTTAATCAGATTTTGATTTTTCATTCCAATTTTGCCATTAATATCTTCCATTATGATGGTCATCTAGATTTATTTACCCAATTGTAAATATAGAACTTAATACTTCTTAACAAACTTAAGTATGATTCTAATTTTGATTTCCAAACATGATTTCTTCATTATAATAAAGGCCTTCAGTCACTATAATTCTATTTAATTCCTTTCAATCTAATCAAGACTAAAAATATTTCATTACATTTCTCTTGACCGAATGTAAGAAGGAAAACATATGTCTTCTAATTATGATTCCTCAGACCCAAATTTTATTTCTTTCAAGAAAAACTTTTCCATCCTTCAAAGAAATTTGAATATGATGATCTGAGATGATAAATATTTTAATTTGATGACTTCCTCCTTCAAAAAACCTTTTATTGTAATAAAGACATCATTTATGACTTTTATTTCAATGAAGATTAGATTTATCATCAAATGAATTACCGTAAAATGTATTGTAACTTCCTTATATTCCAGTATATACATTCTTTCCAATAAAATATGAATACAATTAGAAACATATTTTCTCCCCCTTTCCATTATAAAGATTACATCACAAGTTATCCAAATAACCTATGATATTTGTGAAATGAAAATCCTAAATGTATCATCATATTATATATCAGATCCATGAGGAATTTGATTCACTTACTCATTATGATCAAAACCTCATTATAGACCCAAGGTGAGTCCGATGAGCCTTTTCTTCTAGAAAACATCTACTTAATATGGTGGAATTTCTCAAGAAATGTGATTCTGGTTTTCTAAATATGAATGTCAGTCCAATTTTCACAAAAAAAAGTGAGGTGGTTTCTAATCTATTTATGTTTCTATGAAAAAAACACAATACCTAAATATGATTATCTTACTTATCATCTTAGTCCTAACAATATCCCCCTTTGTATTTAATTATCAACCAAGATTCATAAATCATTGAACTTTTTAACCTTATGATATTGATTAATTATCATCAATTTTATGTCTGTGTGATAAAACTAATTGTATTAAGCAAGAATTGTTGATAGCAGGTCTATGCTATCCAAAAGTAATGAATTATGAAACCTACTCATCTTCTCTTCCTCATTTTCTTCCTCAGATTTCTTCCTTATCTTACTTATTTAACCTTTCTTCCCCATCATTTCTCCACTTATAAAACTTCCCTAGAATACAAAAATAATGTTTCATACAACCACTCCCAAAAATAGTTAGAATAGTTCAAACACTTAAAATATGGAATCACAACATACACACAACTTCACATTTATTCATGCTTCCGTAAGGATGGATTTATGAAACAATTATCCCCCATGACAGCACTATCCAAAGGTAATATGAGAGTGGGAAAAAACAAAAACATATTCCTTGATGAGAATGAGTTTGGATTCTCATGTTAAACCTCAATTTTTAATAAGGTTCTTTTGGTAATGGTTTTGTGAATATGTCAACAACTTGTTCTGATGTTGGAATATAATCCAGCTTCAATTCAATCTTCTCCACATTCTCTTTAATGAAGTGGTAATTTAGGTCAAAATATTTTGAATGATAATGTTGTACCTAATTCCTTGTAAGGTTGATTGTACTTTGATTATCACATCCCATGAAAAAGGGTAAATTTACTTCAACATGTAAGTCTTCCAATAGAGTTTTCATCCATATATATTTGGTAGAATCTTGAGTAGAAATAACATACTCATCTTCATCCATTCTAAGGGTTACTAAATTTTGTTCCTTTTCTTTCCAAGCGACACAAATTTACCCCATAAAGAAAAGTCCACCATATTTATATATTAAAAAATAAACATTTCTTGCCTAATAAGCATATGAATACCCAAAACAAGTTAATAATTTCTGAGCTATCATACCTGATTCTAAAAAAAATTTGTGCCTTTGATATATCTGAGAATTAATTTTCTATAAATTAAATGTGATTCTTTTTGGAGCACTATGAAATCTTTCAGATAATGTAACAACATAAACAACGTTGGGTCTTGAGGTAGTCAAATATAACAAACTTACAATTATCTTCCAAAACTCTTTCTTATAAAATTTCATGCCTTCTCTATATTTAGAAAACATGGTTCCCACTAAAATTTTTGTGGAAAATAGTTTTGAATTTTCTATGAAAAACTTATTAATAAATTCCTTTGAATACTTTTCTTGAGAAATAAAAATGTGTTTCTTGTTTTTTTAAGAATTTCGACCCAAGAAAATATTTCTTTTCCCCCAACAAGGACACATCAAACAACATTTTCATTTATTTAGAAAATATTTCATATGTGCTTTCATCATTACCAAAAAATACAATGTCATCAATATAAACAATTATTATAAGGGAAAACTATTGACTATATTTAATTTAAAGATTTCTATCGACTCTTCCTTTCATAAAATTCATCTTCCTTGAGTAAGTATCCAATTTAGTATACAATGCTTTTAGAGCTTGTTTTAGCTCATAAAAGGATCTCATCAACTTACACACATAACTTTCATCTTTCCCAAAAACAAATCCAAAAGGTTTTTTAATGTAATCTTCTTCATCAAGATCCCCATTTGGAAATGTTGACATCACATCCATTTGAAATTTTTTAAAACATAGTATTACTGTAATAGAAAGAAATAAACTAATTGTTTCTAACCTTTCCACCAGAGAAAAGGTCTCATCAAAATCAACACATTGAATTTGTGATAAAATTTTCACACTAATATTATTTTTTTACTTATCAATTCACTATATTCATTTAGATTCTCTAGAAAAACCACTTTTTAACCATAAATTTTTTATTATCCGGCTTGGGTAAGAGTTCCCAAGTATTGTTCTTTTCAATCTGATCAAGATCTCCATTCACAGCATGAACCAATTCTGGATGTTCAAAAGCACAATTCACATATTATGGTTCGATTTTTGAATACAAAGAATCATGTGTAATGTTTTTTAAAGTTCTTATTGTTTGAACCATTTGATGTTGATCAACAGTAATGATATGAGCCTCTATTATCTTCCTATGCCTCAGATGAGTTATTTGAGTTTCATCCTCATCAGATGAAATATCTAAGTCAGATTCTTCTTCTTGAGTTGGATTACCACTATCGACATCCTTATCAGAATTGTTAACAAAAAGTTTCTTATCCTGATCTACTTCCTTATCAGTATAAGCCTCTTTATCTTCCTCAAAATTTTCAAGAAATTTCTGATCAATATAAACAATTATTCTTATTGTATATTTTTTGAATAATCTATATCCTCTTCCTTCTAGAGGAAATGCATGAAAGATTCTATCTTCAGCGTTCTGCTCAAACCTTCCAAGGATTCCAACTTTCTTCTTTATAATGCATGGACTCCTAAAAACTCTCATATGTTTCAAACATGAATTTTTGTCATAAAAATTTTCATATGGTTTCATATATGTAGTTGGATTTTAGAAACATAGGTTTTGATTATATATAGTAGTACTCATGGGGTTCCTCTAAAAGTAATGAGAAATACAATGTTCAAGTAAAATAGTTCTCCTCATTTGATCCAGACTTATATTCATTCTTTCAGCAACCCATTTTGTGGGGTGTGTATGGTGAACATAACTCATTACAAATTCCATTTTTCTCAATATAACTTTGAAATTATTCATTCTTATACTCCCCACCATCATCAGTTCTCAACTTATTCACTGTATACTCACATTTCATCTCATATTTCCTCCAAAAACTTTTAAACATTTTTAGTGCATCTAACTTATGTTTCATATACATAACACATGTAATGTGAGTAATGTCATAAATGGAATTTATGAAGTTCTTATATCTATTAGTTGATTTCTTTCTCATTGGGCCACAAATATTGGAATGAATAAGTTCAAAGGGTTGTTTTGAACGAACTACAACTCTCTTTTATACTGAATTTTTAATTTTTCATTTCTAACAAATGGTGAAATACCAATATCTTCTTCTTAACATATCATCAATGTTATAGATGCTATCACATTTTTATATCTTTATCATGTTTCTATGATACATGTTTTCGAAAATTTTATTCCACAAATAATTTTAATTCACCATACCCAAGTAACAAGACTTTTGTATTTCACCAACTTGAAATAAGTTTCATATTGTATTTTGGCATCTTTTTACAATTTTGACATATTCTTAACTATTCCAAAAACCCCATGTTTAATAAAGATAAATTATTTACCCTCATTAATTTTTTTTAAAACACTCAGCATGTTGGGTTTCATCCCATCAACATATAAATATTTCATAGATTTCATATTTTCTTTCCCAATGATGGATGATCCAACACCTTTGATTCATAGAGATTCCTCAATTCAAACTGCCACCATTCATTATTTTATGTCTTTATAATTATTAAAAATCTTTAATCCTCATATTACATGAGAAGAATACACACTATTAATAATCCAATGTCATTCTCTTTTTTTAGCTCTCAAAGTAGTTTCAATAACAAGATCATTTTCTTCTCACTTTTCATTATTTACCTCAAGATTTTGAGAATTATTAAGAAACAATTATTGTGCTGGTAAAAATACAGGAAAATACTTAGCAATATTTCCATGTTGCTTAAATATTTTACGAATAGTTTCTAGGGGTTGTTACCTATTCTCAACTTTCAGACCAACCTTTTTAGGTTTCTTCCAAACTAACTTCTCAGAAGTCTTATTTTGAGAGGATTGACTCCCCCTCAAACCATTTATTCCATAACCACGGAATATTAGTAATTTTGTTGGTTAAAAAAATAATTTTTTTTTTCTAGATCTACCACAATACTATAATTATCCATAGAAATAATATTTTCTTCTAAAACTTTTGGATTGACCGACATTGTGAGTATGTTTCTAAAAAATCATATAAACAGAACTTTATTAACTTCCAACCATTCTTTTTTCTACCAAAATATTCATTCTCAGACTAATTTTCTTTTCATACTTATAAGAACCCGAAGATATAGGAACATTTCCATATTCAGAATTTTTAGAAACATTTTTAGACTTAGAGTTTTTAGAAAATTTTGATTTTTCAACTTTGTTAACTTTGGGAACATACATAACCTTCCCAGCTTTATTAATCTCTGAAAAAGTCCATCTTTCTTCTAAAACATTTAAGTTCACCCTTTTTCATCCTTATCTGGTTTATCCTTACCAAAAATTTCACCAACATCTGAGATATATTTTTTGAAACTTGTATCCCTCTGGTCTTCTTTATAATGTTTTTGTTGGACATGTTATAGATCTTCATCCTTTTTTACATCATATTTAATTACAGTTTTTAATTAAAATTCTTTTATTCCTCAAGGTATTTCTTTAAATCATAAATATCTTATGTAATCTTGAATTTATATTCAGGAAAACCTTATTGAATACTTGTTGAATAGTTTTTATTATTCAATTTCATGATTTATTTCTCTTTCCTTCCAATATTTCTCAAACAGTCTTCTAATTATTAATTAATATAAAATTATATTTGTGTTTATTCTTATTATATAGAACTACTTCTTCCAAACACTTCATTATTCACTATTTTAATAAAATTATTCTCTCTATGATTTTGAAAAGATTTTTCATATTCAGGTTCAATTTCTTATTCATCATCATCTTTAGGTAAGAAACTTCTTCTCTTGGATTTGAATATTTTTTTATATTTTCATAAAGAAAATTATTTATACTTATCACCATATTTCATCCATGAACTTCTTGATATTCTTTATTTTTGATCACTATTCACTTATTTCTTTCTTTGAGGAAAATTTTCCCCAATGTTCCTAACGACTCCACATTTAACAAAATTCAAGGGAAGTTTACCTTTATATTTACCTGAAACCTTTCTCATATTAAAAAAAAGGATAAAAATTCATCAAGGTTTTTACATACCTCATTTTTGGAGTCAGAGTCAGCAACATCATATTCCTTAGGAACCTTCTTAGACTTTTCCTTCTTAGAAGCGTTGAAAAAAATTTCTATATCATCTTTTGTTTTCCCCTGATAACATTTTCCCTTTTCATTTCATAATTAATGATATTACTATGAGGATAATCAAGATATAGAGTTTCAAGATCCATATGATCTAATGAAGAGACTTTATCATCAAACGTTTCTGGAGTAATTCTTAAGATATTTTTAAAAACTATGTAATATTATAACTTTTTACCAAGAAATATATTAGTGCTAACAATGTTATTCACCATTGTAAAGAATTCCCGAACATATTCATACTCACTAATTTTTAGATATTTATAGTTCAACCTATAGTTTTTATTTTTTCCTTCTTCAAAATTTTATTGACTTTGTAAATGTTTTTTAACATGTCCCAAATATAATTGAAAGTGGAAACACCTTTCAATTTTAAAAACACACTTTCAAAAATTAATGAGAGAAAATCATTTTTATCTCTTCCATCATTCTATATATTTTCTTATAGACGTGTGTTAGAGGTACATTGTCATCAATTATAGGAAATCCATCTTTTGTAACTTTAATAACATCATAAAAATAATACATAAGATAAGGCATCATTCTATCATTATAGTTAGGATATTTCTTTCCATAAAATATTGGAATCCACATAATATAAAATCAATTAATATTCCTCATCAAAACTACTCTTCAAAACTTCAGTGAATAATAAATGAATGGATCATGGCTCTGATACCAATTGAGATTACCCATCCAGGATTCAAATATCACTATGAGGGGGAGGGGGTGAATTAGTGATAACTTTATCATTTAAGTTTCCTTAATTTAGAAATAACCTTTGTCTTCTAATAAATATATATTTAACTACTAAAAAATTCAAAAAAATCCATTGGAACACAAGAATTTACAAGGTTCACTGCTCAACAGGAGTAGATAGTCCTTGGTATGGTTTGGAAATTATCTAATACCACACAATTCACAAGAAAACGATTTTTTTTGGAATGAAATGAGTATGATACTCCATTAAAATCACATATAACTATGATAAACATAGTATTCCATGTTCTTCATGTAGCACGATGATGTAATAAAAAGTTTTTATAAAAAAAGTTTTACGATGCTTCTTGATAAACTATCACAAGTATGATATTTCATAAAAAATAATCACTTTCTCACTGAGAAGCTAGTAAGAACTTATTGGACATTGTAATGATACTTAGTATGATTCCCAAGTGAAATTTATCAATATAGAAGATAAAAAAATATTAGAATACCACATAAATAAAATTTAGCTTCTTCTTCTCCAGTCCAGAAATTGTAATAACAATATCCTAGTATGATTATCAAGCATAATATGATAACTAGATAGACATGATCAATATATTCTTATTCTTATTCTTCTTATATCAGATAAAATTATTCAAGTAAGCTCAATATGGAAACTTATTCTTGCTAGAAATGCAGAGATTCTATCTCCTCTTTCATGAATGATGCAGGTCATATAATACACAAAGTACTATCTTCATATTTATAGGCCCACAAGAATGTTTTAAGATGGATATTGAAATTTTTCTCCCACTTTACCAAAAATCCCAAATATTTAAACATCCTTTAATCTCGTATCTTTATTAGAATAATTAAATTCCCCTTGAAATTCATATCTTTCTTTGACTCATTAAATTCCCATTGAAATTCAGATCCTCTCTTTACTTCATCTTCCTTCAGTTTTTCTAACAAAGCCTCAATCTAATTCAGATTTTCTAAATATAATACTCCATTATAACAGTCATCATGATTTCATGATCCACTTGTTAATCTAGAACATAAGACTTGTTAATAAACATCATTCTAATTTTAATTCTGATTTTTGAACATGATTTCATCATTCTGATAGAGGAATTTGGTCACTCATATTTTCTTGAATTCCATTCAAACAAATTAGAACTAAAGATATTACATTATGTTTCCCTGCACCAAATGAAAGAAAGAAAGAATTTGACTTATCATTAAGATTATTTGGACACAAATTTTATTCTAATCAAGAAAACCTTCTCAGCCTTCAAATAAATATGACTTTTATGATCTCAGATCAGAAAGATATTACTTTCACAACATTCTTCTTACGCAAAATTTTTCATGTAAACATGAATTCCTTATTGACTTTAATTACATTGAAGATCAGATTTTGAATCATATGACTTATGAGGGAAGGTATTGTAACTTCTCTATCTTCCAGTAACAAATTTCTTTTTAATCAAACATGAATATGATTGGAGGTACCTTTCCTCCCACTTTTGTTCATATGTATTTTATCACAAGTTCTCAAAAAAACTATTGATATTTTTGAAATAAAAACCAGTAAAGCATAATTATATTCTTTAAGGATCCATGATGAATCTTATTATCTTCCAAATTATGATTATAAACTCATTTCATACCCAAGGTGAGTTGGATGTGCCTTTTCTTCTAGAAAAAATCTTCTCAATATGATGGACATTACAAATCAATGTGAGTCTGATTTTCAAAATTTGACGGTCTGTTTAATTTTCAACAAAAAAGAGAGAGGTTATTTCTTCTTCTTTTATATTTCATAGAAAATAACAGATGATACCTGAATATGATTATGTTGCTTATCATCTTGGTCCTAACATAACGTAGTCAGGAACTCATGAAATCTAGGATTTATAACTAGATAATATCATATTCTGGGAAGAGGTATACACCAAAACCCAACCAGTTTTATCTCATGATACAAGTCGATGCATCAAGGGGATATTCAATGTTAGGCCCACTGATAAATTTTTTATGTATATTTCATTGAATATGATAGAAATTTAATAAAAAATACCTCATAAAATATTCCTATAATTATTTCTATACAAAATGATAATATTTCCAACCATTCCAATAAAAATTATACCCTGATCATAACCAATATGAAGGAAAAAGTTTTATGGCTAAAAATGATAATATTCTTCAGTATTGAAATAATAATATATGTCATTCCAATAATTTTTCCCATGTTAATAGAATATCATACATTTTTTTGAACTGTATCCAATATTATTTATGTAAAATAATATTTTGACACCTTATAGAACAATGAGTATACGACTAAGTCAATACTGGAATAACATGATTATAATGCATCGAGAAAAAGAAAGTGGATGGTTTTAGAAAAACATATCATATGAAGAGAGAAATATTTTTCAAAATATTTTTATCGTAGGAATGCTTTTCACTCAAAAAAATTGACAGAATACCACATAATATAATTGAATGGTTGGATTTACCAAACAAATATGAAATAATTTCAATGAATGATCATAACTCAATGATTGAAAATTAAGTTACCACAAATCCCCACTAATGGGGAAATAATTGATTCAACAGACACTTGGATAAAGGATCATGATTTGGATAGTTAACCACATAAAATATAAGGAGTATGATAATATTGTATCTATGGGTAGTGAATACACCATTCAAATAGAACACCATGCACACAATGTATTACATGTCGATGAATCAGAATTGAGAATAGGAAAACCCTTATGAATTTAGAAACATTCATATCAAAACCATTTGAAGGGGAGGGATTATAATTGAACTTAAAATTCCATGATTAAGAAAAATTAATTTTAAGATATCTCAAATAAGAAATACATACACCACAAAAATGAAACAAGGTTCATAATACAAATCATATCTCAATGAGAGGATTTTTAGATGAAAACCCTTATAGCTTGAGAAATTTTTTGGATCTAAAACCCTTAAGAGTTACAAAATGATATTTATATTTATATACCATGAAATAAAATGTATTCATGAAAAAATATATAAATTCAATACCGTACACACCTTGAAAATGAATATAGGTGTATAAATACGATACTCAACTCAGGGATGTGAAATTGATATGGAAGCCCTTATCTATTGTCATTGACTTCCATGGATGTTATTTAATCCCCTATATCACAAAAATATATATCATAAATAATTAATTCAAAACCTTACTTGTAACATCCCACCTATCAACCATTATCTTGGGAAGAGGAGGAGGTTCTACTAGACTTAGGTGACATCTCCAAGACCCCAAAGGATGAAAATAAATTCCAAGGGCTTTAGAAACATTAGTGGATGATTTTAAATAACAAAACAAATAGTATCAAAAAAACATATTCAAACCATATATATGATTTATGGGTACAAAAAATATAACTCAAAATTGAAACCAAAGTAAACCAATATCAAAGTCACAAAAGATACAAGAGATGATAACTAACAAAGACAGAAAGATGACAAAAACTAATAACACCAATTTCCAATCAACCCATGAAACTCATAAACCAGATAAAAGATCCAAATCGACATGTTCTATGTATGGTATCAAGATGAATCACTAGTTAAATATGACACCATTCCTTTCCATATATCCCAAAATATGATATCTACAAATTCACCATAGTTCCCATGTTGGGGGTGAGTTTAAACTCAGTTGGAATTCCTCAAAGACTACTCAACACACACCACCTCTAGAAGATCCAGTTAGAACATTTTATTTAAAGTAGTTGAAAATAAGATAACTAGTTTGTATAAATCAACAAATGAAATCCATGAGAGAAAACAATTAATAATTAATTATCATTTATTATCACATGGAATAACCATTTCTATTTTCAAACACACACACACACACATCGACACACACACAAAAAATCTTAGTGTCTCACATTAAAAGTGGTACTTCACAAACATAATCTATCCCACATTGATGGAAGTTCTTTACAATTGTTATTTATCCCATTGAAACATTACTACACAATTATGAAAATTTCTATTCCATAAAAATCCACATAAATAAAATATTCATTAAAAAAATTTCATCAAACATTTTTATTTCACAAAAATGATAACATACCATTAAAAATAAAATTTATAAAATTATAAACAATGATGTTTTCAATAATCCATAAAATTTTAAATATTTCCAAAAAAATATAAATAAATATGGTTTCCTTAAATATATCAACCCTTGTTTCCCCAACAAATCCAACAAACACATTTAAAAAACTATGAACTAAAGTTCTAGAACATGTGGAGATGAGAGAGAATCCACATACCCCTCAAATAATGATTAAAATAAAGAATGATACTAATAAAATCTAGATCCATGCTCAAAACACCTTCTCTTAAATGGATCCAAGAATATCTTATTAAGATTCCTTCAATAGCACATATATATCTATTAATGATTAGATCAATGGCCCTAAGAGATGGTAGAAGAGTAGTTATAAGAAGAACAAGGAAGAAAAGGTATTAACAATGTTTCTAGATCTTCCAAGCACCTTTAATCATTAAAACATTTTACTAAATGAAAGGAAGCCTATAAGGGATCCATGGGAATAAGTGGAGTTTGAGACCCTAGAATAATACGAGAATAATGAGGGTTTTAGGGCCTTAGTTTGAATTAAATCATAATTTTGTGATCATTAACTGCACGTCACATGGTTACGTCACACGGTTTATCAAACCATGCACAGACCATGAACATGTTGCTGCCTTTGAAAAAAGTGAACCTCCTAGTTGTGTTGCATAGTATTGGAAATCGTGAATTGCTACTCTCCTAAGGACACACCCTCACATGGTTTTCTCAAACATCTTGAAAAACCATTTACCTATATTTTTTCATTATAATTTCCACTTACAAAGTATCTTTGGGGAACCTGTGTTGTTTTACCAAACTGTGCACCTGCTTAGTGACTCTTAGTACCCGTTACATGATTTCCTAGAGATGGTGCATGGTTTATACTAATAGTTCTAAAATTATGCACTTCCATAAACACTTCCAAAACACAATAAAATATCTAAAAACTCTCAAAACTCAACCAAAGTATTATATAATCTCAAAATACATAATAAAATTGGTAAAGTACCATAAAATTATTGCATTACATTACCCCCACCATTGGTATTTAAATCCTCAGAAAGTGGATGACTATTGTTTCTTTGGTAGAACTCAAGACACAATTATATCATTTCTTACTCACGTTCCCATTTGTTTTCCTAAATTTGATTATGCTAACATAAAACCTATACCAAACTGATTATTTTTCTATGGAATTTATTCTCTATCCTATCCAAAATCCATATCAACACATGAATAAATGTATCATATGGATGAAGTTCTACATGGTCCATACAATCACATGGTTATGGTTAGGCTAGTTAATCATAAATTTAGATACATGAAACACATTGTTAAAAAAGCTGAACTATGGTGGTAAATCCAATCTATAAGACTCATCTCCAACACATTCAGTTATCTCAAAAGATATATTATTCTGAGGAGGAAACATTCCTTACATACAAAAATGAAGATGCCCATGACATGGAGATATTCTACTGAAAACATGACCACACACCAAAAACATCAACGGTCGATGATGATGACCCTCATATGATATATGACGAATTTGATTCATATTCATTCTCTTTGAGATCACATAAATCTTATCCACTGACTCATAAAAAATCTAGTCCAAACAAGTGAAGTCCCACATTATCACGATCTGACCAACTAGGGAATTTCTATCCTGTGAAATGCCGATTGTGACACCATGATATTGGCTCTAATAGGATAGGGGATGGTGAAAATCACTTACTAGGAATCTTAGACACATGGGAGGGCTTAGCAACCAATATGCATGCACACATCTCCAATCCCTTAACACCTTATGAAATGATAAAATGTAAATAATGAAAAAATGTATGCTTACATCTATATCCTAAAAACATTGTAAAAAATTATAATAAATGATAATGTTCCATATAAATGCACATAAAAACTTTAAAAGAGACCAACATTGTCACAACCCATCCCTCGGGGCCCGTGCCATGACTACCCCAAGCCCGCCTTCTATAGACCAGGGGTTGGCGACTAGCACCGAAGGCGCATTCCCTAAATCTGGGAAGGCATTTCCTTTATAACATATAAACTCACACAAACAAGAACACAACAAGATATGAACTTGAGTAAACTATATAGGTGTGCACAGTCAGTTAAAGGGGCCAGAATATAAGCCCAACTAGAAAGTAAAAGAAAAATGGAAAGTACAAGTAAGCTGAACAGCTCTGGTGAACACCCGCCAAAGATCCCACCTGAAGGGTAGGTACAACTCTCGAGTGGTCATCTCTGCAGTTCACCACATCTTAGTTACACCTTCAAGCTACCTACAGTCCTGGTTCCATCATCCTCAGTTAGCGCTGTCCGTCATCTCCCCCAAATATAATAAGGTGCGGGCATAGCCCGTGTAGGGGTGAGCACAACGACACTCATTAGGGACCTTGAGACCCTCAAGGTCTCACAAAATACAAAAAGGATAAACCAAAAAGCATGTAGACCAGTGACAACCCTACTTAAGTATATTATCATACATATACCTATGTTATTAAGCATACTATATCATTCATGAGGAAACTCAAGCCCCAAATCCTTATCCAAAGTACAAATATTCCACGAAAGAATGAATAACACGAAGGTAACACCACAAAGGTAAGTACCACAAAGCTAATGAAACACAGAAGAATACCAAAAAGATATCACCACAAAGGTAAGTACCACGATGGAAACACCACAAAGGTAAGTACCACATAGGTTACACCACATAGAAGAATACAACCAAGGTATCACCATGAAGATAAGTAACACGAAGGTAACACCACAATGGTAAGAACCTCATAGGTAAGGCCACATAGAATAATACCACAAAGTTATCACCATGAAGGTAAGTACCACCAAGGTATGCCACACAGAAGATTACCAAAAAGGTAAAGACTCAAATCACACCAGGTATAACATAGGTACGATAGTAAAGATAATAAGATGCAACTACTGAATCATCTTACTCTATTAAGAGGCAGACCCATGAAGGATCCTAAATCGTTAGACCCACATAGGATTATAGTACAACAGACCCACATAGAATCCTAGAATAGTCCCAAGTGGATTCTTTGAGAAGATCTATGTGAGACTCTCAAACATAGAACCATGTTGGATCCTAAAGCACATACCCACTTAGGATCCCAGAGTACAGACCCACATAGGATCCCAAAGCACATACCAACGTAGGATCCCTTTCTCATGTTACATCCAGCTATAGGGTTCTCGCACTAAGCTCGCATGATTCCGAGAGGGTCCCCTCCTCAAGCAACAAGTCGAATAATACAACTTCCACGAAGTCCCATGGAGAAGTATCCCAAAAGAACATCATGTAATAGGGGTCTCAACACAATAGATGGTGAATCAATCACACACCCTGTCTTTAAGTAATTGGCCTTTTAGTCCTAAGGGATCAGTAGTATTTGTGATCAATCCAACCCATCCATACACCCAACATTATCCAATACTCATCCGGGGTATACCAAAAAAACCATTTCAATCCATGGTTTCCAATGCGACAGACAGTTTGTCATAAAGATGCTCGTAGATCAAGATATAGTCAGAAGAGCGAAAATGGTCGTTGTTGGTCCAGGTCCAGTACCACCCAGTCGGCCCAACCCGCCCCGACCTGGTTCCGACCTGGACCACTAGTCTATCCTGGACCGCCAGTGCAGCCCATACCACATTCGGCGGTCTACTGGCCGCCCTCGGCTAGCTGGATGGCATGCCGCTCTTCCGCGCGGCGTGGTCAGGCGCCTTGCCTTCGCCGACGGACAGCAGCGAGCCCACCGCCCATCCACCGCCACCGTGGCCTTACACCGCATCAACTGCTTTCCGGGCGGCGTAGACGCACACCTCCGCCTCCCCATCATGTGATCGGCCACGAGGCAGCCGCCTTCTCCACTCCGCCGCAGCCGACGGGCCGCAGATCTTCTCCGGCGGCGCAGTTTCACCACCGCCGTCCTCACGGCTGGCCGGTGTGCTGGCCGCTTCTCCCAAGTCCCACTAGTGATAGTCACCAGCACCGGTCACCGACCTCCTTTTTCATGAAGAACACATCAAAAAACCGTAATGGTTTTGGAGTGATCGGGACATGTTCGTTTGGAACTCACCCTCCGCGTTAGAACGGTAACAAGCGGCTCATGGGGAAAGATTCAATCGTAAAAGAAATTAATGATGAATAATAAAAACACACCCCTACATCGAAGGTTCATTGACGTCAGTGAGGTGGGAGGAAATAAAAATGACGGTTCATCATCATTAAAGAACGTTGGCGTTCGTTGCTTTCAGAAGGTGCTTCCAATATGATTTGGGGAACGGTTCCTCATTCTTCGATTCTGGAGGTCGTTATTAATTGGAAGGTGTCCTTAGTTGGAGATAATGATCCTCCAAAATCTCTCCTCTTTTCCAACACTTTCCCCCAATTTCACCAAAATAAATTAGCCAACTTATTAAATTAAGTTATATTAATTTAATTATTGTTGATGTTGGAATAATTAATATATTGCATTTGAACAATTAAAATGGGAGGATTCCAAGAGACTTCCCCACATCTAAGAGGGTTTCGAGTGGTCCCCACCACTAGCATTCAAAAAATGGGGGGGGGGGGTTTCATAGCTCTGGTGGTCCCCACCACCGAGAATTCAAATTGTAGGTTGAAATAAAATTAAAGTTGCCCTTTTATTTTATTTATATTTCCACAAAAAACATGAAAACTAACTTTCACCCTCGACCAACTGTGGTCAAGGTGAAGGTCTTATTAAGTGAATACCGGTGATGTGAGTTCAACGGTGTCCTCAGATTTCAATTCCGATCACTGTTTTTAAAAGTTACATTAACCCACTCTCACGTTTATTGAACATACCCGAAAAAAAGTTCAAAAATTCATTTTGGGAACACCAAGCCATGGAATCATGCACCGTCAATTTTTGCAGACTCGTAATATTCAATATAATTTAAAAATATTACATGGAAAAAATTTGTGTCTTTACATTCTCCCCACCTCAGGGATTTTCATCCCCATAAGCCACAACTCAAACTATGGGATCAAGTGGGGGGGTACTAAGCATGTATCTGAGCCTCCCGCTCCAATGTGCTCTCCTGGAGGTTCCCGTGTGTCCAACGCATACACTCTAAAGGTATCTACCACCCATGAAGGACTCTCTCATGTTGATCCTCAATCTCCACTGTAACCTCCGTAAATGTCGCCTCATCATTGATGTCCAACTCGCTTTGGTCGATGACATGAGATGGGTCGTGCATGTATATCCTTCGCTAGGACATGTGGAAAACATTGTGCACCCAGTGCAATTGAGGGGGAAGTGCTAGGTGGTAAGACACCTCCCCAACTCTGATGAGGACCTGAAAAGGACCGATGGACCTCGAACATAACTTTCCACCTCGGTGAAATCTATGCAAACCTCATCAGGGTGAGAACCGTAGAGAGATGTGGTCACCATCCTCGAACTCCAAAGGTCTCTGCCTCTAGTCAGCATAAGATTATTTGCTGCTCTGTGTGGTCTTAATCCGCTCCTGGATGATCTGCAGCTTCTCTATGGTAGACTATACAATATCTGGTCCCATGAGTGCTGACTCCCCTAGGTGAGTCCTACACAAAGGCAATCTGCAAGGTCGGCCGTAAAATTCCTTGAATGGTGCCATCCCAATGGTGGAGTGATAAATATTGTTGTAAGCAAAATCCACCAAGGTAAATAGATCCTCCCAACTGTGACCGAAGTCAAGGACGCAAGAACTCATCATACTCTTGATGGTCTGAATGGTCCACTTAGTCTGGCCATCTATCTGAGGATGGAAGGTAGTGATCAAATGAAGATGCATCCCAAAAACCTTCTGCAACCCCATCTATAGACCAGAAGTGAAACGTGCATCATGATCGGACACAATCATCGAGGGTACTCCATGTAGCCAGGCAATCTACTGCACATAGAGGTATCCCAAGCTCTCTACTGAACCCTACTCTCTGATTGGTAGGAAGTGGGATGACATGGTGAGTCGTTCGATGATCACCCAAATAGAATCATGACCCCTGGATGCACGTGGAAGTCCTGTCACTAAGTCCATGTATATGCCATCCCACTTCCACTATGGGACCTCAAAGCCTGAACTAAGCCTACTGGTACCTGATTCTCTACCTTCACTTGTAGACAAGTGATGCTCCGAGAGACATACTCTTCTACTTATTGATTCATTTTCATCCACTAGTGCTGTCATTGGAGGTCCTGGTACATCTTTGCCACTCTTGGATGCACCGCTAGAGGGGATGTGTGGAACTCCCTCAACACTTCCTCCCAAAGGGACACTGGTACCATGGTACATCCTCTGAAAAGGATTACGTGCTCCCCACCTTCAAAAAATCCATTAGGTGTCTGTCTTGTGGATATCTAAGCACATTGAGCCTTGCAGTCAGTGTCCCCTTGATGCACCTCCCCGATTCGATGAAGAAGTGGGGGAGTTACTGTAAGAGACTAATGAAAAAGATGCTCCATCTCATTCCACAAAGGATATCTATAAAGTGCAAGCTGCTATGTCGCCTCACCTAGTAGTTGTATACCAGATCTCTTGATGAGTGCATCTACTACAAAATTCCCCTTACCATGAGTATAGACTATCTCGAAGTCATAGTCCTAGAGGAACTCAAGCCAACATCATTGTCTCAGGTTCAATTCCTTCTGAGAGAAGATATACTTAAGACTCTTGTAATCAGAGTAGACTGTAAAACATTCTTCCATCAAGTAATGTCGCCACATCTTCTAGGAGAAGATCACTACTGCTAACTCCAGGTCATGAGTAGAATAGTTCTGCTCATGCTATCTCAGATAAAGAGAACCATACGCGATAACTGCTCGCTCCTGCATCAGGACACATCCGAGTCCAGTCCCTGATGCGTCTCAGTAGATTACGTACCCAACGCCCACCTCCGGAAGCCTCAAGATGGGGGCACTAGTCAGCTTCTACCTCAGCTCCTAAAAACTCTGCTGGAATCTCTACCACTATATGAAGGGTTTCCCCTTCTTCTTCAATGCTAATAAAGGTGATGTAAATCTAGAGAAATCTAGAACAAAACTCTGGTAGTATCCAGCCTAACTCATGAAACTTCGTACCTCTGTCACACTGTTTGGTGGATCCCAAAAAAGTACCATCTCAATCTTCGCTGGATCCACTGCAATTCCAGCCTCTGAGATGACAAGTCCCAGAAAGTGAAACTCTCAGATCCAGAACTGGCACCTAGAGACCTTACCATAATGCTGGTGATCTCGGAGTGTGTCTAAAACTATCTACAAATGATAGGCATGCTCCTCCTCCGTAGTCGAGTAGATCAGAATGTCGTCAATAAAGATCACCACAAAGCGTTAAAGATATGGATGAAAGATCCTGTTCATGAGTCCCATGAACACAGCTGGAGCGTTGCTCACGCCAAATGGAATAACCAAGAACTCATAATGGACATACCGACATCTGAAAGACGTCTTCTGCACATCCTCTTCTCGTACTCTGAGCTGGTGATTGCCTGACCTTAGGTCTATCTTCAAGAACCATAGTGATCCCTTCAGCTGATCAAAGAGGTCATTAATCCTCAAGAGTGGGTACTTGTTCTTTACAGTCATCAATTTCAGGCTCCGATAGTCAAAACAATGTCTCAAGCTCCCATATGCCTTATTAGAGAACAAAATTGGGGCTTCCCAAGGAGAAACACCAAGTCGGATGAACCCCTTCCCCTGTAAGTCCTCCACCTGTACTTGAAGCTCACAAAGCTCCACAGGATCCATCTGATACGCTGGTGTAGATATCGGTGTCGTCCTAGGGTACAAGTCAATGTAAAAGTACACCTATCTACAAGGTGGTAGACCAGAAACCTCATCAAGGAGACATTCGCGTACTGGTCCACCACTATAGGATAACTCAGACTCTCCACATCAACTACTCCAAGGGTAAGGCCAACCAACTGATGAGTTATCGGCTGCACTCTCCTCCGGGTAAATCCATCCAGTTCTGCAAAGGCTCGATTCTTGTTGGTGAAGGTAAACCAAGTCCCATCAGTGAGGACACACCACACATTGTTCCTAATATAATCAATTTGAGCATGGACTGTAGATAACCAGTCCATACCCATGATGACATCGTAAGGCCTCGACGCCGCTACTAGGAGATCCCAACCAAATCTCTCGCCTCCTAGAGTAATCTCACACTACCAACACCATTGTGTAATCATTGAATCCACTCCCATAGAAGTATCTACCAATAAGGATCGAACCAACAGATCTACCAGAATCTCCATGCTCCAAACGAGGGCTGTCGCAATAAAAGAATGACTGAAACCTATGTCTATAAGTACTGCAGCTAATATGGGGTAGACACAGATCATACCTCGTATCATCTCTAGAGCGCCATGGTCGTAGGCCTCAGATACATGGAGATAAGCTCGCCCCATGTCCTCTTTCTCCTTGTGGTCGGAGTGGTCCACCTGATGGTGGTGGTGGTAACATCTCAAATTGTCACCCACTGCCAGCTGCATGGCCAACTCCTCTGCCACGTCTTCCTGCTTCCTGCAGACCTCCTTGGTTGAACCACTGTCTCTTCCTAGGTGGTCCTTTGACTTTCTGATGATCCTCCATATAACGGGTTAGACTATTACAAGCCATGTGACCCTACCCGCCACATGTGTGACATTGCCTGCTCCTCGCATGACTGGCTCTATCTCTGGTGCCCTGTACAATAGACCCTGAATTCGGCGGTCGTCCACATATAAGTCTGGTCCTCTTGGACATTTGGGACATATGTCTACTTCCATCTGTAGAAGACTTTCCTACATGACACCCGTTGGTGCGTCTTTCCACTGGTGAAAACTCAGCAAGGAAACTCTCCACTAAGAGGGCTCTCTCTAACACCCCCGCCTGCGTCAGGATGTTAAGAGAAATCATCCAATCCCTAATCTCCCACCTGAGTCCCTGCTTGAAGTTCTGAGCCCTAAATAATGGGTCCTGTACCATATTAGTGGAGTAGCATGAGAGGTCGGT
This sequence comes from Viscum album, assembly GCA_963277665.1. Classification (NCBI taxonomy): domain Eukaryota; kingdom Viridiplantae; phylum Streptophyta; class Magnoliopsida; order Santalales; family Viscaceae; genus Viscum; species Viscum album. The sequence goes on along the minus strand of OY728155.1, from coordinate 1,480,812,519 downwards.
GATCCTAATAGAGTACTGAGACATAGTCAAGATGCCCTACTGCAGATGAAGAAGCTCTTGAATGCACACTGCACGAAGGGTCACTATGACAAACTCTACCTGTAATAGGCTCTCAAAGTCTTTTCAGAGAAGTGTCACCTAGTCGTGAACCTAGAGCATCATGATCTACAATCTGCCTACTACTTCCTGTAGAAGACTGGTGGCAAGGATCACCATGAGATCAGCTATTGTCCCTATCAGTCAAAATACTCTCACCACATCCTCCAGCCAATCCTCAGCCGCCTGTGGGTCCATCTCTCCCAAGAACCTGGGTGGCCACTAGCACTGGAACTCGTGTAACACGCTCAAGTGGCATGCACCCTCTATTGCTAGGGCTGGTGGAATCAGCGGCCCAACGGGAAATGGTAAGGCTGGTACCTCTGCTGGTACCTGTACTGAAAGAGGGCCCTGCTCCGAGGCCTCGTAGCTCGGTGGGCCATCATCGCATACTACACTCGGAACACTAGCTGGCTGTCTCCATAGTGGCATCCTGAAAAGAAACAAGTGAACCCCAATCAATAAGTTATACCAGGTGAGCTATCTCAAGGTGTTCTCCAAGAAAAATTTTCAAAACACACACGCAATTAGTGTTTTCATGCACTGAGCAAGAAATAAAAAGTTAGGGTCCTAGTGTATGGATACGTCAGCCACCGAACCAACACTAGATTCCCTAAACTGATAACCACACTCACTAAACTTACTACTATTAACGTTAAAATATCAGAGTCCAATGTTATACGGTAGAACCGACTCCTCTGATACTACTTTGCCTTGACCCGTCCCCCGGGGCCCATGCCCTGACTACCCCAAGCCCAAATTCCATAGGCCAGGGGTTGGAAACTAGCACGGAAGGTGTATTCCCTAAAAATGGGAAGCCGTTGCCTTTATAACCTATAAAAACACGAAACCGAGCACACAAAAAGATACGAACATGAGTAAACTGAATAGGTGTGTACAAAAAGTAAAAGGGGCCATAATACAAGCCCAACTGGAATGTACAAGAAAAATGGAAAGTACAAGTAAGCTGAAAAGCTCTGATGAACACCCTCCAAGGATCCAACATGAAGGGTAAGTATAGCTCTCAAACGGTCATCTCTATAGTACACCTCATCTAAGGTCCACCTCCGAGCTACCTCCTGTCCGGGTACCCTCGTCCTCAGTCAGCCCTGTCTGTCATCTACACCAAACAAAACAAAGAGAAGGCATAGCGCGTGCATGGGTGAGTGCCACTACTGAAAATTTGGGCTATAGCCATGGTTCTAAACCATGGCTATAGGCCCCGAAACCGTGTCTATAGGTTATAGCCATGGTTTCATGAACCGTAGTTGGTATTGGCATGGATATAGGTCTGACCCTATATCCACAGTTCAAAATCGTGGCTATAGGCCTATAGCCACGGTTCCCACCATGTCTAAATCCCTATAGCCACGGTTCAAAACCTGGCTATAGGCCTATAGCCACTATTCTGAACCATGGCTAAAGCCCTCTATCCACGGTTCAAACCCTCGCTATAGGCATATAGCCACGGTTCTGAACCCTGGCTATAGGGTCAGCCTAATAGATGCCAGTAAAATCAATGGTGATCGTGGCTAAAGCCCTATAGCCACGGTTTGGAACCGTGGCAATAGGGCTTTCCACTGCATAAAAAAATCCAGCACAGTTGTGCTTGCTGTTGGGAGACTTCCCCAGCACCCCCACCCCCTACTCCTGCACACCTCCCTACCCCTCCCCTACCCTCCCACCTGCACCCCTCCCCCTTCCCCCCACTTGCCACCCCCACCTGCACACACCCCTCCCCCTTCCCTATCACACCCCCTGCCCCCCTCTCCCTGCCCCCTGCCCCCCAACTGCAAACCCCTCCCCATGCCCCCACCTGCACACCCCCTACCCCCTCTCCCTACCCCCTGCCCCCACCTGCACACCCCTCCCCCTACCCCCCCAACCTGCACACCCCCTGCCCCCTCTCCCTGCCCCTACCCAGCACACCCCCTACCCCGCACGTGCACACCCCATGCCCCATGCCCCCTCTACCTCCCCCTGCCCCCACCTGCACACCACCTACCCCCTCTCCCTTCCCCCTCCCCCACACGTGCACACCCCTCCCCCTGCCCCCCCACCTGCACACCCCCTGCCCCCTGCCCCCTCTCCCTGCCCCCTGCCCCAGCACACCCCACTGCCCCCCACCTGCACACCCCCTGCCCCCTGTCCCCTACCCCCCACATGCATACCCCTCCCCCTACCCCATCACACCCCTAGTACATCTATAAAAAACAATTTAGATGAGGTTAATAAATTCATGTTATGTTTAGACATTATTAATTTTTATGTAGATGATGAGGATCCAAAAATGATCATATTAATCACTCTTGAAAATAGATATAGAACACTTGTTAGGACCATGATGTATGGTTGAGTCTATTTAACATTAGATGATATCAAATCAGGCCATCTGTTTAAGTAATTTCATTGTAGAACAAAAATAAAAGGCGAGGATAAGAGTTTTTCACAAGGGGGAGTCCTTAAACTAAAGGAAAGAAAAAAATTCAGTAGGGACAAAAATAAGATTAATAAATAACCCAAATCTAGGACAATATCTATGGATAGAAAATTAATATGTTTTCACTATGGTAAACTTGCGCACATTAAGCCCGAGCGTAGGAAAATCATGCGTGAGTTCAGATCCAAACAGCCCACTAACTTGCATTTTCTGGTTGATTCAGGCTATGAAATTTGTTTAAATCTTGAATGTGTCCATTTATACACTCAATCAAGAGTGGTTACTAGACTCTAGTTGTTCTATTCATATATTCCAATAGAGAGAGTCATTTTTAGAGATGGTCAAAAAGAGAGAAGTAGATGTATTCTTAGGAAAAAATAATAGGTGCAAGGTTGAGGGAATATGATCCATTATTATAGAGTTAGATAATCAATCCATCATCAACTTACATAATGCATGGTGGGTCCCCATCCTTTAATGAAACATAACCTCCTTAGCGGTCCCCACCCCCCTTGCAGCCCCCTTCCCCCTATTGCCCGTCACCCCCGGTAAATCCCCCCATGGACACCCCCCACCACTACCCTTGCAGTAGAACCCCCCCTGCAAAGCCCTTCTAGACAACCCCTCCCCTCTGTAAATCCCTTCCTGGACATCCCCCCCTTCCTAGATATCCCCTCCCCCCCCCCCAAAAAAATATCCCCCACCCTCTCCCCTACACAGCCCACCCCCTGCAGCCCCCTCCCCCCTGCAAAGCCTCCCCTGGACAGCACCCCTCCCCCCTGTTGGGTTGATAGGGAACTAGAAGTTTGTTGTTGGGATTTGGGTGAAGGTTCTGGTTGTTGGACTTCAGGGTTTTGTTGAGGTGATGTTGGATGGGGTTGGCATACTCTTGTTAGTGCAGGGTTTGGATGTGTGTACATGGAGTGTCTTAGATCTGGTGAAGTCTGATGTTGTGCCTTCAATTTTTATGTCTTCGGTTTCTGGACTCATGAGGTCGTTGGCTATTGTTTCATGTGGTTGGATTTGGTTGCAGGTGGCTTTGTGGTACTAGTAGGTGTGGTTTCATGTGTTGTGGGACTGTCTTCTTATCAGGCCTTCAGCCAGTTATAGGTAGCCTTGATTTTGTGGTGTTGGGGTCTCTGGACGGAGCTACTGGTGCTGCTAGCAATGGGTCTTCTGCAGGGTAGAAAGGATGTGTTGGCGGTGCAGTTGTTGTTATACTTGGGCTGGTTGCTGGATTCTGTTGTTACTGGTTGTCTTTCCATCCACTGGTTTCTCATTGAGGCGTGGAGCATGCTAGTTTTGGAGCAGCTTGAAGTGGATTTGATGATTTTTTGTGGGTTTTTGTGTTTTGTTTTTCTGGTGTTGGTCTCAGATATCTTTGGCTGGCTTCTTATTATAGGCTGTGTCTGGTGCATATTAGTGTGGCCGACCCATAAAGGTGTGTTTTTATACTTTGGCAGGGGCTATTGCAGATGAATGGTTCCTCCTTGGTTGTTGTTTTCTTCATGCAGTTCTTATGGCTTCCCTTGTGCTGGATGGAGGCTCAGTTGGAGTGGGATTCCCTTGAATGGTATTTGGTTTAGGCAGCTTGTTGTGGGGCTTGGTCTTTTTTCATGGTTGTTCATTGGGTATGCTATAGTATTTTGCAATGTTTCTTGTCTGGATATTTTTTTGATGGTTTCTGAGTTGATGGTTTGGATGGGTTTCTCAGTGCAGGTGGTTTCTTGATGGGGCATGTGGATTGCGTGTGTCTCATGGTTAGTTAGGTTGCAGGTTGTCTTTTTTAGAGTAGGTTTCTAGGAGAATTTGGGTTGTGGATTGCTTCTAGTGTGCTCGTGGATTGGTGGGGTAAAGGGAATTGCATGCCTACTCTCCTAGGTTTTCTATAGGTTCTTGGGAATTCCTTGGTCATTGATTGGTGGCTGTGCTAGGGCTGGTGTGGGATAAGGTTTCTAGTGGTGCTTGGGTGTTGATGGATGGAGGAGTGGAGTTTGCTAGTTTGAGGTGTAGATTAGGACAGTTTGGGAGTAGTTTGGTTAGAAGTCTATTGGGTGGGCGTCAGCTGGTTTGCAGGTTGCTTTGCATGGGGCTGGTCTTTGCTGGGTTCGGTGGTCAGGTGTCATGGGTGTGCTAGAGTTGTACTTTTTTGTCACACGGTGAAAGTTTTTGTCGGTTATTTTTTTTGTTTGGTGCGGTGCAGGCTCATATGGACTGGTGTGTGGGAGTGGTTTCTTATAAGTGGTTATGGGCTGGTCATTGATTGGGGGTATTCCAGTTTCATTTCTTGTTGCTAATTTATTGGGATTCGAGTGGATATTTCTTGGGTGGTGTTTCATGAGTGAGTGTATGCATCTGTGTGTGTGTGTGTGAGTGAGTGGATTGGGTAGTGTCAGTCGTTGGTGGTGTGTTAGAGTGTGCGTTTATCAGTTTGGTTGATATAGATTCTGAGTTTGGCTTGAAGTTTGGTTGGCTTGTTCCTTTGGGGGATCTTCTTTTCACTTGTAGGTATTTCTTGCTGGGTTCAGGGGTTTTTCTATCTCTACCTTCTATGAGTTCATAAGTGATGTCTCTACAGTGCTCACGTTCCACTGGATGGGAGGGGGATCCACCTTGTCACCTGCTAGTTTTGTGTGTGCCCATCTCCTACTGGATGCGATTAATGGTGATGCTAGTTGCCTCTCTTGGAGTATGGAAGGGCTTGGGGAGGCTCTTAGATGTTCCCTTATTCCCTAGTTTCTGTTACTGGTGCTTGCAGTCTATGACTTATTGGTTATTTGTTCATGATTTCATGGTTTTGTTACTGTTTTTTTGCTGCATTCATGGATGTTGCTTTGCCAGTTTGGAAGCAAACCTCACCATCCGGTTTCTGTTTGGTTAGACATCGTAAGGTCTCGTGTTCGCTTATTTTAAAAGTTTCTTGGTGTTTAATAGGCACTTTTCTTGGTTCCCATGTCTTGATATGGTTGAGCTATGAATTTGGGTTCTTGGGTCAACTGTCGTTTCACCTTTGAGTGATTTGTTGCAATTCATCTTTTCATTTATATTTATAGTACTATTTCTGCCTTGTAAAAAAACAGAAAAACATAAAACTTCTAAAAACCCTAATAAAATCTAAAAACCATAAAACACATTAAAAATAAAGGTGGAAGGGGGCTAGTGTGGTCTGGATGTGGCTGGAGAAGGGCCAAATCACGGCATTATCGTGGCGTGACCGCGGCGTGAAGGCGGCATGTTGGCCCGGTCCAGTGACATCCGCGGGGCAGGATCTTCTGGCCAGGAGAGAAGGGCGCGGGAGGAAGCTGTAATGCTGGTGGAAGGGGGTTGGTTGCAGGGCTGGAATGTTGGTGGCAGCGGGCTGAAATGAAGGTCTAAGGGGGGTGGTGTGGGCTGGATGTGGCTGGAGCAGGGCCAAATCACGACATTACCGCAGTGTGACCGGAGCGTGACGGTGGCGTGACCGCAGCGTGACCGCAGCGTGACCGCAGTGTGTTGGCCCTATCCAGCGACATCTGTGGGGCATCATCTTCCACTCAGTTTCAAATAGGATGATATTGATGGCATGCAGGGATGTTTTCTTAGAATATTTAAAGAAATGAATGCTAATCTGTGATGAATAGAGGATTGGATGACCCCTAATATACCTAATTCGGTGAGGGCTCAAATGCAGGTGGAAGGGGGATGGTTGCAGGTGCTGGGGGGATGGTGTGAGCTAATTCGAATGTGGCAGGGGGGCTTTTGCGGGCTAGAATGATGGTGGTAGCGGGATGAAATGAAGGTGGAATGGGGCTGGTGTGGGATGGATGTGGCTGGAGCAGGGTCAAACCACAACGTGACCGCAGCGTGACCGCGGCGTGATCGCAGCGTGACCGTGGCATGACCGCGGCGTGACCGCGACATGACCGCGGCGTGACCACAACGTGTTGGCCCGGTCCAGCGACATCAGCGGGGCAACATCTTCCACTAAGTTTCAAATAGGATGATATGTATGGCATGAGAGGATGTTTTCTCAGAATATTTAAAGAAATGAATGCTACTCTGTGATGACTAGAGGATTGGATGACCCTTGATATACCTAATTCGGCGAGGGATCGAATGCAGGTGGAAGGGGGCTGGTTGCAGGTGCTGGAGGGATGGTGCGGGCTGATTCATAGGTATTAGTGGGGCTGTTGCGGGCTGGAATGCTGGTGGAAGCGGGCTGAAATGAAGGTGCAAGGGGGCTGGTGTGGGCTGGATGTGGCTGGAGCAGGGCCAAACCATGGCATGACCGTGGCGTGACCGCGTCGTGACCGCGGCCTGACCGCGGCATGACCGCGGCGTGTTGGCCCAGTCCAGCGACATCCATAGGGCATCATCTTCCGGCCAGGAGCGAAGGGAGCGGGAGGAGGCTGGAATGCTGGTGGAAGGGGGATGGTTGCAGGGTTGGAATGTTGGTGGCAATAGGCTGAAATGAAGGTTGAAGGGGGGTGGTATGGGCTGGATGTGGCTGGAGTAGGGCCAAATCACGACATTACCGTGGCGTGACCGCGGCGTGACCGCGGCGTGACCGCGGCGTGACCGCAACATGTTGGCCCGGTCCAGCGACATCCGTGGGACAACATCTTCCACTTAGTTTCAAATAGGATGATATTGATGGCATGAGAGGATGTTTTCTCAAAATATTTAAATAAATGAATGCTAATCTATGATGACTAGAGGATTGGATGACCCCTAATATTCCTAATTCGGTGAGGGTTAGAATTCAGGTGGAAGGGGGATGGTTTCAGGTGCTGGAGGGATGGTGCGGGCTGATTCGAAGGTGGCAGGGGGGCTGTTGCGGGCTGGAATGCTAGTGGCAGCAGGCTGAAATGAAGGTGGAAGGGGGCTGATGTGGGCTGGATGTGGCTGGAGCAGGGCCAAAACATGGCGTGACCGCGGCGTGACTGCGGCGTGACCACGGCATGACCGCGGCGTGACCGCGGCGTGACCCTGGAGTGACCGCGGCGTGTTGGCCCGGTCCAGCGACATCCGCGGGGCAGCATCTTCCGGCCAGTAGCGAAGGGAACAGGGGGAGGCTCGAATGCTGGTGGAAGGGGGCTGGTTGTAGGGCCGGAATGCTGGTGGCAGTAGGCTGAAATGAACGTTGAAGGGGGGTGGTATGAGCTGGACGTGGCTGGAGTAGGGCCAAATCACGACATGACCGCGGCGTGACCACGGTGTGACCGCGGCGTGACCGCGGCATGACCGCGGCGTGACCGCAGCGTGTTGGCCTTGTCCAGCGACATCCGCGGGGCAACATCTTCTACTTAGTTACAAATAGGATGATATGGATTCCATGAGAGGATGTTTTATCAGAATATTTAAAAAAATGAATGCTAATCTGTGATGACTAGAGGATTGGATGACCCCTGATATACCTAATTTGGTGAGGGCTCAAATGAAGGTGGAAGGTGGATGGTTGCAGGTGTTGGGGGGATGGTGTGGGCTGATTCGAAGGTGGTAGGGGGGCTGTTGAGGGCTGGAATGCTGGTGGCGGTAGTCTCAAATGAAGGTGGAAGGGGGCTGGTGTGGGTTGGATGTGGCTGGAGCACGGTCAAACTGCAGCGTGACCGCGGCGTGACCGCAACGTGTTGGCCCGATCAAGCGACATCTGCGAGGCAACATCTTCCACTTAGTTTCAAATACGATGATATGGATGGCATGATAGGATGTTTTCTCAGAATATTTAAAGAAATGAATACTAATCTGTGATGACTAGAGGATTGGATGACCCATGATATACCTAATTCAGTGAGGGCTCGAATGCAGGTGGAAGGGGGCTGGTTGCAGGTGTTGGGGGGATGGCGCGTGCTGATTTCAAGGTGGCAGGGGGGCTGTTGCGGGCTGGAATGCTGGTGGCAGCAGGCTCAAATGAAGGTGGGAAGGGGCTGGTGTGGGCTGGATGTGGCTGGAGTAGGGAAAAACTGCGGCGTGACCGCAGCATGACCACAGCGTGACCGCGGCGTGATCGCGGCGTGACCGCAGCCTGTTGGCCCTGTCTAGTGACATCTACGAGGCAGCATCTTCCACTTAGTTTCAGGATGATATGGATGGAATGAGAGGATATTTTCTAAGAATATTTAAAGAAATTAATGTTAATCTATGATGACTAGAGTATTGGATGACCCCAAATATATCTAATTCGGTGAGGGCTCGAATGCAGGTGGAAGGGGGATGGTTGCAGGTGCTGGGGGGATTAAAATATCACATGCCATGTGACATGGTCACACAACATGGGATCCATCATTAATGTCTAACGGCACTTAAAGAGTGTCTTGGTTCAAATAGCCATTTTAATAAAAAGAGGGAAACCCCCTACACGGATATAAAAAGGGTCAAGTACGATGTGTGCTTTATGACTAACAACGACATCATGTATAAGGAAAACATTAATGCAATAATGTTTAGCAAGGTATACCACTGTGTGTTTTCATAGACAGCACACCTCCGTTGGAGGGGTTTTATTAAAAATCCATAACTTATTAATCAAACTAAACAATTATATTAACTAACACTTATTCAAGAATTTCAATTTAATATAAACATGAAAAATTAAGGAACCCAAAAATCAAAAAATCCCTTATTAAAATTAGGCCAAAGAATAATAATGTAATAAACCTTAAAAAAATCTTGAACTCATTGTCTTCAATGGTGGTGGATAGAACCAGTATTATCATAAGAAACCACCTATAAAAAAATAGTGGGAAAGGAAATGAGATATAACAACTTCTTATATATATGTGATCAGTGTGTCAACTGTAGACAAAAAAAGGACACATTTTACACGCTTTAGGTAATTATACAGATTTTCCAAAGATTAAATCATCTTAAAAAATGAAGATAAATGGATTCTTGAAGCTACTAGATTGAACAACCTTCAATTACAGGACATACATGACTATAGAGACTTTGAGAGAGCTTCCCAAGCAGCATTTTCAGCATGAAAAAATAATAGGGACCATCCTCAATCCGGAACGTTCCTAAAACTGATGAAGAGTGTAGCCCTTAACTTCTGCAATACCATAAACTACTTAATAACTAGACAATTCATAACTAAATATTATAATAATACATGAATGATTGAAGAAAGGGACAGAAAAAAAGAGGCATAAACACTTACATAACACTGTTTGGTTCCAAGTGTAGAAGTAAAGAAAATAGATGACATGAGAACTCATCCAGCCATTTAGAAAATTGGATCATTGGCATGAATGATAAACAATCATTATCATCTTCTAGGGCAGCTATCTGTAACAATGCTCAAATGAAACAGAAGTTTTCTTCTCTATGTAAAAGCACATATATCATGTTTTTTTTATGAAAGCTAGTTCTTTCATTGGAAAATATGGAACCAATAAATTTAATGGTTGCCAATTTTTTAGGAGGATCATTGGAATCCATACCAAGCAAGGAATTTGATAATGAAATTGTCAAGAGATCAATGTATGCATCAGCAACAACAAAATCATCTAACTTTGAATAAGAATTAGAAAAGGAAGAGAAGAAATATGACCTCCCAGAAAAGGCCACTGATGTTACATGAGTTTTTAACTAGTGAGTGGTTGTAACATGTGAGAAGCTACATGGCTATGTTTCCAACGTATGGTTTTAAAATAACATGCAAAACTCATTTAACTCATCGATAATTGAATATGGAAGAAGTATTAGTTGGTGCTTATACATGGAAGTGAAGGATTATTTATATACTAACTCTGAATGTGTGAATATATTATAGAGAAGATCCAAGCCTAGAAATAATGATTTAAATATTGACATCTCTAAAGATTTTGACACACTTAGATAGGATTTCACTTTTTAAGTACTTGACAGTTTTGGTTTCTCAACCATATTTATTAAGATTATTCAAGACCTTATCTACAAATCAAGAATCTCTTTCATTATTAGTGGGTCTCAAAAAAGATACTTTGGTCATACCCAATGGGTGAGGTAGGGGGATCCTCCCTGAACTTTTTTATTTGGAATTATCAGGGATTAACATATAAAATTCCTCTTAAAAGCTACAGATTATGGGATTTATCACCAGTTAAGGCCACTAGAAAGATAAGAGCACCCACCCACTTGTTTTATATTGATGAAATTCTCATTTTTTATCAAAATGATGACCTATCACTTTCTTTCATCAAGGGGATTTTCGAGCATTATGAATATGTCTCAAGACAAGCCATTAGTTTGAGGAAATCTAAGCTTTATTGTAGCAAGGACATGCATGTTTCCAGCCCCCTGCCCCCCTGCCCCCTCCGCCCTGCCCCCTCCGCCCTGCCCCCTCCACCCTGCCCCCTACGCCCTGCCCCCTCCGCCCTCCCCCTCCGCCCCTGCCCCCTACCCCTACCCCCTGCCCCCTGCCCCTGCCCCCTGCCCCCTCCCCCCTGCCCCCTGCCCCCTGCCCCCTGCCCCCTGCCCCTACCCCTGGCCCCTGCCCCCCTTCCCCTGCCCCCTGCCCCCTGTCCCCTGCCCCTGCCCCCCCTGCCCCCCTGCCCGACAGACTTGAAGACCTTCCCCCTGCCCCTACCCCCTGCTCCATGATTTGGCAGTTTTCCATGGATTTGCTATTTCTTTTTTGAACTCAAAAGAATGGCCCCATACCCCCCCTGCCCACTGCCCCCTTCTCCATGATATGGCAGTTTTCAATCATCTCTAGCAATGACCTGCTCTTGGGTTTATTAATTCTTTATTGAACTGAAAAAGAATGGCCCCATAACACCCCTGTACCACCAGCACCTCTTCCCATGTACTAGCCTCCCCCCACCAAACGAGTCCCCTACCCCCAAATCCAGTCCCCTACCCCAAAACCGCCCCCACCCCTATCATCCACCAGTCCCCCAACCCCCCACCCCTACACCAGCCCCCCCCCCCACACCACCCCCAGCCCCCTAGCCTGCACCAGCCCCAACCCCCTAGCCTACACCAACCCCCCACCCCCCTGCACCACCCCCACCCCTGTACTAACCCCCCCCCCCCCCCCCAAAATGAGCCCCCCCAAATGAGCCCCCCACCCCTAAACTAGCCCCCACCCCCAAACCATCCCTCCCTAATTAAAATGAGTTATAATATTCAACTCTTTTTATCCTTATTTCTATAGTAGTGTATCAATAATATATAATTAACCTCCCCATCCCTAAATGGTCTATAACTTATAAAGTGGTCAATTCATATAATGTAATCAATAACTAGAGGATAGGTGTGTCCTTTATTTTTCTTCTAAAATTTTCAAAACAACAATTCAACACAGGTATTATTTTATAAATAGAAGATAGAATCATGAATACTTGAATAATACCAATCCCGAAATGTATTACAATAAAATGAAAGAGGATATAAACATGACATATAATAAAACCTCACATAATGAGGAAAAGGAGTCACCTTATAAGGAAAAAGTGCAGCAAAACTCCATACAAAAAATCTTACTGCAACATCCACCTTTTCTGCACTTTCATAATTTGAAGTGCTTCACTTCATCAAAAAAAAGTCTTCATATTCCTCTCAGACCAACCTGAAAATCAAGTAAATAAGCACTTTTCATCCCTCTGTCCAAGTTAATCAAATGTGGATTCAACTGAGCATTATTATATGAAACAGAAATTTAAATCATTCTATCAGATAAGCATTAACAGATAGTCTTCATTAAGAATGTCCTTACACAAAAGAATGATTCAAAAGGATGATAAAAGTGCAGCATGAAAAACACTAGTGAGTTCTAATTCAATAGGTAGATCTGATGAGGACCTCAAAACATGATTGAAACTAATTTGCAACTCCAATCTGGAAATGTAATACAATAGAAAATTAAAAATACTACATTTTATGGTAAAAAGAGATAGGGAACCAATGGTGCATGGAAGGATATAATCATTCATTCTCCTCACACCTACACTAATATAACAATATTAATTTTAAAATAATAAAATAATGAAGGAGTGGAACCACAATTGAATAGAAGAAATAAAATAAAAGTGAAAAATGATTAATATAATGAAGGGTGCCCTTATATAATTCTCTCATCAATTATATAATATTCTCTTACAAAATAAATTCAACCCCCTAAATAATACCTTGGAATGACCCAAGATCTCAATCCATTCACTCTCTCTTCAGTGTGTTAGGTTATGTAGTGAAAAAAATGATTTTTGATACACTACATTCACCTACACATGGTAATTCAGAATGCTTAATCACACCTTAATCACTCTACTCTCCCCGACATCATATTATAAATGAATGAAAATTGTGGTAGAATTATGTGTAAACCAAATTAATTGATAAAATCATGATAAAATTTTAAGGCGCATGGATAATAATCTACTACTCATATATAAATAATCCGATTTCATGAAAATTACACTAGAGAGATGAAAATACAAATCCATTTAAATTAATGTATTTTGATGGGGGAATGTCCCTCCTTTTAAAGTAAATAATTTTAAGCTATATTTTATTATTATTTTAAGTTGTATTACATCTTAACATAAACTTGGTTAACATATATCAAGAAAATAAAATTTGACATAAATCCAGTCATATAACTCTCGATTTAAACTGTAGCCATACCTAACTCTTGAAGAGGATTCTATCCATACCTGCATTCACCACCTAATGCTTACAAAGAAAATCTGCCCACTCTGAGAAAATCTCTTCTTTAACGGCATCCCTGTTATTCTTGTTCAACTTGAAAATGGCTGCCCCTTGATGTCTCCTTAATTCTACAACTCCAGCAATATCATTGCCTCTTTTAGAGATTGGGATAGAAAACAATACTAGGATATCTGAATTGAGAACACTTGATACTTCTAGAAAGAAATGAGAACCGCACATCTCTATTTTACCAACTTCATCGATGATGAAGAGATCATTAGTCTAAACACCATCACCAAATAAAACAATTAACTAATCAAAAAGCATTATGATATATTATAATTTTGTTTGAGATCAATCTATTTATAAGTGGGTATGGGGTTATTTATCTAATGGCCACATCAAGGTCATCTTCAACGTATTATTTCAGTATCGATAAGAAAGATCAATCTCATTATTCATTGGATGGGTTACATGTGTTTATCTATGAGGGTTGTTATGTGTTTATCTAAACTCTTTAATCTTCTATATTTTCTTGACAATCTCCCATAAATAATACAATAATATTTAGGAAAATCATTCCAAGATGCCAAATTTATCTCGTTTGAATATATAAAATTGGGTTTCTCCAGATTTTAACACCCATAAACAATTTCAACATGTTCTGCTGGTTGAATTTCAACATTCCCTAACCGATTCACTCATTATCTAGCTCTGATTTTTCAGTTTCTAATGTTGGTTATTTTGTTTTTTCCTATGATTTTTAAGACTAATTGTTTAGGAACCAATGGTTTAGGTTTTAAAATAGTTTTCCCACTCTTGGGAATAGTAACTACATTGAGTTATTCATGAGAGGATTGTGTCTGAAAATATTCTTCTAAGGTATTGAGTAAGGGTATACCTGAGTGGGAATGGCTTGTATTACCATTTCAATGTTTTATATATCTAATCTCAATGATGAAAATTGATAATTCATTTCCAATATTTTTTTTAAAAATTATTCTAATAATTTATATGGAAAAGATTGGATTCGATGTTGAGATGGTTGGGATTAAAATTGGACATGGGTTCAAATTTTTTCCAGATGGTTAGGATTTAGACAATGTATTTGATTGGGTAATTGATTATCCAACCAATTGAATCTAGTATTTTCATTGTACAAGTGATGGAAATTGTTTTATTCATAAATATCTTGATTATTCTGATCATTATCCTCCATTAATGTTATCCCTAGAAGAACATCCTAGATTGATATAATAGTTGGGATATTATTGATCACTCAAGACGAACCTTTTATTGGAAAATCCTGCACTTTGGGAGTCTAAATTGGTGAGTAATGATGGTTTCACCACTAACAATAATTTCATAGTAATGTGGAAGATCCCCTATAATGTGATAGATAACAAGAATCTCATAAGGTATCTCTTTACTGGATAAATTTTATGCAGAAAAGTTCCCCTCCCCCTAAGTATGAATGATATTTGTGCCTTGATCGATGGGGGACCTAAACTTCCTAATATTATAAACTGAATACCAAGGCGCACTTGCATCATCATGTAGGAGTCTTAAAATAATCTTGGAGTTCTACTCAACCATAAAAATATTGAGGTTATTTATCATCCAAATTTAAATGCCATTGAGTAAAGATCTTTTCTCCACCCAGATAGAATTACATAAACCATAAAAAAAACTATATAAGATAACCATAGATCCCCTAGAATCATGAAAATCCTTCCTCATAACTCTCTATTTACATGACCCATTCACATTATGTTTTAGTCTAACATTGGGGGGTATCCACTTGATCGACCACCCTAGAGGAGATCTATCATTTGTAATCACATCCCTAGGGAGGATCCACTTACTAGTAGCCTTTCTCTTTTCAATAGGAAGAAGGGAACCTAGTTTTTCCATGAGAGAGAGCACATGAACATGAATGAATATAGGGAGCTATTCTTTCTTTCACGACCCTTGTTCCTTGTCTCCTAAACCACCCAAAACACCACTTAAAACACTATTACATGAAGTTAAACCATATATGAATGTTTCTGAACACTTTGAAATAATGTACACAAAAAGTCAAATATGTATCCCCCCCTAAAATTGAAATCCCATAAGTTTCCCAACAAGGTCCCAAGCAAAGAGGGCCCATTCAACATCAAAAAATATGTTCTAGACTAACTCAGATTTTAGCCTCTCACAACACATACATGGTGAGGGTATCTAAATTAATTTTCTATGGATATTAATTTCAGTTGGTATGCCCTTACTACAACACCTCCAAAAATTTATTTTTAACTTAATTGGGATTAATTTAGAAAAGACTTTTCTCACCCACTCATCATTCTCCTAGTTGGATCTTAATAACAAGTTAAACTCCAAAGAATTTAATTATCCTAAGGTAAACTTTGAGAATGTGGACATATCCGGTTCATCAATCATATAAATCCTATCATAAAAAATCTTATGATCCTCATTGAGGGATGCTGATATAAACCCAAGGTTTATTCTCACATTCCTAGAGTAAATGTGAGGGATTGAGAATCTAGGGATGAAGTTAAAATGAACTAAAATGTTTTCTTTCTAGTAATTGATGTCACCCCACCTGCAAACCAACAATCCAATTGCAGGATCCTCCAAGAATTTTTTTTGAATAGCAGGAATGGGAATTGATATTAGGATGTCTATTTCAATTTTTGGGTATTCCAGATTTTAATCCCCACTGTCAACCATACCTAAAAACTTTTCTAAGTGTGGGATCATACCTAGATAGGGTACCAATGAAATGAACACTAGATAAATGTACCTTATTCATGGATCTATTACATGTATGATCAGGGCTAGCCCTAGGTCAAGCCATGCAAGCTCCCGAGTTAGGGAAACAAGCAGGCTGGGGGCAACCAACCACTCCTTTTCTTCACCTGCTTCATCTCTATCTTTGTGCGCCACCCATCCTCCATGTGATCCCGACAACCCCGACCTCACTGCCATAGACATTTTCAATTCTAGGATTTCATCTGAGAGTAACATGATGTTCATACATGTCACTTCCTGCAACATGTTTGGCCCCTTCCACACATTCGCCTCACTCATCACTCTTGTTGCGGCTGTCATATACATCACGCCCATTTTCACTGAAACCACTTCCTTCTTGCATGATTCTTCACTAGTTTCACCTGGACCGGTTTCCTTATTTATTTATTTAGATTTTTTGGCATTATAGAGGTTGGAACATGCAATATTAGATGGGGATACCCAGAAATGAAGGGGATGACTGAGGTTTCTAGTACAGGAAATTACTGCTATTGAAGGGGATCATCACCTGGTCTTGATTGTCAATACGCCCATGTAAAACCCCTTTGATTCATTTGAAATCCAGATTATTAGTGCTAATTTTCTAACTAAATGAAAGGGAAAAAATTTCAGGACCTACCTTGGGCAATGGAATTTCTTGGGCCAACCTTGTGTATGATGAGGATCCCAGGAGTCGGGGTGGCCGTGTCAAAGGAGGAGGATCCTAGGAGGTGAGGTGACCATGTCAGAACCGTACATGAGCCTCATCGTAGAAGGAGGGTCACGGGGAGGTGGGGTGGCCGTGGAGACGTCAGGAGAGGATGAGGATCGTGGGGGGGGGGGGGGGGGTGGAGGTGGTCACGTCAGAACCATGTCAGAGCCGCATCGGAGAAGGAGGGTCACGGGCAGGTGGGGTGGCCGCGCCAGAGATGTTGGGAGAGGAGGAGGATAGGGAGTAGGATCGCGAGGCAATGGGGATAGGAAACTCGTGAGGAGGGGGGGGGGGAATTGCTCACGTAGGGAGCTAATTCTACGGAGAGAAAAATAGCTGTGGGCATAAGTGATCTATAGCCACAGTTTGTATTGTCTATGGCTATAGATCCATGGCCGTAGGTCCAAATTCTAGTAGTTTACAACAATACTCAGTAGGGACCCCAAGACCCTCAAGGAATCACAAAATCAACAAAGGATAAACCAAAAAGCATATAAACCAGTGACAACCCTACTTAGGTATATGACCATACATATAACTAAGTTATCATGTATACCCATTTCAATCATAAGGAAACTAAAGGCCCAAATCCTTAGCCAAAGTAAAACTCTTCCATATAGTAAATAATACCATGAAGGTAACACCACAATGGTAATTACCAAAAAGGTAGTGCGACACATAAGAATACCACAAAGGTATCACCACGAAGGTAAGTACCATGAAGGTAACCCCATAATGGTAAGTACCACATAGGTAATTCCACACAGAGGAATACAACAATGGAATCACCATGAAGGTAAAAAACTATGAAGGTAACACCATAAAGGTAAGTACCACATAGATAACATCAAACAGAAGAATACCACAAAGGTATCACCATGAAGGTAAGTACCATGAATCTATGACACACAGAAGATTACCACAAAGGTAAATAATTAGCTCACACCATGTATAACTTAGGTATAGTAGTAAAGATTATTAGATGTAACTATTGAATCAACTTACTCTATTAAAAGGAAGACCCACAAAGGATCCTAAATAATTAGACCCACGTAGGATCTCAGTATAGCAGACCCACATAGGATTCTAGAGTAGTACCAAATGGATTCCTAGAGTAGATCCAAGTAAGACTCTCGAACACCGACCCATGTAGTATCCTAAAGGAAAAACCCAAATAGGATCCCAAAGTATAAACCCACATAGTATCGCAAAGCACATACCCACATAAGATCCCTTTCTAATGTTACAACCAGCTACAAGGTTCTCCCACATAGCTCGCTTGATTCCGGGAGGGTCTGCTCCTCAAGCCACAGGTCGAATACTCCAACTTCCAAAAAGTCCTAGTAAGAAGTATCCCAAAGGACCGCCAAATAATAGGGTCTCAACAAAACAGATGGTGCATCAATCGGACGCCCGGTTTTTATGTTATTGGTCTTTTAGTCTCGAGGGCCCAGTTGGATTTGTTGTCAATCCAACATGGGTGTACCCCCAAAATTATTCAAAACTCAAGTTTGGTATACCAAAAGGACCAGCTCGATCCAAGTATTCTGATTCCACAGACTGTTCGTCAAATGGATGCATGTAGCACAAGATATGGATGAAAGAGAGAAAAGGGTCGAAGATGGTCAGGGAGTGGTCCGACCCAACCCGGTTCAGGTCAACCCGGCCTTACCTGGTCCGACCCTGGGTCCAGCCCAGCCCGCCGACATGGCCGGGCTTATGGTGCATCCCATGCTAGGTAGTCTGTTGGGCGCCCCTTTTTGGTCGGATGGCTCGCCGCTCCTCCACACAGCGCGGTCACGTGCCACTCCATCGCCGACGGCCGACATCGAGCCTACCGCCCCTCCACCGCCTCTGCGGCCTTGCACCATGGAATATGCTCATAGGGGGGTGCAGATGCATGATTCCACCTCCCCATCATGCATCCATCCGTGAGCCGGCCGCCACCTCCACTCTTCTGCGGCCGACGAGCCACGACCCTTCTCTGGCAGCGCGGTTGCACCACCGCCGTCCTTGTAATGACCCAGAATTTTGAATTAATGTTGTTTCCTAACTTTCTGTGTTATTTTATATTATACTCAACAAAACTATTTCATTTAATAAAATTATTATAATTAAAATAAGACCGTTGGGTTTCGACTGTTATATGACCGTTGGTCAATATGACCGTTGGAAAGTAAATGTTGCGATTATTGTCTATAAATACAATTGATCTGGATTAATTAATATAGAAATAAGATTTTTTGGCCCCATCCAGTAGTCTTAGGTCGATCAAATCCCATCTGAAGGAACTCAGGAAGGAGGTAGCACCTTCGGGCTTTGTTCTAGACCAAACCTTAGTCAAACTTCATTGTGTGAAGCTGGAATGTAATTACCATCACGAGAAGTTCAAGCTGATAGAAATCACTACTTGGGCAATGTTGGACGAGCTACCCCAAGATTCTATCACCCTAGCACACCTTACTCTTAGGTTATATGCTGGTGTTATAAGGGGTTATGTAACGAGACCATTACATCCTTGTGTAATCCTTTGATTTGAATAAAAATTGTGATGTCTTCTTATGGTGAAGTTTTTGAATTTTCAAATATCTAGATAAATAAAGTATGCATATTATTGATGAATTCTAGAAAAAGAATATTTTAAAATATTTATGTAAACCGTAAATAATTAATAATGTTAATGCATTTCAAAAAATGGTCTTCTAAAGTTGTGTTCAGCATGAAATTTAGAGTCTAATAAGATCAACTTAATTTTTGGTGAATAGTAAATTATAAATAGTGATTTTATGCTTATGATTAGTAATGTGATCAAATGGTTAATGTAAATTCACTTAATAAAGTATTAATATAATTCAGGCACCTTGATTAAGTAATGTGATTCAATAAAATAGGTAAATAACTGTTTCAGAAATTATTGGTTAAGTATTAGTATTTTTAGGTGAATAGTTTATTTTATTTAAAAAATAAATTAAAAATATTTAGAAAATTATTTACATAAAATGGAGTTCATTTTTGAAATCAGAGTATCGATATTTGGTATAGGTGAATTTTTTGGATTTTTCTGAAACAGTTGAATTTTTAGTGAATAGTTTATATTTAAAAATTCAATTAAAAATATTTAAAAAATTATTTTCATAAAATGGAGTTCATTTTTGAAATCAGAGCATCGATATTTGGTTAAGGTGAAATTTTGGGTTTTTTTTGAGAAAGATGAATTTTTGGTGAATAGTGAAAATACAGTTTTTGAGTTTCGGGTGTTTAATGACATCATTAAGGATGTAATAAATATGAAATAATTCTGGTAGACTGATGAATAGTAAGATAAGGTATGAGGTGTTCCAAGTGGTAGATACCATGGGAAAATACCATGGGCAAGCCCATGGGTTTTTCAATACCACCGATGAGGTGTCTCTTGGAAATTAATGCTTTGTCCCCTCACTTTTCCTATAAATACCAAGCCTTTATCCCATTAATTTCATTTCCAAATCATCCCCAATGAAGTTCTGGTCTCTTTACCTCCCATGTAGTCCTCCCAAGGTGACCTCAAGCCTCCTAAGGTCTTGACTTTCATGCTTTTGAAGTTACTCTTCAAGGTAAGGGAATCCTTTCACCCTCCTCTTTTAAGTCATGACATCCGTTATGTTGTGTCCTCTAGTTTCCATCTATTTTTGTTGATGGAATGTTCTTATATGTTCTAATTACTGTCCATTTCATCTGTAATTATTGAGATACCCTTTAAAATCTCATCAATTTTTTTTATGAATTTTTATGTGACGCCGTTAGTCTGCCGAATTTTTTGTAAAAGGAATCACATCTTCTCTTTTCTCTCATGTTTCCTTTTCATGTGGTATGTAATTAAAATTTCCATACCATGTTTTTATCTCCATGTTATTATATATTTATATTTTATTATAAGTTATTTATCAGTGGGTTACTCTTGTACCCTCTTTTTTCATTGTTTTCTAAAACCATGTTATATAGCCATTATGCTGTAGAAATTTCGCCTCAAAATCTCTATCTCTTTATCTCCAGAAATTCTCTTGTTTTATTTATGTGAATAACCAGACCTATTTAGTTTCTTTGGGTGTTCATAAATATATAAATATTATGTATTTGATTCTGGAATTGACGTACATATAACCCTCACTCCCTTTCCATGGGTTATAATTGGCATAATGACATTATTTTTTTAAGAACTTTTAAAATGTCACGATCTTGAAATGAAACCCATTTCTTTTATTCTACATGGGTTATTTATGAAATGTTTGATTGTGATATATGTGGATCTCATGAATTTAAAGATATTTTAAGGGTTCACCTTGATAGCACTCCAATGCATTGGGTAAAGAATTAATCTCAAGAGATGACAAGTTTTATTATACCTTGGTAATTTTTATGACACCTTGGGGATAGACCATGGTGATATGTTCATGAATGTCTAAATGAAATGTTGTAGCCACATATTCAAGTTATGTTCCAAGTTTTTTTCATTACGATATGCCTATTTTTCTATTGCTCATGTCTTTATGTTTTTATTCAAGTTCTTATTGATATCACAAGTACATTGATTCCCTTGCTTACCCTAACTGGGCTATCTTCTCACCCTTTCCTTTGAATGTATGTCTCCAGGTTATGAGATGCAGTAATTATACTTAGGATGAACTTATGATGAAGCTTTACATGAGGTTTAGAAGAATGTGTTATGTTGTTTTCATGTATTATGTACCTGGTTTCCAAGACACTAGACTTTAAAGATCCTCTGTATGTAAAATGTAATGTAAAGTTATGTAATAAAAAGGTGGGATACTATAGTTGGTATCAAAGGATAGTTTAGTTATTTATGGAAATTAGGATATGAAAACTATAGGAATAACCCTATAGAAAAGTTTAAATATAGGAATTATTCTAGGTATTTCAGTGAGTATTGAGTAAGTGGTTTATGAATAAAATACATCCTTGTATGGATACGAGCAGGTAGAGGTGGCTCTATCACATATGTACATAGGGGTAAAACATAAAAACACCACTTTGAGCTAGACTAAAATGAGAACTCATACACGACAACAGCCCTTGATGCACTCTTAGTTACGATCCTCCTGAGGGATATTTTTGGTTAATCGCAAGCTTTTTATAAATCTTTTTGAAGGAATAATAGAAAATTGTAATTGTCTAAGCATGATGTTTTAAGACACAAAATCATTTTTAGTTAAAAGATTTGTAAATGAAATAAGTTTCTCTTGAAGGATTTATTCTTTTAGAAAATGTCCCCATCATCTAGGAATACATTGACGTATTTCCTGAGGAGTTACCCGGACCTCCCCTAGAAAGAGAGGTAGAGTTATCCATTGAACTCGTACCTAGATCTCATATGATGTCAAAGACCCCCAATAGGATGGAAAATGTGGAGCTATGGGAATTAAAGAAACAACTACAAGATCATTTGGAGAATGGGTTTATCCGACCAAGTGTGTCTCCATGGGGAGAATGAGTCATCTTTATGAAGAATAATGATGGATTTATGTATCTATGCATTGATTTTAGAGAACTGAATGGGATCATAGTGAAGAAAAAATACTCTCTTCCAAGAATTGATGACTTATTTTACCAACTTCATGGGAATTAACTCTTCTCGAAGATCAATCTTCGTTCTGTCTATCATTAATTTGGGGTGACGAATGATGATATTCCAAATACTAACTTCCAATCAAGATATAGGCATTATGAGTTTGTTGTTATGACCTTCGGACTGACTAACACACATCCTATTTTTATGGATCAAGAATAAGTTTATTTTGGAAACATATGTTTTATCAAATGGATATCCTTTGTATAGGAAAATGATTTTATGATTAAATGATAATGGTTATTTTGGACGATGTTTTCTCTTTTCGAGTACTATATTCCTAAGGGAAATAAAATAATATAGGATTTAAATTGAGGAGGAATGGTTGAATTTTTTTTGTAAGAATTTATGTATTTATTGTGGACTTATGGTGATTTGGGTTATTTCTTGAAAATGGTGAACCTAGCATAGAGAATATATGAATAGGTAAATTACACTTTAGTATGAGACTTTAATAGTAGTCGATGTTATTTGGATATAAATGTTAAGATTTATTGGGGAAGACCATGTGATTAAATCCTTCTGAGTTTTGGGTTCCAATCTTAGTATGGATTATTCTGAAGAATTTTAAGGATGATTGTGTATTGAATGGTATTTCTAGACATTTGGGTACATTTGTTGAATATTGGAGATTAATAGTCATATTACTTTTTATAAAGGATTATCCTTTTTGGGGATTATATGATCTCGTACTTACCATTTTAGTTTTAGTTTATGACCAAATACAAGGGAAAAATATAGTTATTCTTTTTTGGATTATGTGATTCTCTAGAAGATGATTCTTGTGCTTTTAATGAGACCGAGTCTTTTTGAAAGATCATGGTTTGGAGAAAAGATTAGTTTTGGTGGAAACAAATTAAGGGATGAAACTCTACTTGAAGGTAAGTATATCTCCTTATGTTTATATTCTATGTAGTAAATGAATTCCTCAAAATTATGAAAAAGAATGTAAAATAAAAACGTTGTTGGTTTATGTTTCCTACTGGGTAATCAAAGACCTTTTAACACATCTTAAGTTTGTGATCTTATTATGGTTAATTTTTTCCTAATCATGTTTTCTACCACTCTCCATCAGAACATGACCCTTTGTTTTCTCTTCCATATCCATGTTTTCCTACATGGAATCCTATTATGGGTTAACTCAAGTGACCTTTGTACTTTCCTTTCTTTCTTTTAAAGTAATAGTTTTTCTGAATCATTTTCCGATGTGGTACTTCCAATGAAAATTCCAAGCCCAATTTTAAAATTGCAAGGATGCAATTTTGTAAGGGGGGAAGAATGTAACGACCCAAAATTTTGAATAAATTTTGTTTCCTAACTTTGTGTGTTATTTTATTTTATACTCAACAAAACTATTTTATTTAATAAAATGAGTATAATTAAAATAAGACTATTGGGTTTTGACTGTAATATGACTATTGGTCAATATGACCATTGGAAACTAAATATTGAGATTATTTTCTATAAATACAATTGATCTTGATTAATTAATATAGAATGAAGATTTGACAGCCCATCCAGTAGTCTCGGGCCGATCGAAGCCCATCTAATGAATCTCTGGAATGAGTTATCACCTTTGGGCTTTGCTCTGGACCAATCCCAAGACGAACATCATCGTGTGAAGCTGGAACAAAATCACCTTCGTGAGAAGTTCAAGCTGATAGAAATCACTACTCGAGCAATGTTGCCCGAGCCGCCCCAAGATTCTATCACCCTAGAACACCTTACTCTTAGGTCCTATGCTGGTGTTATAAGGGGTTATTTAACGAGACCGTAAGTTCCTTGTGTAATCCTTTGATTTAAATAAAAATTGTGAGGTCTTCTTATGTTAAAGTTTGCGAATTTTCAAATTTCCAGATAAATATAGTATGCATATTATTAATGAATTCTATAAAAAGTATATTTTAAAATATTTATGTAAACCTTAAATAATTAATATCGTGTAATGATTTTCAAAAAATGGTCTTCTACAGCTGTGTTCTATAGTAAATTTTGATTCTAATAAGATCAACATAATTTTTGGTGAATAGTAAATTAGGAATAGTGATTTTATGCTTATGATTAGTAATTTTATCAAATGTATTAGGTAACTTCACTTAAGAAAGTATTAATATAATTTAGGCATCTTGATTAAGTAATTTGATTCAATAAAATAGGTAAATAAATGTTTCTGAAATTTTTAGTTATATATAAGTTCTTTCATATGAATAGTGTTTTTTATGTTAAAATTAAATTAAAAATATTTAGAAAATTATTTTCATAAAATGGAGTTCATTTTTGAAATCAAAGAATTGATATTTGGTAAAGGTGAAGTTTTGGGATTTTTCTGAAACAGTTGAATTTTCAGTGAATAGTATTTTTATTTAAAAATTAAATTAATAAAATTTAGAAAATTATTTTCATAAAATGGAGTTCATTTTTGAAATCAGAGCATCGATATTTGGTTAAGGTAAAATTTTGGTATTTTTCTGAGAAAGTTGAATTTTTAGTGAATAGTGAAAATACAGTTTTTGAGTTTCGGGTGTTTAATTACATCATTAAGGATGTAGTAATTATTCAATAATTGTGGTCTAATTATGAATACTAAGATAAATTATGAGGTTTCCCATGTGTCAAATACCATGGGCAAATACCATGGGCAAGCCCATGGTTTTGCCAATACCACAGATGAGGTGTCCTTTAGAAATTAATGCTTTGTCCCCTAAATTATCCTATAAATACCAAGTCTTTCACTCATTAATTTCATTTACAAATCCTCCCCAACGAAGTACTAGTCTCTTTACCTCCCAATGAGTCCTCCCAAGGTGCCCTCAATCCTCCCAAGGTCCCGATCTTCAAGCTTTAGAAGTTACTCTTCATGGTAAGGGATCCTTTCACCCTCCTCTTTTAAGTCACGACTTCCTTTATGTTGTGTCTTCTAGTTTCCATATATTTTTGTTGAGGGTATGTTCTTATATGTTCTCATTACATTCCATTTCATGTCTAATGGTTGGGAGACCCTTTCCTCTCACATCAATTTGTTTTCTGAATTTTTATGTGATGTTGTTAGGTTGCCGAATATCTCGTAAAAGGAATCACGTCTTCTCTTTTCTTTCATGTTTCTTTTTCATGTGGTATGTCATTAAAATATCCATACCATTTTCTTATATCCATGTTATTATATATTTATATTGTATTATATGTTATTTATGAGTGGGTTACTCTTGTACCCTCTCATTTCAATGTTTTCTAAATCCATGTTATAGAGCCGTTATGATGTAAAAATTTTGTCTCAAAATTTCTATCTCTTTCTCTCCAGAAATTCTCTTGTTTTATTTATGTGAATACCCAGAACAATTTCGTTTCATCGGGTGTTAATAAATATATAAATATGAATTATTTTATTCTGTAATTGACATACATATAACCCTCACTCCCTTTCCATCGGTTATAATTGGCATAATGACCTTATTTTTTAAGAACTTTTAAAACGTCACGATCTTGAAATGAAACCCATTTATTTTATTCTCCATGGGTTATTTATGAAATTTTTGATTATGATATATGTGGCTCACATAAAAGTAAAGACATATTAAGGGTACGCCCTGATAGCGCTCTAATGCATTGGGTAAAGAATTAATCTCTAGAGATGACAAGTTTTACGATACCTTGGTGAATAACCTTTGTAATGTTTATAACACATTGGGGATGGACCTTGGTGATATGTTCATAAATTTCTAAATGAAATGTTAAAGCCACATATTCATGTTATTTTCCAAGTTCTTTTCATTATGATATGCATATTATTCTATTGCTCATGTCTTTAAGTTTTTATTCAAGTTCTTATTGATATCGTAAGTACATTGATTCCATTTCTTACCTTTACGGGGATTTGTGATCTCCCTTTCCTTTGAATGTATGTCTCCAGGTTATGAGATGCAGCAATTATACTTAGGTTGAACTTCTGATGAAGCCTTAAATGTGGTTTAGAAGAATTTTGTTTGTTGTTTTCATGTATTATGTTCCTGATTTCAAAGAAACTAGACTTTAAAGATCCTCTGTATGTAAAATGTAATGAAAAGATATGTATTAAAAAGGTGGGATGCTATAGTCCTCATGGCCGGCCTGTGTGCCAGCTGCCGCTCCTGAGTCCCACCAGTGCCAGTCACCGGCACTAGTCACCTTCCTCCTTTTTCACGAAGAACATATCATAAACCAAAATGGTTGCGGAGTCGTCGGGCCATGTTCATTTGGTCTGCACCCTCCGTGTTAGAACGGTAGCAAACAACTCATGGGGAGAGAATAAATCGTAAAAGAAATTAATGATGATTAATCAAAACACACCCCTACCTCAAAGGTTCGTTGACATCATTAAGGAGAGTAGAAAGATGAACGTCTGTTCGTCATCATTGAAGAACATCAGTGTTCGTTTCCTCCACAAGTTGCTTCCGATCCGGGTTCAGGGTCGGTTACCCATTCTTGAATTCCAGAGGTCGTTCTTCATTGGGAGGTGTTCTTCGTTGGAGAGAATGATCCTCCAAAATCTCTCCCCTTTGGAAACACTTTCCCCAAATTTCACAAAAATTAATTAGCCAACTTATTAAATTATGTTTTATTAATTTAATTAGAGTGGATATTACCATAATAATTGTATTGCATAAGCACAATTAAAATGGGAGGATTCCAAGAGACTTCCCCACATTAAAGAGGGGTTCGGGTGGTACCCACCAGTAGAATTCAGAAATGGGGGGTTTCCTAGCTCGGGTGGTCCCCACCACCAAGCATTCAAATGGGAGGTTAAAATAAAAATTGTAGTTGTCCTTTTATTTTATTTTTATTTACATGAAAAACACGAAAACTGACTTTCACCCTCAACCAACTATGGTTGAGGTGAAGGTCTCCTTATGAAAATACTAGCACTGCGAGTTCAATAGTGTCCTCAAATTTCAATTCCGAGCACTGGTTTAAAAGTTTTTCAAAAACATGCTCACACGTTTACTGAACGTACCCAAAAAAAAGATCAGAAATTCATTCCTAGCACACTGGGCCTCGGAATCACATGCCATTAATTTTTACAAAATAGTAATATTCCATATAATTAAAAAAATTACATGAAAAAAATCTAGGTCTTTACAAACATGCTAAGAAATATGGGACAACTGTGAAACGAATTTCTTGGAACTAACCCCAGCCTGTCTAACCCAACCATGATCTACCTACTCCTGGTCCACTTATGACTCCATCAAATTTCCTTTTATCTATATGAGACATGATATGTGTTGGAAGAACCCATTTAGGGGTGAGTGTAACAATACCCAGTAGGATAACCCAAAATCACCAGACATAATGCATCAAGAGAATAGTAATATCATTATCAAAATGGAATGTTAATCCGAATATGATACATAAAAATAATAAAAACCCTAATATATTTTTGATTGAAACTATGTATCAAGGTATGGCCATAATCTTAAAGACAACCTAGGATTCCTACTTGAGGTTTCAAGGCGATTCTTGCCTAGGAGAACTCAATCTGTGATTCTTATATTGCTGATGGTTCTCATTTGAAAACTCATGCCCTTTAGGCCTCACCATGGAGAAGCATACACTAGAATGTAGAAGAGACTGATACAATGATAAGGAAAATCACCTAGTAAATGTGGGGTATACTTGACCCTATCTAGAATAACCCTCTATGTGGGGGATCGATGCCCAGTTAGGTTAGTCATGTCAATTCTATGAAAACAAAAACTAGTGGAGATGATAGGGGATCCCAATCCTAGACACATAAAGGGATTATACAAACTCTTTCAGAGACTAATACTATATATCAGATCACCCCCTTTTCTCAAGAAGTGATGCCCCACTGCATCCTTATGGGGATATGATGAAGGAATGTACCATAAAAAAATTGTCCAACATTAAAAAAAATAATATCCCAAACATACCTTTATTGAAGTGAGTAGAATTTATAGGGTATACATGGTGTGTGTTGTCTACCATGGGTCTACCCATGTACTTAGTCCTATTCCCATGTAATTTTGGTCACAACCATGTACTCCAACCGTGATTATATACCTCTCCATGTCTGAGTACCTGGCCATGTTCGAGTACCAGATCATTTTTATGTACTCTGTCCATACACATGTACTTGACCATGTCCTCATACCGAGTTGTGTCTAAGTACCATGCCATGACCATGTAATCCATTAGGGCCTGTGAACCTCTAGGTTACATGCTAATCCACTAGGATCAGGTCACATGTAATATGATGTGTCCAACAAAATATGTGATATTTTTTCAAAAATGTAAACCCTTGATGTTGCATCCAGGGTCCATACGACATGTGTTCTTCGAACTGCATGACATGCTAGATTTTTCAAATTTTCTAGAAAGCTTCATGAGTTATACCACGCAAATGTTTCCTTGGAATCCACTATAGAATCTACCAGAAAAACTAAGTTCTAGTGTTTTTTGATCCCATTACAACATCGATGGCCAAATTCCATCCATCCATTTATTTGGGGAAACATCTCCTATCACACCGTGTTGCTGTTGCATGCTAATCAATGGATCACAAGTCCTCAATCCATTCTTGAACATAATTCTTCATTAAAACACCTCAATAATTACATCAATCAGGAACCCAAACCCATTTTAGTGATCTATTGTGTCAAAGAATGATTTTAAAACAATCATTCCATGGGAATTTTTTAATCCATAGGTCAAGTGGAATTTCGATGATGAACACATGAAAAACAATGTGAGAAAATAATAAAACATAGAGATAGGAATGAAACTCAGCCATTGTTCTGGTTGGACACAATCTAATGAATTAAGAAATGAAAATATCATGGAATTAAACAAGAAATATCAATCCTTAATTACTGGAAGATAAAAACAATAACCTTAATCAACCATCAATTCATGAATAAATTTTTAGGTAAATTGATTCATGGTCAATATGGGATAAAAATGGGAAAAATAAAAATAGAAAAAACACCCCGTGGATCCTCTCTCAATAACTAGGGTTATATAGATAAACCTATGGATTTGACATAACAAGGATTAAATAGTGAGGATTAGGTTAATGCTTTCAAAATATCCAATATAAAAAAAATTAATTTATTTTATTATTTTTTCACATGATTTCCCTTCAACTAGACACCCAACGTCGATAATGGTTATGTCTTACCTATGGTAAAAACCACATTCTGGATTTAATAGAGGTACCATATTTCCTATATATGACATTGTTTGGGAGTTATTCCACTATTTAATAAAAACTGGCTATGTGTGATATAATAAAAATAATATTTTTATTATATCAACATGGAGCCTCCTCGGGCCCAGATTCCCATGATAACTCTATGCCTAGATTCTAAAATATTACTTAAAATATTAAAAATAATTATAAGGAAAAAATATATTCATTACATTCTACCCACCTCTAGTCTCTTCATACTGAAAATGAAAAAATGTGTATACCAAAAGATGAGGGTACTAGGATCACATTTGGTTCTCTTGTTCATAGGTTCTCTCCTAAAGATTCCCATTATACCACTAGACATGTACAAAGGGAATCAGTCACAGAAGAATGATCTTATCCTACTAATCCTTGATCTCTATCAAGTACTATGAAAATGTATCTCCATACTTAGTGTCTATCTCCCCCAGTTTATAACATGAAATGGGCCATGTACATACCTCCTCATATGTGGAACATGGAATATATCATGTACCTAGTCTAATTGAGGTGGTAGGGAAACACCATGCACCATATCACCAACCCTTCATAGTACCTATAATGTTCTAGGGAATATCATAAAAAACATGACACCCTAGAAAAATCACCACTACCCTGACTGAGGTGATACATTTAAGAACACACAGTCTCCCTCCTAAAACTACAAAGGCCTCTTTCATCAGTCTGTTTAAGACATATGATGGATATGGGAAGCCCAAATCTTCTCCTAGATGATATAAAACTTCTCTGTTATCACCCACACCAACTCTTGGACCATGAGTATAAACTCCCTTAGATCAGTCCAATATAGTGGTGACCTGCAGGATCTCTCATACGAGGAATTTAATTATTTCATACCAATGGTGCAATGGAAGTTGTTATGGAATGAAAATTCCAAAAAAGGTAGGTGATCCTCCCAAATATGTCGATGAACCAACATATAATCTTGAATCATGACCTCCATAACCTGAATAGTCCACTTAGTCTAACCATCTATATCGAGGTGATATGTTGTGCTCAAATGCAGTTGAGTCTCAAAGGACTCCTAAAATATGCTCCATATTTATTACATGATGCAACAATCATGGAGTGAGATGATATTTTAAGGAACACTAAGATGGCTAACTATATTCTTCATGTAAATTAATTTAAATTTCTCCACAGTCCTCTACTTTCATTTAGCTAGAAAGTGGACTGATGTGGTGAGTGTGTCTATGATCACGCAGATCACATCATGTCCTCAAGATGACCATGGGAGCTCCATCATGAAGTCCATAGATATACCATACCACTTACACTATGTAACCTCAAGGAGTTGACCCAAACCCACAGAAACATGGTGCTTATCCCTCACCTTCTAATAAGTGAATCATCGAGAGATAAACTCTACTATACACTTCTTTATCTCTATCCAGTAGAACTGATTCCAAAGGTACTAGTACATCTTCTACACACCTAGATATATTTCTATGGGGTATGTAAGAAAGTATCTAGAAACCTCCCTTCACAACAATATTGGTATCATCATACACCCTCTAAAAATGTGGATGCAATCCCCATCTCCAAAAAATTCAACAGGAGAACATCCATTGGATATCTAAATAAGTATGGTCTCATTGTTGGTATCTCTAAGATGAGACTCACTAACACATTGTAGAATCTGAGGGGTAACAACCATCGACCAGAGGTAAGATTCACCATTCTCATCCAAATGGGACAACTATAATGAGGTTAACAGCTCTGAATCCTCACTCAACAACTATGAACATGATCTCCTATTGAGATAATATTCAACCATTTTCTACTTCCTAAGATTATAGATTCTCAAAGTCATAATATTAGAGGAACACTATCCATCACCTCTATATTCAGTTAATATACTTATATAAAAATATAAATTTGAGAATCTTTTGGTCAAAGTTGATGATAAAAATCTAACCCCTAAGATAGTTTCACCACATGTTCAGAGTGAAGACCACTGCTTCGAGAACTAGATTAGAGGGGTCATAGTTATACTCTTGAGATATCAGATGTCATGACCCATATGAAATCACTTCCCATCTCTACATTAGGACACATCAAAGCCTAGTCCTATAGGTATCATTTAATACCATATTATGAACACCCTCCTCTAGTATTATCATGATGGGAGAACTTGTTATCCTCTATCGGAAATCTTTTTAATCCTTCTGACACCTCTATATCTAAATGAAAGGCTACCCTTTAGGTTCAAAGAAGAAAAGGGTGTAAATTTCCTAGAGAATCCAAGTAATAATTTATGACAGTATCTCACCAACCCATGTATGATCAATACCTTTGTCACACTCTTGGGAATATCCCAAGTCAACACTTCCTCAACCTTCGATGGATCTAACGAAACTACCTCCTATGAGATGAAATGTCAAAAAAAGTGAACATCATGAATCCATAACATACACTTTGACATCTTCCAAAAAATATGGTTCTCTCAACGTAAGTACCTGACCACCCTCAAGTGTCTCACATGCTCCTCCTATGAAAATGTGTACACCAGGATATCATCGATGAAGACTACCAAAAACTGATATTTGAAAGGATCAATGATCTATTTCATGAGACCCATTAGCAATATTGGGGAATTAATCATGAAAAAAGGAACAAAAAAGGATTTATAGTGGCCATATTAACATTATAATATCATCTTTAGTATATCCTTATCTCGAACATGGATATATTGATTGCATGATTTGTGGTCAACATTCCAGAACCATCACACCTCCTTCTTATAGTCAAAGATTTCATTGATTCTCATCAATAGATAGTTATTCTTCACAGTCACCATGTTTAGGCAATGGTAATCTACACACTACCTCAAGGCCCCATCCACATTATTGGTGAACAAAACTAGGGATTCGCTGGGGGAAACGGAAGGTTTAAAAATCCCTTCTTTTGAAAATCCTAAAACTTTTCCTTCAGGTCATGAATCTCTATGGGAGCCATCCAATATGTTGGTGTAGATATCTTAATACTCTATGGGCGAAATTTTATGAATATATATATATATATATATATATTTGTGGGTAGGTAATCCTAACATATCCTTAGAGAAGACAACCTCGTACTCATCCACCAGAACAAGAAACTAGTGGCTCATAGAATCTATTACTCCAAGGGTCATACTACCCAACTAGTGAGTAATAGTATGTATTATCCTATATATGTGAAAGTCCGAATATATCTAGGTTTCTTTCTCACAAATGATGTAAAACCTCAATTCATCATTATGGACACACCACATCCTCCACCAAAAATAATCAATCTAGACCTGAACTAAAAATATCCAGTCTATAGCTAAGATGATTTCATAAGGACTCATTACTACTATGAAGAGATTATATAAGAATCTATCCCTTCCAAGAGTTATATCCCACTGATACTAGAGGTCTGTTGTATCTGAATCTCATATGGTAGGATCCTCTGACTATAAGGGTCAAGTAAAAGACTCTTCCAGAGTCTTTACATCTCAAAGAAATTAAAAGATACGAAAAAAGTGGATCAATAATATTTCTACTAGTACCAAATCTAAAGTATAAATGACACAGATAATACATATAATAATACAAGTACCCTCTAGGTCATAATCCTCCATTGCCTACAACTTCCCTCACCCCGGACCACCAGCTCCCTGAGCCGGGTGAAGACTACTTGGTGGAGGTGGTGGAAATAAATCAAACTATCTACCACCGCTTGATGCCCTCCCTACTCCTCTGCCATGTACACCATACTAAGAACCTACTTTCATTATCTTCTGCGACATCATAGGTATCCCATAAACTACCTCTATTTCAGTGACATGGTATGTTGGAAAATCCCATGTAATACATCTCTGACCATCGTAAGAGTAGCACCACCTCTCCCTCATCTGACTAGAACCATCTCAAGATCCCTTAAATACATAACATATTTCCTGAAACCATCTTTGAAATAATATAAAATGCCTAGATCCTAGTGACTTCCATAGGATAATATCTCCAAAAGTCTCATCACTTATATTCCCACTACGAGCACTAACTATCAGTGTATGCTCAGCCAAGAAAATCTCCACCACCAAAGTTCACTCAAACACTCAAGCATAAGTAGGACTGAAAATTGGTATCAAAATTGAACATATATATTTGTAGTGATATAACGTTAAATTCCTCTTTTGGAATAACAGATCATGAACCATATCCATGGAGTATCATAACAGGTTAGTAAACATAAAAAAAATTCATTTCAAAAAACATTTTTCCCTACTGAAGCTTCAGAGGATTGTAGATGTGAAATTCTCACAATGTATCCAGAAAAAACTCTATAAAAATATACCCAAACTCTATCCATGATAGTGTCACCTCATTGTATGTCAGATTACCAAGAATCCACCACCACCCATCATAGCCATGAGTAAGGATTTCTTCAATGACCACCATCAGATCTAGAGGTGCCCTTACAAAGAGAAATAATCACATAATTGGATCAATACATTCTTTATAGTTTTGGGATTCTATATCACACTAATTCTTGAGGGGTCACTGTCTCAAAAACTCATGTTGTGTGCTCAGCATAGGAACCTCATCCAATGGTACTTATGATGTGACCTACTTCTCAATGGTTGGTTGTAAGACTCAAAAACAACCCAAAGGTTACACTTCATGAACATGTCCCTATATCAAATCCTCATCACTGGGTGGATCATTCTCATGATCCAACTATAGAATCCTAGATAGAAATTATAATGGAGGCATCCTAAAATATACAATATGTAACAATGTAACAATGTTTTATCTATAAAAATTTCCTACAAGTACAACAACATCAAGTAGGTAATCCGAGTCCTAGTAAATGGATATGTCATCTGATAAACTATCACTAGGTTCCATGACATGTGAGATGAACATTAAAAACTTTAATGTTGTTGTATTAGCTCACAAGCCAACCTCATATCTAGATAATATCTAAACTATGGTCCTAAAAAGGGACCTATCTGATGCCACTCTATCATGAACTAACCCATAAGGGCCTTTCTAGTTGGTGATAAGTAATTTGTGACACCCAATTCCTACCTTTAATAGGCCAAGGGCTAGTAGCAAGTGTTGATAAGGTATATCACAGACTTGGGAGGTCCTAGCCTAAGGTATATGTACACATGAGAACATATCCATTCTACCAAAACCATGTTGAAGTATAAAATAAAACTGATTTAAAAATGAAAGTAAACAATTTAATCCCACAATTAAAGTACATAACATGTATTGTAAAGCATAAAGGGAAAAATACAAGCCAACCAAATTGTAAAAGGGTCCAACCCTCTAAGAAGGAGGGGACTATTGTCAAATGAGACTTCTGGAACTAACATCATTCTATATTTCCCGTCTATCCTCCACTAACTATAGGTCTACCTATGACACCCTTGATTGAGCATTTTTCTATATAATACAGAACATGTATGGGTACTTTCCATGCATGGGTGAGTATAAAAATACCTACCATAATACCCTAAAATCACACAACATAAAGCATCAAGAGAATTGTAAGATTATAATTAAAAAATAATTTCAATTAGAATATGCGATATATAAAAATAATAAAAAACAAAATATATTCCTTATATACACTACGTCTCAGGGTAATCTCAGAACTAGAAACCCATCCAAGTATTCCCGCATGAGGTTTCAAGGTAACACTCACCTAGGAGAACTCACTCAATGACTTTGATAAAATTGATGGTGAACATAAGATATATTATGCTCTATGATCATTTCAACATAAAGTATAATGAAAAAATAGAAATAGAAAGATAGGGGCTATCTCTCAGGGCTTGTGGGGGTACACCAGAACCTATATGGAATAACTTATTAAGTAGGGGATCAATTCACATGTATGTTTGTAACACTGATTTTGAGAAAACCACACCTAGGGAATATGATAGGGGATCACACTCTTGGCCATGTAGAGGGATTTATAAAACATAATTAGAAACTAATATAGCATATGGAATCACTAACTTTTCTCAAAAAGTGATTCCTTTTTATACTCTCTTAGAGATGGATCAAGAGAAAATTCCTTATATAAACTGGTCCACACCAAAGACAATAAGGGTCTCAACCTACCATAAGAAAAGAATACAACATGTAATGGGTATAAACGACATGAATTTTCTTCCTGGGGTCTACCTATGTGCTCCAGCCCATGCATTTGTACTTTAGTTTATGTCAATGTACTTTAGTCCATGCCCTTGTACTCTAGTCGTGCTTGTGTACCTAGTTGTGTTTGGGTATCTTTTCATCTTAGAGTACCAATATGTGGTCATGTAATCCAAT
This sequence comes from Viscum album, assembly GCA_963277665.1. NCBI lineage: Eukaryota > Viridiplantae > Streptophyta > Magnoliopsida > Santalales > Viscaceae > Viscum > Viscum album. The sequence goes on along the minus strand of OY728155.1, from coordinate 1,480,776,681 downwards.
TATTCCCAGGTAACTAGCCATTTTCAAGTATGTGGCTATGTCTAAGTACTAGTCCATTCCCCTATACTCTTGTTGTACGTAGGTATCAAGATGTGTGCATGGCTATTTACCATGAGTGTACCCACTGAGTTGCTAACACCAAGTCTCATGAAATTTGGTAGGTCCTATAAAGAATGTGATATATTTATTCAGGAATAAACCCTATCTTCCATTTATAGGGTCCACATGGAATGTGTTCTTCAGAAATCAGTATGTAATATAGGATTTTCAAGAATTCCTAGAAAGATTCATGCATCCATATGTGCCAATACCACACCGGAATCAACCAAAAAAATCGATATGGTGTCGTACGAGCTGTCACTTGTTGTCAAATTACGACCCTCCATTCATTTGAGGAAGTAAATCATGTTGCTTCTTACTTATACCATATTCTATGATACTTATTGCATGTCTGTGATTCATTCTCAAACATCACCCATCACTCCCACACCACAATCGATAACATGAACTTGTGATGGCAATCCGTTTTCTTAAATAATGATCGCTCAATCATCTTCCCTAGAGTATTTTTTGAACCACCAACCAAATGAAATTATGACAATGAATGCCTAATGAATGGTAGGGAAAATAATAAACTATAACTAGAGGAATGAACCTAAAAAAGTATTCAGGTTTCCTTGATCCATTTTTATTATAAAGATGAAAAAAACCAAACCAAATAGGAAAATAACCAGGAAATATTAATCCCTAATTTCTAGGAAGATAAAAACATAAACCATAATAAAAAATAGTCCAAGAATCAATTTAGATAAGTAAATTCATTTTTACTCAATGTTGGATAATAAAACATGATATATCCATATAAAAAACACCCTACCACGATCTTTTATTGATCACTGATGATGAATAGTCACACATCAACATCACTGGATATATATGACCTCTGTTGGCACAATGGTTTCCAACCCATGATTCATTGATGATTTCCCAAGAAAACCCCTCCCATGACTCCTCCCAGAATCCCTAGGGTTATATAGCTAAACCTAGGTATTTTATACAATAGGGTTTAAATATAGAGGATTAGGTAATTTTTGTTAAAATAAATAAATAAATTTAATTACTTTATTATTTTCACCAATGAATACACTTCAACTAAACACCCAAAATTGAAAAAAAGGATATGCCATTCCTAGGGAAAACCCACATTCTATATTTAATGTTTAAATCATATTTTCGATATGAGAAACCATTCATCATTTATTTCATTATTTTAATAAAATGTGCATGTATTATAAAAAATTAAATTTTTATTATATCAACAATGAGCCTCCCTGAGCCCCAAAATCCCATGGTAACATAGTTTCTAGATTAAAAAATATTACCTCAAATATTAAAAATATTTACAAGGTCAAAATAGAGTCATGACGCACCTATTTGAACCAAACATATTAAAGAATTACAAGGGAATCCCTAAAATGATTTAAATGGAGCCATCTGTATCGATGATGGAGAACTATTGTCGTATGAGAACTCCACTAATGAGATAGAATCCTCCCATGAGACACCAAAATATATCATTCACACTCGAATTATGTCATTTAATTCTTGGATCTTCTACTTCAATTTCCTATCATTTTGAGTTTGATATGATGTGGTCATTGTCAGTTGGGTTCTAAGGGATTGCATTATGGAATTCCAAAACTGAGATGTAATCTTGGGGTCCCAGTCTAATGTAATCAAAACTAGTATGCCATGTAACTTTTCAAATTTCATGGGTATAGATTTTTTACAATTATTACACCATATTTTATTAATCAATAGGGATGAAGTGGGAAATCTTCTTGTGATGATCCAAAATCACCCATATGGAATCATGTTTCCTTGATAACCATGGAATAATTGTGAAAACATCCATAGCTATCTGCTCCCATTTCCACATGGGGATAGTTAAGGAATGAAATATGCCAGTTTTTTGTTAGTGATCCACCAGGAAGATGACTTTTAAAATCTTCTGGCTACCAATTTTTTTATATCCATGATCTAGTTCATATGGGATACACTATTTGGGTAACTTGGTTAGCACTAACTATGTGTTAACCGTGTACCCAGTGTTGTGTATCCTGAACATTGGTTTTCAAAGGCAAATGCTCTTGAAACCAAACTGGGCATCTAATATAGTTATTTTTCCTTACAAACCATCAAAATAAAATGTAATAATGCATTGTAATTCATAAAAATAAGATCTAAATACCAATTTAAAATTTAAACCACCCATCAAACATAAAATTTTAAATTCCCTTGGAAATTTGACCCACTCAAAAACCCAAGACATTAAAATATACCCTCTTTACTATATATAATCCCATTCTATGTTGTCTCATGTTATGACGGTAATGAACATACCCATATCATTAACATTACCCCATAATACCCCAGTTACTCTGTCACAAGTCAATTACTCTCATGGATCCCCACATTAGGAATCACCTACCTAGGAAATTTTTAACCCAATTTCCAAGAATTTTGATGGTCCCATAAACCATCCTCCGTACACACATGTCCCAATTATTACATATCATTATTAATTCATCTCATCATATGTTCATTCCATACTCATTTCACACATGACACCCATATATTCTTGCATCGGAACTAATGCCAAACTGTCATGCATCACACCTGATGCTCAAAAGAGACCCTGAATCATATGCATATAATTACCATATAATAATATGATTCCTACACATCCCATAAAAGCAATATATCATACCAAATTATCACATATTAATCAAAACATAGTTAATTAAGTTAGCACAGGTACACCACATGCTCCCATATAATCCAGAAAAAACAAAAGGAAATGCCCTCAATCATGGTGTACTTCTAACCATTGTTGTCTCCCTAGCCTGTTCTAACACTACCAACTCAACAGCATGAACCTACCCTAAAGAAAAACATATAAAGTTCTGACCTCCCTATGTAGACAAACCTTATATCAAACACTTACCCCATTTTCAAGTCTCTCTCTCTCTATATCACAACCTGTAAGCATACATGTATCTAGGATACTAGCTCATAGTACCACTCTTTATGATACCTTAGATCCCTAACACTGACTTGGACCCTGAATCCCATCTACCTAATATGTATTATAAAAGAACCTATCTAGATGTACCATATTTCCACATGCCTAGAACTCATTCATTGTCTAATCACATTGAGGTTGAACATGTCCTGAATTCACATAAAGGAATCACACCATCAAAGACCCACTCTTTAGTGGTCTACCAGTGTCTCTAGAATGACTACCCTACACATCGTGTTCTTTCTTTTCGATAACCAAAGCACCACTTCTATTATAACTTGAAACTATCACTCATCAAAAATAAGTCCAGTCCATCAAGTTTAACATGGAGATCAGTTCTTTATTTAATACATATGAGAATGAGATCAACCCGAAGAATTTCATCAACACCATGATGGCATGTCATATTCCATCCTTGAATCACATAAACTAGAAAATTGCATCCCCTTTCATATAAGGCACAATATAGGATAGGTCCCTGAACCTATATTTACAATCCATAGCAGATGTATCCCCTTACGATAAGTTCATGAACTCGTGGGATCGGTCCACCCTCAACGTCTCCAAGAAAAATAATCTAAACACCTAGTGTCAAAATCCCTCCATTTAAGTCCCACATAATTTCTAGCATACACCTACATAAGTCACAAGTTATATTTCTATCATATGAGAATATTAAAACCCAACATCACCCTCTGACCTAGGGGTGGCTCGTGCTGGTCAAATATCATCTACAAAGACTTGATCTAATATTTTGCTGCATGTTCTCCACCCTCACCCTAAAACAATGGTGGGTTCTAAAAAAACAAATACCATGTAAGATAATCCATGAATGGTTTATCTCTCTAATCTCCCTAATAAATAATCTCTATGATTCATACCAATATCACCTAGAGCTTCTCATTTTACCATGGCCCAAAATATACCATCTGTTATGGCTGCCCCACCTATATAGAAGCACCTACTAGTATATCCTAATCATACGGACCCTCAAGGGCCTCATCCTGTGTATTCTATAGAATAAACCCATATCCTCTGTCCTAATTATCCACCGATGTTCATCTGGGTGGAATCACACTGAAGAAAAACTACCATGTTGAATAACAACAATAGCAGTTCTATATCATAAATAGGGAAAGAAGTAACACACATCACATCTAACCACCCTAACACATCCATACCACACCCAAATCACATATAATTTGGCCTTATGTCCCCCTACCTCCCATATAAGAGTTAGGTATCACATATAATGTCTATCAAAAATCACTATTCAGGGGTTTCTAAGTAGAATACCATAAAAAAGATATGTGGGAAAAATTGATTATATTGATGTTGAAATTATGAAAGATTTACACATTTCCTTTATCACTACCTAACCATATCATAGTTAGAATTATCTACACCAAACACATATGATAACAGGTAAATCTAATCAGGATTCACATACCCAGGCTGGCTGAGTATAATGCCACTAGGAGAAAATACATTAAACAATTTCTTATCCTGTTGTTGACAATTTAAAAAACCCATCCCATTTTTGGGAATTCCAGGTTCCATCCAATCATAATAAGAACATACAAATATTTTATGAGACCAATAATCATCCATGATTCGTAAACACTCCTCCCTTTTCATATTGGTTAAAGGGTAAAAATTTCACAAACCAATAACATCACACCCATGTGCACCAATCGAGGTTGAAATATTTCAATAGTAATAACACAAAACATAACATCAATTTCCCACCCCTAGAAACTGGGATTATCCCTCATTCATGGGGATGTAGGCACCAAATAATGATATATTACTCAGTTTATACTAGATCCATGTCTCTGGTCTATGATAACATAGATCTTAAGATAAAAGAAAAAGAAACATCATTGATACTATTTGTAGTGCCTTGATCCAGGTGCAACTTTACCAGTGATTTGTAAAAGAGGGACACTAGGCCTTAGGTGTGCCTCCCTGTATGTCAAATGATTAATATTATCAACTAGGGCCTAATTAGATATTTTGGGGAGACTATACCATCTGGTTATGATAATAATAAGGTTCATTTAATATCAGTACCATGAAAGCAATGTAAAAACTCAATGGAAGTAAAATAAACATTGTAAATAATGAGACAGATTCAAAAGATTCATACATATTAGAAATAATATACACATTTCATATTAGTCATCCAAAACATGTAAGATCACCCATGGGCCAATCATATTAGTACATATGGAAAAGAAAAAAATAAATCTCCTTCTCAAAACCAAAAAAAAACCTCCATGGTCCATCTACCATCCAACCCATACAATCACAGTGTATCCATACTCATAAAGTTATAGCTGATGGTCCATCTACCATCTATGTAGGGTGTCACACATATGGACACCCATTTTAGCTATTAGTATACTTACACCCCCCACTGAAGAGGATCTCTGGAAGATTAAGCGTCGGTTCCCACTCACAAAAACCCCTCTTTCAAGACATTAAACAACAACAAAATTCCTTGGATTCCCCAAGGTAGATAACTTGCATGAATAAACAATCATGGGACCCAACATTCCCTATCTTATGTTGGAGTGTTCCTCACACAACACCTCTTAAGGGTAGTAAAGTTTTCATAAGAGGCTATCCCTTCACGTAACCATATGTCACATCTAACCTCTAAATATGTGTGTGCATATGTCTCCTAAATCTATGCAGTGTAATTATACTAGAGTCGATGGCTCAAACCACACCATTTTCATATAGTATAATATATTTCCACACAACAAATTTCCACTCTCTAACCCAACATTCCCTATTATTTAAGTGCATCATGAGCCATCACCATAACATTTTAACCAAATAATTGGTTCCCTATTTAATTTTTCTCATAAGAATAGGTACCTAACATTGGGACTCCTAATTACCACTCCTATACCATTGTTTTTATACTATACCCCTCCCAGATGCACATGAAGAGTAGACATGTAATCCCCAAAGGTAGTATCATAGTAGGAAACTACATACCATTCCTTGTGGGGAGGCCTTATGCTGGATCTTCCTCTCCCAATTGAAAGTGGACTCCTTTCTTATAGGCCTCACTAAAATTCGAGATGTATGATGTAAAATTTCGAAACCCCATGTCCAAGTCATCTAGTGTTAAATTGAATTACATCATCCTTGTCAAACGACATTAAAATGTAGACTTACCCTATGTGATGATCATGGGATTCCCCATGTATGATCAGCATGGGATGTAACCTTCTCCCCCACAATGGGATTACCCTCATACTTTTGTAATTTAATGCCTTGACCCCAAAATCCTAGAGCTGGTGCATTATTTTAATACATTGGCATGATACAGGGAATCAAGTCCCAAATGACCAATCAGTTTAGTAGTCCTGCAAAATATATTACATAGTTGAAACATTAATTACAATTCAAAACATAATATTAAAATACTCTATTATTAGAGAAATCCATTATTATGTTATATTAATCCTTAATATCAGTCATAAAACACTTTGTAATCCTTGAAAATAAAACATACTAATGGGGTGAAATCAAACGCTTAGTAAGGTTAAACAATATATTTGAATCGTTCATTAACAATCTTAAACTTTTAAGGAAAGTTATAAACTGAAACACAAGACTTTTACACATATTCCTCATCATAATACGGAAATAATAAATAAAATAATTCCATTTAAACATTCACAAGGATATTCTACTATTCTAATAATCACATGTAATATCAATAACTAATTTCATAATACAGGATTGCGTAATACAAGACACCTGAAACATACTATCAAGCCCTCATCCAAGACATCTAAAAATAAATGGTTTAGGCCTTGACCAAATCTATATTTGAAAATAAATGGACAAGGCCTCGACGAAGTCCATATATAGTTTGTCTCATGGGACCTATCGATGCATCGAGGGGCTATAGAGGGCCCCGCCTGTCACTGACTATGTCCAATACATTCCTCATATGAAAAGGGTAAAATATAATTTTAAATTTTATATTAAAACTAGAATATGAAATGTTTATACTTTAAATATAAACCATTAACAGTATTAAAATAGAACTTCCACTATCAAACATATCATAAAACTTTTAATAAAATATGTAAGATTGTGTCATAATAACTCAATCTCAATTAAGCATAAAATACAACAAATTATGTTCATATAGATGAAACTACACATACAATACCATTAAAACACTTTTATATAGTGATCCCTTTTTTACTGTGAAATATTTTAAATTCCATGCAACTATAAAAGGAAAAAATTATTTTGAAAATAACTTTGTATGCTTGAAGGTAATGATTAAAAATTATACGATGAAATAATAGTAGAAAAGAAGATCACACAATATAAGTTATAAAAACATTCTTTCATTATTTTTTTTGACAAGTTTTCAAAGAACCTTGTTTGGAAAACGATAGAAATATTACCTTAAAAACATTTTATAAAAAGTCAAACATGTGTATAAATGACTATAAATAATCACAGAGAAAAAATATTTTCAAATGTATTTTTATGAAACATGGACATGGATGATAAATATACCCCATTAGGTACGTATGTATAAATAATCTTAGATAAAAATGAGATTGAAAAATTAACCCTTACATTGTATTTTCTTATAGTCGAGGGTGCATTGACCTCCCCTTTTTTAGATTTCTTCATTTTATTTTCCCAAAAAGAATCCTTAGGATGAATTTCTACCCAATGTATGGCCTCTATGATGTATTGAGAGATTTTGGAAGAGTAAATAGTCAGGGTTTGTCTGAACCTAATGGCTTTGAAGGTGTGAATTAAATATTAGGAGAAGTTCCATTTTATAAGAGGGGTGAGTGGCACTTTTGGAAGATATTAAAATAATAAATTAATATAAATGTAATTTCGGTCCCAGATGGTCCCAAAATAATTTATTTCTAAGATAAGAAGATGTTGGGTCGAATTATTATCATCCAATTAAAATTATACATGTTTTGAATATTTTTCAATCCTTATATTTTTGGGTTAACCATTTTTTACCCTTTTTATTATTATTGTGATATTATGTTATTTACACTTTGGGAGTTAATGTAATTTCCATAACTTATAAAAAGATCATAAAAAGTTCTATTTATGATATATTTGGACTTATCATAACTATTTTTCAGAGTCTTATATTTTTAGGAATTTAATATCATTTAATAAAATATTTTATATTTTAGAAGACCAATAGTGTTCATTTTGACACTATTCGTTAGTTAACTTTTCAAAATATCATAAAAAGAGGATAAGTTTGAACCAACTCCATTAAATCATAAATAAAATTTCAAAGTTATCCATATAATTCGTGGATGGAATTAATTATGTTATATACTAGTTGTTTTAATATTTATAATATCATTTATTTGATTCTTTAATTAATTATGAAATTACTACATCATTAATGTGACACTATTTAATGTGATTATTAATTTCCTAAAAATTATAAATAAATTACAATGATGTAGGTAATATTATTTAATTTCTAATTGTAATGCCCCGAACACAGTTACCCAGAGTCGGTGCATTATTACATAACATTGGCATGATCACAAAAGATCAAGTCTCGAAAGACTGATTAGTTTAGTAGACTTGAAAACACTAGATATATTCATAAAGTTTAAAATACATCATAAAGTGAAAACTACAGAAACATCTTATTTCCACACTCATATCTCCTTATACTATCCATACAGGTTATTCAGAAAATACTTCTTCACATCATGGGAAAAATAAAACATAGAAAGGGGTGAGCTCAAATTCCCAGTAAGGATAACAATATAGAGTAAACTTTCGTAAATAAGAATAAACATTTTAGGAAATTTATGAATAAAACAATAGCCTTTTAAACTTGAACTTCAGCATAATATGGAATAGATAAAATGAAATAATTCCATTCACTTATTCACATGTATATTCTACTAGTCGAATAATCACATGCAATATCAATAACCACTTTCATAATGATGGAATGCATAATTTCAGGCTATCATAACCACATAGTCTAGGCCTTGTGCCAAGAATACAAATAAGATTTTTTCAAGGCCTTATGCGAATACAATATTTTGTCTCATGAGACACACCAATGCATAGAGGAGATGTATCGGGCTCCACCCGTCACTTATTAAGTCTAATTCATTCTTCATATGAACAGGTTTAAACATAACATAAACATTCGTATTAAAACTAGCATACGAAATGTAAATACATTCTCCATAAACCATGAATGGTATAAAAATAACACATCAAAAGTCAAACATATCACAAAAAATTCAATACAATATGGATGTTTTGTATCATAATAAATCATCTTCAAATAATCTTAAAATCCATCAAAGGATGTTGACATAGATGAAATCAAGACTATTTGAGAGAAATATATCTTTTTTTAAATCATTTAAAAGTCACATAATTATAAAAGAAAGCATTTTCTTTGAAAATATTCTTATAATCCTGTAAGGGAAGCTTCAATGATTTTATAAAGGCAGAAAATAGCCGCACCCTCCGTATAAGTTAAAAATACATTCTTACCTTAATTTTGTCGAAAAGGTTAAAAATGACATTGTTTGGAAAATGACTGAAATATTCCTTTATAGACTAATTATAAAAAGTCAAAGAAGGGTATACATGATTTTAAACCCATGTTATGTAAAATATTAAGAATGTTTTGAAATAAATTTTTAAGAAACATGGATGTGGATGATAAAGAGGTCCTAGTAGATAATTATGTATAGAAAACCTCGGATAATGAAGAGATTGTGAAATAAACCCTAACCTTGTACTTTTCCTTGGTTGAGGGTAGGTTAACCTCTTGTATAATGGTGAAATAATTGTTATTAAATTATACAAGAATCAAATACATTAATATGATAATATATATGATCCTTTAACATGGATTTGTTAATAATATATTAGTATTATAATCATTTCGAGTGTTAACTGATTCATTTTTCATTATATTCTTTGTTATGTGAGCCATATTTTTTATGGATGGGATGAATATTATTCATATCCAGAATGATATCATGTCTCTAAAAATTATTTTTAATCATCAAATAAAATTTAGTCTTGAATGGATACGATGGGGAATGAATCTCATCACGTTCATGGAGACGGTAATTCGTACGTACGCACGCGCAACAATTTTATTCTTTTGATATTAAAATAAAATATAATTTGATGTTATATCATATATACAGAATCATTATCTTGTTATATTTATTATTTACATGAATTATACAACATTATTATACCCATACAAATAATAATGTATTGAATAACAATTGCACCACGACGTGGAGACGGTAGGCCGTACGTATGCACGTATGGTGACATGTCATTCAAAGGATGGATAGAATACTGAATATGGTTGTACCATATTTATAATAACATCACAGTATATAGAATATAATGGAGTTATTATTTTAGAATGGAAATAACAAATAAAGAAGAAGTTGAAGAAGAATGGAACTTGAAAGAGGGTGGTGAAAACATTACCTCTTCTTCAGGTTATTCCTTTTGATTTGATCAAAAGGGATCCTTAGGTTGGCTTTATGACTAAAGGAAGGCCTCTATGATTAAGGTAGGATAGTTGAGAGGGTATTTGGGTAGGTTTTGGATGAACAAAAAGGCTTTGATGGTATGAAGAATTGGTTAGAAGTGGTGTCCTTTTATTAGGGGGAGGAGGGGCTCTTTATGAAAAACTTAAAGTATTAATTTACAATAAATTCATAATCTGTTTATAATGTCTCAAAAGTGGATTATTCAAAGTCTAAGGTTGGGATGGGTCTAAATAATTTCATCCAATATATTTTATATAGGTTTGGGTCACTATATTAACCTTATCATTTTTATTTAACTCTTAGTTAAAAAGTTTGACATTTACCATGTCTCTATGTATTTTTATATTATATAGTCAATAAACTTACTATAAAATTTTAAGAGACCCCAAGTGGTCTATTAATAATACACCGATTATTATATAAGTTTTTTGGTTTAACCTTCTATTTTTAGGAATATAATATCAATTAATAATATAATATTTTTTTTAAAGACTCATTTATGTCAATTTTGACAATATTTAATAATTGATTTTTGTTAAAGTCATAAAACCTTATTAATTCGAAATAAATTAATTTAAGAAATAATAAAATTTCATATTAATCAATAAAATTCGTGGGTGGCATCATAACTTTAAATTATATTTATTTTAACATTTATAATACTAATTATTTGATTCTTTCATTAATAAGAAAAATACTTTATAATTATTGTGTCATAAATAAATTTAATTATTCAAGGTCTAAAAATTAAAAATAAAATAAGATTATGTAGGACATATTTATAGATTTCTAATGAATATTTATAGTCTAAAATATAACATATATAGACCTATGTAATTTTTTTTCTAAAATATATATGCTTATGTTATTTTTGTATTTACTTTAACTTTATTAATATAAAGTGTCACTATCACTTATTAGTGGATCCATGGGGTCCCATAATCGACCCAAAGATTCCTAGGGTTGGACATGTGTCAAACAATAGGGTTAGGGCTCATTTTAAGGAAATTTATTATTATTATAAAATTATTTTTTTACCCTTATTTAAAGGATTTACCCTTTAACCATGGTAAAAAAAATATTTACCGAAACAATTATTCAAAATGTCTCAAAAAAAAAAGTTATCTATTTAAACAATTTGTACCTCCTAATCCTAAATATGGAATCCATTTTTCTAAATTCAAAACACAGAAGTGGAATAAATTAAAATAAAATTAATTCCCGCTGTAAAAAAAAGCGTGTTTTTAAGAAATAACAAGTATCAAAAGATTGACACTTGTTTATGTCCGATTTAAATATGAAATTATGTCCAATTACCAAAATTGTATTAAATGGTAAAAATATATTCTAAATATAATTTAAAACCACTCAAATTCATAATTTATTACTATTAATTATTTTGATTAAAAAAGTTGTTTTTAATTAAAATTTAGTGATTTTCACTATTCATCAAAATAAGAAAGTTTTTAGAAAAATACCAAAATATTACCCTAGGCTAATTTCGATATTTCAAAACAGAAAATGAATTCCATTTTGAAAGATAAATTTTATAAAATTTCAAAAAGTGGGTATTACTTTTCATAACAGCTAGTTTGATTGGTTGTGGTGTGTGTTAGAACTCGAAGTTACATACAACACACACTACTATATTATTCAAAGAGAAGCATACCATAGAAGCTTGGGGAGTTAAATTCTCCCCTCCTTCAAATAATTTCATCCTAGAAATTTCTAGAATAATACCACATGAAAAGACTCTCGTGGTTCTTCATCATATGTTCCTCGGGTTCCCACGTTGCCTCTTCCTTCTTATGGTTTCTCCATAGAACTTTTACAAGACGAGTCATCCAGTTTCTCAGCACTTGTTCTCTTGTATCTAGAATCTGGATAGGCTCTTCGCAATAAGATAGATCAGGTTCCAGTTCTAATTACTCATAGGTGAGTATATGTATTGGGTCAGGCATGTATTTTCTCAACAGTGATACGTGGAACACATTGTGAAATTCGGAGAGACTTGGCGACATTGTCAAATGGTAAGCTACAACCCCAATTCGTTCTAGAATTTCAAAAGTTCCGATGTACCTGGGACTCAATTTACCTTTCTTACTAAAAAGTATAACTCCCTTCCATGGAGATACCTTCAAGAAAACATGATCTCATACCTGAAATTCCAAATCCTTCCTTGAGTTATCGACATAGCTCTTCTACCTACTTTAAGCTGCTTTGATGTGGGTTTGGATTACCTTTACCTTTTCCATTGTTTCTTCCACCAGTTCTAGGCCTACGAGTTTTATTTCACCTAAATCATCTCAACCGGTTGGTGTGCGACATCTCTTTCCGTTTAACACTTCATATGGTGCCATCTGAATACTCTAATGGAAGCTATTGTTATAAGAAAATTCTACCAGCGGTAAATATTGATCCCACATAGCCTGAAAGTCATGTGAGATGGATCTCCACATGTCTTTTAAGGTTTGAATAGTCCGTTCTGATTGTCCATCTGTTTGAGGGTGGTAGGTAGTGCTCAAATGAAGTTCAGTATCCAAGGCCTTCTGAAGACTCTTCCAGAATCTTGAAGTAAAACGAGGACAATGATCAGAAACAATCGATAGAGGTACTCCATTAAGTCTCACAACTTCATTCATATATAGTCTTTATAGATGTTCAAGTGGTAGATCCTCTCTTACAGCAAGAAAATTTGCTGACTTGGTAAGACGATCAACAATAACCCATATTGCATCATTCCTTCTAGGAGTATTTGGTAGCCCCATGACAAATTCCATCATAATATTATCCCATTTCCACTCTGGTATGGGAAGAGGTTGCATGACTACTCCATGTTGTTGCCTTCCAGCTTTCACTTATTGAAAAACCATACATCTTGACACAAAATTAGCAATCTCGGTCTTCATGTTGTCCCACCAAAAATGTTCCTTCAAATCTCTATACATTTTGGTGCTCCCAGGATGTATAGAGAAATTATAGCTATTATCATCATCCAACAATTCTCTTTTCAGATCAGGTATATCGGGAACACAAAGTCTATTCCCAAATTTCAAAATTCTTTCTTCATACACAACGTCTCTCAATCTCCCATCATTCACAGCTTTAATCTTCTTTTGAAACTCTTCATCACCGGTCTGAGAACTCTTTATCTTTTCCAGTAAAGATGGTTTGGAAAACATTTGAAAAGTATCGATGTTTCTCCTTCCATGGTAATTCCCATATCCATCTTCACTAGATCCATGAAAATATGATCCCTTTCAATTCTCATCATGTTCAAAACTCCATGATCATTTTTCCTTAAAGCATCTGCCACTATATTTTCCTTCCCCGGGTGGTAGTGTATCGTGCAATCATAATCCTTGCATAGTTCAAGCCATCACCTTTGCCTCATGTTGAGTTCTTTCTGTGAGAAAATGTACTTCAAAATCTTGTGATCAATATAAATCTCACATTTTTCACTATAGAGATAATGTCTCCATATCTTCAAAGAAAAAATTACAGCATCTAACTCAAGATCATGAGTAGGATGGTTTTTCTCATGAATTTTTAGTTGTTGTGATGCATAGGCAATAAACCTATGATTCTACATGTGGACACAACCAAGTCCTTTCTTTGAAGCATCACTATAAATAACAAACCCATCATTCCCTGATGGTAGAGTCAATATAGGAGCATTGAATAATATTCTATTAAGTTCTTCAAAAAATTATTCACACTCTTTTGTACAAAAAAATTTAACCCCTTTATGCGTGAGCTTTGTTAATGGGTTACCCAATCTAGAAAATTTCTGGACGAAATTCCAATAATAACCTGCTAAACCAATAAAACATCGTACCTCTATTATACTTGTCGGTGTTGGCCATTCTTGGATTGCTCTTTTCTTAGAAATATCAACAAATATTCTATCATTGAAGATAATATGGACTAAAAAAGAAATCTCTTGAAGCCAGAATTCTCACTTGCTAAACATCCCATATATTTCATGTCTTCTAAGAGTCTTTAGGATAATGCCCAAGTGATTTTCATGATCTTCGTAGATTTTGGAGTATAACAAGATATCGACAATAAATACCACTAAAAAATCATCAACATATTCCTTGAATACTCTGTTCATTAGATCCATGAATACTGAGGGTGCATTAGTCAATCCAAAAGGCATTACTGTAAACTCGTAATGCCCATACCTGGTTTGAAATGCCGTCTTTGGAATGTATTCCTTATTCACACATAACTAATGGTATCCAGATCGAAGGTCAATCTTTGAAAAGTATTTAGATCTATGCAGATGGTCAAATAAATCATCAATGCGAGGTAGGGTATACTTGTTCTTTATTATTATAGCATTGATTTCCCTGTATTCGATACATAAACTCATATATCCATATTTCTTCTTAACAAAAAGGACAAGGGCTCCCCATGGAGAAACACTAGGGATAATAAGTCCCTTATTACTCAATTCCTCTAGTTGTTTCTTTAGTTTAACCAATTCCACAGTGGCCATTCTATAAGTGGTCTTCAATATAGGCCTTGAAGTAGGAATTAAATCAATGGAAAACTCAACTTCTCGTTCTGGTGGATGTCCAAGTAAATCTTCTGGAAACACATCTACATATTCTTTCACAATAGGTACATCTTCTATTTGAACATTCCTTTTCTCACCCACAGTTATTTCATTCTCTTCATACCAAATAATTGAATTTAGTTGAGATACTGGGGGTGGATCTAGATAAGAAATAGGTGGTGATAATTCTGCTCTAAGTATATGGTGTTCCATATCATCATCCTCAAAAATCATAACCTTATTCTTTTTACAATAAATATTCACAACATGGTCCTATGTCCAATCCATACCGAGGATTATATCAAACTCAATAATTGGTATGACGATGAGATCAGCGAATAAAGAACATTTATGTGCTCTAATAGGGACTGATTCACAAAAAATTGTTGCAATGATACTTCCCTTAGGAGCTTTAACTGACAACTCCCTTGTTAAATCAAATTGGAAATATCTAACTTTCTTAAAAAACTGTGAAGGTATGAAACAATGCGATGATCCAGAATCAAATAAAGCATTTTCTAAACTTGAGGAAACTATTAAATTACCTGCCACCACATCTTTCAGAGATTCTACCTCTGTAGTAGTGATATCATAATCTTGGCCTTGATCCCTTGTCCTATTCTGAGGTATGTTCCCCTGATGCTTAGGAAATTCAATTGCATAATGTCCCATCTCCCTGTAGTTGCATCATTGAACATCAGTAGATTCTTTCTTCCCCTTGCAATCACGAGCTTGATGGACTTTTTTACCACACTTGTAACAGACTCCCATTACTTCCAAGAAAGTACCATGGTTTTTCTTCCCACATTTACTATAGTATGGATATTCAAATTTTCCATTCTTTCCCTTATTTCCATTTCCATAGTGATCAACATATCTCTTCTTCTCTTGCTTCGCTTTAAAGTCGTAAGACTTAGAGAATTATTTTTCTGTCTTGATAGCACATGAGACAATATATTTGTACAATGAGAAGGTTTGTGAGACCAATTCTCATTGGAGAAATGATTTTAACCCATCAAAGAAACGATCAGTCTTACCTCTTGGGTTACGTATATAATCTGTAGCATACCTTGATAAGCTTGTAAAGTTAGCCTAATACTTTGCGACATTCTCATCCTCCTTTTGTCTCAAACTCAGAAATTTCCTTTCCATATCTTCTCGATGGTCACGAGGAAAGTATTTTTCTAATAAAATCTCTTTGAACTCCCTCCATTCCATATTTGATACTTCATAATCTTTCTTTGTGTTTTGAATCAATGACCACCACTGGTCAGCATCTCCAGTGAGGCGGTAAACTGCCATGATAACTTTTTCACTTTCGCTACTCCCCAAGGCATGGAATGTTTTTTCTAAAGAAGTTATCCATTACTCAACTACTAATGGATTTTTACTCCCATTGAATGATGGTGGTTGTTTCCTCATGAAGCTATCTAACATTGATCCTCCACGATGTGGATCAGGGTGCTCCATACGGGTAAGGTTATTATTCATAACCAGAGTGAGATGTCCTAGTACGGTGATTAGCTAATCAGAACCAGTTGCATCACCAGCTCCACTATAATTATATTGATCAAGAGAGAAATCCCTACATGGAGTGCGTGGATTGATACGGTTTCCATTTCTTCAACTAGGCACCATTTCTAAACAATGGCGTACACTAGATTAGTTTATGAATCGCAAGACATAAATCAAAACTTGTAAAACACTTAACATGAATTGAATAGTTTATGGATATAATCCATAATCATAAAAAAAATTTCTTTAAGGAAGTATATACTCATAAACCCTACATAATGGTTTGTAAATAAAATGAGAATTATCCTAAGCATATCCCTTGGGAATGTCGTAACGAAGAGTGCAACAAGGCCCATTGTCGTGCACCAGTTCCTGTTCGAGTCTAGCTCAATGCGGTGTTTTTGGGTTTTACCCCTAGGTACATCTGTTCTAGAGCTGCCTCTACCTGCTCGTATCCAGAAAGGGATGTATTTCTCAGAAAACTCACAAAATCTTTAAAATACCAAAATTATAGGAAGTTCTTCTATAATAATCTTCAAAGTCCATCTTAGGTCTATGTGCTCTAATAATAGTTTATCTAAATCTGGCTTCCAAGTTTGGTAATAAAATTCCTCTGATACCAACTGTATCGCCCCGACCCCAGTTACCTAGAGTCAGTGCATTATTACATAACATTGGCATGATCACAAAAGATCAATTCTCGAAAGATCGATTAGTTTAGTAGCCTTGGAAACACTAGATACTTTCTCCGTACACCATGAATGGTATAAAAATAACACATACAAAGTCAAACATATCAAAAAACCTTCAATACAATATGGAAGTTTTGTATCATAATAAATCATCTTCAAATAAGCTTAAAATCCATCAAAGGATGTTGACATAGATGAAATCAAAACTATTTGAGAGAAATATATCTTTTTTTTGAAATCATTTAAAAGTCACATAATTATAAAATAAAACATTTTATTTTAAAATATTCTTATAATCTTGTAAAGGAAGCTTAAGTGATTTTATAATTACAGAAAATAGCCGCACCCACCGTATAAGTTAAAAAGACATTCTTACCTTAATTTTGTCGAAAAGGTTAAAAAGGGCCTTGTTTAGAAAATGACAGAATGATTCCATTATAAACTTCGTATAAAAAGTCAAAAAAGGTTATAAATGACTTTAGCCCACATTATGTAAAATATTAGGAATGTTTTGAACTACATTTTTAAGAAACATTGATGTGGATGATAAAGAGGTCCCAGTAGATAATTATGTATTGGCAACCTCGGATAATGAAGAGATTGTGAAATAAACTCTTACCTTGTAATTTTCCTTGGTTTAGAGTAGGTTAACCTCCTGTATAATGTGGAAATAATTTTTATTAAATTATAAAATAATCATATACATTAATATGATATCACATATGATCCTTTAACATTGATTTGTTAATAATATCTTAGTATTATCACCGTTTCGGGAGTTAACGAATTCATTTTTATTTACATTGTTTGTTATGTGAGCCATATTTGTTATAGATGGGATGTATATTATTCATATCCACAATGATATCATTCTCTAAAAATTATTTTTAATCATCAAATAAAATTTGGTCTTGAATGGATACGATAGGGAATGAATCTCATCACGTTCGTGGAGATGGTAATCCGTACGTACGCACGAGCGACAATATCATTATTTTGATATTAAAATAATATATAATTGGATGTTATATCATATATACAGTATAATAATCATGTTATATTTATTATTTACATGAATTACACATCATTATTATACCCATCCAATTAATAATGTATTGAATAATAATTACACCACGACGTGGAGAAGGTAGGCCATACGTACGTACGTATGGTGACATGTCATTCAAAGGATGGATAAAATACTGAATATGGTTGTAACATATTTACAATAAAATCACAGAATATATAATATACTAGAGTTATTATTTTATAATGGAAATAATGAAGAAAGAAGAGGTTGAAGAAGAAAGGAACTTGAAAGAGGGTGGTGAAAACATTACCTCTTATTTGGGTTCTACCTTTTGATTTGATCAAAAGGACTCCTTAGGTTGGATTTATGACTAAATAAAGGCATCTAGGATCAAGGGAGGATAGTTTATAGGGTATTTTGTTAGGGTTTGGCTGACCCAAAATGCTTTGAAGGTATGAAGAATTGGTTATAAGTGGTGTCCTTTTATAAGGGGGAGGAGGGGCTCTTTAGAAAAAACATAAAGTATTATGTTATAATAAATTCATATTTGGTTTATAATGGCTCCAAGGTAAATTATTCATAGTCTATGGTGGGGATGAGTCTAAATCCTTTCATCAAATATATTTTATATAGGTTTGGGTCACTATATTAACCTTATCATTTATATTTAACTCTTAGTTAAATAGTTTGACATTTACCATGTCTATTTGTATTTTTATATTATATAGTCAATAAAATTACTATACACTTTAAAGAGACCCCCCAAGTGGTACATTAATAATAAAACTACCATTATATAAGTTCTTTGGCCAAAACTAAGATTTATAGGAATGGAATATCAATTAATAACATAATATTTGTTTTAAAAACTCATTTATGTCAATTTTGACAATATTTAATAATAGATTTTTGTTAAAGTATTAAAAAATTTATTAATTCGAACAAAATTCATTTAAGCAATAAAAACCTGTCATATTAATCAATAAAATTTGTGGGTGGCATCAAAAATTTCAAATTATATTTATTTTAACATTTATAATACTAATTAGTTGATTCATTAATTAATAAGGAAAATACTGCATCATTATTGTGTCATAAATAAATTTAATTATTCAATATCTAAAAATTATAAATAAAATACAATTATCTAATAAATCATTTTATATTTATAATTAATATTTATAGTAGAAACTATAACCTATATAACCCTATATAAAAATTATTTTCCTAAAAGATATATGCTTTTGTTATTTTTGTATTTAATTTAACTTTATTAATATAAAGTGTCATTATAACTTATATGTGGATCCATGGGGTCCCAAAATCGACCCAAATATAACCATGGTCAGAAATGTATCATCCCATATGGTTAGGACACGTTTTAGGGTAATTTATTATTAGTATAATATTCTTTGTTTACCCTTATTTACCGGATTTACCCTTTAACCATGGTAAATAAAATATTTACCGAAGTAATTATTCAAAATGTATAAAAATAAAAGTTACCTATTTACAAAATTTGGACCTCCTGATCCTAAATATGGAATCCATTTTTCTAAATTCAAAACACCGAAGTGGAAGAAAGTAATTTAAAATTAATACCCGCTGTCAAAAGAAAAAGTATGTTTTTAAGAAATAATAACTATCAAAAGATTGACACTTGTTTATGTCTGGTTTAAATGTGAAATTATGTCCAATTACCAACATTGTATTAAATGGTAAAAATATATTAAAAATATACTTTAAAACCACTCAAATTCAGAATTTATGACTATTAATTAATTTGATTAATAATGTTGTTTTTAATTAAAATTTAGTAATTTTTACTATTCATCAAAATATGAAAGTTTTCAGAAAAAAACCAAAATTTTACCCTAGGATAATTTCGATATTCCAAATCCAAAAATGAATTCCATTTTGAATGATAAAATTTATGAAATTTCAAAAAGTGGGTATTACTATTCATAACAGCTAGTTTGATTGGTTGTGGTGTGTGTTAAAACTCGAAGTTGCGTACAACACACACTTCTATATTGTTCAAAGAGAAGCATACCGTGGAAGCTTGGGATGTTACAATAATGTATGTTTATAGTCATATATATTTCTTTTATAACACCAAGTTAGAACTGTTTTAGTTATAAGAGACATGATTATGATATCTTGGTGTTTATTTTAAATAAATTGTTAATAAGTGTCATAATGACATTAAAGTGGCTCCAAGTGGTCCTAAAAAACATAAGGATACTCATAGTCTTAATAAAATCATCCAATTAAATTAGTACTAGTGTTAGGGTAGTTTTATGTCATTATAATATTATTTTTACCTTTAATTACCAAATTTACCCTTAACTGTGGAAATTAAAATAATTACTAAAGTTATTATTAACAATGCCCAAAAATAAAAGGAAACTATTTAACTAATTTATACCACATGAATAAAAATATGGAATCCATTTTTCAAAATTCAAAATACATAAATTGTAGTAATTAATTTAAAATTAATCCCCTTTGAAAAAATAAGAAAACATGTTTTTTAAAAGTAAAAACCATCAAAAGATTAACAGGTGTTTATATCTAATTATAAAGTGAAAATAACTCCAATGACCTAAATTATATTAAATAATAAAAACATAATCTAATTATTACTTAAAACCAATTAAAATTATCACCTAAAAAAATATAATTAAATTAGATGAAAATGTAGTTTTGAATTAAAATGCAGTATTTTTCACTATTCATTAAAATATGACAGTTAATAGAAAAACATCATACTTTATCCAAAATAAAAATTTAAATCCATATTATAAATATTAATATTTTTTTTTCAAATTGAATATATAAAATTGTAAAATATTTAATTTAAAATGGGTTCTCCTTTGGAAGGCGACCAAACTGCATTTTTTGAAAATACTTCTTTTATCTGAAAAATTGAATTTATTCTTCTATATTGTTATATAAGATGAATGTTAATATTATATATAAAATTTAAAATATGGTTTATACTATTCATAACCTCTAATTTAATGGCTATATTATATTAAGTAATAATATTTTATCAATATATTATTATTTGGTAAGACAAGGCCTTACGTGTATCGCAATCCAACTAATTACTATGTGTAGCATATGATTAAAATGGTGTTTCTTAAATAAATTTAGAAACAAAAATAAATTTATTTATAAATGAAAATATTATAATTTATTTTAGAGTTACATTCTCCCCTCCTTTAAAAAATTACGTTATCGCAATTTTAACTCGGTATTTAAAATTAGGGGTTTGTCATTTAAAAAAATCATTATGGAAATCCCACATCAGAAAATTGATTAATGAGACCTCCATTTTAAAATAAAGATATGGAAGTACAAAGGTCAATAGAGATAATTAATACTAGGGTTCCATGTAGGAAATTATGTACATGAGAGGAAAATATAACAATCAAGTTCGGATGGAGAGTGATAGGGATCATGATGAAGAGAAAGTTAAAAATCACAAAGTTGTAAATATGCAATGATCTAAGGGATCATTTGATTCATCAGAAAAATTACACGGATATTATTTTTAGTTTCAAGATACTTTTCCAAGTAAGAATTATTATGAAATCTTTTAATTAAATTCTTTCCATGTCATAAGCATAATATCATTCTTTGGTTGTGCATCGATCTATTTTCTCTTCATCCCTTACACATGGAATTGAATGTTCAAAATGAATTTTTACACCTGAAGAACTTTTTTAAATCATATGTCCGATAATTATTTTTTTAATACTCTATATTTTTACTGAAACCAAGAAGGTTAGACTAATAAATCAGACCTTAAACTCAAAAAATAGTATCCATTGTTCAACTTACTTCATTCCAAACATAAATATTTTCTGAAATACACCTTTTCAAATTCACAGTTTAAAAAGGTCTCTAAATTTCCAAAATTAATAATAATATCAAATTATACAAACAACATAGTGTATATCATATTAAAAAATACCTTTATAACCTCAAAATATTTGGTGAAATAATTCATGATTCCAAATCCTTAAAGAAGAAGTACTATAGTACAATCATTATATATCACTTTATTTTCATAACCAAAATATAATAATGTAATTATTGAATACAAAAACATAATTACATTAACCATTCCCCTTCAACTGTAGTAAAATAATAATCTTCACCATGATCTATTTGATTCTTCAAGTCCATATTTCCATGAATCATTGGACAATCATTTTCATAATGTCCCATCTATTTACAATTATAGCTTTGCATATTTACAACTTCTTTCTTTACCTTAAAATCATGAGCATGATGGTCTTTCTCATGAAACTTGAAATAAACTATTTTTCCTTTTATATAGTCACCAGGGTGTTTCCTTCCCCAGTTGTCACATGTGCAAAAATCCTTCTTTCCCTTCTTCCCATTATCTATCTCTTTCTCCTCCATTCTCTTCTTCTCATACATTTCCTTAAAGTCATATGACATAGAAAATTATTTATCTATCTTGATAGCACATGAGACTATATATTCGTATGATAAGAATGCTTGGGAGAACAAAGAATTTTAGTGAAATGGATTTAACCCATCTATGAAATTATAAATCTTACTCCTTGGGTTACATATATAGTCTAAAGCATGCCTTGATAACCTTGTGAAGTTAGCTTCATACTTTGCAACATTCTCACCCTCCTTCCACTTTAGAATCATAAACTATATATCCATATTATATCTTTGTTCATGAGGAAAGTATTTTTTGAAAAAAAGTTCTTTAAACTCCCTCTATTCCATATTTTCTACTTATTCACCCCTTCAGGTTTTGAATTAATGACAACCATTGATCTGAATCTCTTGAGAGTCGATAAAATTCCATGAAAACATTTTAAATTTCATTACTTCACAAATCAAGAAATATGTTCTCTAAGGAACATTTACATTGCTCACCTACAAATCGATTTGTCATCCAATTTAATTTTCTAGGTTGTTGTCTCATGAAGTAGTCTAACATTGATCCTCTGTGTTGTGGATCAGGGTGCTTCATATGGGTAAGGTTATTATTAATAACCTGATTCAGCTATCTCAGTATGGTTATAAGTTGTTCAGTACTAGTTGTATCTCCAGCTCCACTATAATTATATTTCATAGGAGGGAAATCTCTACTTGGATAATGTGCGTTTATATGGTTTCTATTCTTTCAACTAGGCTCCATTACTAAACAATGGCATACACTAGATTAGGTTATGAATCATAATGAATAATTCCAAACTAGTAAAATACTTTACATAAATTGAAAAATTTATCGATATATAATGCATAATAATTAAAATGTTTTCTTTGGGGATATATTTACTCATAAATCCATTGTAATAGACTGTACATAAAATTTGAATTATCCTAATCATATCCCCTAGGAGTGCCAAACTAGGTGCAGAGTAAAGCCCGTTGTCGTGTACCAGGATACCTCAAATCAGGCCCAAAACACATTATCGGTGTTGTTACTCTTATATTCATCTATTACAGAACCATGTACACTTGTAGTATCTATAATGGGATGTATTTATTTTAAAATACACAAAATTTCTATTTAAAAAAATTTCTTTGATGTTCTTCTATGCATATTCTGAAAGTCAATATTTGGGTTATTATCCCTAATCTAATCCTTCTAATTGTAATTTCCATGGTTTTTGCTAACAATCCTCCAATACCAACTTTAATGACCTGAACCGAGAATCTTAGATATAGTGGATTATTTTAATACATTCCCATGATACAAGGAATCAGGTCCTAAAGGACTGATTAGTTTATCAGTGTTGGAAAATAAATTACATACATGAGCCTATAATTATAATTCAAAACATAATATTCACATAGTCTATTATTGAAGAATTCCATTATTCTCCTAGCTTAACCCTACATATCAATCATGAAACACTTCTTGGAATTTTTGGAAAATAAAATGTATGAAATATGTGAGCTTAGATGCTCATTAAGGTTAAACAATATTGCAGAAGCTTTCATAAACAAGCATAAACATTTAAGAAAAAATATAAAACTGAAACACAAGCCTTTTACACATAATCTTTAGAATAATATGGAATTAATAAATCAAATAATTTCATTTAAACATTCACATGGATATTCTACTAGTCCAATAATCACATGTAATATTATTAACCAATCTCATAATGAAGGAATGCATAATGAAGGGCATCTGAAACATATCATTGAGGACTTGGCCAAGGCATCTAAAAATAAATGTTTAAGGCCTCGGCCAAATCCATATCTAACGTTAAATGGTCAAGGCCTCGACCAAGTCTATATATAGTTTGTCTCATGAGACCAACCGATGCATCGAGGGGCTATAGCGGGCCCCACCCATCACTTTCTATATCCAATACATTCCTCAAAAGAAAATTGTGAAACATAAGATAAACATTTGTATTAAAACTAGCATACAAAATTTTTATACATTAATCATATAAACATGAATGGTACTAAAGTAGCACATTAACAGTCAAACCTATAATAAACCCTTAACCAAAATATGGAAGATTTTATCATAATAAATCCATATCAATTAAGCATAAAATCCAGCAATGGATGTTTACATATATGAAATTAACCTAATAAAACCATTAAAACACTTTGAGAGATATATCCTTTTTTTTAATTTCAAATCTTTTAAATGTCACTAAATTTTAAAAGAAAACATTTCTTTTGAAAATAACAGTGTAAACTTGTAAGTGAAGATTCAAAATGATAGGGCGACATAACATAAGAAAATTCACTCATGATGTATAAGTTAAAAAAGAATATTTACTTAATTTTACAAAGAATATCACAAAGTACCTTGTTTGGAAAATGACTGAATCATTCCTTTCAAAATATTTTATAAAAAGTCAAACATGGAAATAAATTATTTTAAACAATTTTACAGAAAAAATATTTTAAAATTTATTTTTATGAAACATGGACATGTATGATAAATTTTACCCAGTAGATACTTATGTATAAACAATCTCAGATAATGATATTGAGAAATTAACCCTTACCATGTATTTTCCTCTAGTCGATGGTCTAATAACCTCTTCTTTTTCAGGTGTCTATTTTTGATTTGAACAAAAGGAATCATTAGGATGGATTTCTACCCATTGCATGGTATCTATGATCTGGTGAGGTATGTTAGTAAAGTAAATGATTAGGGTTTTTCTGATCGAAATGGCTTTGTAGCTGTGAATTAAATATAAGGAGAAGTTCCCTTTTATAATAGGGGTGAGGGGCACTTTTGCAAGATCTTAAAGTATTAAATTAACATAAATTCAATTTTGGATTGACATTGTCCCAAAATAGTTTATTTATAAGATAATAAGATTTTTGGTCGAATCCTTATCATCCAATTAAAATTAGACATGATTTGAATATTTTTTCATCCTTATCATTTTGGTTTAACACTTATTTTACCATTTTTAATCGTACCGTGATTTTATGTTACTAATAATTTGTGAGTTAATTTAATTTCCATAACAAGTCAAAAAATCCAAAAAAGTTCCATTTATGAAATATTTGGACACATCATAACCATTTTTATAAATAATATATTTTTTAGAATTTAATATTATTTAATAAAAAAAATATATTTTAAAACAGCAATAGTTTTAATTTTGACAGTATTCATTATTTTACTTTTAAAAATATCATAAAAAGAACATAAGTTCCAAATAACACCTTTAAGTCATAAAAAACATGTCAAAAGTATCCATATAATACATGGATGGCATAAATTATGTCAGATAATAATTATTTTAATATTTATAATATCATTCATTTGATTCTTTCATTAATTAGGAAATTATTACACTATCTTTGTGACACCATTTAATTTAATTATTTATTTCCTAAAAATTTAAAATAAATTACTATGAAGTAGTTAGTATTTTAATATTTTTAATTTATATTTATAGTCAAATATATGAAATTTATAACCCCATGTTAAAATTGTTTTATTTATGAGATACATTATTAGGACATCATGGTCTTTTTTTTAAAAAAATGATTATAAGTGTCATAATCACATCCAAGTGTCTCCAAGTGGTCCTAAAATCTACCTAAGGATACTCATGGTTGGGATACACTCATCCAATTCAATTATGACAACTTTTAGGGTAGTTTTATATTACTATAATATTATTTTTACCATTAATTACCCAATTTTCCCTCAACCTTGGTAATTAAAATAATTACAAATGTTACAATTCATAATGCCCAAAAATAAAATGAACCTATTTAAACAATTTATACCCACTTATTATAAATACTGAATCCATTTTTAAAAATTAAAAACAAATAAATTGTAGTAATTAATTTAAAATTAGTCCCCTTTTACAAAACAAGAAAACAAGTTTTTTAAAATAAAAAACCATCGAAATATTGGCATGTGTTTATATCTAATTTTAATGTGAAAATAAATCCAATAACCTATGTTATATTTAATGATAAAAACATAATCTAATAATACCTTAATAAAAATTAAAAGGATCATATAACAATATAAATAAATTAGATTAAAAATCAATTTTGAATTAAAATGTAGTATTTCTCAATATTAATTAAAATATGAATGTTATCAGAAAACACACAAAAATTTATCCAAACCAAATTTTGATGTCCTCATTCCAAATAAAATGTTTATCTTGTCAAATTGAATATATTAAAGTGTCAAATATTTAATTTAAATTGGTCTCTCCATTAAAAGGATAAAAAACTACATTTTTTTTAAAATACTTCTTTTATCTGAAAAATTGAATTTATTCTTAAATCATGTCATATAAGATCAAAGTTAAAATTATATATAAAATTAAAAATTTGTTAATTCTATTAATAACCACTAATTTAATGTCTATATTATATTAAATATTAATATTTTATCAATATATTGTTGTTTTCTAAGACTGGGCCTTGTATGTAACACAAGACAACTCATTGTTGTTTGTAGCATAAGCATAACATGAAATTGCGTAAAAAAAGAAAGAAAAAAATTAATTTTTTTAGAAATGATAATATTATAAAGTGTCAGGGTGTTATAGGTAAGCTTCCATTCATAACCCTCACACCATCCTCCCTCACCATGGGATGATCCTCCTCATTCAGGAAGCTTCCATATGTAATCTTCACACCAACCATCACTAAATATCCCTATATAACATGAGTGTCCTCAGTACATGAATTTAAACGACATATACTAGTCCTATCACTTGACCTTAAATGTTAGTGCCAAAATATGTGGGTTTTGAACCCTGCTTCCCAAATAGGGTTCATTGGATATTTCTATGATGTTCAATATCAACATACTAACACATCTATGGTACCTCTGTAATGTTCAAATCGTGACACCCTAAACACTCCATCAAACCCCAATTGTGAAATCGTTCCCCATAGAGAGACACTTAACCAAATACAATGTGTGAATTATTCCTCATAAGGACACAATAAACCAACTCCCACTTGTGAATTATTATCCCTAGGGAAAAAATTGACCTCCCACCTATCCCCACAACACATTAAGCTTATGACGCATATGTCTCAAAAATATGTTAAACCTAAGACTAATCCATCCCCACAATATGTTAAACCTGTGACCCATCTGTCCCTAAAAGACATTAAAATTATCACCCATCTGTCCATATGAGATGTTAAACATATTACCCATATATACCCTGAAGACATTAAACATATGAACCATTTTTTTCCTAGAATACATTTAACTTGTGGCTTTTCTATCTCCACAAGATGATAAACCTTTGACCAATCTATCCCCATAAGACATTAAACATATGACCTAATCTAGAATCTATACAACATACAAAAAAAATGAGAAGCCTAATTTAAAAATCCTCAAGGGAATTTGTCATCTAGTGTAAACTACCTCTTGGATTACATAGAGTTCCTAAGGTTCCATGTCTAAGATAGATCACACATGATATTCCCTATGAAAAGTGGAACATTGATTAGGTTCCCAACAATCCCAACATCCAGATATGCCCAAACATTCCCAATGTTACCATCTACTTTGATCAATGGTTTCTACCTTGTCAAGGAAAGAGTAGTGTAATTAATCAGAATCCTCCTTGAGATGGTGCTGGGAATAATTTTCAAGAACCTGACTTAAATCTATAAGGGAGACCCAAACTGGGAGATGAGATCCATGGAGGAATCCATGGAAGGAGACATTGAAATCCTATTATACCATTTCAATCATGGAGCTGACACAACTGATTAATGATATGGAAGCCTATGGCATTTGGAAAGTGGGAATAAAGGGGAAAAAGTGATAATTTCAGTGCCATCTAGAAATACAATGCACATCCATGTCGAGAAAGAATCAGAAAAAAAAATATTTCACCTGATATTAAAATATTCTACTTCAACTATAGGGGCTAGTAACATTGGGTAACCACCAGATTTTCATTCCACCAGATCCAGATATTCAGTTTTAGGTCTCACAAAGAAAGTGGTTGGCCCAATATGAGATTATATTATGATGTGGGGTAGATAATATTGTTCATCCTTGATCTGTGAAATTATCACTGTAGAACTCTCCTCTATTTGAGAAAGTGTGGATGGAATTTTGGAATTGGGAATCGCCTTTATCAGATCTGTAGTGATTACTAATTCCATATACCTTACTCGGATCATACTTTGAGAGGCGGGATACCTAACACCAATAGATGTAGGGTCAGGGTTAATATTAGTGTGGAAACCCCAAAAGGAAATATTCCTACCATGAAAACCTCCATATCTTCATCAATAGGGTCCCCACACCCCATATCACCCTCTAATAGCATCCAAAGGATGATGATAGACACCATTTTCCTTTTAGATGAATAAGAAGGGGTCATTACCACAAGCTATAGGACCCATTAGGGTCTCAAACCATCATCAATTCACTAGAATATCCAACCTTGAGTTCCACGCAAGGGAAAATCACCCGCCATTCTAATAGAAAAAAGCATCAGGAGCCTCTCCCCAGATTGTTATGATGACTCACTACCCTATGTTGTAGAGATATAGGATGTTTTAGTAGTACCCATCATGGATACTACTCGAGATATTCCCTGGAGGGATCCCACCAAGTTGTTTTAGATCCACAAAAACCAGTCCCATGGGCCAATGAGTGGTTTGACTCCATCCCTACTCCCCTGACCTCATTCAAAAAACCTGATCCCAACACTGGGGGAAGACCAAAAACATTTTCTGATAAGAGGAATCTTCTTCATCATTACTGACCCTCACCACTGACAACATAAACTATAATATCCCTACAATTTTTTCATGGGGATCCATATTTTCCCACCTAAAATTGATACCCCAGCCACCTCTCAGGTAGGTTGGGATAAATTTCTGATTCACTGGAATTACCAAAAATAATTACGAGCCACCCAATGATAAGGAATACTAGTGTGGTGGTATTCTCGAAACCACCACCAATAGGTGTGGAGGTCCTCCCCAAACCACAAATCACTGGCACAGAGGTCCTCTATATAA
The DNA here is from genome assembly GCA_963277665.1 of Viscum album. Lineage (NCBI taxonomy): Eukaryota > Viridiplantae > Streptophyta > Magnoliopsida > Santalales > Viscaceae > Viscum > Viscum album. The sequence continues at coordinate 1,480,746,674 of OY728155.1, read as the reverse complement.
CAAAAACATTCCCTCCTAAAAAACAATCTTGGACTAGGATAGAGATCACCCGCCATGGGGGTCTGTCCTACGTTGCATGACATAAAACACATGGGGTAGTCCCAAGTGACTCTCAACAACACTAAATTGGAGATGTCCAATGTATTCATAGTCTAGAATATGGGAATTATCATGTTACCATATACCTCTCAAACTCTAATGCGATGGATGAATCGACGAGGGAACCTTCACACCCACTACTCAAGTTGGGGGAATAATCCCATCGATTTAGGATTAAAATCCCAGAACAAAAACTATAACATATCCCAAAATACCTCCATTTGTTTCTTAAGAATGAGGACATTTTAGGGTCCTTTCAAGGGATTGCGATGTAATAGTTTATGTCATCATTTATTCCCCTCCTATACACCTATACACTAGAAGTTGGAGCGATATATGAGTTCTAGTATATGCCCTCAAAGTGATCACTCTGCTGAGACTTAAAGGAATGATTCCTCTCCCATACATGAGGATATAGTAAACACCCAATCCTATATGGATATGATCTTGAAGTGGATATGACTATAATATCCATTCTATCATGTAGTGAACATCTCACCCACTTGATACCCCGTATCAAGAAGAATCAGAAGAAAATAATATCTATTCCAGTTCTTACACTAGTATCATGGCCTACACCAATCATGACTTGGGTTGTGAAAGAGAAGGACCATCCCTCTGGAAATAAAAAAGAGGACTTCCGGTGACTCTGGGTTACCAACTATCTATCAGTCACGTTTTGGCTAGCCATCATTCTAAAATGTATCATCTCAGTGTCTCTCATTGAGGACCTGACATTTTGTTTCCTCCATAATATTTGGGTGATGATTAATCACCTTTAAGACCATCAGTTGACCTACTTAGGAAGACACAATCACCTCAACCTCACTCACCAATAGTGCAATAAGGTTGAGTTCATAATGATTCCAGTATCTCAACATCCTAAATCAAATGACTTCCTCTATAATATAAAGTGTAAATGTGTTAAGATACTTACCATGATTCATCATTTCATGAAAGATGTACCTCAACATAGATAGATCAGAGGCCAGGGGATGTAGATTTCCCTCTATTTCATCCCTACCCCACTTCAATAATGGGATTTCCTATTCAGCCTATCAACTAATTTTGAGTGTTCTCCTCTAGACATATCCATTGTGAATGTCATCACTATTGACCCTCTTGATGATTAGAGAAACCATGCTTCTAACCTCAGGCATGGTAGGGAGAACCCACCTCAAGGGGCCACACAGTACCAAGTATACCCCCAACATGCACTCATACTCATCAAAAGAAAGAGGAACTTGTCCTTGGGATTCCCCCAAATGAGTTATTATCATATGAACATTGAAATATAGAAATAGAAAAGATATATGTAGTTATTTTCAGGCCATTCAAGATTTCAGTAATAATTGAGTAAGACCCCAGGATAACTGCCTTTGTTTTGGATCTTGAGGACCATAAATGGCTCACTACTGAACTTATTTTTGAGTGAAGTTCTGATCCTAAAAATTCCATAAGGTAATATATATATCCTCTAGTGGGTTACCTAGTATTCCTTATCTAGATTCCTTGAATTAAATTTGGTGTCCCTTTGCACTCAACCAGGAAAGAACCAGGGTTCTATAGAAAATGATAGAGATATGAGTCACCCATCCTAAACGAGGTACATGATTATCTATATTGGGATCAAGTATTTTCATCCCATAGAGTCTATGAGCCTATCAATTCATTGCTGACCACAGATCCTCACCGATAACATGTGATATCATTTATCGTCGCTCGTATTGAGGATCTAGAAGCACAAAAGGTGGAAATTCTGCCTGAAGGAAAGTCATAAATAACAAAGGTGAACCATGTTTGGGCACCACCAAAATTCAATAATCCCATATTAACCCCATTTAATGGGATGGGTGATCCACTATGCCATCTGGACCACTTCTCTTTAAGGTGTGGTCCGATGTTGTGGAATCCATAATATCATGAAGCTACAAAAATCTAATGAATTGTCCAGACCTTGAAATGAGCTATGTTTATATGGTACAGTTATCCACCCACCAGATTTGTTACTAGTTGGGGGGGACCTCCATAGATAGTTTATATGCTATCTCAGATCGACCTCATAAAAAAATAGCATCACTAATCTATTCAAATGTGAAATGAGGCCCAATGTGAACGTCACCGACTTCATCACCCAATGGAAGGAACTCACATATTCGCTTAACGTGATGATTTTCTAGAAACAAAATACATAAAATGTGTGTGTGGAATGTTATAGATGAGCTAGTCCATTCCATAATCTCTCTGTAAATACTAGGAATATTTCAAGAGCTATCTGAAAAAATATTATTGTTTAGAATATTCCTTATAATGAAAAAAACAACAACCACACCCATTTCCCCTTCCAACTCCCATGGGAAGGCCTATAAAAGCAAGGAAATAAACCACTATGATTGAAGATGATCCAAATCTAGTACACCTACTCAACACTTTTCTAGATGTGCCTCTCCAAGTGCCACCCCATTTGGTGTATCCACTCCTAGTTCAACCCCACCAAGTGTAGCAACGCTGAACACATTGGTCACTTTGAGTGAATCTGGACCTTTCCTTATTCAAGGACAAGATACCAGTACATCTTTAGAAAAAAGGAATAAAAATACCAGTTACTTAAAGGATGAAAAGGTCATAGGGTATTTCATCTATGACCTAGAGAAAGGAATCCAAATGTTTCCAAAATATAGGATACCCCGGGAGACCAAACTCACTAGTTGTGTTGATCTCTTCCTATATCATAGAATACTTGTTCACACCATAATAGAATTATTTATATTTAAATATTTGATATAGGACCATGTAGAGCATGGATTAGTTTAATTGGGTGATGTCCAGACATAAGTGGCATATTTCCCTACTTACCTCGATAGTGACAGTGAAGGATCCAATGAGTGGAAGTAGGCCCTCACACATGGAGCATAGTAGTACAATAACCAGTGGTCTTGTAAGATAGTCAATCACACCCATGGTAACATCCACAGTTTATTGAGCAGGATAGAACCTCCTTTCAGTATCAAGCCTCCTCCAACAACTAATTCTACATCTACACTATAGCCTCCCAAATCATGGAAGAACATATGTCAATGATGTAATAAAAATCCAAGTCCCCCACCAATGATAAAACTAGTCTGCAAACATGGAAAATTTATGCCTCCCAAGTTGGATTATGCACTTAAGGTATATCCTTACCTAGACTATTCCATTAATGAGGAGAAATAATAACCATCTATGAATGTTTTTAAACTACTGGACTTATTCACAATGCCCAATATTGAGGAAGGAAAAGTGAACACCTTAGTCACCTTTTTCCAACATCAAAAAAGGTGATGAATGGTACATGAATGAAATTATAATGCTCAAGAAAGTGGTTCAAAACAATATATTTATTCTACTTTAACAAGGAGGAAGTCCTCACATAGGTCTCAATAAGTATATCCCTTTGAAACTACTATGTCGGCCAAGCATCGATAGCTAACTATGTTATTTGACTTTGCCACTCGGCCATGACCATGTCATGATCACCCACATCTATCGAGGATCTGACCTCATCCATATGATTCATTACCATTAGATGTTCAGAGAAAACTAGCAAAATAGTGGTAGAATATCACCAACACTAGACATGCCCTAGTGCTTCAGCCAAAGACTTCTGTTGTTCCTCTACTAACGAACCACCCTCTGTAGGAAAAAAATATGCCTCTGGAATAAAGGTATGATTTTTTGAAGCACCTCACTAAAACACCCATGAGGATCTCAATTATCAAGGAACTCCACCAGTGAACAGAATTATTTGAGGCCATTATTGAATCCTTGAAAACCCCTCTTCAGTTCAAGACAGAGGCAGCTACCTCTAAGTTCTAATATAAAAAAGAGGATGAGAAAGAGGAATGTTCAGCCATCATCTCATTCAATAGAGAAGATGAGTTTTTCATAGTTAATGGGAATATACAACCATTATATATCATAAGATAGTTTAATGGTGTAGAAATATTTGGTTTTATATTGGATACTATATCCTGTATCAACTTCATCCTAATGAGTACACTCCATAATATGGGACTTAAATAAGTAGACATGACTCCCTCCAACTTTAAAATTCATGGTTATGGCAAGAGTTGGTAGAAACTTCATGGAATAATTTGGATAAATAATAAATTTAGTGGCTTGGTATCAAGAACATAATTTTTGGCAGTTTTTATAATATTTTCTTCAATGAGTTTCTGGGAATTCCTTGGCTTTATTTCCATGTAGTGTTCCCCTTCTCATACCAACAATGCCACAAATAATCCCTTGATGGTTGAGTAGGGGTACTCTAGGGTGATGTGTCCCCTTTGACACTTGTGAGGCCCACTATATTGATTTTGGTTAGTTTAAAAGGGAAGGAAAAGAGGTCTATAATGATGGGGTAAATTGCATCAATTACCTTAAATAACTAATATAAAATGTATCCAATATATTAATAGACTTGAAAGATAGGTATATTCTCCAAATTCATCAGTTAGAGCCCTTGAAATTAAACATGAGAGGTTTTTTCATAGTCCCCAAGAATAAGTATTGCTCACCGATTATCACATATTCCTATAGTGGATAGGCTGATATGATACCAAAATACCCTACTTCAATGAAGTACTGAAATGTTCACATCATGGACACCAATCCATGGAATTCACTAATGGTCAAAAAAGAATGAATGAATCATTGAAAGTCAACCCATCACAATTTATTTTATGTTAAGAGTGGACCTCATAGATGAAAATAGAATATAATTGTATCAACTACTTTAGTTGGAAAATTTTTTACAAAACAAGAAACAATTGTTTAGGAATCTGTATCTTCCAGAGAAGACATTGGTGCTCCCCCTGGGCCAACCAGCCCAGAAGAGTTTCCTCTTACTTCTTATACACCTATTCCTGATGAAAAATTGTATTTGGAAGACACTCCTCTTACATTTGAAGAGGGTTTCTCCACCAATATTGATGAGCAAACTTAGGTGAACCTTGGTATTGAGGGATATTCGAGGCCAACAATTATTAGCGCAACTATATCATCAGAGGAGAAACAACATTATGTGGAATTATTAAAGTAGCACTATGATGTGTTTGCCGATATCTATGATGAGATTCATGGGCTTGAACTAGCAAGACATTATTTATTTCTTTGGCCTCTTAGTGGGTCACCAAGGGTTCAAACAACCTCCCAGAAAGATTAAACCCTATCATGGTGCTATTGTTGAAGCCAATTTTTAAAATCATATTAAATAAAAAAAATTCAAAGAGATCCATTACCCCTAATGTCTATCCAATATTGTCCAATCCGTGAAGAATAATGGGAATATCTGAGTCTATATTGATTTCTAGGACATCAACCGCCATTGTATGGAGTAATATTTTCTTCTTGTGGTGATAGATCTTTTTATTGATGCTACCGCTCATTTCTAGTCCCTCCCCTTCATCAACATACACTCCAGGTATAATAAAATCAAGATGAACCCAAAAAATGTCGAATCGACCGCCTTTAGGGAGCCCCAAGTAACTTCCTTATACAAAGTGATTCTTTTTTTATTGATGAATGATGGAGCTACATAACAGTCCTCCATGCACCATTTAATTATGAAGATTCTAGGGATGTTGGTGGTGTGTTATGTGGATGATCTAGTGGTCAAACCCCATCATCATCAAGAACATCTCAAGGATCTTGGAAAAGTGTTTAGATCCCTTTACTCCCAACACTATAAGTTGAACCCTCGAAAGTTTACATTTAGAGTCACCTTGGGAATATTTCCCTACATTTCTAAAATATGAAAAGGCATTGAGATTAACCAATAGATGATAAAGGCTATTAGTAATATGCCTCCCCCAAGAAATCTCTAAGAGTTGTGAGGCCTCCAAGGACACTTTTCCTTTATACTCCAATTTATTGATTTTTTTAGAATGTGTAAGACCTTATTAATCATCATTTAAAAAGGTATAATTTACTAGTAGTAATAAGACCTCCAGACAACCTTTGAGGATATTAAGAAGTACCTGCTAAAACCTTTGGTTCTAATTCCACTCATCTTAGGAATGAATTTAGACCTTTACATAACTAACCTATAACAATCCCTTGGTAACCTTTTAGCCCAACAGAATAACGAGGGTAGGGAACCAATGGAATATTAGTGAAACCATATAAAAAAATAAATGATTCTGGAACGATAGACAATGTTAGATGGGTTAACTAACAATGTGGAAAAATATCAGGATCTTATTACTTATCTCAAGTTATCCCTTGAGATTGATTTCCATTACTTACACATGAAGGGATACTCTGATCTATTTCTAAAATTGATCAAGGATGAATAAATATTCATGAAGTAAGATATTATTCCCCTACTAGAATTTTATCATCAAATGATGGACCAATTCCCTTCCTAACTAAAGATGGTCCATTTTCCTCAGTCAAAGAATGGTCAGGATACTGCTTTGGCAATCCTAGTTGCATCTCTTGTAGAACCAGACAAGTAAGACATAGTCATTCATGATTCAAAATGAAGGGATATCACCCCTACCACCTCATATGAGGGAAACCAATAGGTCTATTATATCTCTACTAGAAAATTTGTGCTAGGACCATCAAATACCCTCATAATCAAGGAAATTTCTGATTGGATTACTCCCTTTTTCGAGTATCTTCTGTATGGAATTATCTCGACAGACTGAGCTGATCATGAGAGAATACATCATCGCGTAATGTATTTTTTCATCTATATTGGCCCTACCATTATGAAAACCCTCTATAAGCATGGGTTTATGGAATTATGTTTTGTTTCATCCAAGGAGATAAGATACCTAAGTCATTCATGAGGTCCATGCTAAATTCTATGGAACTCATCATGAAGGGTTGGAGCTCTCACAAAAAATTTAGAGGTTGGGATACTTATGGACCACCATGTTTCATGACTATATTGAGTTCTAAAAGAATTTTAATACATGTTATATCCCTCATATATTCATGAATCAACCTCCAAATCTCCTCCACACTACCAAATATTCATGTCCCTTTGTATTTTAGGTACTTTACATTATGGGATCCTACTCACCAACAACAACTCGATTGTGCATGTTCATTTTAACCATGATTTTTTTATCAAATTTTTTTGAAGAGTTTCCCCACAATGAATTCAGAACCCAATAATTTATTGATTTTTTGAGCATCCACAGCATCCATTGGTTTGGGGTTCCTCATACTATTCTTAGAGAATAAAACCAATTCTTGTGCAATTGAGATGAAGAAATTGTAGTCCAAGTACAACATTTGGTCCAACCATACTCCATTCCACTATGAATAAGAAAATAAAAAGAATGGGGAATTCAAGAGGACCCACTCTAACATCCTATAGAAAATAGTGTGAAAGAATAAAAATATTTGGCCTAAAAAGATCCTTAATGCCCTTTGGGTCTATCAGAAGACAACTAAAAATTCCACCTAGGAAACCCCATACTCCCTAGTGTATGGAACAAAGGAAGTTTTACCTATTGAGGTTTTATTTCTATCACTATAAACTTATTTTATAACCAAAATATTCCAAATAGAATAGTGGAAGTCTATATATTTGATTTGTAATTCCTCAAGGAAAATAGACTTCAGGACTTTCACAACTTATAGAGGAACCATAATATTATAGAAAGAGTGTTCAACAAGAATTTACACCTCTATGCCTTCCTCCAAGGGGAAAAATACTATTTCATAGAACTCTAATGACACCCAACAAAAATCCATTGAAACTGGAGGCCAGATGGGAAGGACCTTACATTATCCATAAGATCTATTCCAATGGAGTATACTCTTTAATCACCATGTAAAGAGAGTGCATCACACCTACCACCAAAATCAAGTTCCAAAAGAAATACTTTTCATGAATAGAGTCATCAAGTATACAAAATATTAAACTATAGAAACCAAAGTCCAATCATTATTACATAAAACTAACAGAAACCCTTACCATCTTGACATTATGGACTTATAAAAAATGAAGTATCTATAGTCTGAGTTGTATGAATCTAAACTAAAAATCCCAAAGTCCTAAAAACATGACATTAAAAAGTATATTTACCCTTTATAAAACTATGATTCCATATATGATAAATATGAGATGGAATATAGGCACCAAAATTTGGGACGAAGAAGAACAAATGAAATCCTCAACGACTACCTCGCGAAGACCGTTCACAGAGCCCCCTGGTCTCGCGACCCACGCAAAGCAAGGAGGCAATAGAATCCACGATAAAATTTAACACTCGTGATCCTTCCACAGAGCAAAGAGGAGGGAGGCTCCACGAGCAGATTTGATGTTCGCAAATGCACCACAGAGCAAGGAGGCGGGAGGCTCCACGAGCCGATTTGACGTTCGCGAACCCACCATGGAGCAATGAGGAGGGAGGTTCCATGAGCCGATTTGACATTTGCAAACCCACTGTAGAGTAAGCTTCATCCTTGCACTGAGTGAGCTCTGCTTCGCGGCACACCCTACCTATAAATTCAGGGCTCCCCTCGAGCCCATAAGATGAATCCTCCGACCCTTCCAATTCCTAGCTCTCGAATCATGAAGCACTCTCTACTCTGCAAGCCATGAGTTATGAGAGGTATTTTTTGCATCGAAAAATGCCTCCCCCTTGCATTAATTTGTCCCCTCTTTAGAGAGGGATACATTTGGTGGTTCCCACAGGCATCTCCGAAGAAAGGGGATCCCCAAGGGGACCCGGGTCGTCGCGAAGCGTTTTTGCTTCACAAAACACCTTTCATGTACATGTGACCCACATGCTAAGGTAAGGTCACTGTACTTCACGACTCATATTTCTTCACAACACCTTGCTTCGTGAGACACCTTTGCTTCACGAGGTAGTGATCTGTGAATGCCTTTCCACTTCGCGAAGCTCCTTCTATATGCACCAATGCCCTATGTTAAGGCAGGGACACCACACTTTGCGAGGCACACCCTTTCAAAAATCCCTTGTACTACATGGAGCATCAGATATTCACAAGGACCCTACCTATGAACCCCTCTGCTTTGTAATTCCTTTTCCTGTGTGACCTTACAGGATTGCATGAAGTGATTTCAAAGTCCCTTGGGAGATGCTTTCCATGGTGTTTCTTCCCCTAATGCTTCTTTGCATAGGCATACTCACGGCTAATGCTTCTTTGCATAGCCACGCTAATGTGGACCCACAATGGGATCACCTCACGACACCCACTAACCATGGAGTTGAAGATGCCTTCCCTTCCCCAAGGGGCTAGAGGCACCGATTATTTAAGTCCTAGGGGTGCAGAGTGAATCCACCTCGTCTAAGCTGCATGACATTAAACTGCCAAGCACCATCGTCCTCAGCACATGACATTAAACTGTGACGTCACCACATGCATCCTATGTGGGGTTCCCCCACCTTGGACATTCTGCATGACCACAGGTCTCTATAGGAGTGTGACCATTCCTCACATGGAATAAGATCCTCTATATTGGAGCTGCGTCCATCCATGGGGAAAGGGAAACCATCTCGATGTATGCCCCTGGCCTTTCTTGCAGGAGGTAGTACCCTTACTCCTCCTATCTTCTTCTGTGCCAAAGTCAAATAGAAAATATGGGGACATGGATCTTGTTATCCTTTCCCTCTCCCTCAAGGATTTGTCACTATCTAGGCCTCCATCCTAGGGTGGGTCCCAATCTTCCTCTCCCTGGGCCGCTAGCCACGCATATGTCCCTGTTTCCTCTTTGGGGTGATAACAATGTGTAAGCCCCATTCCGCTTACCAAGGATGAACATTTCACGATGTGATCATCAGGTCTTTGCTGCCTCTTGTTTCTCACACCGATCATGACTCACGTGGGATTATAGTAAGCCCTGATCATGACATCCTCTCCGGGAAGCCTAGAGTGTAAGCCCACCCACCACACCCAAATTATGTGGACTTTGATCCTTGCCAAGTCAAGGTACGTAGGAATCCTTCCTGAAGTTCAAGCCCAACAATCATAGGTTCCGACTGTCTTCAAGTTGATGCTATGCCCCACCATCCCGAACTACATGGACTTTGATCTTTTCCAAGGCAAGGTACGCAAGAAGCCTCCCTGAGGTTGAAGCCCAACACCCGGTCATTCTGACCAACAACATGTCGATTCACCATCAACCAATGCTGAACTACGTTGACTTTTACCCTTGTAAAGGTAAGGTATGATGGAATCCTCCCTGAGTCTGAAGACCAATGTCCATTGGTTCTGACCTCCTTCACTTTAGACCACCTTCGTCCTACATGACATTAAATTGCGTTCCCCCTTTTCTTCTTGCACGACATTGAACTGCATCCATCAACCATTTCAGAACTACAGGGACATTGATCCTTGCCAAGGAAAGGTACGTAGGAAACCTCCATGAGGTTCAAGCCCCCTATCCATATAGGCCCCATGTTCTTATTGATGTCGGTTCACCGACCCCCCAACATGTGTACTATGTGAGCTTTGATCCCTGTTTTCTAGACAAGGTATGTATGAAGCCTCCCCAAGGTTAAACCCCATTCATCGGCAAGCCATTGCCACCTCATTTAGTGGTAAGCCTCTATCACCCTTTCCAGCGGTAAGCTGTTGTTCCCCTATTCAGCAGAAAGCCTTTGGAACCTCAACCAGCGGTAAGCTGTTGACACGATGAACTATATTCTCCCAAGTACAAGGAATTTGATTCCCTGCCATGGGGATACATATGAAGTCTCATCATGGATCAGGACCAACTTCACGACTATCCCCACGTCAGTTCCATATCATTCCCCCTTCACTTCATTCAACTCTCCATCATCCATCCCGATTCTTACCCTGGTCGCCACATTCTAGTGAGATCATGCCAATTCACCTCTTCGCTGCTCCTAGCAGTAACTAGGTAGCCAACCCCGCATTATCCCCAAAACTAGTGTTCCCCCAAGGGGTTACACCAATATGATCCACTCTATTCAGCATTCCAATCAGTCTGATCCATCTCCACTAGATGTTAAACTCATGGCATACCCTGGGTTAAGCATAGGATGCTAAGGAAAACCTCAGATACATGCCCATGACATATAATTCCCCACATACATCGTGGGATGCCTCGATCTTTCACACCCTCAAGAAGCCCTACTATAAGGGGATGAAACCAAGACACTTCAGTGTTCCAGCATCTAGACACGCTAGTGATGTCCAACATGACTACTCCGCTGACCAAAGGTAGCTTCCCTGGATGGACCCTTTGGAATGTCCCAACAGAAGCAGCATAATTAACCAGCATCCATGAAGATATGACACTGGGAAGAGTTCCAGGAAAAACCTATTATATCTATAAGGGAGACCCGGACTAGGTGACGAGTTTCGAGGAGGGATCCATGGAAGGAAGAACCAACATCTCATCATCCCATTACGATCAAGGAGAAAATGTCCCTGAACACGAAACGGATGCTGCCAACCTTTGGTAAGCGATAATGTGGGGCAGAAAACAACAACATCATCCCAGGAATTGGACGGATGCATAACGACCCATCAAAAGCGTCAGAAATATAAATGTTGAACCCGACATGAAGTTAGTCTCCTTAGTGTAGAGATTTGTAGTGTTTGAGACATCAATATACTAGCCTGTCACGGATCCAGTTATTCATTATCGGGTCCTGCCAAGAAAATAGCGGGACTAGCGTGAAACTCACCAGAAGTTTGGGAAGTCAAAACATTGGGAATCTTGGTCAGAAATGTTGTCAGTGTGGATCCCTATTGACAACCATGGAAGAGAGAATGGTGATGGGGCACTGGACGCCGATTTATTCATTTCATCAATAATGGTTAAATCTCTATACATTTCAAGAACCAAGTTTCTGCATTAAGAAAAAAATCACCACCTGGCCACCGACATAGGGGCAGGGGAAACGCCAATGCGGAAATCACGCCTGGCTCCACCACTTCTGTGATGACTTCCACCACCATGGGTTCTGGGTTCCCACACCCCATCTCCCCTCTGAAGTCATTCAGTGAATGGTGATCAATGACCTCATACGTAGATATGAGGATGAGGGAATTATCACCACCAGGGATATGGCCTGCCCGGACCTAGAAGAATCTGCACCTCATCACCACTGCTTCCCCCATGGGCTGCGTAGGGAGCCACTGCTCCCCACTCCGTCATACAGCAGTTTTAGGAGCCTCTCCTAGGAATGCCTCAATGACTCCATCCACTACACCGATTAGTTAGGGGACACCTGGGCCATCCCAGTTGGGATCCCGCTTTAGGGGCCCCTAAGGGAGCCCCCACTAGGCCTTTCCAGCACCGCCACCCAGTCCCCCAAGCTAAAGAGCAGGCAAGAAATGTACCTACACCGTTGACCCTGGTTCGTCAGACCAGACGCCAGTGTCGGGTGCATGCTGAAGTGGACGCCCGCCAAGGGGCGTCGACGTCAGCAGCTACTGTGGCCCAAGACACTGCCTAAGTATAGCACCAGACCCCTGGGTATGCTGATCAAGGGAATTTATATGCCCGACCAGGATCGAGACCCCAATTTCCCAATGCGTAGGCTAGGTCGACTCTATTGGTCACTAGAACAGGCAGTGGCTGCCGCAGACCAATTCACAGTGACGAAACCTGGTACGATGGATCTCGCTGTACCGCCAAGATGGAAAGTGCAGGCTCTCCCTGATTCCAGGCTTAGCATGGAGGCCTGCACCATGCCACCTTCAACCCAAACGAGGGTCATCCCCATAATGGGAACACTTAGTTCAGCAGTTTCTCCAGAGCTCAATACACTGTTTATGGAGTAATTCCTCCTACCACAGATCGTCGGGGCCGGGACGTTGCACATCCAATTACTCTCCAACATGGGGTCCTCACCATGTTTTCATTACAGCAGGAGAAATTCCTCCTCTCCATGACAGTCAAAGGGGTGGAATTTGCGTTCACTTCACCAGCACCCAGCACGAAGGTCATACTTGTTTTCGTCTTGACCAGTACGAGGACCTTACTCACACTGACGTCACCATGGGAAATAAGCATGGAGGTCCTAACCATGCATCTACTAGCTCCAGCAGAGGTCCTACCCACTCCATCACTTCCCACAGAGGTCCTCCCTGTGTCCCATTCGATATCTACCCCAGTGATCCTCACACCGCGGCTTACTTAGGAAAAAAATCCTCTCTGACCCAGCCTCAGTACGGCCAAAGGTCCTCCTGATGCCGGACACCAACCCTGTCTTTAAGAACCATACCAAGGTAGTAGGTTGGGTAATTGCCGCCATAAAAAGAGCACTGAGAAGATTCAGACTGATATCAAAATTGTCTCCATCTCAGATTCCTATGAAGTGTATGACTTAGGGATGGAACCCTCCCCTGAGTCCTCTATGTCAATAGCGGGGGCAGGAACAAAGCGCATCAGGCTCGTACTCCCAGAAAGTGAATTCCATCAGATTCCCGCATCCCTCCGCTGGTACATAAAGGAGGAAGAAAACATGGAAATCCCACAGGTTACGGTCATACAATCACTCACATAATCCCCAGAAGCACTCTCTACCTCAACAAGAGATCCCAGTGTAACACCCCGAGATTTTATGAAAAATATTCTTTTTAATTTCATTACTGTCTTGTGTTGTATGCTACACCAAAAGGAACTTTCACAACACACATCCTTGACTTTCCTTGCATTACACGCAATCAAAACCTTCCTCGATAGCATGTGTAGTACGTAATACCATGTTTCACTAAACAACGATATGCTATTAAAATATTAATAAAACTAGTCGTTATGAATAGTAATAACCACTTTTTGAAATTTTGTAAATTTTAATTTTCAAAATGGACTTAATTTTTGGATTTGGAATATCGAAATTAGCTTAGGGTGAAATTTTGGTACTTTTTGGATACCTTTCATTTTCTGATGAATAGTGAAAATTACTAAATTTTAATTAAAAAAACCTTTTTAATCAAAATAATTCATAGTGATAAATTATTAATTTTAGTGGTTTTAAATTATATTTAGAATATATTTTTACAATTTAATACAATGTTGGTCATTGGATGTAATTTCAAATTTAAACCAGACATAAACAAGTGTCAATCTTTTGATAGTTATTATCTCTTAAGAAAACGCTATTTGTTTTGACGATGGGAATTAATTTTTAAACTAATTAATGCAACTGATATGTTATGAATTTGGTAAAATAGACATAATTTTTGAGATCATAATATCAAATATATCTTAGGCCTAATTTTTGGTATTTTTCTGGAAACTTTCATTTTTTGATGAATAGTGAATCCACTAAGTGGTAGTTTAAAAAAATGAATTTTTCATAAAACTTAATTTTACCGCTTCTGTGAGCGGAATTTCGAAAATCCAAGAGACATGTTTGATGTCAGTAAGTAATATGTGGTTCAATGAGATGAAAATCATTTTTTGGTGAATAGTAACTTTTTACCTTTATTTACCACAGTTAAAAGTAAATAGGGTAATTAAGAGTAAAAATAATAATATTATTACCCTAACACATGTCCTAATTCTATTGGATAAGTGTAATTTGACCGAAAACAACCTTAGGAATAATATATTACCATTTAGGCCCACTTGGATTAGATTAGGACATTTATTATCAATTTACTTAAAGAAGGGTTAAAATAGTTAAAATCAAAGTTTAATAAGTAAATAATTTTTAATATGGGGTTATACATAAGATAAATTCTACTATAAATATTCATTATAAAGATAAAGATATTTCCAACATAATGGTATTTTATTTATAATTTTTAGACATTAAATAGTTTAATTTATTTAAGACACAATGATGATGCAGTAATTATCTTATTAATGAAATATTGACATAATTGATGTTATAAATACCCAAATAAATGTAATTTGAGACTTTTTATGAATTAAAATAATTTTATAGGTTAATATGACATGTTATTATTGATTTAATTAACTTTTTTCGAACTAACCATTTTTTTATAATTTAAACAAAAATCAATTACTAAATAGTGTCAAAATTGACAAAAAATAGTTTTTAAAACAAATATTATATTATTAATTGTATTTTATTCCTAAAAAACTAAGGTTCGGCCAAATTACTTATATAAGGTTCTATATATTAATAATAAACAACTTGAGGTTCGTTTGGCTTGTTATAGTATGTTTATTAACCTTATAGTGTAAGAACATAAGAAGACACGGTAAAAGTAAAATTATTTAACTTAATGTTAAATCTAAATGATAAGGTTAAAATAGGAACCTAAACTTGTCTAAATTCTATTGTATGAGAGGATTTAGACCCATCCCCACATTAGATTCTAAATAAATCAATTTGGAGCTATTTGAAACCGAATTTGTATTTATAATAAAATAATAATTTTAGTTATTCCAAAGGTGCCCCTCTGCTCCCTTATAAAAGGGCACCTCCTACCTCTCTTCCTCACACCACTTTGAGCCTTCAATATCGGAAAAACCCTGCCAATTTCTTCTCTCCACTTCCCTAGAAACAACCTAGAGTTCCTGGTCTTCTTCAAAGACCAAATTTAGTGCCCTAAAAGGAGGTCTCAAAGAAGCCCTTCAAAGAAGAGGTAATGCCCGTTACCGATTCTTTCATCTTTATTTCTTCTTCCACTTCTTCTTCTTTAGTTATTTCATCATTAAGTAAAAACATCAGTATCAATAATATAATTATATGTTATTATAAGTATGAAAAAACCCTATTTCACCATCTATCCATCCTACGGAAAATGAAATCACCGCGCGTGCGTACGTACAGAATACCGTCTCTACGACGTGGTGTAATCTATTTTCCACCACCACATTACTTGGATGGGTATAATGGTGTAAATAATGAATATATATGATTATTGTAAATTTATATTGATTCTGAAATAGTATAAATACACTCAAATACAATTCCACGATCATGGGAACGATATCATCGCTCGTGCGTACGTACGGAATACCGTCTCCACGATGTGATGCGACTCGTTCTACATGATCTTCATTGCATAATGATTATATAAATGAATTTAATGAATGAATATGATATATATTACACTAATACCATTCTGGAAATGAGGTATCTATAACCTAAAAAGAATAATAAGAATTTATTCGACAAAACATGCATAAGAACAAAAAGTAATAAACACCCGAATAACAAGTAGAAATGAAACATTACTAATAATAAGCTAAGAATATGACCATATATGATATCATAACAATTATTACGATTCTGGAATAAGTTAATGACATTATTTAAATCATTATACAGGAGGTTCGGACACTTACGAAGCAAATCAGACCTAAGGTAAGGGAAATATCACAATTTCATTTTTATCCGAGATTGTTTATACTTTGGAATTTACTGGGGTGCATTTTATCATCCACATCCATGTTTCCTCAATATCTAATATTTACATCATCATAAAATAGTTTATATCCAATTTTACCCTTCGATGAGTTTTTAGTAAAAGATATGAAAGGAATCTTTTGTCGTTTTTCGTATGAGGTACTTTTTGACTTTTCCGACAAAAGTACGAGAAGAATGTTTTCTTTTAACTTATACGGAATGAATGGATTTTTAAAACATTATTTCCAAGAAGCTTCCCTTACAAGTTTTCAAGTTTATTATTAATAAACTTCTTTTAGTTTATAATTGTATGACATGTTAAGAAAGGAAAAGTGTTTTTGAAGTAGAAAGGATATTTTCCTCAAGAATGGAGTTCAAGCGTTTTATCAAAATTATTTTTCATCTAAGATAATATAGGTTATGTTTTTATCCCTATTATTACATTGATTTGATTATGTTGTGATGGAATTATTTGTATGAATTCCTTTATCTTATATGAATTGTTTTATGATGTCATGTTGTTTAAGAATCCCATTTTTATTACATGGGTTATGCTACGATGTATGGTTTATGATTTTGTGGCACACATAATAATGGTATCATTATGATATGGGTGGGACCTATATCTACCTCCAATTCATTGGGTAAAGATTTTATATCTCATGAGATAGAAATGGTTGGAACGGCAGGTTAAACCGGTTCAGTGAAACAGGACTGAAATGAGGAATGAACTCCGTTCAGAAATAGACTTTGTCCACTAAGATAGTCATGGAAATGAGTCTAGACTAATAAGAAATGATTCTCTATGATTATGTGTGTATTCCAAAATGTTTCATGTTTTATGTTATGATTATTGGGATTACATTTCACTACCATGATTTATCCCATGTTATGAAATTATGATCTCTTTTGCAGGGTAAGATTTCCAAATTGTTATTTTCTTATGAATATGATGTGATTGATATTTCTTTTGTTTACCCTTACTGAGAATTTGATCTCACCCTTTTATGTTTTATTTTCCCTAGGATATAAAGAAAAGTTTTAGGTAAAAAAAAGGGAAGATATTTATGGGAGATGTTGAAGATCTTTCACCATGATTAGAAGATTACGTTCCGAGTTTCCAAAGACACTAAACTATTATGGTCATTGTGTGTGTGTTTTTGTTATGTACTAAGTATTCCGCAAAAGTAATGTAATGTCCTTGTACGTCAAGCTTAGGGTCTCTACAGTTGGTATCAAAGGAAAGGTTTAGTCAACCTTTGGAAACTAGGATGCAAGAACTTTAGTGAGATCCCTAGAGATATTTCTAAGGTATGTCTAGGGATGTTCCTAAGGTTAAGTATAAGCATAGGTTATAGTACTAGAATTATGGTAACCCAAGATGATAGATATTGAAGGTAATCCTCCTTTATTCTGTTGTTTTACCTAGCATGATTTTTGCCTCTCACACTATTCTTTTTGGGTTTTAGACGATTGCTGGAACCCGAAGGAACCGTGTTGATCAATGTAATGGAAAATGCAATGATTGTACTCCTGAACAAACAAATGTTATGGGAGATGGAGTGAAAAATCTTATTGCTATACTTACAGAAGCTATGAATCATTCTGGACTTCCAAATGAGCCGAGAAGGGAACAATATTCTATTGAGTCCTTCATGAGGCAACGTCCACCTTCTTTCAGTGGGTCTTCTGATCCACTTGTTGCTGAACAATGGATTTGTACTACTGAAAAGATATTTTCAGTTCTTCAATGTTCTGAACATGATAAAGTCATCTTAGCAGTGTATCATTTGGAAGCAGATGCTGATCAATGGTGGAATCTTATCAAGAATACGAGGCCAAGAGATAAAATTGAGTCCATGGAATGGGACGAGTTCAAGAACTTATTTTTAAATAAGTACTTCCCTCGTATTCTTCGTACAAAGATGGAGAAGGAGTATCTTGAACTAAATCAGAAGGATGATGAATCTTTTGGTATATACGAAGCGAATTTTACAAGGCTTGTAAGGTATGCATCTGGCTTTATCATCCAACCTGAAAGTAAAGTTGATCGATTCTTCTATGGCTTAAAATGAAGTCTTTGAAGGGAATTATCTATAAGAGACATCAGTAGCTATGAAGAAATTGTGCATTGTGTTATCAAGGTAGAAATGGATGTTGGTGTTACTTATCCATCTCATAGTTTTGACAAGAAACGAAAGATGGAGTTCAAGAAGAAATCTCAGAATAATGGTGAAAAGAAGATGAATGTTTCATTATGCTCAAAGTGTGGAAATAAGCATGGTGGAGATTGTCTTAAAGGGACAAGTAAATGTTTCAAATGTGGAAAGGAAGGTCATCGGGCATTTGAATGCCGTAATGATGGGAAGAAGATGTCTAATGATGCAAACAAAGGAAGGGATACACAGAATGAAACTACTACACTTCAATGCTTCAAGTGCATGGAAATGGGGCATTATGCTAATAAATTCCCTAATCCAAGGGTTAGTGATGATTGACATGAGCAACCACTTTAGTCAAAGGACAAATGGAATTCACATGCGATCACCATTGGCGATGTTGAATATGACAACGATGTGGTGGAATGATTATGTGTTTATGTAATGGGATTCCAAAATAATGTTGTATATAGTATCGTGGAATATTGGAATATTTATGTATTGGTCTATTGTGGTTTCAATAATTTTATGGTACTGGTAACCATGGAAAGTGATTGAGATATTTTTGGAAAGAAGATGATAAGAGCATAATGAAGGGATAAGGAAAAAAATGAAATGTTTGACAGTATTCATGAGCTCATGATTGATATAAGGACTACGTGATATCATGGTTTGAGTATATAGAATTTTGAGGATTTTGGTTTGTGGAAAGTGTTAACTTTTAACTGCATTCATGTTTTCACTAAGGTTCAATGGGTATACATGATTAAGGTATTCACATGTTTGTAATTTGACCAACAAGATATATCTTATGATATATGGGGGATAAATGATTGCATTCACATGATTGTTATGTGACATTTCAAGTAATCATTTTCTTTATACTATAAGCTTGGACCAAAGTATTTTAGATAAGCCTAAAGATTGGAATGGATTATGTTGGACAAAAGTTAGTATTGTTTAAGGATAGAAATTTTTTTCGATATTATTGATGGGAAGTTATAGTAATGTAGTTTTAGAAAAAGGACAACCTGCAGGATGAGCGACAACCCATCGCGTCGGACAAGGCTGTGGGAATCAAACCCACAACCGAAGTGTGACTGACCTTTATCACCTACCACTGGCCTACAGGAAGTCCCTGTTTAGTAGAAACTATTTTTATTATATTAAGTAGTATGATATATGAAGTATAAGTCCATTTTAGGAACCATATATGATTAATATCACTATAGATCGACTTATGTATATTTAATAACATTCGCTAACCTTTAGAGACAGATGGAATGACCCGTCATTCTATCACATGATCTGCTAACACTTCACGAATAACATATTCAACATCATTTCATTAAGAAATGAAGTGGAAATTGCCCAAATAATGACCAACAGTGAGACTATACCAAAATCACGAAAGTATTTCTTCTAATTCCAATTTCATCAACTTTAGGGAAACGATCTTGAAAACCAAAAATGTTTTCATAGTGCTCTTATATCTGATGAATCAGATGGTACCTTAGATCGTCACAAATTTATGGCTTTGTGATTGCTGGCTTTTCCATAGCCATGTTCTCTACCACTCTCCATCAGAACATGATGGTTAGATTTCTCTTCCATATCCATATTTTCACCTTTGTGGAAACCTAGTGATTAGTTTATTTGGGTAACCGTTACATTTCATACTTTTGTTTTTAAAGATTGGTTTTGGTATTCCTTTTTACGATGTGGGTTTCTATCAAAGAAACTTTTCAAATAGTAAACCATTAATAACCCCGACGAATTTCGAGGGCGAAATTCATTTTAAGGGGGGTAGAATGTAACACCCCGAGATTTTATGAAAAATATTCTTTTTAATTTCATTAATGTCTTGTGTTGTACGCTACACCAAAAGGAGCTTGAAAAACATGCATCCTTGACTTTCCTTGCATTACACGCTATCACAACCTTCATCGATAGCGTGTGTAGTACCCAAGACCAAGTTTCACTAAACAACGATATGCTATTAAAATATTATTAAAACTGGCCATTATGAATAGTAATAACCACTTTTTGAAATTTTGTAAATTTTATTTTTCAAAATGGACTTTATTTTTGGATTCGGAATATCGAAATTAGCTTAGGGTGAAATTTTGGTACTTTTCGGATAACTTTCATTTTCTGATGAACAGTGAAAATTACTAAATTTTAATTAAAAACAACCTTTTTAATCGAAATAATTGATAGTGATAAATTATTAATTTTAGTGGTTTTAAAGTATATTTAGAATATATTTTTACAATTTAATACAATGTTGGTCATTGGATGTAATTTCACATTTAAACCAGACATAAACAAGTGTCAATCTTTTGATAGTTATTATCTCTTAAGAAAACGCTATTTGTTTTGACGACAGGAATTAATTTTTAAATTAATTAATGAAACTGATATGTTTTGAATTTGGTAAAATAGATATCATTTTTGAGTTCATAATATCAAATATATCTTAGGCCTAATTTTTGGTATTTTTCTGGAAACTTTAATTTTTTGATGAATAGTCAATCCACTAAGTGGTAGTTTAAAAAAATGATTTTTTCATAAAAATTAATTTTACCACTTCTGTGAGTGGAATTACGAAAATCCGAGAGACACGATTGATGTCAGTAAGTAAAATGTGGTTCAATGAGATGAAAATAATTTTTTGGTGAATAGTAACTTTTTACTTTTATTTACCATAGTTAAATGTAAATAGGGTAATTAAGGGTAAAAATGATATTATTATTACAATAACACATGTAATAATTCTATTGGATAAGTGTAATTCGACCAAAAACAACCTTAGGAATAAAATATGACCATTTAGGCCCACTTGGATTAGATTAGGACATTTATTATCAATTTACTTAAAGAAGGGTTAAAATAGTTAAAATCAAAGTTTAATAAGTAAATCATTTTTAATATGGGGTTATACATAAGATAAATTCGACTATAAATATTCATTAGAAAGATAAAAAGATTTCCAACATAATGGTATTTTATTTATAATTGTTAGACATTAAATATGTTAATTTATTTATGACACAACGATGATGCAGTAATTATCTTATTAATGAAATATTGACATAATTTATGTTATAAATACCTATATAAATGTAATTTGAGACTTTTTATGAATTAAACTAATTTTATAGGTTAATATGAAATGTTATTATTGATTTAATTAACTTTGTTAGAACTAATCATTCTGTTATAATTTAAACAAAAATCAATTACTAAATAGTGTCAAAATTGACATAAAATAGTTTTTAAAACAAATATTATATTATTAATTGTTATTTTATTCCTAAAAATCTAAGGTTCGGCCAAATGACTTAGATAAGGTTATATATATTAATAATAAAATACTTGGGGTTCGTTTGGCTTGTTATAGTATGTTTATTAACCTTATAGTGTAAGAACAGAAGAAGACACGGTAAAAGTAAAAATATTTAACTTAATGTTAAATCTAAATGATAAGGTTAAAATAGGAACCTAAACATGGTTAAATTCTATTTTATGAGAGGATTTCTACCAATCCCCACCTTAGATTCAAAATAAATAAATTTGGAGCTATTTAAAACAGAATTTGTCTTTATAATAAAATAATATTTTTAGTTATTCCTAAGGTGCCCCTCTCCTCCCTTATAAAAGGGCACCTCCTCCCTCTCTTCCTCACACCACTTTGAGCCTTCAAACTCGGCCAAAACCTGAAAATTTCTTCTCTCCACTTCCATAGAGACATCCTAGAGCTCCTGGTCTTCTTCAAAGATCAAATTTGGTGCCCTAAAAGGAGGTCTCAAAGAAGCGCTTCAAAGAAGAGGTAATGCCCGTTACCGATTCTTTCATCTTTATTTCTTCTTCCACTTATTCTTCTTTAGTTGTTTAATCATGAAGTAATAAAATCAGTATCAATCATATACTTATATTATATTATAAGTATGAAACAACCCTATTTCACTATCTATCCATCCTACGGAAAATGAAATCACCGCGCGTGCATACGTACAGAATACCGTCTCAATGCCGTGGTGTAATCTATTTTCCACCACCACCTTACTTGGATGGGTATAATGGTGTAAATAATGAATATATATGATTATTGTAAATTTATATTGATTCTGAAATAGTATACATACACTCAAATACAATTCCACGATCATGGGAACGATATCATCGCTCGTGCGTACGTACGAAATACTGTCTCCACGAAGTGATGCGACTCGTTCTACATGATCTTCATTGCATAATGATTATATAAATGAATTTAATGAATTAATATGATATATATTACACTAATAATATTCTGGAAATGAGTTATCTATAACCTAAAAATAATAATAAGAATTTATTCGACAAAACACGCATAAGAACAAAAAGTAATAAACACCCGAATAACAAGTAGCAATGAAATATTACTAATAATAAGTTAATAATATGACCATATATGATATCATAACAATGATTATTATTCTGGAATAAGTAAATGACATTATTTAAATCATTATACAGGAGGTTTGGACACATACAAAGCAAATCGTACCTAAGGTAAGGGAAATATCACAATCTCATTTTCATCCGAGATTGTTTATACTTTGGAATTTACTGGGGTGAATTTTATCATCCACATCCATGTTTCCTCAATATGTAATATTTACATCATTCTACAATAGTTTATATCAAATTTTACCCTTCGGTGAGTTTTTAGTAAAATATATGAAAGGAATCTTTTGTCGTTTTTCGTATGAGGTACTTTTTGACTTTTCTGACAAAATTAAGAGAAGAATGTTTTCTTTTTTACTTATACGGCATGAATGGATTTATAAAAAATTATTTCCAAGAATCTTCCCTTACAAGTTTTCAAGTTTATTTTTAATCAACTTCTTTTAGTTTAGAATTGTATGACATGTTATGAAAGGAGAAGTGTTTTTAAAGTAGAAAGGATATTTTCCTCAAGAATGGACTTCAAGCGTTTTATCAAACTTATTTTCCATATAAGATAATATAGGGTTCTATTTTTATCCCTATTTTTACATTGATTTGATTATGTTGTGATGGAATTATTTTTATGAATTCTTTTATCTTATATGAATTGTTTTATGATGTCATGTTGTTTAAGAATCCCATTTTTATCACATGGGTTTCGCTACGATGTATGGTTTATGATTTTATGGCACACATAAGAATGGTATCATTATGAGATGGGTGGGACCTATATCTCCCTCCAATGTATTGGGTAAAGATTTTATATCTCATGAGATAGACATGGCTGGAACGGCAGGTTAAACCGGTTCAGTGAAACATGACTGAAACGAGGAATGAACTCGGTTCAGAAATGGAATTTGTCCACTAAGATGGTCTTGGAAATGAGTCTTGACTAATAATAAATGATTCTCTATGACTATGTGTGTATGCCACAAAGTTTCATGTTTTATGTTATGATTATTGGGATTACATTTCACTACCATGATTTATCCCATGTTATGAAATTATGATCTCTTTTGCAGGGTAAGATTTCCAAATTGTTATGTTCTTATGAGTATGATGTCATTGATATTTCTTTTGTTTACCCTTACTGAGCATTTGATCTCACCCTTTTATGTTTTCTTTTCCCCAGGATATAAATAAATGTTTTAGGTAAAAAAGGGGGAAGATCTTTATGGGATATGTTGAAGATCTTTCACCATGATTAGAAGATTACGTTCCAAGTTTCCAAAGACACTAAACTATTACGGTCCTTGTGTGTGTGTTTTTGTTATGTACTAAGTATTCCACAAAAGTAATGTAATGTCCTTGTATGTCAAGCTTCGGGTCTCTACACACAGAGAGCTATCCTGGGGACCAATGGTGAAATATTAGCAGTATGTTCCATCTCTAATAGCCCTAGTCCAAGCATCCGAAACTGTGGCCATTAGAACATCCTACTGTGATGTGGCGGCTATGTCGCTACACTCTTCAGAGGACATCCCGAGATACGACGGTTTGTCAGCTCACTCGCCATATTCTCCACTGGCCAGCCTATATTCCAAGTAGTCTACTTCGGTACCACTACAGGTTCCACTACTACGTCCGGTTGATTAGTGAGGAAATGAAGGAACATAACCTGAATCCGAGCCAAGAAACTTATGGAATATCCTCATAGTAGACCACTTCCCCGATAAGTTTTGGCTGGTTGCAGCACCAAATTTTTATGGACCAGAATCCCTCACCCAAGAGGAAGTCGAGTGTTTCCGAAAAACCCTCTGGGCAACTCATTTCCATCATCTTCATCACCAAGTGGCTTATCATAAGAGCCAAACACAATTTGAAGACATCGGTGAACAATGTCGTCTGGTTGATTTGGCTGCACTCCCCATGGCCCAGTGCCCTGAGTCACCATGTCGCCACAAAGCCCTCTAGAAAAGGTGTATCCAGAGATTCAAGGTACTCCGCCAGATTATCAAGGAGGATTCCCACAAGTGTAGATCATTGGTTGGGGGTAGTACTCTTCCCTCCTCTTCAGTCCTATCTGGCAGTATCCTGATCTGCCATGTGATATCGAGGACATGCCCCCGGGAAGATTCACGGTCAACATGGATAGCCTATCTGAAGAGGAGAATGAGCTATAAATCCTTGTTGGTGACTTCCCCCCTGGGGGAATACCACCACTATTGGATCCATTGGGAAGGGTTAATCACCAACAAATTTTTTTTCTAGGTCTCCCTATTCCCACTGAGACATTTGTCCTTAGTTGGAATCACGCTAAAGATAAGGGGCACCTCAGAGCTGCCAAACCCCGCGATCCATCTGGCTCAGTAAAGAAGATGGAAGAGGACCCATAAAAATCCACGCTATGTCAGCAACTTTCCAAATAGAGACGTTGGTCGACAACCTCTTGGCTGAATGCACTATAGTGCTATGACTAGACTACGGTGATTCTCGGCCAGGTTAACAGGGGCAGGCACAACTTCCCCTCAACAATCTACCCCTAGGTGACCCTGATCATCATTCTCATGCAGAGAAGGTTGAGACGGAGTCCTATAGAAGGAAGGCACAATACATATTTCCAAATATTGATGAGCGGTGTAACGACCACCGAAACCCAGCTCGAGCTTTCCCAGCTGCCACACAGGTCATTCTGCCAGCCGCTCCACGAGCAGATGGGCCTGCTTACCATGTTGATGAACCCGACAACACACTGGTGGTTCAGGATCCCCGTCAAGATAGGGACCCCCACCCAAATGATCCAATGTTAGCACTCATTTCCCACTTCGAGGTGTTGTAAAGACGACAGGTGGCACTCCAACCTGATGGCAAGGCATATCCAGTATGGGTGGATGATATACCAACACCCCTAGGTTTTAGGAATCCCACTTTCTCTCCCTTAAACTGGACAGGAGACCCGCCGCAGCTCCTGACCCACTTCATCTCAAGGTGTGGATCCATGTTAGGGACCCCAACACAATAGGATTCTACCAAACATTGATGTTTAGTTTAAACATTGGAGGGACCAGTGTTCATCTGGTACAACCAGCTCCCCATCGATTCAGTAGCCGGTTGAGAAGACCTCTGAAAGAAATTCCTCTACCAGTTCAGATCTACATACCAAAAGATGAGTATCATAGACCTCTTTATGTGAAAATAGAGGCCTGATGAGTGCGTTGCGGACTTCATCGCCTGGTGGAAAAGGCTCACATACTCTCTTGAAATTCCACTGACTCAGGGGAAACTACTGAAGATGTGCATAGGGAACGTCAAGACTGAACTGGTCCCCTCGTTGATCACCCTGAACTACCCTGGAGGATTATGAGATTCACTGATAAGGCATAGTGCCTAGAGGAATCCCAGCAATAGGCTAGCCAGGCACATCCGTTACCTCCTGTAATTCCTGTGAGAAGGGCCGCCAGATCTGAACACACATTAGTGTCCCAAATAGAGGCCACCAGGTAACTAGAATTTTTTCCAGTAGAACCGGCTCCCTAGCCATGCAGAGGCCCTCCACCTCAGGTCCAGCCTCCAATCCAGCAGCGCCAATAGCAGAATCAGCAGATTCCCCTACGTAATGCGCCACCACCACCTTGGAAAGATAAACATGATCTACCGCCGCGATAGGGACCCCAGCTCCTCTTTAGGGTCAAGCTCGAAGGGCCCAATTTCAAGTTTATTCCATTCCCCACTTTCCCAAACTAAGTGTACTTTGATATTTTCCAAGGCACGGTATGTAGGAAGCCTCCCGGAGGTTCAAGACCAACACCTAGTCGTTCTGACCCCATACTCGTCAATTCGCCATCCACTAATCCAGAACAACGTGGACTTTGATCGTTTCCAAGGCAAGGTACATAGGAAGCATCCCTGAGGCTCAAGCCCAATGTCCATTAGTTCTTACCTACTTCACGTTAGACCACCTTCTTCCTAAATGACGTTAAACTGCATGCACCCTTTTCGTCTTTCACAGTGTTGAACTGCATCCATCAACCCATCCAGAACAACAAGTACTTTGATCCTTGCCAAGGAAAGGTACGTAGGAACCCTCCATGAAGTTCATTCCCACTATCCATCTAGGCCCCAAGTCCTTATTCACTTCGGTTCATCGACCCCCAACTCGTGAACTACGTGAGCTTTTATCCCTGTCTCCTAGACATGGTACGTAGGAAGCCTCCCCGAGGTTCAGCCACATTCATCGGTAAGTCATTTCCCACTCATTCAGTGGTAAGATGCTATCACCCTTTCCAATGGTAAGATGTTGTTCCCCTTTTCAGAAATAATCTGTTGGAACATCAACCAGTGGTAATCCGTTTTCAAGATGAAATATGTTCACCGAAGTATGCAGACTTTGATTCCCTACCATGGGGATATGTAGGATGTCTCTTCATGGATCAAGACCAAAATCACCTCGATCCTCATGTCGGTTCCATCTCATTCCCCCTCCACTTGATTCAAATCTCCATCATATATCCTGATTCTTACCTAGGCCTCCACATTCTGGTGAGATCATGACAATTCTCCACTTCACTCCTCCTAGTTGTTACTGGGTAGCCAACCAAGAATCCTCCCCAACATCAGTGTTCCCACAAGTGGTTACACCAATATGATACACTATATTCAGTGTTCTAATCAGTTTGATCCATCTCCACGAGATGTTAAACTCGCAGAATACCCTGGGATAAAAATAGGATGCTAAGAAAAACCTCAGGTACATGCCTATGACATATAATTCCCCGCATACGACATGGGATGCCTCAGGTTTCCGCACCCTCGAGAAGCCATATTATAAGGGGATGAAACCCAATTGCTTCATTGTTACTGCATCTAGACGCGCTATTGATGTCTAACGTGACTACTCCCCCGACCGAAGGTAGCTTCCCTGGATGGACCCTTTGGAATGTACCAACAGAAGCAGCATAATTATCCAGCGTCCATGAAAATATGGCACTGGTAAGAGTTTCACGAACAACGTATTATATCTATAACGGAGACCTGGAATAGGTGACATGTTTTGAGGAGGAATCCATGGAAGGAAGAACCGACATCTCATCATCCCGTTTTGATAAAGGAGAAAATTTCCCTAAACACGGAACAAATGCTGCCCAGCTTTGGAATGTGGGAATTTGGGGTAACAAACAACATCTTCGTCCCCCGAATCGGACAGACGCGCCGCGCCCCAGTAAAAGTGTCAGAAATAGAAATGTTAAACCTGACTTGATGTTCTTCTCCTCAATGTAGAGATTAGTAGTGTTCAAAACATCAATAGACTAGCGTGTCACCAGATCCAGTTATTTGGTGTCGGGTCCTGCCAAGAAAATAGCGGTCATGGTGTGAAACTCACCAGATGTTTGGGTAGTCAAAACATTGGGCATCTCAGTCTGAGACGTTGTCAGCGTGCATCCCTATTGACAACCATGGAAGACAGAATGATGTTGGGGAACTGGATTTCAGTTTCTTTATTTTAGTAGTAATTTTTCAATCTCCCTACTTTTCATGAACCTATTTGCTGTATCAAGAAACCGATCACCACCCACCCACCAACACCGGGGCAGGGGAAATACCAACACGGCAATCCCACGTGGCTTCGCCACTTCTGCGACAACTTCCTCCACCGTGGCTTCTGGTCTCCCACACCCCATCTGCCATATGAAGTCATTAAGTGAAGGGTGATTAATGACCTCATATGCCGATATGAGATGAAGGGAATTATCCCAACTAGGGATATGGCCTGCCCAAACCTGGAGGTGTCTGCACCTCATCTCCACTACCACCCCCAAGGGCCGTGCAGGGAGTCACTACTCCCCACTCCAACGTAAAATTGTTATAGTATCCTCTACCAAGAATTCCTCAATGACTGCATGACCTATGTCGATGAGGCATGGGACACCTGGGCCAGCCCAGTCGGGATCCTGCTTTAGGGGCCCCCAAGGGGGGCACCCACTAGGCATTTCCAGCGCCACCACCCAGTCCCCCAAGCTAAAGAGA
This sequence comes from Viscum album, assembly GCA_963277665.1. Taxonomy (NCBI): domain Eukaryota; kingdom Viridiplantae; phylum Streptophyta; class Magnoliopsida; order Santalales; family Viscaceae; genus Viscum; species Viscum album. The sequence continues at coordinate 1,480,717,624 of OY728155.1, read as the reverse complement.
AGGTAATCTATGTACCTACACCACCGGCCCTGGTCCGTCTGACCCTACGCTAGTGTCAGGAAAAAGATGAAGAGGACGCCCTCCAAGGGGCATCAACGTCAGAAGCTATTGTGGCCCAAGAAACTGCTGAAGTATATCACCAGACCCCTGCATATGCTGATCATGGGCATTTATACACCCGACCCGGATAAGGACCCCAATTGCCCAATGGGCAGGGTGGGTCGACTCTCTTTGTCACCAGCAAAGGCAGTGGCCGCCGCAGACCAATTCGTAGTGGCGACACCTAGTACAAAGGTGCTCGACATACCGCCACCATGGAAAGTGCAGGCTCTCCCCATTTCCAGGCTCGACATAGAGGTCAACCCCATTCCACCATCAACCCAAATTAGGGTCTTCCCCATGATGGGAACACTTAGTGTAGGAGTCTCTCCAGAGATCATTACACTAGTCATGGAGTCATTCCTACTTCCACAGATCACTGGGGCCTGGACATTGCGCATCCAGTCACTCTTCAATGTGGGGGCCCTCCCCATATTCTCATAGTAGCAGGCGGAATTCCTCCTCGCCCTGACAATCATAGGGTTAGAGGTCAGGTTTACTTCCCCAACACCCAGCGTGGAGGTCCTACACGTGTTCGGCTCGACCAATACAAGGACCTTCCTCACACTGATGTCAGCAAGGTAAATAAGCATGGAGGTCCTGCTTGTGATCCTTTCAGCTCCAGCAGAGGTCCTAATAACTCCATCACTTCCCATGGAGGACCTCCCTGTGCCCCCTTCGATATCTACCCAATGCTCCTCGCACAATGGCTTAATCATGAAAAAAATCCTCTCTGCCCCAGCCCCAATACGACCGAAGGACCTCCTCATGCTGGAAACCTACCCTATCTTGAAGAACCATCCCGTGGAAGGAGGTTGGTTCATCTCTTCCATAAAAATAGCCTTGAGAAGATTCATACTAATATCAAATTGGTCTTCTTCTCATATTCTAATGAAGGGTATGACATAGTGATGGAACACTCCCCTCAGTCCTCTTTCTCAAGGGCAGGGGTAGGAACGAGGCACATCAGGCTCATACTCCCAGAAATCAAATTCCACCGGATTCCCGCCTCCCTTCACAGGTACATACAGGAGGAAGAAAAAATGGAAATCCCATAGGTTACGGTTGTATAATCACCCCCATCATCACCAGAAGCACTCTCTACCTCAACTAGAGATCACATAGAGCTATTCTGGGGACCAATGGTGGAAGATCAGTAGCGTGTTCCATCGCCAGTAGCCCTAGTCCATGAATCAAGAACAATGGCCGTTAGCCCGTCCTACTGCGATGTGGCGGCTAAGTTGCTACACTCTTCAGAGGATAGCCCGAGATATGGTGATTTGTCAGCTCACTCACCATATTCTCTACTGGTCAGCCTACCATCCTAGCGGTTAAATTCAGTACCACTACCATTTCTTCATCTGTGTCCGGTTGACGAGTGAGGCAATGAAGGGCCAGGCCCTGAATCCGAGAAAAGAAGCTTATAGAATATCCTCACAGCAGACCACTTCCCCGGGATGTTTTGGCCGATTGCAGTGTGAAATATTTATGCACCAGAATCCCTCACCCAAGAGGAAGTCGAGGGTTTCCTCTAGACCCTCTGGGATACTCATTTCCATCTTCTTCATCACCGAGTGGCTTATCAAAAGAGCCAAGTGCACTTTGAGGACATCGACGAACAATGCCGTCTGGTTGATCTGGCCGCACTTCCTATGGCCTAGCGCCCGGAGTCACCAGGTCACCGCAAAGCCCTCTAGAAAAGGTGCATCCAGAGTTTCATGGTGGTCCACAAGATTATCAAGGAGGCTCCCCACCCATGTGCAGATAATTGTTTGGGGGTAGTACGCTGCCCTCCTCTTCAGTCCTATCCGGCGGTAGCCTAGCCTGCCATGTGATATCGAGGACATGCCACTTGGAAGATTTGAGGTCAACATGGCCAGCCTATATGAAGAAGATAATGAGCTATAACTCCTTGATGTTGATCTCCCCCTAAGGGCGTACCACCCATATTGGATCCATTAGGGAGGGTTACTTTCCAATAGAGAAATTTGCTAGGTCTCCATGCACCCCCCGAGGCATTAGTACTTAGTCGGAATCATGGCATAGGTAAGGAGCTCCTCAGAGCTGCCAAACCATTCGATCCATCTGGATCAGTGCAGAAGAAGGAAGAGGACCAAGAAAAATCCATACCACATCAGCTACTAGCCGAACAGAAAGGTTGGTCGACGATCTCCTGGCTAAATACGCTGTAGAGCGACGACCAGACTAAGGTGATCCTTGGCCAGGATAGTAGGTGCATGCACAACTTACCCTTGGTGAGATACCCCCAGGTGACCCTGATCTCCCTACTCATGTAGAAAAGGTTGACGTCCAGGCCTACGACAGGAAGGCGCGATAACTATTTTCAAATCCTCCTGAGTGGCGTAAAAACCACCGGAACCCAGCTCGGGCTCCCCCATTTTCCCCACAGGTCATTGCGCTAGCCGCTCCACGAGAAGCTGGGCCTTCTTATCGTGTTGATGAACCCAGAAATGAAATGGTGGTCAGGGATCCCCGTCAAGATAGGGACCCAAGCCCAGATGATCCAATGGCTGCACTCATTGCCTACCTCGAGGGGTTGGAAACACGACAGCTAGAACTCCCACCGGATGGAAAGCCATATCTAGCGTGGGTCGATGATATGCCAGCACCCCAGCTTTTGGAAATCCCACTTTCTCTCCCTTCAATGGGATAGGGGATCTGTCGTAGCTCCTGACCCACTTAATCTCAATGTGTGGACCCATGTTAGGGACCCCAACGCAATATGAAGCTGCCAAAAATTGGTGTTTTCTGCAAACTTTGAGGGACCAACATTCTTCTTGTAAAACCAGCTCCCCATCAAATCAGTATCCAGTTGGGAAGACCTCTAGAGGCAATTCCTCAACCAGTTCACTTCTACCACATGAAAGACGAGTATCAAAGACCTATTTATGTGCGAACAGAAGCCTGATGAGCGTGTTGCAGACTTCATCGCCTAGTGGAAAGGGCTCACATACTCTCTTAACATGCATCTGAATCAAGAGAAACTACTGACAATGTGCATAGGGAATGTCAAGACTGAACTAGTCCCCTCGTTGATCACCCCTAACTACCCCAGGGGATTCCAAGACTTAACAGACAAGGCCCAGTGGCTAGAGGAATCCCTACAACAGGATAGCCAGGGAATTCCATTGCCTCCTATAATTATTGAGAGAAGGGAAACCAGAGCTGAACCCACTGTAGTGTCCCAAATAGAGGCCCCCAGGTAACTATAATTTTTACCAGTAGAATAGGCTCTGCAGCCTCGTAGATTCCCTTCACCTCAGGTGAAGCCTCCGGCCCAGCAACGCCAACCAAAAAATCAGAAGATTCAACCATGTAATGCACCACCACCACCTCAGAAATTAAACCAGGGTCCACCACTATGACATGAACCCCCAGCTCCTCATTAGGGTCAAGCTACAAGGTCCCACTTTCTAGACAGGAGAAACCAGACCTACTCATTCAACAAGGCTCCATTCCCCAGTTACTTCTGCAGTTCCTTAGAGTAGGGGATCATGCATTTTACTGAGTATATAAGACAAGAAGAGGAAAAACTCATTGATCGCCCCAACTACTGACCTTATCACCAGGTACTGGGGCAAAATCTTAATTATTTCTATGTGTTTAAGGAATGGCTCCAAGACCAGGTAGATAACAACATAGTCTGGTTGGGCCCTACCCTGACATAGGTGGCATGCGTCTTCGTAATACTAAATAGTAGTAGTGACATCGAGGGGGAGTTATAGAAGGTTTCTAACCATGGATCCCAGAGGTATGACGAATGGGTGGCTCTCAAAATAGTTACACGTTCCCATGGTTTCATCCGTGCATGCCTGAATCCTCCAGAGCCTTCAGAATCCGTAACCACTACTTTTGCATCGTCATCTCATTTGTCCTCTTCCCAGAAGAGCAAGCGTCAATGACGCGAGGGAAAACAGAGTCCCCCACTGATGCCATCATCTTCCCATACTCTCGGCGACTTCATGTCCCCAGAGATGGAGATTCTTCCCAGAATCCACCCAGTAGCGGATGACTCTTCATGTGATAGTCAAGGATACACCTCAGTTAATATTGTAGATCTGGTAAACCCCTACTTGAATTCTGACAATGAGGAGCATCAGGAAGACCCTCCCAACGTCCCCAGTCGTTGTCAATGTTGGTGGATTCATGGACATATTGTTCATCGAAGTGCTTCGATTAGCACATCTAGCCATGCGGTACATGCTACTGAAACAAAGGAGCAGGCTCAACCCAAAGCTCAGCAAGCGCAACCTTCTCCTCTGGTGAAATCAGGTCCACCTTCGCCATCGTTCATGATACTAGATCAGGAAGATCCACACAGACCTCTCTGTGATTAGGCGTGCTTCCCCACAGACCAATTTTATTCGTTGGGTCCCCCTCTGATAGTCACTACATTTTCTTCGACTAGTGAGCAGTGGGACATTCCTAGCACTAGTCAGCCACAGGTCTAGCCGGCAGGGCCCACCATACCTCCCGTCATAGAGAGACCTCTTGTAAGCATAAGTTCACACCTAGCACGGAAGTATGATGTTCTCAAACATCTTTACATCATTATATCAAGACTCTCCATCCTCTAGGCTCCTAACCTATCGTAAGATATGTGTGAGGCCCTCACCGAGGCTTTAAGAAGCCCCCTAATGTTAGAGACGGATGTAGCAGCTGCATAAGCCTTCCATTATAATGAAATTGAGAATGCTGAATGCGAGTCCATTATATCATTCTCTAGAGAATATGAAGGTTCTCTTATCCCAGGGCACATTCTCCCATTATACATCACCGGTCAGTTCTCTGGGGTGGAGTTACGCAATAGTCTTATTGACACCGGCTCTGGGATCAACCTAATCTCGACTCGGACACTACGAAAACTCGGGTTGTCTGAAGATGATCAGAGCCCCTCTAACCTAAGAATCCAGGGTTATGATAGGATATAATATACATTGGTCAGTAAGATCCACTTAAAGACCCATTTCGGAGGCCTAGTTTCTAGCACCGAGATTATGGTTGTCTCTCAGGACACGACCCAGAATGAATTGATGGGAAGGTCATGGCTCCACCTGCATGATTTAGTTCCCTCATTATACCACCAGTGCCTCAAGTAATAATTTAATGGTAGAGTGGGTGTTCTACAAGGTGACCCATCTCCCATTTCTTCTTCTGAAGCACACTATCTAGATTTCGATTACAATAAGAGCAAGGACAAGAAGATTCAGACCAAATAGGTTGAGCATGACATGGCTACGACCGACCCATCGGTAGTTCTAAATGATGCCTACATCTTTCCAATCCACTAGTTGGAGGCCACAACACTGAACATGGGACAATGCTTCATTGTGTCTTGTATGGGGGGGGGACATTCCCAAGTCTAAGATATAGAGGAAAAATTACCTCATAACTCTATACAAATTAGGATCATGTGATCCCAGAGCCTCCCACACCCATAAGATATCGGGATGTCTGCCTTATGGCAGTGGTTGTGTGTCATACTAGCTTGTTTCACCGGGATGGGATAAACTGGATAAATCCAACATGCCACTACTACTTTGACATCATCAACCGTGACCCCTTGGGCTGAAGGCCAGATGGGATCAGATCAACAACCTTAATTCCTATGGTTGCGGTAGCATAAGGGTCCCCCTATAGAGTATCCACTTCTGCTCAGGATGGTACAAGCTTCTCATCAGAATTTTCCAACTAAGAAGAAACTCCTCCCTCAGAGGATTCCTCCACCATTAGTGGAGAAGATAATTTAGAGGATGCTCCCCATGCCTTTAAAGAGGGTGTCTCTACCACGGTCAACAAATTGGTAGAGGTGAACCTCGGTAGAGAGGAAGACCCAAGACCCACATTGATCAGTACCGCCATGCCCCCTAAGAAGAAACAACAGTATGTAGACTTCCTTAAATACCACCCTGACATGTTTTCCTAGAGTTACGATGAGATTCCAGGACAAGATCTTCAGGTAGCCGTCTAACTCCTCGGTCTTCCAGTAAATCACCGCGGGTTCAAGTAGCCTCCCAGAAAGATGCACCCTTCTCATGGTGCCATGGTCGAGGCTGAAGATGACAAGATCATCAGAGCCAATTTATTTAAGGAGGTCCAATACCCTAAATGGTTGGCCAACATCGTACCCGTTGGGAAGAGGAACAGACATATCAGAGTCTGTATTGACTTTCAATATCTCAACCGCCACTATGTGAAGGATGATTTTCCACTTCTTGTGAAGAACCTCTTGATTGATTCCACGACTGGGTTCCAAGCCCTCTCCATCATGGATGGGTACTCTGGGTACAACCAAATATGAATATCCCCTGAGGATGAAGAGTCTACACTCTTCAGAGCATAACAAGGTACTTTCTGTTACCATGTAATTCACTTCGGATTAAATAATGTAGGTGACACCTATAAACGGTCCATGCATCACATATTTTAGCCAATCCTCAAGACATTGGTGGAAAGTTAGGTGGATGATCTGGTGGTCAAATCCTTCCAGTGCTAGGAACACCTCAAAGGCCTTGAGAAAGTGTTTGGATTCCTCCGTTCCTGTCACCTTAAGATGAAACTGTTGAAGTGTGCTTTCGGGGTTACCTTAGGAAAGTTTCACGGCTTTGTTTTCAGAAATCGGGGCATCAATATTTTCCTGGAGAAGATCAAGGACATTATCCAGATGTATCCCTCGAGTAATATTCGGGATCTTCGAGGTTTTTAAGGCCACTTAGCCTACATATGCTGATTCATTGCGAATCTGGCAGGGAAGTGTTATCCCTTTTATCATCTCATGAAGAAAGGTACACATTATGAGTGGGATGAAGAATGTTAGACTACATTCGAGGAAATCAAGTAGTATATGCTCTATCCTCCAGTATTAATTACAAATATCTTTGGAAATCTGCTGGTCCTTTATGTGACCACCCTGGAATGATCTCTCGGCCCCCTTCGTTCCCAGATAAACAATGAGGGGATAGAGAACAAACTTTACTACCACACCTGCATGCTCCTCGATACGGAGACCATATACTCCCCTATCAAGAAGATATACCTCATGATAGTATTCGTAGTACAGAAGTTGTGACATTACCTACATCACCATGTGGTACAACTGGTGTCTTGAGTAGATCCACTAAAGTACATCTTGAACCGACTCATGTGGATAGGCCACTCAGCTCGGTGGGCAGTAGTCTTCTAGCAGTTCGACATCAGATTCGTGCCTCAGAAGGCTATCAAGGGACAAGAATTGGCAGACTTCCTTGCCACCCATCCATCCCTCTCGAACCAGTCTTTGGACAATGATTTTCCCAAAGAGGCAATACTCTCAGTGGATCATGATATCCTGTGATGGAAAATGCACTTCGATGGTGCCTCCTGGAGCCCCACTGGTAGAAGGCTCAATGACCCAGACTCAATAGAGTAGGCCTGAGTATCATCTTCAGTACCCTTGCACTAGCCATTATGTCGTATTCATTCCTATTGTCAGAAGGTTTCACCAACAATTAAGTAGATTATCGGGCTCTCATTACTAGCCTCGAGATATCCCTAAAGATCGACGTTCCCCATTTTCATGTGAAAGGGGACTCCGAACTAGTCATCAAACAGTTCAACGGTGACCATGTCGTCAGAAAGCTAGAGCTCGTACCATTATAAGAACACACTCTCCAGCTAATGGCCTAATTCCCTTCTTGGCCGGAGGTTACCCATGTCCCTCGGTCATACAATGGTCGAGCTGATTCCTTGGCCGGCCTAGCTGCATCACTCGTAGAGCCCATGCAGGATGAATTGATTATCCACATGGCACATCAGAGATTAATTTATTCAATCATTCCAGATGATGATGATGGCCCACAGGTAAGCCATCTTACCATCGCTGCCTCCACGTCAGGGCCTCTAGGTATTGTGGATGCAGTGATTGAAGTAGATCCCAATTGGAGGATACCTTTGGTTGAATTCCTCCAAAACAGTTATCTCCCGGCAGATCGGGCCGAGCACGAGCGAATATGATGCCGCATGTTACAGTTCACCCTTCAAGATGGCCTTGTTAATGAGAAGATCCTCTAAAAACTTGAGTATGATGGTGTTATCCTCCGTTGAATTCAAGAAGTCTAGATTCTTCAAGTCATGCAAGAGGATCATGTCAGTTCTTGCGGGGATCATCAGACTAGGCCGAAACTATCTCACCAAATCCAGAGACTGGGGTACTTATAGCCCACCATGATCCATGACTACATCAAGTTTTCCAAGAGGTTCTACACATGACAAATTCATGCTATCTTCATGCATTGGTTTCCGGTGCCTCTCCACTCTAGAATGTACTCTTGGCCCTGTGCATTCTAGGGACTCGATGTCGTGGGGCCATATCCACTGGCGATAGCACGCCAGTGTCAGTTCATCCTGACCACTATGGATTTCTTTTCCAAGTGGGCATAACCGGTTCCTATCAAGGAAGTAAAGGCCCATTCCATTATTGACTTACTGAGCTCCAATATCATCTATCGATTTGGAGTCCCTCATGCCATCCTTACCGATAATGACACCAATTTCCGAGCAGCTGAGCTGACGAAATTGTACGCCAAGTACAACATCCGTTCTAACCATACCTCCCTCTACCATGTGAAAGTAAATGAAAAAATCGAGGAGTTCAAAAAGACCCTCTCTAACATGTTGCAGAAAATGATTCGTCAGAATAACAAGAGTTGGCCAGACAAGGTCCCCAACTCCCTCTGGGCTTATCGGAAAATGATTTTAATTCCACCTAGGTGACCCCATATTCCCAGGTGTATGGAGTAGAGGCCGTCCATCCCATCGAGATTCAGTTTCCCTCATTGAACATTGCTATCTACTATTAGTAGGCACCAGATAATGTAACTAAAATCTGTCTGGATAAGATTGAAGCACCCAATGAGAATAGGTTTCATGCCCTGCCCAATCTGGAAAGGCACCAGAACAAGATGTCTAGAACTTTCAACAAGAATCTTCGCCTCCACTCCATCTTGCAAGGAGACATGGTAATACCCCTCTAGACACCAATGATACAAGGTAGGAAACCACCCAAGTTGGAGCCCGAATGGGAAGGATCTTTTATTGTTCACATGGATTACCCCAATAGAGAATACTCCCTGGTCAACATGGATGGTGAGCGTATAACTCCTCCAACCAATGCCAAGTTCCTCAATCAATAATTTTCCTGAGCTATAGGGTCCCACATGAGCAAAAACTGTACGGTCTCACATGACCTTAAACTATACTATACTACATGACCATAAACTACCGGTCCCGTATGTCTTTAAACTATACGGTCCCACATGACCTTAAACTGTCGGTCCTCCATGACCTTAAACTTCCATGTCCTACACGGCATTAAACTGTACATCATCTCACAAGACGCTAAACTATAACTTTTTAGAACTATGTTTGGCTTGATTCCAATCCACATGGGATATGTAGGAATGCTCAGACATTACATCTTGAGTCCAGCCACAAACTCTTTCATTCCACTATTCACCCTGGGTATAGTTCTATTAGAGGACAATGGTGTAGTGCATACTTCTTTAGCTCCCAATAATGTCAGGAGTATGAGGGTCGCACCATGTTCCCCATTCTCATTATTCAATTCTCCAACATCTTTATCACATGACGTTAAACTGAATGGAACCTTTAGAACTACGTGTGGCTTGATTCCCATTCTCATGGGTTATGTAAGATTGCCCATACATTTTGTCTGTCCGCCCAGCCAAAGATACAGAATCGCCCATCGTGTTAGGACCCATGGTATGGTACAATCTTTTTCCCCATTCACATCGAGCTCATATTGATTCTCCCATATGTTCTTCTCCCCAGAGGTGTCCACTACTCTCACTGCCCTGCTTGGTGTTGAAATGCATAGGCACATTTGTGCTTCACCCACTCCTTTTATTGGGACTCCATCATCTTTCACATCCAATAGGACCCCTGAAAAGCACGGATTCTTGGTCCAAGGGCCCTCCTACCATTACATGCCACCGTCTTCAAGGGTTTTGAAGAACAAATCAATACAATCTCGACGTTGTGAATACGGTCAGTGGTCAATGCTCGTATGTTGTTCCCATTTCACATCACACTATAAGGACGCCGTGTCTCAAACATTTTCAACAGCTATCCCTTATCATGGTCACCACCCTGTATGTCCTAAACACTGAGTGAAGTGGTTCATTCTGCCCTGCTACATCATCAAGCTGCAACCTCTCTTGGGTAATTCCTGCTATCAGACTCTTATATAATGGGAAAAGCCAAGCCCCAATCCTTGTTTCCCACAATAAGCACTGCTCATGTGGGATTAGGAGTTGAGATGAGGTGGTCATCACATATAAGGTCATATGGCTTCAGTTGGACGGGATGCTCGGACTCATGTCTCTCGACCCTTTCTGGAACCTCTTCCCAAATCCAAATTTTGGATTGTGTGGTATGGTATGGACTTATTCCCTCATTCACGTCGGGTTACTCATTGTACCATACATAGCCTATGTTGGGGTACCATTCCCCAGTTCATTTATCATACTTTCTGCAAGACGTTAAACTGCACAACATCTTCCAGTACTACGTGTGGCTTGATTCCAATCCTTGTGGGATACGTAGGAATTCCCACACACTTCGGCTGTTGGCCCATCCCCATCTCTCAAAAACAACTCTTTTATCTGGCCCCCTTGGCCTATATTCTTCTATGAGAAGAATATATGGATTGGTATGGGCTTATTTCCTCATTCGCGTCATTTTTAATAAACACACCATGTTCCTATTTCTCCAGATAGTTATCCATCTCTTTATTCTATACTCATCTTTTTAAATCAGCTGCTCTCAAGTTGAGCCCCTCAACCGTCTATGGTGATTCACCAATGTGCCCAAGAGTAGTCTAGTTCAGTGCCTGAATTGTCAGACATAACTCGGGCATTTACTCCCACCTTCCAGGCTTCGTGTTCCCCTTTTCTAGGGCTTTCATCATCTTTCACATCTGAAGGGACCCCCAAATGGAATGGATGCTTGACCCAAGGTCCCTCCTACCATTACAGGCCAACGTCCTCTAGGGTTTTGAATAACAAATTGATACAAGTCCCATGTTGTGAATATGGTCAGCGGTCGATACTCATTTTTTGTTCCCATTTCAGGTCACATGATATGGATACTATGTTTTGAACACAGTCAACAGTTATCCTCCATAGTCACACCAACCCCATTAAGCCCAAAATACAGGTCACATGATTCACATCATTTTTTCACCCCACAATATCTATGTAGAATCTCAACATTCATTGTGCTATCCCTAATTGTACATTCACACGTTAGGAGGACGATGCCGCAGTACGACGTTCTTCAGGGCCCCGCACCGACTTCCCCTTTTCGCGTAGTCCATGTATTGCGAAGATCTCCGCCGCCCTTGTTTCCAACACCGAGTTCAACTCACATAGGCTTAGGTGTTGGACCAAGGTCTATGCCCATTTTTATGAATTCCTCTTCTCCATGGTCTTATCTCTAAGATCGTAAACTAATATCTTTTCTAGAGCTACGTACACCTTGATTTACATTCCCATGGTATACGTACAAATGCCTTGGCACCTTGTCTTTGGGTCCAGCTCGAGTTCCACTAAATTATTTCTTCTGTTCTGCCATCAGGGCTTTAACTCTTATGGGACTGCGTGGAATTGTATGGGATTATGTCCAAATTCACATCAAGTTTTCATTAGCCATACCACATACACCCCTTCCTACGATTTTCCCCCCTACTTCATTTCCCACATGACATTAAACTGTATGTTGTCCTGCACGACGTTAAAAGGCACCTTCAATAACTAAGTGTGTCTTGATTCCCATTCTCATGGGATACGTAGGAACACCTGGACATCTTGTCTTCGAGTCTAGCTCAATTGAGAGTTAGTTTCTCCTACCCCTTTTTCCTCTAATAATTCCTTGCCCCTCGGCCTGAGGTTTCTCTCTCAGAATCGCACTCGATGTGATGTGGAACAGGTTCTCATTCATGTCAGGTACACTTTATCGAACCATGCACATTCCTCTTCCATACCTCATCTCTCCTATATACGTCCAGGCCATATGATGTTAAACTCTATTGCCTAGTCCCATCAAAGGACTCTAAACTGTGACATTATCGTCTTGGATGCACGTTGAATAATTGCACTACATCATGGTGTCCTCACTCGAGGTGACATCATGCATGGTATATGTCACACACCATAAAATTTGTCAATGCCTGCATTGGTCTTGACTATTGTGATGATGCATAGACTTCATATCCTAGATTCATTTCTTCACAAAACAACAACAACAACACTCATTCATCTTAAAGGACAAACAAGATCTATCAAATACCGCTTCTTTTGGTGCAAGGGCCAGCCCCGCGCAACCTTGTTATCCCTAGAAAAAATATCATACCATGCCATACTTAAAACTATGTATGTCTTGATCACCATATTCATGGGGTACGTAGGAACATCCTTTCACCTTGTCTTGGGCCCAGCTTAACTTTCGTTTTTGGTACCTCGACCTAAAACCTCACCAAGGAACACATAGTGGTCAGAACCCCAGGTTCCCATTCACGTCAAGTGGTGTAATTACAGTGCCGTGTGTCTCCCTCATTTCCTGCCATCCTTGGTTAGAGCCTTATGACCATAAAATAAGGCCACTATATGTCCTTGCTGGAAGATGTTAAACTACATGACACCTCTTAGAACTATGTTTGGCTTGATTCCCATCTTAATGGGATACGTAGGAATGCCCATGCATCTTGTCTCCAGGTCAATCTCAGGATTCTAAAATCCTACCCTTCTTTTTTAGCCACCTAGCACAAACTCTTACGGGAACATGTGATGGGGAACCCATCCTTATTCATGTCGAGTTTTTCAATAGCCATACCATGTGCTTCCAACATATTTTCAATCCTTGGTCTGAGTTCTATGACCCAAAACTATGATCTCCCTATGGGAACTGCATGTCACATTTGGCTATTTCACCACCCAACGTGCATTCCATCAAGTCAATCCACCCCTTAATGGTCCACCCTAGGACCTTAAGTTGGAAACTTGTAGCCCCAATACCCTTGTCCTTGGGAAGGGATTAGACTCCCTCTATCTGATACGTCTTATAGTCGTACTCATATGTGTTTTTACAAAGAGCCCGTAGTATGGAAATTTCATGGGGACATTTAACTAGTTTCATGTCCAATCTTCAAGAAATCATTATTTGGATCCCCATCCTCTTCCATGTCTGAAGGGACCCCCTTTATAGCTTGGTCTCATACCACCTCAGGTCACCTAATTTCTCAGGACAACGTCCCAAAATACCTCAGACGACATTTGCGATAGGTCCCATGTTTCAAACATGGTCAGCGGCTGACCATCATCTGTCTGTCCCTATATCAAGATTACATGATATGAATGACGTGTTTCAAACATGGTCAAATACTATCCCTTATCATCATTCCACCATCATTGTGGTCTAGATCTTGAGCATCATGATTCACATATTTCCACTTCCTTTTATCCAAGTGGAATTCCAACATACTCAACATTACTTCTTCGCATATCTATGTGTGTTACATGGATGAGTTAACATCATTGGGATGTCATTCACCTAGCATCCATTCGCCCCTAACATGCTACTTCCTATATAAAAAAAGTCCCACTGGTACTTCTTGTTTCCCACATCGAGCACGACTCACGTGTGATTAGTTGATTTGGTAGGATGTGTACTGGAGATGACATGAACTTTGTCCCACATGATGTAAAATTATGCTCTCTAAACTACATTAGGCTTAATTCCAATCCTAATGGGGTATGTAGGAATGCCTGGCCACATTGCTTGATGCCCGAACTAATTTTCACTTTTCGTCCCTTGACCTGAAGAACTGCCTCCGGGGATACGTGGTGTGGTCCGGACTTTTGGTCCCCATTCAGGTCGTGTTTATTGATACCACACCACATACCCCCTTCCTAGGATTTTCCTTTTCACTCCTCGCCCTATCGTATCATGATAAACTACACAAGTCCTTATGTCCTCAATGCATGACACTAAATTGTGGTTCTAGCCTAAAAAATTTCAGGATTCCCTATGTTAACCATGGGATGCATCAGTTTTCTTGCTAGAGAGGTCCTATAAAAAAGTAGTAATGATCCATGATCAGGCTGATATGCCCACCTAATGCGTTTCCACCATGGTGGTTCAATTTCAATAGTTTTGGATTCTATTCAGACAAACCACCACTCCACCATCCATGATTTGCATACCCTTTATTCGGACCCTCTTCATATTTCACATCTAAAGGAACCCCATAACAGTATGAATTCTTGGCCTATGGCTCACCTACTATCCTGGTCCAATTTTCTGGAAGATTAGTGGATAAAAATTCTAAGTTAGGCACTGTGTTTCAAACATGGTCAGCGGTCAGCCCTCATTTGTCATCCCCATTCTAGGATAATACAATACCGATACTGTGTTGCAAACCTAGTTAGCAATTGTCCATTATTGTCATGCCACCCCCAGAGTGTTCCAAATCTGGGGTATCGTAATTCAAACTTCATGCTCCCTTATGTTTGGATTGATCTCCAATTCCGCTGGAGTTACCATCCCCTTGCATTAGAGAACATCAGGAAAATGGAAATTTGTTCATTCCATGGTCTTCCCCCTCCAGCCTGGCCATTCCCTTTCTTTTTAGGAATCCAGATTAATTTTCCTAGCCCCTTGATGCCTAAATATTAGTATGCGTTCCCACATTTGAGTGGAATAATAAGGTGGTCATCCCTTGTTTATCCCATCGGGTCCGACCCACGTGAGCTTATGGATTGATCACTGGATGCTCCAAGAATGTCATAGGAATGCAATAAACTAACTCAAATAACAAAACTCATGCATGTAGTTTGCATAACATAGTCAAATCATGCAAGTTCATTCAAAGTTTACATGCATTATAGCACTCGAGGATTGACCCCTCCTATATATGGGTTGACCCTGTCGAAAGAGCGTTACAGCTCTGCCGCCCTATGGATTGTGGCTTTTAGAATTTTTTGCCGCCTGTTTAGCTCCTAATCCTCCTCGAAAAAGATGGGGCACATCTCGTCAACTGAAACCCGAGCCTGCTCCACGTTGGTATGGATGACAACCATTTTTTCATAATATCATTCTATAAACTCTTCGGCCTCTTCCAGTTTAGTCTTTAATCATAATACTAGCTCAAATTATGCATTGAGGGAGGCTGAGTGCTCATCCGCCTGAATCTGCAGCCGCTAAACCTCATTTTCATCCTCCTGGAGCCTTTTGATGTTCAACACTTCACTCCGCTTCCATCCCACACCAAGGCCACGATCATACTCCCAAATCTTCTCGGCCATATTATATCGGATGAGCATGTGGGGACACTGGGAATATACTCCCTCGGCACACATCTCATGCAGCTGCGAGTGAAGTCTATCCATATCATCCAACCATAGTGCCTGGGGATGTCATCGAGGATGTTCTTGATCAGCATCCATGATCAGTGATGGAATATTTTTCTTTCCTCTTCATTAGAGGCCATGACATCCCAGTCGGCACAGTTGGTAGGATAATATAAAGGGAATTCCCCCATGAACTCATCAGTAGGATCCACATCTAGTTTTTGATCAGGCATGGGGGTCTTGGGCTGTCTGGTCAATCCTCATTGTTGGACCCATCCTCAATGATCTCAGGCTCAGCCTCCTGGATGGTCCCACCAATGATTAGGGACACTGTAGTTTGATCCATCTAGTTCTCCGCCTCTACAATCACTGAAATTCCTTAGGGAAAGGCTCTTCTAGGGGTTCCTAACGACCTTCCCACAACAAACCATGCCATTTGAAGAACTACACATACCGAAAGGGGCATGGATTTAAGATAAAGTGGTTGATGGATGAAAATCATGATATTTGGTAGAGGGGACTTACAGAGATCTAATTCCTGGTATCCTTCTTGGGTTGTTGTCATCGGGACCCCGAAGTGTGGCCCTACATATATCGTCAGAAGGTTTGGAGTCTCCAGAGCCACCTCTGGTGTTCTGACCCTTCCAGATGCACCAATTTCCAAGATATCAGGTGTAGATCACGAAGGTCCTGCGTCTTCATCTCTTGAGGCGTGGGAATGAATTATGAGTATGAGACACTCCTGCAAAGTTTAGATCTTAGCAAAGAGTTTGTAATGAACTGGTAGCAGGCCCTGAAGAAAGTGTTTTGGATTTTCACATCAAGGGACTCTATGAACTCTTCAATATCCAAATCTTGATCCCCAACTTCACCCTCCTCCAATGGGATCCCTCTCCCGGCCTCATCCCCCAAGGAGGATTCTTCTAATTCCTTTAAAAGAGGGAATCGTTCCCATAAATCAGCAGCTGGCAACTGCAGGGGGGCGTAAGGTCCCAAAATACCTTGACACGATCTTTCATTGGACAAAAAGCACCCTGGGGATGAACGAATTCCTCCATCTCAACCAGATATTGTTTCCGCATAGCTTGGGACACCGAAAAGCTGGCCCTAATAGGGCTTATCCCCGGAAAATCCATCCTAAGATGGATCAAGTGTTTCCACATCTCAGACGGGTTGAGGAATTTCCTGTTGACGTCCCAGATGTCCCAAGCCTCTAGGAAGACATCATTCTCTAGAATGTCTATATGGCACAACCGCTTCCCCAGAGCCTAGGTGGGTATCCTATGAAATCCTCTCAACGGCCTTCCCTCTGGATCACTCTGTTCTTCTGGAACCACTGGGTCCGCTACCGCAGTTAGATCTATCACTACAGCCTCACACTCAATTGGTGAAGGTCTCACTGCCATAGTAGCCCCGCAACCTCGGGATACCCTTACAGCCTTCCGGCCCCAGCCCCGAGGTTAGGAAAGCTCACCACCACCAGCCTGAATGATTGGATACTTCAACATCTCCCCCAGGTAGGCCACCTCCCAGCTTTGGGCATACTCCCGTAGCAACCCAAAGACTGAAGTAAGTGGAGGTAGCTCATTCCAAATCTTCCTGTCATCTTGTGTGAACATGATCCACATCTACCTCATCACACATGGGTGTTCTTTATGGCACACCTCTAGATAGACCCGTGGGGTCAGTCGCTGCCTACATTGAAATTTCATGGCAAATCGATGCAGGGTGTACGACTTGTAGAGGGGCTCACGGTCCACACTTTCAACCAAGACACAACCTTGAAAGGCCAAGAGATAGGCCTAGTGATCTTCTGTTACCTAGAAATCATCCGTGAATACCTCAGTCAGCAACAAAAATGGGTGAAAGTTGAATTCCTCCACCTTCCACACCCGGTTCAGTACCAACAATGCAGTCATCTTTGCCGGAAATCTTCCCATGGAATTCAGAATAGATGGGAAGAAGTTCGACCCCAGAGGAGAGATGGGGTTCCGGTACTCATAAACCCCCATAACATGCACCCCTATCCACCCATAAATGAGTTGGAATGGCCCACATATTCTCTGTGGCATCTTCCCTTCGCTAATGTGCCACAACATCTTGTATAATTCGGAAAGCATCGGGATCCCAAGGTTGACTCGCCCACCTATCGCCAAAATGGACACCATGAAAAATGTGTTTGGTCGCACTCCCATGTTGGTGTCCCTCACCAGTAGGATCCAACCACAGATGCCTAACTATCAGTTACTGCTCGGTGCCGACACCGAATCCCCATGTCTTCCACTGGCTATCCTCCATGATCCACCTTTATGATTTCTCCTTTCCTCATTGATCCCCCTTTAGGCAAGTCAGAGGCCTCCCTAGAAATTTCATGTTTTCTGGGAAGTTCAGGTTCTGTTTGAACTAGCGCTTGAAGTGGACATCCCTCACCACCTCCTTATCCTCTCTCGACACAAGCTCCATCAACGCCATCGCCATTTGTAGAATTTTATCTGGATCCTACCATGCACTCATGACGGGGAGGATTTAATTGTACCTAAACCCCAATATCGGGACCCCTTAGCTCTAGTGCATGCCCCACAGGCTGATACCAACCTCCCTGTGGTGTAGGTGGAATGTGTTGGTCCTCGAGGACCACCTTCTCAGTAGCTCTGACATTAGTTGCTTCGGTTGGTAGATGTGGAACTCAGAGGTCCAAGCTGCCTCATACTGGTCCACCCTTCTCAGCTCCACCCTGAACTCCTCACATGAGGAACCTACCCATTAGGCCCAGGCCCAATCATCCGTGAAGTTGCCACCCAGGCGTAGGTCCCACTCCTCATACCATCATTTCTCCGGGTTTCTTAGTGCTGCCTTCAAGATTGTTTGATACAGTGGGGGGGGGGGGTCTCTGGCTGAAATGCATTCCCGTCCACATTGTTCAAGTGGTTGTACATGCACTATGCATTAAAGGGCGTTAAGTCCTCCTGGGCATGGTCATCGCATGCCCTGAGCCACTAGCGCTGGCACGAAGTTCTCCTAAACCAGTAAACTAGCTCATCCCAACTTCCTTCTATGATGAAGACGTCATCCCTCAACCCAAATCCATATAGAGGCAACCTCTAACACAATGGGTAGTTCCTATGGCTCACTGACAACAGCTCCACCAATGAACCATGGTCAGAGTTGCTACGAATTAACTCCCCTAAACCCAGATTGTTCTCCATCTCATCCCTTCGGACAAAATCCGCAAGGACCCCCCTAACAGCCTCTGTATGAGCCATTCAAATTAAATATTGGGTGTTTCTTGTGTTCGGTTCACTAAGACCTTTCGCGAAGCAATATCACGGAGCATGTTTTCAAAAAGTGTTCACAGAGCCCTGCCCTGACCTTCATGTGCAAACTCATAAAGTGCTCAAACGCAAAGTCAAAGAATCTCAATGCGCCACAAAGGAAAAGGCCCAATTCACGGAGAGAAATTGTGGAGTACGTGGAGCTTCACGAATCGAGATAAAAAAGGCCAAAATCACAAAGGATAGAAAGGACAAAAGATAGTACAACCCCACTATTTATTGGCGAGGTACCTTGAAGCTTCACGACGCATCTTGACCTCAGAGAGATTTTCGACGCGCTTAGCCACCCTGTCGCTTTCTGTCTTTGCGAGCACTCTTCGTGAGATAGATTTGTGAATGGTGAAGGGGTTTTAGAGATTCCCCTTCAGAATTTGACCCTAGATTTCTCCTCGACTCCAAGTCTATTGGGGGGAATTTGTCGGTGCAAAAATTTGGGACTAAGAAGAACATATGAAAGCATCAAGGGATACCTCAGAAAGATCGTTCGCGGATCCACCTAGTCCAGCAACACACACGGATCAAGGAGGTGAGAGGATCCATGAGTCAACTTGACATTTGCGAACCTGCCACGGATCAAGGAAGCAGGAGGCTCCGTGAGTAGATTCGATGTTCGCGAACTTTCCACGAAGCAAGGAGGCGAGAGGCTCCACGAGCATATTTGATGTTTGAGAACTCGCTATAGAGCAAGGAGTTGGGAGGCTCTATGAGCCGATTTGATGTTCGCAAACCCACCATGTAACAAGCTTCCTATTCATGCCAAGTGAGCTCTGCTTCGCAGGGCCCCTTGCCTATAAATATAGGGCTCTCCTCGAGCCCAAAGGATGAATCATCCAACCCTTCAACTTCTTAGGTCTCAAATTGCGAAACACTCTCTGCTCTATGAACCATGAGCTACACTAGGTATATTTTTCATTACAAAATGCCTCCCCATTGCATTAATTCATCCCCTATTTAGAGAGGGATGCAGTTCACGGAGCCCATTGGCCTCTGTGAAGGAAGGGGATCCCCAAGGGCACCCGGGTCGTCATGAAGCATTTATGTTTCATGAAAATCCTTCATGTACATGTGACCCGCATGCTAAGGTTTGGTCACTGTACTTCATGAAGCACATTACTCCACAAAACTTTGCTTCGTGAGGCACATTTTCTTGATGAGGCAATGCTCCAAAAATGCCTTTCCACTTCGTGAAGCTCCTTACATTTTCAATATTGACCTATTTTTAGGCGGGGCGCTTCACTTTTCGAGGCACACCCCTTCACAAAGCCCCTCTAGTATGTAGAGCATCAAAGCTTCACAAGGCCCCTGCCAGTGAACCCCTATGCTTTGCAATTCCTTTTCTAGTGTGACCTTCCAGGTTTGCACAAAGTGATATCAAAGTCCCTTGGGAGATGCTTTCCATGGCGTTGCATTACCTCATGCTTCTTCACATAGATAGGATAATGGCTATTGCTTTATCGCATAGCCATGCTAATGTGGACCCCCAATGGGATCACCTCACAACACCAAATAACCATGGCGTTGCTAATGCCATCCCTTTTCCATGGGGCTGGAGGTGCCGATTATGTAAGTACTAGGGGTGTGGAGTAAACCCAGCTCATCCAAGAGGTAGGACGTTAAACTGCCAAGCACCATCATCCTCAACACATGACTTTAATCTGTGACCTCGTCCCATGCATCCTATGCGGGGTTCCCCCACCTTGGACATTCTGCTGACCCACTGGTCTCCATAAGAATTTGACCATTCCTCACATGGTATGAGATCCTCTTTATTTGAGCGGTGTCCGTCTGTGGGGAAATGGAAACCATCTTGGTGTAATCCCCTATCCTTTCTTGCAGGAGGTAATACCCTTACTCCTACTATCTTATTCCGTGCCAAAGACAATGAGGAGAGATGGAGACAAAGATCTAGTTATCCTTTCCCTCTCCCTCTAGGATTTGTTTCCATTAGGTCCTCTATCCCTGGGTGGTTCCCAATATTCCTCCCCCTAGGCCGCTAGCCATGCTTAAGTATCTTTTTCCTCTTTGGGATGCTAATCAAGTGTAAGCCCCATTCCACTTCCCACAGACACACCTTTCACGACGTGATCATTTGGTCTTTACTGCCTCTTGTTTCTCACACTAAGCATGACTCATGTGGGCTTAGAGTAAGCACTGATCATGACATCCCCTCCAGGAATCCTAGAGTGTAAGCCCCACACACCACACCCAAACTACGTGGACTTTGATCCTTACCAAGGCAAGGTACGTAGGAAGCCTCCCCGAGGTTCAAGGAGAACACACATAGGTTCCGACCGTCTGTGAGTTGATTCCATGCCCCAACATCCCAAACTCTGTGGACTTTGATCTTTTCCAAGGCAAGGTACATAGGAAGTCTCCCTGAGGTTCAAGCCCAACACCCAGTCATTCCGAACCCCTATATGTCAGTTCACAATCCATCAATCCTGAACTATGTGGACTTTGATCCTTACTAAGGAAAGTTATGTAGGAAGCCTCCTTGAGGTTCAAGCCCAACGTCCATTGGTTCCAACCCCTTCATTCCTGACCACCCTCATCCAGTATGAAATTACACTGCATGCCCCCTTTTCATCTTGCATGACATTAAACTGCATCCTTCTACCCTTCATGAACTACGAGGAAATTGATCCTTTCCAAGGCAAGGCACGTAGTAATCCTCTATGAGGTTCAAGCCCACCATCAATCTGGGCCCTAGGTCCTTATTCACGTTAGTTCACTAACCACCAACTTAGAAACTAAGTTATATTGGATCCCTATCTCCTAGAAAGGGTATGTAAGAATCCTCCCTGAGGTTCAGCCCCATTCAGCAGTAATCCATTGTGACCTCATTCAGCGGTAAGCTGTTGTCACCCTTTCCAGTGGTAAGTCATTGTTCCCCTTCTCAGCGGTAAGCTGTTGGAATCCCAACTAGCGGTAAGTCATTATCAAGATGAACTATGTTCACCGAACTACGCAGACATTGATTCCCTGCCACATGGATACATAGGAATACTATTCAAGTCTCAAGACCAAAATCACCTCCATCCTCACGTCAGTTTCATATCATTCCCATCCACTTCATTCAACTCTCTATCATCCATCCTGATTCTTTCCCAGGCCACCACATTTTGCTGAGATCATGCCAATTCACTTCTTCGCTGATACTAGCAGTAATTGGGTAACCAACCATGCGTTTTCCTCGACATCAGTGTTCCCCCAAGGTGTTACACCTATCTGATCCACTCTAGTCAGTGTTCTGATCAGTTTGTTCTATCTCTACTAGATGATAAACTGGCGGAATACCCTGTGTTAAACATAGGAAGCTGAGGAAAACCTCAGATACATGCCTATGACATATAATTCCCTACATGCAACGTGGGATGCCTTGGGATTCCATGCCATCAAGAAGCCCTATAGTAAGGGGAAGAAACCCATATGATTCAGTGTTCCAGCATCCAGACATTCCAGTGATGTCCAACGTGACTACTCCCCTAACCGAAGGATGTTTCTCTGGCTGGACCCTTTGGAATGTTTCGACCGAAGTAGTGTAACTAACCAGAGTCCATGAATATATGGCACTGAGAAGAGTTTCACAAACAATGTATTAAATCTAAAAGGGAGACCTGACTAGGTGATGGTTTTCGAGGAGGAATCCACAAAAAAAAAAAGAATCGACATCCCATCATCCCATTTCGATCCAGGAGAAAATGTCCCTGAATAAGAAACAAATGCTTCCCACCTTTGGAAAGTGGGAAAGCGGTGGAAAAAACAGCACCATCGTCCCCCTAATCAGACGGATGCGTCGTGCCCTAGTGAAATCTTCTAAAAAATGGACCAAAACTAACATCATTGGAATATGAAATTAAAATGTAGAATTACCTATGCAATGAAAATATGATGCGTCATCTGAAATATATGAGATAAACCAAAACCAATGTTGTCAGAACATGATGTTAAAATATGGTCATACCTTATACAATGAACATATTATTCCTTATATAAAAAAGGTTATCTGAACCAAAACCAACATCTTCAACACACAACATTAAATTTTATCCATACCCTATGTAATGGGCATATGATTACTTATATAAAAAATACGAGATGATTCAGTATCCTCATCAGAGAGGATACCACATTACCATAATTTGTCTCCTAACAAACCATGTTCCAGAACTATATATGTATTAATCCCCATGAAAGGTGGGATACATAGGTATTCCAAGATCCAACATCCTGGGTCCAACATCAATTCCATTTTATTTCATGGTCTCCCACTAGTCCATGTCATATGACCTTAAATTGCGTGAAACTAGTTTCATGAATTATTTGTGTGATATATAGACTCCACGGATCTATAACATTGAGTATTAAATCATACTCAACAACAATGAATCCTCAAAATACACTAACCCCTTCAATTCTAACCATTATAACAATAAAATACGTTCAATGTGCCCCTTTCAGCCCCATATTTGCATAGTTCTCTTCACCCCTAGTGTTTTAGCAAGCCAATCCCCCCTTCTCTTTGTTGTTTCATCCTCACTTATGAGTATTTCACATTACCATGATTGGTTTTATACAACAATATATTCCATAACTACATGGGTCAGGATTCCAATTCCAATGGGATATGTAGGGATTGGGAATCTCATATCTTGGGTGCATCCCTAACCATCAACTCATCAAAAGTTCTTTGCCTCCCTCTGTATCGATTTTCTATATTGTGAACATTTTATCCAACAATTTTTTGTGAAAAAGTGTCTCATTATCCCTCCTTTAATGTTGGGTTATCTCTATTTCTTTCCACAAAATCACCTTTAATACACATACCCACACACTCCATAGTCTGAGATCCGTGACCTTAAATTAGTTGCAGTCATACTCTGATTACAATGAATCTAAACTACAAAGACTATCATCCATAGCACAATATGTTAAAATTTTTCATTACCTTTTATAAAACTGTAATCGTCATATGAAAAAATATGATATGAACCAAACCAAAATTCTCAGCACATGACATTAAACTATATCCTTACCCTATATAATGGTCGTAGGATGCCTCATATGAAAAATATGAGATGAAACAAACCAACTTCCTCTATAAAAATGTTAAAACATAACCTTACCATATTAGAAAAATATAGGATACCTCATATTACATAGATGAGATGATACAATTTCCTCACCAAAGGGGATGTCACCTTTAAAAATTCATCATTTTACCATGCCATGTCCTAGAACTATGTTGGGATTGATTCTGATTCCCATGGGATACATAGTGACACCCAGATCTCCTATACTAGATCTAGCCCAAACACTAGATAATTTTGGGGTCCTTCCCATCTAGAACATGATTGATCCTTTCCTACTCATATTTTCATCTAGTGTATTTTATCACATGGTAGGATAACCTATATGAAAGTCAACATTCCTTCTGGGACATTCCACAGTAACATATCCACACTTATAAAATTCTTTGATTTGTATAATCTTCATCCTACTGATATAAATAATCTCATTAATGGAAATGATTCCAAGAAAAAATAGATCACCTACCATCCTAGGACAATATCTTAAAGGATCCTCAATAATATATGGTAGTTCCCATGTATCAAACTAGATCAATGGTCTATCACACAATTTTCACCCCATATTTGACTTGTGCAGGCATTGGACATGTGTTTTGAACATGGTCAAGTGTTTTTCCATACCCATTGATCACTCCCGTATACTATCAAGGTTTTGGAAGTCATGAAATACCTCACATGACTTTTCCAAGTCGGTCACCTCTATCCCTTATAAGGTGGACCCCCTGTAAAAAATGGGAACTCCAAAACACCCCTTATTTCTCTCTTTGATCGTGGATCATGTGGGACTATGAGTTTTAGAGAAATTTCCCATTGTAAGGTTGGGACACATAGGTTCCCCTATGGTCAAAACTCTATAACCTTAAACTAAGAGTTCATATCTAATAATAACCGCCTTAAACCATGTGAATGTTTTCTTGGGAATGTCCCATCTCAAAGGGTCTACTTGAATCCTTAATCATATTAGGTAACTTCTACTTCATTCCATGCATACTAATAATTCAAGATTTTCAAACATAAATATCTCAACATTTTAGGTGAATATTTAGTATATTACATAAATATATTCTTGAGGACCATTATATTTTAGTTTCTTTCAAGACTAAAAACTAAATCTTCTTATTTAACGAATTATGTTAATCATATCTTACAAATACACTCCCACTTTTTAATCCTCTTAAGAATATCATACATAAAACTTTCTTCATAACCTGGGAAAGAAAACATAAGAAATGGTGAGATGATATGATAAGTAAGGGTAAAAATAATGCATATCAATCTATTATTATAGGAAATAATAATATAATCATAAGGGTATGTGATCATGAAAATAACGTAAAAATTTCACACCCAACCTATCATGGATCATAAACACGAGTCATGGAGAAAACATTATCATTTCAGAAAACATAGACCGTAGGGATGAGAAATCGTCATAAATCAATCATGAACCATAATCTATTGTCATAAAAGTGTGACACCATCATAAATATAAAAAACCATTTCATATGTCAAGGTTAACTACCAAGAACAACAACATAGTGGATCATGAATTATCACATATTTCCCATTGTAGACCTCGATGGACCGATTTGTCGTTGTGGATCTTGATGCACCTGTTTCTCATTGTGGATCATGACACACTTATTTCCCACAATGGGTCAATCCCATTGTCTTACTTTCCATTATTATCTCATTATATAATAATATTTACCCAATGCAATGGTGGGAGATATAGTTATGACCCATATCATAATAAAAATCATACTTAAGTGTTCCACAATATCCTAAAACATTCAACATATCATCACATCCTAACTCATGTAAATAAAATGGGCTTCAAAAACATTTCATAAATTCACCAAAGCATAACCCATGAAAAATAAATGGGTTTCATAAAGATATCATCAATATAAACATTAACCATACCAAGAAAGAAAAGGAATGGTAACATTTAATCTTATCCCACTAATGTATAAGAAATATTAAATGATATCATCTTTGATGGAAAATAAATTTAAAATATCATTTAAAATATTTCCTGTGGAAAATTTCCTTTCCACATTGAAAAATAATTTTTAAAACATAAATCATTTTCAAAATAATTTTCTTTGAAATAACATTCAAATATCATAATTTAATCTTCAAATAAATGATTTTTCATGACTTCAGATAATTCCATTCATGTTCTATACGTTAAAAATAAATTTCATAAACATTTTTTATTAAAGCTAAACATGAATTGTATTAGAATACGACTTGAAGATTCTGTTCAGAAAAAATTTAAAGAGGAAAAAATGTTTATAATTTTATTTTTAAAAATCATATCCGAGTAATAAAACATTTTTGAAAACATTTTAAATTTTTTTTTTAATAAAATGGATTTCTGACCAATGATATAAATAGAGTTAAATTTCCATGAAAATATTTTATCCATTATTTTAAGTAAAAAAAGTGGTAAAAAGTTCTATTTCTTGTAGATATCATTATCATGAATAGGATAATAAATATCATGAGTTTAATTAGATATGGATCATAATATTTTATCATTTAAATGATGAACATAAACAATCCTGATAAATGATGAGATTGTATCATAAAATCGTTACCACATTGGTAACATTGAATTGCAAACCCCATGAAGGGATAAAATTAAATAAAAAACTAAAATATAATGAGAATGAATAAATTCATGATATTACATGTAAAATGGAATGTATATACATCTAATAAAATATGGTATATGCATACCATAACATAGGTCTCAAAGAAGGAAAATTGAGACAAATATCCCTTACCCCTTTGGTAATATTTTGAATCATAATCCCCAATAAATAATAACATATAATAAAACATTACATATAATGAATATAGGTATATTCATGATATAACATGTCAAAGGGGATTTATATACAACACTTAAAAGAAACAAGTGGTGAATTTGTATATGACTCCCATAAATAAAATACCGACATAAAATAACTTACCACAAGTCTAGAATTCCTTAATAAACATTCAAACCTCATATATAATAAATATGAGTTTTTTAGACATCAATTATAGAATAATAATTATACATATATCATCCCATATATTATTTACATATATCCTTTTCTTACCCTATGATTAACCATTCCTTGTTAAAATCACATTTCGTGTAATAACTGCTTTATATTTCATGTATGTTTAAAATTTTAATTTTCCATCCTTTTAATTGGATAATTGTTACATAATATAAATAATATTAAACATTATATATATATCATATATATATTCAGTATATATTTATTTACGGTAATTCATAAAATTTATAGATATAAATCGAAATACCCCATTCATGGATATATGGGTTGCACGTATGCATGAAAGTTGTTTCCATTTTCTCAATGGATTAGAAGAATGAAATAAAAATAATGTATTATACTTAGATATTAGATTTTATGTCTTATACATCACAAATTTTCATTAAACCCATTCTTATTTCTGACTATATAAAGTGTTAAAGAATCACATAGCTTTGGGAGGGGGTAATGCACCGTACACAAGAACGACATTATTTTATTCACATGAAATAGAATGTAAAAAAATGAACATGTAATATAATGATCCCGTAATCATAATAATATAATATATATAATATTTAAACAATAAATACATCATTTTTTATATCCTTGGGTTGTTTTAATGGAAAAACGAATGACATCAATTTGTAAGGTGGTACTCTACTGTACACCCAAACAATGATTTAATAACCCATTTGATGGATGTGGATATAGTTTTTAGTTATACTCTTAACATAACAACATATAAGTATATAAAATATACTGAGTTTAATTTATCCAAATTTTATTATAATAATTGAAAGAGGTGGAGGAAAAAGTAAAAAAAAATTCTCGTTGAAGACTGATACATCTTCTTCAGGTAACCTCTTTATGTTTGCACCAAAATCCTTCATAGATTGGTTTTTCCCCAAAATAAAGATTCTATTATTATATGAGTAAATTTTATATGTTTTATTGATAGGTATTTGATGAGACAAAAGGGTTTTAAGGTGTTAAGAGTAGAGGATAAGGGGTGTCCTTTTATATGTGAGGTGAGTGGCACACTTGTAATTTTTAAAAGAAAGGGTGTACCCATGTTTTTCTCATTGAAAAGGGAATAAGATGGAATATTTTAGATAATTTATGGTATTCAGGTGAACTATATCTATCAAATAGGATTTGTATAAGTCTTTGTTCTTTTTTTCCTTTATCATTTTAGTTTGACCCCCGGTAAATCAATTTTTACTATAACTCTGGTAAATAATATTTACTATTTTTAATATTAATTCTGATAAAAAAATTAATTTCACATTATTAGATAATATAAATTATGAATATTAAAAATATGGAATCCATTTTTCAAAATTCCATCAATATAATAGACAAAATTAAATTTAAAATTAGTCCCACATGCGTAACGAGAAAATGAGTATTTAAAGGGATAATGTTCAAAAGTTTACATAGTTTTTATACTTAAATTCAGTATGAAAATTATTAAAATGAAATAAATTGTATTAATAGATATTTAGTTTATCTATATTTTCTTTAAAACCAATATAAAAATTAATATAACTTTATAAATAATTTAAACAAAAGGTAATTTTCAATTAAAATTTAGTATTTTTCACTGTTCATAAAAATTTGAAGCCTTTGAAAAAAATTGAATCAATTATACATATACTAAAACCAATATAAAATATAATATAGCTTAATAAAAAATTTAAATTAAAATACAAATTTCAATTAAAAGTTAGTATTTTTCACTATTTATCAAAAAATGAAATAGTTGAAAAATAACCCCAAAATTCACCCTATGATAATATTGAGATTCTGATTTAAATTTTTTTCTTGTTTTTTTATATAAAATTTCTAATAGTGGTAAAAAATATTTGTAATATAAGTGTGCTAAAGGTGAAAGAACAGATTTTTATAAGAATTCAGTTTTAAGTGTAAAGTTAGATTTATTTTTATATATTATATAGAAACCCCAAAAGACAAATCTTAAAAATTATATCAAATATATAATATATAAATATAATTAATATATTTCTTAAAAATTTATTTTTTTAATTTATTTTTGTAAGACACACTTTTTCACATAAAAATAGTTTTTCAGAAAAATATTTCCTTTTGTTTTTAAAAGGGTATTATTATTATTTATAATTAATTAGTCACCAACTAATTCATTATATATACATGTGTAAACCATTGTAGCATAATTTAGTTAATATTATTCTTACCCTCCATTCTAAAATCATTGTGATAACTATTATATTAAATAATATTTTTTTAAATATTATGTCACATTTTGTTTCAAGTTGGAGTTGTGTATAACGTAAGCTAAACTCAGTATTTCATGTAAATAAATCCATACATCATGTTTTTTAGTGAAGAATAAACTTATTATTTTTTGAAAATCAAGATATTTAAATGGTAATTGTTATTTAAAAAAATATAAAAACTCTCATGGTGTTACATTCTATCTCCCTTAATGTGAATTTCACCCCCGAAATTAGTCTCAGTCATCAATCGTTTAACATTTTATAACTCATTCATAGAAACCCACATCTTACAAATGATTAATAAAACATCCATTAAAAAGGTTAAGTTAAAAACATAATGGTTTCCTAAGGTGACTCATAACTGGGCTTCCATGTAGGGGAAGATTGGTGGGATGTGATGATTCCGAAATGGAAGAAAACATAAGTTATTATAGAGAGTAAGATAGATCATTGATCACAAGAAATTGGGTGATCTAGAAAAGGTTAAATACAAAAAAACCATAAACTAAAGAGGTGTGAAAATTATCATTGATATCATAAAAAATGATTCTAACAAGGCAACATTTTATTTCAAGATCTGTTTCCTAGAGTTCAGGAATTTTCTTGAGAAGATATAATTACATGACTTATTTCAATTTCATAAGCACAATATCACCTATTGGTTGTGACTTTATCAATTTCTACAACATCACTTACTCCAAGAAATTAAGGTAATATTTTTAATCATGTAGAAATAACATATCATAATTTCCATAAATATAATGATATGTCATTTTTTATCTTTACTTATCATCAAGTAAAAAATGTTTATCATAGTTTATCCAATATGCATAAATATTAATATGGTGAAGTAATAAATTAGTCCCTAAAGCCTCAAACAAATTTCAACAAAAACCATTTCATAATTGGTATCCTTTTAACCCTTCAAAAATTCAAAATTTATAAGGATGGTCTCTAAATTTCTCAAAATCAACTTAACATTAAACCCCCCATATATAATAAAGTCTATCTTGATTGTCAAATATAAAACATTTGAATACCATAGACATATATTTTCTTGAATCACTATAATATCCATAATTACCCTAAAACCATAATGAAAACATACATAATTCCTAATTCCTTGAATAAAACAATAGATTATTAAATATATTCCATAAATCCAATAATGTTGTAAATTCTATCAATGATAACAAGAACCACTTTGTAAAAAAATCATTAATCAGTTCCAAGTTAATCAGTACTATCCAATTTACATTACTCATATCCAAATTCTCTTTATACGAACATCATGATCGCAACATGTGGAACATAATAATGAATATCATCGCTTAATTAACATATCACCTTGATTAAAAATCAATTTTCCGGGTCATCATCACGGATTATAATATTCTCTAAAATAATTAATGAGTAAATTATATATAAAAATCATTATATATTTCAGGATTCATATAACATAATCCTTGAATTCCAATACAAAAAATACTTTAATAATCCCACCTCCATTTTATCCCACCAACTAGGCTTCATCATCTTATTCCTTAATACCACTTTCCTTTCATATTTCATTTTTAGTATCATCATCCTTGACAAAAAATCCATTACTTTTACCAACTTTCTTATTCGATTCATGAGATTTCCCCTTAAGACATAGATTTCAATAATCCACAAACATTATATATTAAAAACATTCAATAGTCAATGATATGTGAGGGAGACCAATATTCTCATCCATTGTGTTAACTGAACTTTTCTTTATCCCTCAATAATTACATGCTTTGTGTCCTTCTTCTCCAAAATCAAAACATATTATTATTCATATAGGAAATTTACTTGTGCAATTATTCCCACATTCATGATATATAGGAAACTGAATCATCATTACTCTATGGTCTCTACAACCTAAACACCCAGAATTTTGTTTCCATATTTCCATTGTTAAGTCCAAGAGTTGGTTAAGGTGAATTCTAGTAATCATGTTCCTTGATAAAATATTTTGAACAATAAAAATATCCTCATTCCATTAACTATTCCATTTGGCTCCTCATCATAATATTTCTCATCACATTTAAAGATAACTTTTTCCTTCAAGTTACTACCGTTGAATAATACCAAAAATCCTAATGCGAGTAACAATGTTCCTTGTGGGAAACCATATAATCTAGAAAATTTATTATAGGTTCTCTAAATAATGGCACCTTATTTTTTTCTATGACACTTATGGTTTATCCTAGTCCATTAATTGACATCATCTATTTTAATCCTCCAAGATGGTTTGTAAATAGTTTATGAATTTCCAAATCATATCCCCTGGTAATGTCAAACCAAGCATGTAGTAAGGTGTGTTGTCATGCACCAGTCGATGAAGAAGTCCATATTAATCCACCCATATCATAGTTATTACCCCTATTTACCTATATTCAATGGCCCATCAACTTGTATTATCTATATAGGGATGTAATTTCATGGACACAACTTTATCAATCCTTTACCATAATCCTTAGATATTTTAATATACTTTGAAACATCCTTATAATTTTCCTTAGAGTCATCACTAGAATTATATATAGAAATATCACTAGGATCTCACTAAAGTTTTATCATCCTAATTTAAAAAGGTTAACTAAAAATTTCCTTTGATAACAACTATAACGTCCTAGAATTATTTTTAGTGGATTAAAATTGATGCCTATCAGGGAACTCCATGGGTGACTACACATCCTGGGTGGAACACACCAACATTAATAGATCACCCCTTTACCCATGAATCTGTTGGACAGAGAGCATTTCTTCATCCAACGTTCACATGTGATTGATTCTATGGATTATATTCATTTTATTACCTTTAATACCAACTATAACGGCCCTTGTTATTTATACATAAATATCACATATTTTTAGATTAATATTCAATAAATTAAATAAATATACACCTGAGGACCATAATAGTTCAATTTATTTGGATAATATAACCAAAGTCTTCTTATTTCATGAAATGTCTTCAAAATATCCCAAAAAAATCTTCTCACACAGTACTACTATTAGGCATACCCTACATGTACCATTCATCATAACTTGGGGAAGTAATCATAAGAAAGGGTGAGCTTAGATGCTCAGTAAGGATAAACATATGAGATGTCAATCTATGATTATATGAAACCATAATATAAAAAAAAGTGTATGTGATCGGGAAAATAATTTAACAATTTCATACACAACCTATCATGGATCATAAACATGAGTCATGGAATAAAAATTTATCATTTCAAAAAACATGGTCCCTAAGGGTAAGAATCATTTCAAATCAATCATGAACCTTAAGATAATGTAAATAAAGTGTTCCACCATCATAAATATTGAACCCATTTTTTGTATCAAGGTTAGAAACCAAGACCATGAATAAAGTGGATCAGGACATATCACATGTTTCCAATTGTAGACCAGGGTGCACCTATTTCCCCGAATGGACCAGGATACACCTGTTTACCATTGTTATTTATAACACCCTAGTTTACCATTGTGGATCTAGACCATCAACTTAGTTCCCATTATTTACTCATGAGATATAAATATTTACCCAATTCATTTGAGATATATATAGGTTCCACCCATCTCATAATTAAAACCATACTTATGTGTGCCCTAATGTTATAAAACATTCAATATATCATCACATAATAACCCATGTATAGAAAATGGGTTTCATAAACATTTTATCAATTCAACATAGCATAACCCATGAAAAATAAATGGATTTATAAAATTTTTATCAACATAAATTTTAACCATATAGAGAAATAATAATGATGGTATCATTCAATCTTATCATCATCAAATAATATGTAACATCAATGGATGTCATCTTAGATGTCCAATAATTTTGAAAAATTATTTTAAAAATTTCCTATTTAAAATATCGTCACTAATTTGAAAAAAATTAAAATATAAAATATATTCAATATACTTTTCATTGAAAATAAAATTGGAAGATTATAATAGAATCTTGAATGTAGTGATTGGTCATGACATTGGATAATTCTTGATGTACCCTTGGTTTCAATTATGTAACGCCCCGACGCTAGTTACCCAGAGTCGGTGCATTATTACATAACATTGGAATGATCACAAGAAAGATCAAATCTCGAAAGACCGATTGGTTTAGTAGCCTTGGAAACACTAGATATATTCATAAGTTTTACATTACATCATAAAATGAAAAACTACTACAACAACATAATGTCTCCACAGTCCACACTAATATCCCCTCATAATATCCCTGCAGGTCATTCATAACTTACTTCTTCACATCCTGGGAAAAATAAAACATAGAAGAGGGGTGAGCTCAAATGCCCAGTAAGGATAACAATATAGCGGAACATTCAAAAATAAGCATAAACATTTAAGGCAATGAATTACTAAAACAAAAGCCTTTTAAACTTGAACTTCAACATAGTATGTCAAAAGTAAAATGAAATAATTCCATTTACTTGTTCACAAGGATATTCTACTAATCGAATAATCACATGCAATATCAATAACCACTTTCATAATGATGGAATTCATAATGCTAAACTTTAATTTCTTTTGAAGGCCTCGTCCCAAGACCTTGGGGCTAATTGTAACCAGAACCCAACCCGGAGTGCCTCTAATAACCGGACACCAACCCGGAGTGCCTCTAATAACCGGACACCAACCCGGAGTTCCTCTAATAACCGGAGACCAAACCGGAGGGCTTACTTTTACCAGTCCCTAACCTGGAGGGCTTACTTTTACCAGTCCCCAACCTGGAGGGCTTACTTTAACCAGTGTCCAACCTGGAACATACTTGTCCAACACATTCATAAGAAGTAAAGGTTGAAATATAACATAAACATTCTTATTGGAACTAGCATACGAAATGTCAATACTTTACTCATAAACCATGAATGCTATATAAATGACACATCTACAGTCAAACATATCACAAAACATCATTACAATATGGAAGTTTTATATCATAATAAATCAACTTCAAATAATCTTAAAATCCATTAAAGGATGTTGACATAGATGAAAATGTTTTTTTAAAAAATTATTGTGAGAAATATCCCTTTTTCATGAAAACATTTTAATGTTACACAATTTAGAAAGTAAGGCATTTAAATACATTTTTGAATCAAAGTGTCCCATACCGCTTTGAAACTTTTGAATGGAATTAACACTTTTAAAACATTCATTTTCATATAAATAAATCCTTACAAACCATTTTGAAAATGTGGACATAAATGAGGATGATTTAGAAGAATAAATATTTAAAACATTTAAAATGATGTTTTAGTAAAAGTTCCCTTAGAAATAATCCCTTTTAAAACTCTTTTATGAAATATGGACATGGATAGTAAATATGTCCCTATAGATACGTACGTAAAGACAACCTCAGATATTAAAGAGATTGTGAAGTAAACCCTTATCAATTTGGTAACTTATGAAACATACAACCCATGAAAGAGGTATCATACAATGAAAATGTAAATACACATAAGGTAAAGTTTATTACACAAAGAATACAATTATGGGTAGTACATACACCACACAAAAGATAATAGTGGAAATATGGCATGAATCTCACGGAAATAAAGAGTGAGATGAAAACCCCTTACCATGTTAATCAACTGAGTCGTATGGCCAAAAGTTAATAACCACCAAATTATTTACAGAATAACATGAATATAAAGATAATAATGATAATATATATCAAATGCCAGTACACAATACACCACTTTCAATAATTTAGTGGCGAATAATTGAAATCTCACGGAATTGAATGTGAGATAAGAAAATCCCTTACCTTGTACTTTTACTTGGTTGGGGTAGGTTAACCTCCTGTATAATATTGAAATAATTGTTATTAAATTATACAAGAATCATATATATTAATATCATATCATATATTATCTTTTAACTTTTCTTTGTTAATAATGTCTTAGTATTATCGTTGTTTCGGGTGTTAACTTACTCATTTTCTTTTATATGTTTTATTACGTAATCCATGTTTTTAATGGATAGGTTGTATATTATTCATATCCAGAATGATATAAAGTCCTTAAAAATAATTTTTAAATCATCAAATGATAATTATACTTGAATGGATATGATGGAGAATGAATCTCATCGCGTTCGTGGAGACGGTAGTCCGTACGTACGCACGAGCGACAATATCATTCTTTTGATATTAAAATAATATATAAATGAATGGTATATCATATATACAGAATCACTAACATGTTATATTTATTATTTACATGAGTTACACATCATTATTATACCCATCCAAATAATAATATATTGAATAACAATTACACCACGACGTGGAGACGGTAAGCCGTACGTACGCACGTATGGTGACATGTTATTCAAAGGGTGGATAGAATACCGAATATGGTTGTACCATATTTATAATAACATCAAAGTATATACATGATACTGGAGTTATTATTTTAGAATGGTAACAACAAAGTAAGAAGAATTGGAAGAAGAAGGAACTTGGAAAAAGGGTGGTGAAATCATTACCTCTTCTTCGGTTCCTTCCTTTTGATTTGATCAAAAGGGCTCCTTAAGATGGCTTTATGATCAAACTAAGGCCTCTAGGTTGTAGTGAGGGAAGTTGGGAGAGTATTTGGGCAGAGTTTGGCCGAACCATAAGGCTTTGAATGTGTGAAAAAATGAGAAGGAGGAGTGACCTTTTATAATAGGGGTGAGGGGCACCCTTGGAAAAGCTAGAAATATTAATTTATAATAAATTATTATTCGGTTTCTAATGGCTCCAAAGTTGATTATTTAAATGTTAAGGTGGGGATGAGTCGAATACAACTCAACCAATAGAATTTAGATAGGTTTGGGTACTTATATTAACCTTATCTTTAAGTATTAACTCTAAGTTAATTAGTTTCACTCATACAATGTCTCTTTGTATTTTTATATAATATGGTTAATAAACTTACTATATACATCCAAGCGACCCCCAACTGGTCCATTAATGATGAAACTATCATGATATAAGTCTCTTGGCCGAAAATCAGATTTTTAGGAATTTAATATCAATTAATAATATAATATTTGTTTTAAGAACTCTTTTATGTCAATTTTGACACTATTCAATAGTTGATTTTTGTGAAACTCATAAAAGATTGATTACTTAAAAAAAAATCAATTAAATTAATTCTAATATATCATATTATCCTAGAAAATTAGTTTAATTCATTAAAAGTTTCATATTATATTTATTTGGGTATTTATAATATCAATTATTTTGATTTTTCACTATTATATTAATTACTGCATCATAATTGTGTCATAAATAAATAAACTTATTTAATGTCTAAAAATTATAAATAAAATATCATTATGTAGGAAATCTTTTTATCTTTCTAATTAATATTTATAATCTAAAATACAACATATATATCCTTATGTAAAAATTGTTTTTCTAAAAGATATATGCTTGTGTCATTTTTGTATTCATTTTATCTTAATTAAAATAAAGTGTCCCTATCACCTACAAGTTGCACCATGGGGTCCCAAAATAGACCCAAAGATGCCTATGGTCGAACATGTATCAGCCAATAAGTCTAGGACATGTTTTAGGTTAATTCAGTATTATTATAATATTATTTTTTAACCCTTATTTACCGGATTTACCCTTAACCATGGTAAATAAAATTTTTACCGCAATAATTATTCAAAATGTCTAAAAATAAAAGATACCTATTTACACAATTTGAACATCCTGATTGCAAATATGGAATCCATTTTTCTAAATTCAAAACACAGAAGTGGCAGAAATTAATTTAAAATTAATTCCCGCTGTCAAAACAAAAAGCGTGTTTTTAAGAGATAATAACTATCAAAAGATTGACACCTGTTTATGTTCGGTTTAATTGTAAAATTATGTCTAATGACCAAAATTATATTAAATGGTAAAAATATATTCTAAATATACTTTAAAACCACTTAAATTCATAATTTATCACTATTAATTATTTTGATTAAAAAAGTTGTTTTTAATTAAAATTTAGTAATTTTCACTATTCATCAAAATATGAAAGTTATCCGAAATGTACCAAAATTTCACCTTAGGCTAAATTCGATATTCCTAATCCAAAAATGAAGTCCATTCTAAAATATAAAATATATATAATTTCAAAAAGTAGGTATTACTATTCATAATGGCTAGTTTGATTGGTTGTGGTGTGTTAGAACTCGAAGTTGCGTACAACACACACTACTATATTATTCAAAGGAAAGCGTACCGTGGAAGCTTGGGATGTTTCATTTTAAATTTTTTTGATGTCCCCATTTAGTCAAAAAGTTTAAAACATTGTATTTAAAAAGGTTTCACTATTAAAAGTTGATAAAAGTGCAATACTGAAAATGAATCTGTTCTTGTATTATGTCTAAGAAACTCATAATATGGATTCTAAAATTATAAGGATTATATAAAGTTTAAAATTTAGTTAATACTATTCATAACCTCTTTTGAACGGATTGTTTGGTAAGTCATGGTGTGCTTGATCTCGGTGTTGCGTGTAGTGCAAGTTATTGTATTATTTTAAAGAAATAACACACAATGAAATCTTGGGGTGTTACATTCTCCCCTCCTTCAATAAATTGCATCCTCGTAATTTGAAATTGTTCTTCGAAAATAAAAGGTTGAAAATAAAAAATATCTTTGTGGGAAAACCCACATCGAAAATTGGGTTACTAAAATTTAGTCTTAATATGAGGAAATGAGAATTGAAAGGGTCACCACCAAATTATGATCTCGATTAGGAGAACATTGGTGGCAATTAGAGACATATAATTGGAGGAAAAACGTAAATATTTATAGGTAGTGATTGATGTCATAAATCACAAACAAGTATAAAATTGAGGTCCATAAACTCATCAATCTATGATGACTTGAAATACCATCGGTTCAACAAAACATAGGGTATTAGGATAACACATTTTTGACGTTTCAAAATATCTTAGTTGAAATCCCACATCGAAAAATGAATTAATGAGGCCTCTATTTAAAATAAAGAGTGGAAAGTATGAAGATTACCGAAAATAACACATACTAGGGTTCCATGTAGGAAAATATGGATATGGAAGAGAAATCTAACCATCAATTATCTAATGGAGAGTGGTAGAGAACATGGCTATGAAAAGGCCAACAATCCCAAAGCCATAAATTAGTGATGATTTAAGGTACCATCTAGGACAAAATTTTTGTTCTAAGTTCCTTTTCTTAATGTTGAGGAATTTATTTCTGAGATTGGATAAGACCATAAGGAGATATACTTACTTTATAATTAGAGTTTTGTCCATTAATAAATTTCTACCACAAACTCATCTTTCACTCGTAAAAAAAATTCTATTTATACTATTCGTACAGGGTTCCAAAATAAACGAATTTATAATTCATCTACCAGATCTTTAAAAAAAAACTACATTATTTAATCCAGGACATCTCTTGGGCCAGTTGTAGGTGATACACCCTTGTCGCCCTTCAGTTGTGGGTTCAAGTCTCGCGGCCTTGCCGGACGCGACAGGTTGCCGCCCGACCTCCGGGTTGTCCTTTTATGGCAATCCAAAATTAATCTCAAACTAGAATTTATCCAAAATATTTCTGACCAAACCCACAGTCCAACATTTATAAGGAAGTTAAACATAATGTAGATCCTCTTTACCACGTAATAGCATATGAATACCTTCATCATGTATTCTTTTAATACACTGAAACATCCTGAATTACCATATTTCTTATTGATTACATTCATGCTCCCTTATTCCATATAGAATACTGGATATACTTCATCAATCCAAAAATGTTTTAAACCCTAACAATGATGGAATAGACAAATCATTAATCAGCTTCAAGGTAGTCAAGAATATCCAATATAATTTATCCAAATCAATCATGTATTATTCTAAAATCACTACCTCGGTATCAGAACCATATTATGGTTTATCTTTCTCTCAACCATATATTTTCCAAAAATTTAACCTTCTATTGAGTCACTTTTCCTTGTTCCACACAATCTCAAGTCCTTAATGAAATAGTACTTCAGTACAATCCTTATACACTCCATAATTATTATAACAAGTACATTGTTGATAAAACACTCAATTGACATAATCAACATAAGAACTCTAATCATTCCTCTACATCTGTGGTAGTATCATAACTTGATTATTATCCAATAGCATCATTTTCGGCATAGTCTGATGACTGGGACATAGGTTCGCGTCGTGTCCAAACTCCTTGCAAATGAAGCATTGTACATTTGATACCATTTTCTTACCCTTGTAGTCACGTACTTTGTGCCCTTTTCCTCCATACTTATAACAAACTCCCATTCCTTTCAGGCAAGTTCCAGGGTGTTTCTTTCCACAGTTACCACATATGGGAAAATTCTTCTTTTTCTTCTTCCCTTTATCTATCTTTCTCTCTTCCACCCTTTTCTTCTCTTGCTTCCCTTCAAAGCCATAGGACTCAGTAAACACTTTACTTATCTTATCAACACATGATTTTATTTCTTCATATGATGATAATACATGGGAGCCTATTTCTCTTGTAAATTCTGGCTTAAGACCATAAAATATATGATCCTTCTTTCTCTTTGTATCATGTGCATTGCTGGAGTTCACATTCCTTCTACTAGGCGCCATTTCTAAACATTGGCATACACTAGATTAGTTTATGAATAACAATACCTAATCCCAAACATTTAAAACACATAATATAAATTAAATAGTTTATGGATATAATCCATAATCATAAAAATGTCTCCTTTGAGGAAGTATATACTCATAAACCCTTCATAATGATTTGTAAAGAAAATGAGAGTTATCCTAAGCATATCCCCCGGGAGTGTCGTAACCAAGAGTGCAGCAAGGCCCGTTGTCGTGCACCAGTTCCCGTTCGAGTCTAGCTCAAAGCGGTGTTTTCGGGTTTTACCCCTAGGTACATCTGTGCCAGAGCCGCCTCTACTTGCTCGTATCTAGACAGGGATGTATTGCTCTTAAAACTCACAAAGTCTCTACAATACCAAAAATCTAGGAAGTTCTTCTATACCAATCCTCAATGTTTATCTTAGGTCTACGTGCTCTAATCAGAGTTTATCTAAATCTAGCTTCCAAAGTTTGTACTAAACTTCCTATGATACCAACTGTAACGCCCCGACCCTAGTTACCCAGAGTCGGTGCATTATTACATAACATTGGCATGATCACAAGAAAGATCAAATCTCGAAATAGCGATTGGTTTAGTAGCCTTGGAAACACTAGATATATTCATAAGTTTTACATTACATCATAAAATGAAAAACTACTACAACAACATAATGTCTCCACAGTCGACACTAATATCCCCTCATAATATCCCTGTAGGTCATTCATAACTTACTTCTTCACATCCTGGGAAAAATAAAACATAGAAGAGGGGTGAGCTCAAATGCCCAGTAAGGATAACAATATAGCGGAACATTCAAAAATAAGCATAAACATTTAAGGCAATGAATTACTAAAACAAAAGCCTTTTAAACTTGAACTTCAACATAGTATGTCAAAAGTAAAATGAAATAATTCCATTTACTTGTTCACATGGATATTCTACTAATCGAATAATCACATGCAATATCAATAACCACTTTCATAATGATGGAATGCATAATGCTAAATTTAATTTCTTTTCAAGG
Source organism: Viscum album (assembly GCA_963277665.1). Lineage (NCBI taxonomy): Eukaryota > Viridiplantae > Streptophyta > Magnoliopsida > Santalales > Viscaceae > Viscum > Viscum album. Next base: position 1,480,676,635 of record OY728155.1, on the reverse strand, counting down.
CCTCGTCCCAAGACCTTGGGGATAATTGTAATCGGAACCCAACCCGGAGTGCCTCTAATAACCGGACACCAACCCGGAGTGCCTCTAATAACCGGACACCAACCCGGAGTGCCTCTAATAACCGGAGACCAAACCGGAGGGCTTACTTTTACCAGTCCCTAACCTGGAGGGCTTACTTTTACCAGTCCCCAACCTGGAGGGCTTACTTTAACCAGTCCCCAACCTGGAACATACTTGTCCAACACATTCATATGAAGTAAAGGTTGAAATATAACATAAACATTCTTATTGGAACTAGCATACGAAATGCCAATACTTTACTCATAAACCATGAATTCTATATAAATGACACATCTACAGTCAAACATATCACAAAACTTCATTACAATATGGATGTTTTATATCATAATAAATCAACTTCAAATAATCTTAAAATCCATCAAAGGATGTTGACATAGATGAAAATGTTTTTTTAAAAAATTATTGAGAGAAATATCCCTTTTTCATGAAAACATTTTAATGTTACACAATTTAGAAAGTAAGGCATTTAAATACATTTTTGAATCAAAGTGTCCCATACCACTTTGAAACTTTTGAATGGAATTAACACTTTTAAAACATTCATTTTCATATAAATAAATCCTTACAAACCATTTTGAAAATGTGGACATAAATGAGGATGATTTAGAAGAATAAATATTTAAAACATTTAAAATTATGTTTTAGTAAAAGTTCCCTTAGAAATAATCCCTTTGAAAACTCTTTTATGAAATATGGACATGGATAGTAAATATGTCCCTATAGATACTTACGTAAAGACAACCTCAGATATTAAAGAGATTGTGAAGTAAACCCTTATCAATTTGGTAACTTATGAAACATACAACCCATGAAAGAGGTATCATACAATGAAAATGTAAATACACATAAGGTAAAGTGTATTACACAAAGAATACAATTATGGGCAGTACATACACCACACAAAAGATAATAGTGGAAATATGGCATGAATCTCACGGAAATAAAGAGTGAGATGAAAACCCCTTACCACGTTAATCAACTGAGTCGTATGTCCAAAAGTTAATAACCACCAAATTATTTATAGAATAACATGAATATAAATATAATAATGATAATATATATCAAATTCCAGTACACAATACACAACTTTCAATAATTTAGTGGCGAATAATGGAAATCTCACGGAATTGAATGTGAGATAAGAAAATCCCTTACCTTGTACTTTAACTTGGTTGGGGTAGGTTAACCTCCTGTATAATATTGAAATAATTGTTATTAAATTATACATGAATCATATATATTAATATCATATCATATATGATCTTTTAACTTTGCTTTGTTAATAATGTCTTAGTATTATCGTTGTTTCGGGTATTAACTTACTCATTTTCTTTTATATGTTTTATTACGTAATCCATGTTTGTAATGGATAGGTTGTATATTATTCATATCCATAATGATATAAAGTCCTTAAACATCATTTTTAAATCAGCAAATGATAATTATACTTGAATGGATATGATGGAGAATGAATCTCATCGCGTTCGTGGAGACGGTAGTCCGTACGTACGTACGAGCGACAATATCATTATTTTGATATTAAAATAATATATAAATGAATGGTATATCATATATAAAGAATCACTAACATGTTATATTTATTATTTACATGAGTTAAACATCATTATTATACCCATCCAAATAATAATATATTGAATAACAATTACACCACGACGTGGAGACGGTAAGCCGTACGTACGCACGTATGGTGACATGTTATTCAAAGGGTGGATAGAATAATGAATATGGTTGTACCATATTTATAATAACATCAAAGTATATATATGATACTGGAGTTATTATTTTAGAATGGTAACAACAAAGTAAGAAGAATTGGAGGAAGAAGGAACATGGAAAAAGGGTGGTGAAATCATTACCTCTTCTTCGGTTCCTTCCTTTTGATTTGATCAAAAGGGCTCCTTAGGTTGGCTTTCTGATCAAACTAAGGCCTCTAGGTTGTAGTGAGGGAAGTTGGGAGAGTATTTGGGCAGAGTTTCGCCGAACCATAAGGCTTTGAAGGTGTGACAAAATGAGAAGGAGGAGTGCCCTTTTATAAGAGGGGTGAGGGGCACCCTTGGAAAAGCTAGAAATATTAATTTATAATAAATTCTTATTCGGTTTCTAATGGCTCCAAAGTTGATTATTTAAATTTTAAGGTGGGGATGAGTCGAATACAACTCAACCAATAGAATTTAGACAGGTTTGGGTACTTATATTAACCTTATCGTTAAGTATTAACTCTAAGTTAATTAGTTTCACTTTTACAATATCTCTTTGTATTTTTATATAATATGGTTAATAAACTTAATATATACATCCAAGAGACCCCCAACTAGTCCATTAATGATGTAACTATCATGATATAAGTCTCTTGGCCGAACCTTAGATTTTTAGGAATTTAATATCAATTAATAAGATAATATTTGTTTTAAGAACTCTTTTCTGTCAATTTTGACACTATTCAATAGTTGATTTTTGTGAAACTCATAACAGATTGATTAATTCAAAAAAAATCAATTAAATCAATTCTAATATATCATATTATCCTAGAAAATTAGTTTAATTCATTAAAAGTTTCATATTATATTTATTTGGGTATTTATAATATCAATTATTTTCATTTTTCACTATTATATTAATTACTGCATCATCATTGTGTCATAAATAAATTAACTTATTTAATGTCTAAAAATTATAAATAAAATATCATTATGTAGGAAATCTTTTTATATTTTTAATGAATATTTATAATCTAAAATCAAACATATATAACCTTATGTAAAAATTGTTTTACTAAAAGATATATGCTTGTGTCATTTTTGTATTCATTTTAACTTAATTAAAATAAAGTGTCCCTATCACCTACAAGTTGCACCATGGGGTCCCAAAATCGACCCAAAGATGCCTATGGTCGAACATGTATCAACCAATAAGTCTAGGACACGTTTTAGGGTAATGTAGTATTATTATAATATTATTTTTTAACCCTTATTTACCGGATTTACCCTTAACCATGGTAAATAAAATTTTTACCGCAGTAATTATTCAAAATGTCTAAAAATAAAAGTTACCTATTTACACAATTTGAACATCCTGATTCCAAATATGGAATCCATTTTTCTAAATTCAAAACACAGAAGTGTCAGAAATTAATTTAAAATTAATTCCCGCTGTCAAAACAAAAAGCGTGTTTTTAAGAGATAATAACTATCAAAAGATTGACACCTGTTTATGTTCGGTTTAATTGTAAAATTATGTCCAATGACCAAAATTATATTAAATGGTAAAAATATATTCTAAATATACTTTAAAACCACTTAAATTCATAATTTATCACTATTAATTATTTTGATTAAAAAAGTTGTTTTTAATTAAAATTTAGTAATTTTCACTATTCATCAAAATATGAAAGTTATCCGAAATGTACCAAAATTTCACCTTAGGATAAATTCGATATTCCGAATCCAAAAATGAAGTCCATTATAAAATATAAAATATATATAATTTCAAAAAGTAGGTATTACTATTCATAACGGCTAGTTTGATTGGTTGTGGTGTGTTAGAACTCGAAGTTGCGTACAACACACGCTACTGTATTATTCAAAGGAAAGCGTACCGTGGAAGCTTGAGATGTTTCATTTTAATTTTTTTTGATGTCCCCATTTAGTCAAAAAGTTTAAAATATTGTATTTAAAAAGGTTTCACTATTAAAAGTTGATAAAAGTGCAATACTGAAAATGAATCTGTTCTTGTATTATGTCTAAGAAACTCATCATATGGATTCTAAAATTATAAGGATTATATAAAGTTTAAAATTTAGTTAATACTATTCATAACCTCTTTTGAACGGCTTGTTTGGTAAGTCATGGTGTGCTTGAACTCGGTGTTGCGTGTAGTGCAAGTTATTGTATTATTTTAAAGAAATAACACACTATGAAATCTTGGGGTGTTACATATTAAGTCCCCCCTTTAATTATGTTTTTTTAAGTATGTAATTTTTTTGGTGAATTTTAGGAGGTTTTATAGGTCCTATTAAATTTTTTTGGTGATTTTGTACAGGTCTACAGCTTGATCATGTTTAGTAAAAACTGTGCAACTCTTGTAGAGAACCGTGCAATGTAAGGTAGTGGGCTCTATTTAGGTGCACAATTTGGCCAAACCCTTTGACCACATAATAGTAACCATAGAAAATGGAATATTGGGTAAACATGGCTGGAACATGTTTTGTCTAAAAGTAAATAGCAACCATGTGAAGTGATTTTGGAGGTAGTGGATGGTGTATGGTTTGTAAAGGGTTTTCCAAATAATGTGAGCCGACCATGCCTGGTTAATATTTAGATCCTAAAAAAGTGGATCTCACACGGTTTTACCCCTAAAACTCTATTTTTTAACTTATTTCAGTACTAAATCGGTTTTTCTTCCTCCCAAATATTTTGGATAGTTTCCCCTTTGAACTGGGAGTGATCTGTTTGAATATATTTGCGTGTTGAAGGCTGCATTTCTTAATAAGTCTTAATTCTTGGTGGTTTTTCTTAAATATACACTTCTTCCTTCTATAAAATTCATGTATCTAGTTTGTTTGGGATATATATATGATTTTGGATTCTAATAATGACTATATGTGTCTCTGATGATGTCAGGGAATGAGATCTATGTCAGTTTTTTTGAGATTCATCATGGTTTGGTTGAGGAATTCGTTCTATTCTTCATTTTCACCACATTCTCCGAGGTATGTGGATTCAATCTTAACTCATCTTATTAAAACATCATGTATTATCTATTTTTTTAATTGCATGAAATTGATTTTGAAATTTATGTTTTAATATTTTTATAAACCATATTTAGTGATGGGTTCTGGGATTGTGGAACTGTTGTGAAAAGTGCATTGTTTAACGACTTTAAAACGAAGATTTCAAAATTGTATTTTTTCTTGATTCATTGGAAAAAGGATTTAGTTATTGATTTTGTGAAAATAGTTAGAGGCATGAGATTGAATTGTAAAGTCCAAGATAGTGTTATCGTGTTCCTTCCATCTTCTTTAGTTATTGATTTTGTGAAAATAGTTAGAGGAATAAATGTCATATTCAAAATTCCTTTCTATTAGGTCAAAACTCAATGGCGGGGAGACCATTTCGGGATGGTAGTTGGATGAGAGTTAAGTTTTTTGGTTTAAAAATTGGTTGGCTATAGCTATATCTTGTTAAGAATAACTTCATCATTCTAGCTACCAATGGAGATGAGATATTCATCCAGGATTAAGAAAGATTTATAATGTACTGAATCCATATTCTTGGTGGGTCAGTATAAAAATAAAGGTCGCAGAGTTTGTTTTTAGATTCTTAACATGTTATCTGGTTAAGTCACAACACCAGTGACCAATAGTTATGTTGAAGTCTTTACGTATTCCTATTTGGAAATGGTAGCAGATAACTATTGATTTTGTAAGAGGTCTCCCAATAATGGTTTGGAATCCAGATTCTATATGGGTGATAGTGGATCATCTCATAATGTCGACCCATTTCATTTCTATTCATGAATCTCAAACTGTGGTGGACTTTTCAAAAATCCATATTCGAGAAGTGTTAAAGAGTCATGGCGTACCAATTTAGATAGTGTCATACATAGATCATAGGATTATATCTTGTTTCTTTAAATCCATACAATAAGACCTGGGGACTCAGTTGACCATGATTACATCGTGTCATCCTTAGAAAAATGGACAATGTGAAATGATTATACAAAAATTGGGTGACATGTTGTGGGATTGTGTAATGGATTTTTGTGGTTCATGGGAGGAGCACATACCATTATTAGAGTTCTCATGTAAGAATAGTAATCAGAACATGGTACATATGGATTAATTTCAAGCATTTTACGGGTGTCCTTGTTGTTATCCACTTTGTTGTGTGGAAATAGGAGAGACTTCACTGGTTAGACCAATCCTAGTCTAAGAGACAACATAGAAGACTCGGTTTATTAGGAAGAGAATGGAGATGAATTAGAGTTGTCAAAAATAATATGTGGATCATCTTATTCAGTCATTGTGATTTTAGCTAAGTGATCATGTGTTCATTACAAACTCTTCAAGGCTTGGCCATCATCATATTGGGAAGCATGTAATGTTATCTGTTTGATACATAAGGCCTTTTGAGATAATTGAACATGTTGGTGTGATGAAATATAGGTTTTCTTTGCCACCATGGTTCAGTAAAACAAATAATTTTTATCATGTAACATATTTGAAGAAGTATCAACCTGATCCAGACCATATGATATGGTAGGACCACATTGACCTAGATTCGGATACTTCATTGGTATATATGCTAGTGCAAAATGTGGATTGGTAAGAGAAATTATTTTTCTGGGAAAATAAATGGTATATTGTGGATTTTTTTGAAACATGGTTATATTTAGGAAGATTCATAGGAATGGGAGAAAAAAATTATTGATAAATGGACTGAACTCTTTTAGGAAAATAACAATTTCCTACATTCCTAGGATAGAGATTCCAATGGTTGGAAGAATTTTTTACCACAAGTTTCATGTAATTACTTCCTTTATATATGTTTTTTATAAGTATTTAATGTTATTGGGTGATGTTTTTGAGAGTTTTAAGTATTTTTGAAATATTTTTGGGGACTTTTTGGAGGTGCATGATTTGAGCACAGCTAGTACAAACCATTAAAATCCTACAAAAAACCATGGAAAGTAAGGTAGTGGCCTCTAGGTTAGAGCATTGGTTGACCAAACCATGTGGACAATTAGGAGAAACTATGTAATGTTGAAGATAGGGAAAACATGATTATTACACAGTTCATCTGTGCTAAGGCTGTTTGGAAGCAGTGGTTAGAACACGATTGGTGTACAGTTTTCCTAACAGTACAATTCAAGCATGCAAGGTTAATTTTATATCCAAAAAAATGGATCATACTCAGTTTTAACCAAATTTTTTGTTCACTTATTTCGACCATAACTTAGTTTTTTCTCCTCCCAAATGCTGTGGAGACTTTACCCGTTGATTTGGGAGCAATTTGTTGTTAAATATTAATGCGTTTAAGTCCAGATTTCTTATTAAGTCTTTGTACTTAGTGGTTTTTCTTAGATTTACTATTATTACCTCTCATAGATTCATATATCCATTCCATTAGGGATAGATATTTTATGGTGTATTCAAATCATGATGATATTTTATTGCATAGATTTTTGGGAATAAGACCTAAGGTGGGGTTTTGGGGATTCAACCCAGTTATGTTAATGAATTCATGTCGTTATTCATTTTAACCATAATTTTCATAGTAGGTGGAATAAATATCGACTCCTATTATATTAACATACAGGATTAGTTTCAAATTATTTTTATTTCTTAATGTTTATTGTGAAATTGATGTTCAAAGCTTGATAAGAACCTTCTTTAGTGATGGTTTCTTGGGATTGTGGAATTTTTGTGCAAAGTTTTTTGTTGATTTATTTTAAAATAGTGGGTTTGTTTGATTAATTGAAATTTTACTTTTTTATGGGATTTCATTAAATTTTTTTATTGAAATGTTTTCGCACAATTGCTTTGGAATTTTTATTGGGCATAGTGGATTATGTGTGTTCAGGTGTACTGGTACAGATAAGGGTATGGAGTTTCCCCCTTAATTTTTTGGATGGATAAGGGTATGAAATTTACCCCATTAGATCATTTCAACATGTAATGGATTGTTGAAATAATGAATCACCACTCACGAGTACTAGGAGTTCGATGGTTTCATTCTTGGACGGATGCGTGGATATATGGAATTTAATGGGTTATGACACAATTGGATTTTAGAAATGGTTTGAAAGACTTGTCCTGTTTCTTTCCTTGAAAACTATTTTAGTTGTAAAATTGTTTTGGTATGAAATTTTTAGATTTGATATAAATTTTAAAAATGTTATAAATTTCATTATATAAAATCTTTAATATAAATTTTCTAACATGTTCTATCCTTGTGGTGTGAGTAGGAAAGTCATTCAAGGGAAACCTAGTGAGTTACATTACTCACCCCCCGATTTGGAACATCAGTTATATTGATGATAATGTTTGTCAAGACACAGGTAAAGGTAAATTATCAAATTTATTTAGTGATTCATTGTGATACTTTGGGCTTTATTGTGGTGTTGGAGCTTGGAGCTTATTGGGAGCTATATAGTTTTTTATTTTGAGTCTTTGAGATTGTGGTTTGGTCTTACACTTTGTAATTTGGTTTTAGTAGTATTATATTTTGGTACTCATGTACAATTATATTTTAATTTAATTTGGTATTAAATTGAGTTTTAAACATTTTTATCATGCATTATTTAGTGGTTATTGGTTATGGTGGGATTGGTTGAGTTGTTTTTATTCTGAAAGAAAGAATTGTCCCCCAAATGTATTAAATCCTTTACCATTTATTTCCAGAAGATGGAATCATGGGGATTTCACCTAATTCCAATTATCATTTTTTCCTCAACTCAAGAAAATTAGGATGGGTGGGAAATTACAATTATTATTATGTCGTACGTGTTAAAATAAATATTCCTTTCACATTTTCGATAAAATCCAAAAAACCATTGTTTCAGAATATGACATAAAGATTCTTTTAAAAAAAATTAAAAAGTAAAACACAGTTAAATATTTATTTTTAAATATAATTGGATAGTAATTAAATATTTTTTGGAAACATTTATAGAAAAAAGTGTTTTGGAATAAAATGTATTTCCAACCAAAGCGATAAATACATTAGGATTTTCCTAGAAACATTTTCCCAATAATTTCAAGTACCAAATAAAAGAAAAATGGTACAATTACATATAAATATCATGAATAATTAAAAGACAATAAGATTAATAATTTTTATAAGATACTGATCATTATATTTTATCATTAAAAACATGATCATAATCAGTCTCGACAAAAGATGTGATTATAACATAAAATGTTTACCACTTTGTTAACATTGAATCATAAGCCCCATGAAGGGGTACCATTAAATGAAAAATAAAATATAATTAGAATGACTAATTTCATGATATTAATTTTTAAACTGGTATTATGTAATCCTTACAAAATAAGGTAGATGCACAATATAACATATGTCTCAAAGATTGAAAATTTAGACAAAAACCCCTTACCACTTCGGTAAAATTTTGAATCGTAATCTGAAATAATTAATAAAATAAAATGAAACATTAAATATCAAAAAATAGTTATATTAAAACTATAACATTTCCAAGGGTTAGTACATACACCACACAAACAAACAAGTGGTGAATTTACAATCCCCCTCAAAAATAAGTCATACTATAAATTCCTTACTATAAGTCTCAACTTCCTTCATACATGTACAAACATCCTGCATAGTAATTATGATTTTATTATACATATATTATAAAAAATTTATAAATATATATATATCATACCGTATAATATTTACCTATGTCTCTTTATTACATGTTTATTAACCATTCCTTGTTAAAATCATGTTTAGTGTAATAACCGCTTTGTTTTTTCCTGTCTTTTTAATTTTTTTTAATTTTTATTCTTCTTAATTGGATCATTATTACATAATATCTTGAATTTTAACCATAATATAAATATAATATATTTTAATTATATTTTTATTTATAGTTATTTATAAAAGTTATAGATATAAATTGAAATACACCGTTCATGGAGACGGTTGGTCGCATATATGCATGAATGTTAATTCTATTTTCTTGATGAATTGACAAAATTAAAGGTAAATAAAATATTATCTTTAAAGAATGATTATTATGTTTTATATATCACCCATTTTTGTTGAAAACATACTTATTACATTCAATTAAAATCTTAAATGAATCGCATCACTTTTCGATGCTGTAGTCTGCCGTACACAAAAACAAAATTATCATATTACCACCAAATAGAAAGTAGAAAAGGGACTTGTAATATAATTATTAAAGAACTATAATGATATAATAAATATAATATATAAAAAATAAATCCATCATTATTTCTATCTCTAAGAGGTGATAATGGAAAAATTAATGACCTCGTTTCAGGAGGCGTTAGTCCTTCCTATACAGAAATGATGATTTTGTACCCCATTTGTCGAAAGTGGAGACAGTTATAATTCATGAACTTATTTTAACAACATATGATTATATGGATGATACTATGGTTATTATATAATCTTATTGTAATAATAATTGATAAATTCATTGTGTAACAACCTGAATTGGGAGCCACATGTCTGTAACCTGAGCCTGTTGGCCACATGACCACAGGCATGCCTCCCCTTATGATAGAGGCTATCAACTAGTAGTGAGGGTATAATATATAACACATGGAGGATATACCCTCTTTATCAAAGAATCAAATTAGATAAAATATATAATCAATAGCCAAATGATATACCTAATAACCAGAATAAAACCATAACCTATACATACTAGTATCACATGACGAACCAAAATAAGAAACAATATCCAAAATTAAAGAAGTATATATAGAATTCCATATATGTGTCAAGTGTCAAACATAAAACTAAAATAAAGAAACATTAACACTCCCAAACATTTTCTGACACCATGTATGTTTCCCTCATCCATGATCTATACCAACTCACCCATCTGTCATAGGTTTATTTCTTATATCCAATCCAACAAACATGATGTATTATTTGGTACTGATTAAGAATCTTGAGTAGGGTTTGATTACAACTCATTAGGCCACAACCAACAACATCTAAAATAATATCCAGTCAATAACAGTGTATATATTTATATAATGGATAATGTATAGGTAAAAAAGTAAACATATTACCGATTCCATTATTCTTTATTTGACCACCAAAATCCATTGGGTTCACGATGACACCCAAACCATGAATACCAACATTGGCCTATACCAATGTCTAAACCACAACACATAAGGATCACAATTCATTATATGATTGGATTTCATTATCTATATCATTTGAATTCATAGAATGTCCACTTATAACCATAGTCCAATGCCAATCATTTGGTCCTAGAACATCATTTCTTTCTCCCCATGGGATTTTGAATTATCATTCCCTATCCAAATTTTTATTATTATCACATATGGGCCTGTGAAGACATGATCTGTGCCCCACACTCACTATCACATATGTGATTTTGAAGAATTATTCCATGTTCCAAACATGTTATCATTAAATCAAATCTACCATTTATATCACATTTAACAATATTGATACCTTTTAAATGGTAATGCCAAAAAACCCATCGCCCTAGGTGATTTTATCCCGATTAAGAGTTTACATGGTGTGAAACCCATTTATGCGATGCATAAATTTTTCTGTAGACTATTTCTCAGCCAAAAAGTATACGTTAATGATCCAAACCACCTCCAAATCCTCCCAAACCAAACCCACACTCACCATAGAAAAAAGTGAAAAATCAAAAGGGGACATACCTAGAAAAGAAAGGTATCTTATAATCTCCAAACCTTATAATAGATCATCCTAGATCAATAATCCCATTCATCTATAACATTCCTAGGAAAACATTTCAGTCCACTAAGCCCTTGTATATGTTTCCCTCTTTTATATTTCCCCTCGAACAAGACCATGTTACCAAAATACTCGAACTATCAACATGGTATTTCCATGAAACACTTTATCACTGTGATCCATAAGACGTATCAGACACTTCTTAAAAGACAGATCAATGTGAAGATCAACATAATCAACATTTATAACATGATAATGGTAAACATGATACCATCAAATATTTGACACATGAAAAACATATTGCATAGTACTATACATCAGTGGAAGAGCCAATCAGTATGCCAGCGGCCTAATTATCTCCCCAATATCAAACAATCTAACAAATATGGCCACCCACTTCCCCTATCCTTGAATACTATGATGACCCAATCTAGGTGAAACCTTTAGAAAAATATGATAATACACTATACACTGATGGGGTCATCGATGTCTATCGGTATACGACTTCTACCTACTCTTAGCCATAGCAATGTGTTTCTGAATTAGCTAAAACTGATCCGACATCTCATTTATGATACTCATTACCAATATCTCTATCTCACCTACCTCCATCCAATATAGAGGTGATCTATATGTCCAACTATAAAGTGCTTCATATGGTTCTATCTAAAAAGTTTCCTGAAAACTATTGTTATTGATAAACTCAACAAGCGCTACGGGATTTTCCCAAGACCCAGAAAATTCAAGAACACTCTCTCCTAGAATATCCTCAAAAATCTATGTAGTATGTTTGGATTACCCATATGTAAATGGGTGAATGGTCATACTTATAAATATCGGTGTACCATGTTCCTTTTGCAAGACTTTCCAAAAGCATGAAGTAAAACATGAGTCAAGATGTGAAACTGTACTTTGTGGAACCTTGTGCATACATACTATCTCTTTATTATACAATTTCCTTAAATAATCAAATGAGAATGTCTTACATATAGGATAAAAATGAACTACCTTCATCAATCAGTCCAGAACCACCCAAATATCGTTATGCTTCTAAATTTTCCTTAGGAGAACACCACCAAATCCAGGGTATTATCGTCCCACTTAAATTATGGAATAGGAAATAGCTGTAGTAGTCAACCTGGACCTTGATGATTGACCTTCACCTATTGATATGTGTATCATCATGTCATGAACCCTAAAATTTACTTTTCATGCCTTACCACCAATTTTATTGAGGTAGGCCATGATACATTTTGGTCAAACTTAGATATACCACTCACTTAGAGGCATTAAAATTGTGCATAAACTCCTAATGAATACATGTAGACCAAAATACAAGGAACTATACATAAATTATCTCATCCTCATCTATATTCCAATATAGAGGTGACTCCCCACCTTCAAGGCTTTCCCTTAAGTCCAAACACTTCGTATCCTTATATTACTCCTCTCTGATTCGGCTCAGAAGCATGTAATGTGCTAATACTGATACGAGGGTCGTCTAATCCTAACTATCCCAAACTAAAAAATGTAACTCATCAAGAAAATTAATAATCTTTTAATCAGAACTGGACTCTTGAATTACCTGAGTCTGAGTTTTCCTACAAAAATCATCAACTACATTGTTTCCCTTCCTGGGCATATATGGAAGCTCAAAATAAAATGACTTCCTTACCCGAACATTTTCCACCATTGAATATTCAAATATCATTGTGAAATTATATAATTTATGATATTGTGATTGGTATACAAATTAACCTTTTCAACAAATAGATAATACCACTGACGCTTCAAGGCATAAACTACTACAACTAACTTAAGTTCGTGCGTATGGTATTTCCATTCATGTGGACTCAACTACAATGAAACATATGCCACAAATAGATCTACCTACATCAACACTACTACATGACTAATACTAGATACGTCACAAAAAACTATATACTACCCCTTGATTAGATATAATCAATATCAATATGGTGGTCAAACACCTCTTTAACTCTCAAGAAGCATTATCACAAGACCAGACCATTCAAAAATAACTCCTTTTTTCAATCCCAAAGTGGTGATTCCAAGTGATAATTTCCTATATGATCCAATTATAATTTCCCTCTAACCACATAAATTTGTGGACATAAAAAATTCCTATGTTGATCCCATGAAAAAAATCATTCGGCTTCTCTGGGACCTCTTACAAACCTTCCTCTAAAATTATATAACCCAGTAAGTATACCTAGTTGATCCATAATTGACACTTAAGTAGCTTGGTGTATATACGATGTTCTCTTAGATTACTCAGGATAATGTAAAGATTTTGAGAATGATCATCATGAGTCTTGAAGCACACCAATATTTCTTCCGCATAATAAACTACAATATAATCTATATATTGAAGGAATATTTAGTTCATCAAGTCCGTAAAAACAGTAGAGGTATTTGCTATCCTGAAAGGCATAAAAATGACTCATATAAGCCATACATACTTTTCAAAGATGCCTATGGTATATTAGATGGTCGAACTGTGAGATGATGATACCTAAATATCAATTAAACAATGGAGAAAACACAAGATACTCTCAACAATAATAATTGATCATCAATTCATAGAAGATGATATCAATTATCCACACTCATCTGGTTCAACATCCAGTAATCAACACATATGCACAATGTACCATCAAAATTCTTAGAAAAAAATCCAAGGAACCCCAGGGTGACATAAATGGATGGATAAATCCGTTATCCACAAACTCATATATATTATTATTGAGTTCTTGAATCTCTATTATATATGATGGAATAGAAAGTGGATCATCACATGGCATGATCACAATTGTAGATTTCACACCTCTCTTATGTGGAAGCCCTGATAAGTCCTCAGGAAACACGTCATGAAATTAGTATACTATGGGTGGAAAAAAATTCTATTTCACAACCCCCAAATCTAGTCAAAGACTTGAAACTTGGGAGATGATCTCCCCTAGTTTATAATGAACTATCCCATCATGGTCCTCCTTGATATCCCATTCTCCTCGATGAACAAAATTGTCACCCTACAAAGATGTAAAGGTCACTCTACAATATAAATAATCTGCTTGGATTCAAAACACTACTTGAAAATCTATATCCAAAATCCTATCAAAACCTAACATGTCATGTATGTGAATATCCTAGTATAAATGACACAATAAAACCTTAATAGAACAACCATTGCATATATAGATGTATCTTTACCATATTCCCAAAAGTGTATTGATCATCATAACCCCACTCACAAACTCCACCACCTGGAACAACTCATTCCATAGTTGTGCATATATAAAATAATGAAAGGTTCCTGTATCAAATTTGGAACTATAAATAGTATAATATAAAAAAATAATACCTCTAACTATTGATGGTCCGACCTATCTTTACATAAGTGTAGAGGAACTACATGCAACTATTCTTCCCATCTTCCCTATGCTGTAGTCTGAATCCCATGACATTCACAACTCTTATAATATGGGTTCTCATTCCCAAAAGTACGACATCCACTACCTCAACCTCTATGGCTAGTAAACCTCCATCTACTATATTAATATGGGTTATAGGACCCCCTTCCAACACATTGATTCTCCATAGATTTTAGGTCACTAACACACTGTCATGTGTTTCTGTAGAACTAATGTAGATGTCCCATACTACTATAATCTCAGCACTCTACCAATGGTTAGGGGCACTGTCTATCTATGTGATTGGCCTACCGTACTGGTGGAAGATCCCTTTAGTCATGTCATTAGTAAATGACCCATCTAACCAATAACTCTATATTCCACAACTTTGGTTAAAATTCTCATAACAACCATTCCTACACTCAAAACTATGTTCCACCTTGTCTTCTAGTATAAACCACATTTCATTCAATGTAAAAAACATTTAGGTTCCCCTTATAAATGACTATCTAATTCACTAGTTCGTAAAACTTCTTCAGCTGAAATATTTAAACTAGGGACTTAATCTCACATCTAATCACATATTTAAAATGATTTGCTGTAGTAGCCTCAATCTCTACAAATTTTGAAAAAAGTAACTAGAAATAGGTGAAGATTCCACCATAGTACATCAGAGACATGCACCCTAGGTCAATGTCATAAACTCTAATTCCATCTCCAGCTCGAGCGTCTCAAGGTAAAAGTGCTCCAAGAGCTTATACTGAAAGTACTTACACTCCACATTCTCTAGCTACCAATATTATGTCTAGATGTCACACCAATGCTTCTCTTGAACACATAATATAAAATCATCCAATTTTACCCTTCTATCAGCTGTAGTCTCAAAGTGGTCCGGAATTTTCTGGATAGACTCAATCCAGAACCAAGCTACCTCAGGTCCACCCTCACTTATAAAAGTTGCAGGTTTCTGTAACTGGAACTCCCATGTTTGTTCTGACATACAATTCTCAACCTGACATAGGTATCCTCCCATAAATTTCATAAAGTAAGAAAAGTTCTCATAGAACTGATCTCTGGCTTCCTCACTAGAAACTATTGGACCCTCTGGTTTTGATACTATAGGCACATTACTAGACATGTTCTCCTATCATCATATAAACAATCATCATCATGGATTCATATATCTACAATGAAAATAACAAATCTAAATGCACATAACAAAACATTATCACAAGTTTTATCAAGATAGATTCACAAAAATCCCTAACACGTAATCCCCGATAACCCACCACATGGTCAAGCCTGAGGTGCTAACACCACACTCAACCAACCCTCATCTAGTTCATGGATAACATTGGGTAAAACAGTTTCTCCAATAATTTTTTACAAATATAAAATCATTTACCCACTTTATTTATAACATTTATCATCATTTAACAATTTTCAATTTCATATTAGGAACCAATCCATTTAAATTACACAAGTAACGTGAACCATTTTCATTTAAAAAATATACCTGAAACCTATTTTTCTATATGTCCATAAAAATTATGCATCTCAAAATAATCATTATGTTCCTATAATGATACATACATACTAAACGTAAATTATATACTATAACATGAATAAAATCTCCTAAAAGATAACATCACACAATAATTGCATCACCCCATGTGAAACAACATCTAACTATAACAATAAACATCAATATAACAATCCAACCCCAAGTACATGGGTTTCCCCCCATACATGTATTAGATACACCACGCACAAGATCATGAACAAGCCATGACCCTTCTTATTCTATGTTATAACATTCCAAAATAAGAAGATAAAGGAAAAGAAAAGAAATTCCCTTTGATACCAATTTGTAATGTCCTAATCTGGGTGCCACATGTTCGTGCCCCGAGCCAGTAGGATATATGACATTAAGATTACCACTCCAAAATCCTGGGGCTTTCGACTAGTAGTGAGGGTCTAATATATAATACAAGGAGACTATACCCTTTTATCAAAGCAACACAACATGAAAAATCAAAAAAAATTCCAAATGATATAATAAATGGCCAGAATAAAACCATTACCAAAACATATTTGTATCTCTGAATAATCTAAAATAGGAAAAAATATAAAAATTTAATGTAATATATATGTTATATTATATATGTGTGAAGTTTCAATTGAAAAACCAAAATAAAGATTTACTAATAATCCCAAGAGGGCCCCGACAACATGTTTGGTTTCCTCATCCATTATCCATCCCAAATTAGCCATATAACATGGGGATCTTTCCCTTATGATGTTCTATAACATGAAATATATTCATGTATAGATATGTAAGCCTGAGTATTGAGTGATTAAAACTCAATAGGCCACCACCAATGGCATAGAAAACAACATCTAGTCAATAACAGTGTATATACGTTTTATAAAGAATAAAGTACATGTGATAAATAAACAGATTACATATTCAAATATTTTCCATTTAACCACATAAATCCCATTGGTTCATGATGAAACTCAAACCATCAATACATTATTCATCCCAAGTCATTTATAGAACCATAACATATAGGTAATCTCAATTCATTATAACATGGTATTTCATTATAAATTTCATTTTAGTTCACAACAAGACCACTTAGAACAATAGTCAAATGCCGATCATTTTCACTTAGAATGTCATGTCTGGCACCCCATGGGCTTTCAAAGCATCATCTCCTGTCCCACACCTCATTTTTATCAAATATGATATTTTGAAGCATCAGTTCACATCCAACACATATTATCACATATGGGATTTTGATGCATCATTTTCTGTCAAACATTCATTATATATCAATCAGAACAATCAGATATATCAAATTTACCATAGTTAATAATTTTTAACTCTCTAATTAATAGTTCAAATCAAGGTATAACATTCCAATTATCAAATAAATCACGACTCTTCACCTTAATCACATGGAATGTAATGAACAATTCACCTTTAAACCATTTATCAACATTTAAATCATACAAACCCTTAACCCTTCAAGGTTAATTCAACTTACCCCTACTTCACATTTTCAATAAATTCATTATCAAATTAATCATCCAATTTTCTAATCCCCATAACCTAACAATTTAAAGAACACAATTTAACCAATTTGAATTTCCCCAATTTCAACTCATTTCATTATCACATTGCAATTCAATTTAATCAATTCAATTATATATATAATTATCCAATCAATAAAATTTCTATTGATAAATTGAATACATGAAATTAAAATTACAACTACAAGAATTTAGATCTAGAACACCAAACTCAAGATCATGAATGAATTATCACCCAAACACATCCCACAATTGGTATAGAATATTCAACTCAACAATTTCCGAAGGGCTATTTGATAAGAACCTAGGAATAAGATCAACCCCTAAAACCAAAAATGGTAAAAAGGATACACTACACCATTAGAAGAATGAGGAATGGATGGGAAAAAAGGAAAAAAAAATATTTCCAATAATAAATGACTAATATGTGATGATTGGAGATGAATAAATCACTCCAAAACCACTGAGATTTGCCCTCGATCTGAGATAAGGAATGTTTCATGTAGGAAAGAAACCAAAATGAATAGTATGACACCTTTAAAATTTATTCGTAGAGAATTATATGGTTTGTAATCACCTTAATAATCATTTAATACTTTTTAAAGGGTTATGATGAAAGCCCCATCACCCTGGTGATTCTATCCTCATAAAAAATTTACACAACATGTAACACATTTTCACGATGTGTAAATTTTCTATAGACAGTTTTCATCAAAAAATTATACTTCAAAGACATGAACCACCTTCAAATCCTATAAAACCAAAAAAAGCCTTACCTAAAATAGAGTAATGGGAAAAACTAAAATTTATCATACCTAGAAAATAAAAATATTTTACATGGAGGAAGAAATAAAATAAAAATGCGCGTTGAAGAACATTGACTCTTATTCAAGTAACCTCCTTAGGTTTTCAAAAAATTCATATATAGGATAGATTTTTTACAAAAATAAGTATTCTAGGATGATATTAAAGAATCTGGGATGTGATTTATGGAGGTAATTTTTAGAAAATGGGAGTAATTTGTGAAGAGGAGAGTAGATGAGGTGGGCTTTCATAACTGAGGTGAGTGGCCACATGTAATTTTTTCAAAATAAAATGGTGTACTCACATTTTTCCCACGAAAAGGATTGAAAATTGAGTATTATTAATCCTAAAAAGGGTAAATTAGATATATGGACTTATAATGGGTTTTGGAAATGTTTTGAGAGATTTTCTACCCTTATATTTTTAGTTTGACTTCCCGGTAAATTCATTTTTAACTTTACCACAATAAATATATATTTTTGTATTTTTACTATTTTTTAGTCAAACATTTATGTGATATTATTATATAATATAAATTATTCCAATTAAAAATATTTAATCCATTTTTTCTAATTCAGTTAACATAATTTGTAATTTTTAATTTAAAATCAATCCCCGAGACACAATGGAAAAGTGGGGTTTTAAAGGAAGAATGTTCAGAAGTTTACGAAGTTATTATATCCAAATTAATTATGAAAATGACTCAAATAGACTAAATTGGATGAATATATTTATAATTGATATAATTTTCATTTAAAACCAATATAAAATATTTGTCAAATTTATAAAAAAATTAAATGAAAATGATGTTTTCAAATAAAAATCAATATTTTTCACTATTTATCAAAAAAATGAAACATTTCAGAAGAACCTGAAAAATTTTCCCTATAATAATATTGAAATGTTTCATTAAAAAATGTTTTTTATTTTTTATAACAAATTTTCTAAATACGGTAAAAATAAATTTTAACACAAGTGCACCAAAGGAGAAAAAACTTCTTTTTAGGAAAATACATTTTTATGTAAAAATTGGATTTATTCATATCTCTTTTCTATAAAACGCATTAGATGAATGTTAAAGGTTATATTGAGTATATAATATATTAATTTAATTAATATTACTCACCAAACTTATTTTTCTTAATTAATTTATTTAAAACACCCTTGTTCCCATTAATATAGTTTTTTGAAGAAGATTTCATTTTATTTTCAAAAGGGGTTTATTTTCATTTATAATTAATTTTTCACTATAAAATTCATTATATTTACATGAATAAACCATATTTTCATAATTTAGGTAATCCTATTCATACCCTCAATTCCAATGACTACATGATAACTATTTTATAAAAAAATAATCTCTTAATAGTAAGTCATGTTTTGTTTAAACTCGATAGTGTTTGTAATGAAATATAAAATTTGTATTGCATGTAATATAAGAGAAAATTAGGTTTTCATGAAATAAAAGCTAAAATTAGCATTTCATGTAATGTAGGATATCGAAAATATTAATTTTTTTTAAAATTTTTTACAAAATATGTTGGTGTTACATGCACACTCATTAGAGAAACTCTCAACCCATGGTTCAAGAGTTATTACCATAAACTATTCATAACACATGGTCCAAAGATTATGGGATTAAACTCTTTGAAATCCATGGTCCACGAATTATGACATTAAACTATTTTTGACTCCCGGTCCATGAATTATGGGTCTAAACTAATCACAAATTCTCGGTACAACTAGTATGACCTTGAACAACCCAAGGCAAGAGGTGCATACATCTTTCAGGTAGAAAACCCATCTTGATCCCGAGAAAAATCTTGGCTATACTCACTGAACCCATAAGTTCAGGAAAAAGTTAGAGCCAAGTCTCAACTCCCTTTTCCTAAAAAGACCCTTTGTGAGGATCCACTCTTATATCTCCCTTTCAGGAATCCCACTACATTGAATAGATATTTTCTATTAAAATGGTTCAATATCTTGGTTAGAAGACAATGAATTATTCTTTGAACTTCCGTACATCACAATGTTAAAATTTACAATAAAATATTCTCATCATAAGATGTTAAATTGAAGTTTCAACATCCTTGTCGCAAGATGTTAAAATACATCCCCTTCATCATCATGGAATGATGTAAAACTAAAATGATTCTTCGGCCCTTTCTTAAGAATCCATTTACCCCCTTTAAGGTAATCACCTACTACATAGCTCGAGTTCGTTCATTGCTTTTCACCCAAGTCAACGATCACCTAGTAATATAAGTCGAACTATTTCTCATACTGATAGGCAAACCAAATGTCCTCAAACCCAAAATGGAAAAATTCTGAGGGTGTTGTACTCCATTCAGACACCTCATCAGTTCAACCCCACACTTCTTGTTTCACTGGATTTGGATTACCATAATCTTTCAGGAATTAATGGGCCCCCATAATGGAAATAGTGACATGCCATACCGACTCACCTACCATGATGGTCACACACCTTGAAATATTCTCGAGGACATGTTGATGAGTCCTGTGTTTTGAACATGTTCAATGTCAGACCCTCATTTTTTAACCATCTTTGATGGAGTTATAGTGGAACCAATGTTTTGAACTTGGTCAGAAACCAACCTCTTTCACCCTTTCATCCCCCTTTTCCAATCCCATGGAATCCTAATTCATGCTATTCATCACTCCATTTTTTTCAGGTTGAATTCAAAATCCTTGTAAGCACCTTATTTTTTCAATAACACACATTGAGAATGAAATTTGGACGTTTAAAGAGCTCCATTCTCCATCAATAGATTTTTTCCATCAGGACACTCCTGGTGTTCAATAAACTATTCTGACCCTAAGTGTTCGATCATATTTGGAATTCTCATATAAATGAGATATATTATGTTTGTACATTTTTTCTCACATTGAGTACTACTCATGTGGGATTAAGGAACTTTTTTTGTCTTGTTATTATGACAAGCAATGCATAAAAAAAGAAAATGCAATTAAACACATAAGGGAATAATAGAAAATGAGCTTCAAAATATTGTGGGGGTCTCCCACTTGTTGGTGACTCTTCATTATTTTATCTAAATTAGATCTTCACATAGATCAGAAAAATAAATCAAGTGCTCAAACCCTATAAGCCTTTAGAAAGTAGCCTCTATAACTTATTACATCCTAATGAGCTCTTTTTCTTCCTCCTCAGTTTGTGGGTGAACCTCATAAGCTATAAATAGCAAGAGACCCTAATCAGCTAGGTACTTATCCATTAATGATGTCACCTCTATAGATTCATCCTTGGACACCACCAACAGGGGGATTAATTGGATGATGATACCTACATGATCATTGATGACAACCATATACATACACACATGATCATCCATATATACGAGATCTTTTTTTTCTTCTAGAAGAATCTTGGTACGCTTGTATTTTTGTTTCTATTAGAAGACCTCAAACTCTTGATCCTCCAAGCACACCCCCTCATCCAGAGGATCACAAGATAATAAATAGATAACATGAACATTCACTCCTCCAATGCCCATGTTTAGCAACCATTTAAAGAGAGACCCCATGTGGCTCACTTAATCAGACACTGGAATGCTAGTGATGAAATTCTTCATGCTTCTTCATACCCTGAATCATAAAATGTGATTATCCTCAGTGATATAGAACCCAAATTCATCTATATCTTCAGGTTGTAAGGGTTCATAATACATATAATTTATAAGGAAATGAGCTGCCGGATCCTTCTCAGGATGCCTCTCAGATGGGATGAGGTCTAATTTTAGAGAAGTGTTATCTTGGTTTAACTATTCACCATAAGCGGAAGTTCCACCATCCCCATAGCTAAATACATTATTGCAGTGGGTTTTCCTCCTAGGATCAAACCCAGATTACCTTTAATGGCTAGTTCCTCTTGGGTTGGCTCATCTATCTGGAGGGGAAACCCAAAATCCTCAACAACACTTGATTACAGGTCATGTATCAAGCACTCTTTCAAATGGGATCATTCCAATTATTTTGTCATTGTTCAAAAATCATGACAAACAAGATTTTTGTAAGAAAAAAAACATACAAGAGTAATTATTTTTGATGAAATCCCCTAGGTCCATGAAGGGGAATTATAGCACTGGGAACCCCTCAGCACCTATTGGCACCTCAATGGATGATTCTGAGCTACTCAACATTATATGACGAGAAGTTTCACCAAACAAACAATCATGTTAATGCAATGGGACCCATGTATTTTGTAATCATGAAAAAAGGTTTCCCAACTATGCAAGAGATGATTGCCTACCTGAATAGAAATGGACCCCAGACCTTGACATTTCCATTAAAACTGGAACATCCTATCTATAATCAGCTCCAATTATGAGGAGGGCCATTTTTTTTACTTAAAACGTGTCTCAATCAATGAAAGATCAATTTTCCTAAAAAAATTACAGCCCATAACGAATACTCATTATTGAAAAAAGGAAATAGTTTAACACAACTATAATGGTTTGCAAGAAACTTTTATTCCCCACATACATTTTTCTTACACGTGAAAGGCACCAAAAAATATCAATGTTCTATGGGGCTCTGAGAGCCCTGAAACATTATAGAAGGTAATCGTGCATAACATCAGATACTTGTGCACAATTTTTTCCATGGTGTGTAAATTATTTTGTGTAAAAAAAGTGATGTTAAAACCACCTACTTTAGTGGTGAGACCATAGTTCCAATGGAATGAGAGGCACACAACTGAGTTTCATGACTCAATCAGGGTTTCATGCATGTGAACATACATTTCAGCTATAAGTAGACTACCCCCTCACGAATGTGTATCTCCAAAAGACAAATTACCAGCTCTCGTTCATGAAAACTCTTCTCTGTGACATCCCATAACACCAACATTCCATGTATTATTAATGGTAGATAACATGGGAGAATGACCTCCAATGTCCCTAACATTCCTTATCCAATGGATGAGTGTTCCTCATGACAAAACTCTTTAGGGTTGTCGGTTTCATGTAAGAGAATTTCCATTCACACAAGCCTAATATGTATGTATCCTTTGATGTTTTGCATGCCCATGCCTCCCATATCCATGCAGTGAACAGTTCTAGAACCCATGGATCACACAACATTTTCATGTAGTATAATTGAGTAATGTGTATCAACATTCCGTCATTTGAACCAATACCCACAATGTTTCAACTTTATCCATGGACACTACCTTACCTTTTTCTCCTAAGTGTAGGTTACAAATTGTCTTTTTCTCATAATAATAGGAACCCTAAAATCATGACCGCTAATTTTCACACCTCCGTGATATTGATTATGTCGTGCGCTGCCCATATACCCATGAGTAGTTGACACATGTTCCAAAAAGGTGGAATCATAGTGACAAACTGGAAACCTTACTTGGTAGTGGAATATATAAGATCTTCCTATCCTACTTGGAAGTGTCATCCTTGGGTTCAGGCCTCGCCAATGTTTGATCTGTCTGATGTAAAACTACCTATCCCCACATCCTAGTAGAACGATATTAATCTGCATGACAAAGTCTTTAGAAAATGAATTTAATCTATAGCCTTACCCAATGTGATGAGCATGTAATTACCCATCTACCATTATCATGGAATGCCACATTCTACTTCACTATGGGATTAACCTCCACCTTTAGGAAACATCCATGCATAAGCCCCCCACCATCCTAACTCACCATGGGATGATCCTCTTACTTTAGGTTGCTTCAATGCATAATCCTTGCACCATCACTTGCAGACACTCCATCCATGACATGAGTGTCATGACCGCATGATGTTATACTATGTGGACTAGTACTATCCCATGATGTTAAACAATATCATTGAACTACATGGATTTTGATCCCTATTTCCCAAACATGGTACGAAGGGCAGCTTCAGTAGGCTCAATCTTGACATACCAACACATCTAGGGTGCCTCCATGAGACTTAAATCATATCACCCCAACAGTCCACCAAATCCCAATTGTAAAATCTCCACCCTAGGGACACACATAACAAAATCCCTAGTTTAAAATATTCCCTCTGGGTGAACACTAAACCAAATAAAAATGATGAAATATTCCCATTGGGGGAACAATTAACCACCCACCTATCCTCACAAATCCTTAAACTTATAACCCAATTATCCTCACAGGACGTTAAACCTATGACCAATATGTTCACACAATGACTTCAAACCATTGACCCTTAAATCCTTATAATAATTTAAACCTATGACCTATCCATGACCATAACATATTAAACATGTGAACCATCTATCCACATAAGATCCTAAACCTATGAGTCATCTGTCCCCACAAGATATCAAACCTGTGACATGCATGTCCTCACAAAAATTTAAACTTGTGACCAATCTGTACCCACAGTATCTTAGATCTATGACCTGATCTAAAATTTCTACCCCACATAATAAGCAAGTGATGCCTATGTAATACATTTGACTCTAGAATCAACTACATCATGACTGACATGGGATGCCTTATGTTTCATGCCTAATATTCCCCAAACTTGAGATTCCCTCCAAAAGTAGATGGTTTTAAAGGTTACAAAAAACCCAACATCAAGAAATTACCATACATTCCCAATGTTATTATCTACTCTAACTGAAGGTTTCATCTCTGTAAATGCAAAAGTAGTGTAATTAACTAGTTTCCACTTTGAGATTGCATTGGGAACAAGTTTTAGTAACATGGAAAAAATCTATGAGGGAGACCCTAACTAGATGATCATATCAAATTAGGAATCCATGGATGGAGGAACTGACATCTCATCATCATGTTTCAA
The DNA here is from genome assembly GCA_963277665.1 of Viscum album. Lineage (NCBI taxonomy): Eukaryota > Viridiplantae > Streptophyta > Magnoliopsida > Santalales > Viscaceae > Viscum > Viscum album. The sequence goes on along the minus strand of OY728155.1, from coordinate 1,480,650,928 downwards.
TCAATGAGATAAAATCACCAATTAATGTGATGTAAGTTTCCCACCTTTGGAAAAAAATGCAGGGCAACAAGCGAGAATATTATCACCGGATGGAAAGATGACACACAACCCCAACGATAATGTATTAGAAACGGTAACCCCTAACTCCACCCATGGAAATATCATTACCACCAAGTCATTGCTCGGGGAAGAAGTCACCCCTCCCTTCCATAGTAGTGTATTAACATCCAGAGATCATTTCATTCCACATATTATCCTATGTAAAATAAAATAAATGCCCACAAACCATGGTTTCAAGAACAATTCAAATTGAACCAAGATAGTCGAATCACCGACATAATTATAGTCTGGTGAAGAATATGTGAAGAATAATGGGATAAATCTACATAAAAATCAATTTTATGATCAATGATATATGTTTCAAAATAATATATAGATTGTAGGTGTTAAAACTTGAAAAAAAAATGAAATAAATAAGACAAAAAAATAATCTAGGCTAATAGGAATTTATAATTTGAAGGGGATATGAAAGGAAGAGGGGAAACAATTGAACACATTATTCCATGATTAGAAATCAAATAAAGGGAGAGAAAGTCCAAAAATAAAAAATCCTACATCAAGGCACAATATTTATTTTTGAATATGTCATCCCCATCATGCTTTTCTCATCGTCATCAATAAGAATCAGGTCTTGTTCCTTTGATATGATGTTGCAACCACTAATGTCTAACCACTTTCTATATCCTCTTCCCCTCTCAAGGTTTTATGGTATTGATAATTCACTAATCCCAGAGAGAAACATATTAGGGATATAAAGAGAGGAGTCACAGGGTTTTCCGTATTAAATAAACTAATTATTTAAGTAAATATATAAATTAAATTAGTTAGTTATTCCATATATGATGACAAACACTCAACGGTCTCAATAAAAACATAACTAACACCGCTCCAAGGGAAAAAAGGTCATTCTGGAAACAACTATGGTTATACATTTTCTGAACTAGAATTCCAATTGTGAGATATAATTATTTCTAAACATATTCATCTATGGAGGAAAATAAAATATTGTTCTTAATATATTTCAATAGTTACAATGCACAAAACACTATGTTGGATCAACAAAATAGTGAACACCACACTCTGAAACTCAAAATTTTACTATTTCTCAATGAAGAAAAAGATATTTATTTACACCCTCCTAACCATTAAACCCTTTTAAACCCAAAAAATAAAAGAAAACAAGGGAGAACAAACCGGGAACTCATGAACAACAGAAATGTTAGTTCAAAATGCATATAATATAGTGAAATCCAAGAAAACACATCAATATTGCCATGATAGTTTAAAATAATGATTTATGGTTCATTTTTTACCTGTAAGAATTTATTATACTTCAATGTGATACACCGTGTGATGATCGTGACTAAAATTTCATGTTTTCAGTTCGAAATTCACTTTTAATTCAAAATAAACTTCACTTGTGACCAAAAAGAACTAATATCACATAAATACAAGACATAGAGAATGACGGAAAAAGTATATTATCAATTGAAGTGATATTTTAGCTAAAGAAACAAGTCATATATTATAAATCAAGAATTTTTTTTTTGTGTTTTGGGATATATTAAAAAAATGATATGTTGTTTAGAAGTGATATTGTTTTGTTATTGAAATTCAAACTAGGTCAGAAAATATATAAATATTAATATAGGTGGACAATAATAGAAGGAAAATATTATTAACGGAAATGAAATGGAAATATCATATGAGAAATTATAAATTAAAAAAATTTCAATGGTGAAAGTGTTGGTGGATAAGAGATATAGATCAAATATATATATATATATATATATATATATATATTTAAATGGGATGGGTTACAGTGATGGAAGCTTGTGATTGCGATCTTGAGTGGGCAGTGAAGAAGATGAGTGATATTATTGGGGGAATTTGTATTAATGGAAGGTGATTGTGCTAATATAGGTGAAGGTGGGTCAATGAAGAAGACGTTTCAGAGAAGGTACACACCACCATCCAAGTATTCCTCTTTGTTTTCTGCACTTTCCTCTTAGGAATCACTGATCAATAAACATTTATATTCCTCCACAATTAACTCTTGAATAAACCTTTCCTGTAACCACCACCAACCCTTCCTTCATGTCTTCCTAAACTTCATTTTTGTTTAGTTTTTTTTCATTATATTGATTTTCTTTTAATTATATATTTTTTTATTTCAATGAATTTCCATTTATTTTTTTCCTCTTGCTTTGATTTATGTTTCATGACTCTCTATTCTAGTTTTTCCATATTCTTTTATTTCAATTTCAAAATGTTTTATTGTCTTTTACATTTGGTAATATTTATTTATGTAATTTCTCTTTTATTAGCTTGTAAATATCCAACACGACCTCGGTAAAAATTATTGAATATTAGTATTAGATTTTGAGTCCTCTACATAGGTTACCACTATTGTATTATTGTGTTTCTCTATTCCAAGAATTATTCTTTGTGATAAAAAATATAATATCTGATAAAAATTCTTATGTTATTTATGATACTAATGACACAAAATTATAATATATCTCTTGGTCATTGGAATAATATTCTTCTAATAGATGTATATTAAAACTTTCTTTTTTTCCTTTGTAAATATTAGTAACAAAATCAAGTTAGATATCTTTATAAGCAATGTGAATAATGAATATATATCTTCTTTTAAATTATTTTTTAAACAAAAAAATCTTAAATTATTGAGGCACACAATGACAATAATAATATTATCAATGTTAATATTTCATTGGTTTTATTGTTTTCAGTTTGATATTTTTTTAATAAATTATATTTATATTTATATATAATATTTTATATTATATTTAAATTAAAATCAATTTATAATATATTATTGGATACATAGATAAATAAAATTCTTCTAATTTTTTTTCAAATTATATTATTAACAATATTTTACAAAAAGATGTATTAAATTTATTTGAATATGATTATAGTGAAATGATTTAGGGCCAATCCCATTTATTAGAAGAAGAAATTAGAGGACCCTATTTTAACTAAGAAATGAGGAATCACATTACAAGTCACAAAGACCTAGAAATGAGGGCCCAAAAGTCTAAAATAATAAGAGTGATGATGGCCTGTATATACAATGACACAAAGGCATACATTGGATCTGGAGACCAAATGTAACATAATCCAAATGTACAAAGGAAAAAAGACAACCCAAGAAACCCAAGAAACCTCCTCAAATCAGTCCATCATTTCCCCAAAACTGCACTACCGCCCAATTCCACACCACACTCACGATGATGGAATAACCCTAATGCCACGAGGTTCTACTCTCCCCTCCCAATTAGAGGGTGGAGGATCGTGATCTCATTTTCACAAGAAGGGAAGCTCCTTCTCGCCATTCTCGAAGCCTGAATCACTTCCTCTCTTCATGAAAGTTCCTTTATCCCTAAAAGTACTAGATTTATTTCAGGATGTGCCTTAGCTCCCTCTCTCTCTGGTGGAGATTACTTATGCCATGGATCTTTGGAAACTCACTCTAGTTTTCATGTTTTGTCTGCAACCACCATCGGTTGACGAATTTGACAACATCATCTTTGGTTACTGGGAGCTACAGGAGTGTGCGGTGGTTGGCCTCATTTGATTGACATTACATTATGATCATATTTGGATCGGAGGAGGATCTAGTTGCTGCCTGGTCCAAGGCCCCCTGAAGATGAAATGAAGCCTCCTTCTTTCAGTTTCGACGGTGTTTTAACTTTCACATGCGACACGACCCATTTACAATCGTGACGTGGGTTAGTCTTCCTGGTCTTCCTCTCTCCTTACAAAATCCTTCGATTTTGTGTGTTATCAAAAATATTATTGGAAGATATATCTGTTCCGATCGATGAACATATGCCATGTGCCATCCAATTTGTCCAAGAATTTGTGTTGAGGTTGATGTTGTAAGGCCACCCTTGAATTGGTTATGAATCCCGGATGGGAAAGAATTCTGTTGGAAGCAAGAGGTCATATTTGAGTATTGGATGATGTTTTGTGTTAATTACTGGTGTTTTGGTCATTTGGAGTCAGTGTGTCAAAGAAAAAATTTGATTGGGAGTTTATAGGAGGTGAAAATGGAGGGCGCTGGTAGCTCTGTTGTTAATGGGCTGGAGCAGTCACTAGGGGAGCTCTTGCCTGGGACCTCTCTGAGTAAGCAATCTTATGAAATTCATCAAGTGGCCACGAGGAAGGATGGACATGAGATTTCTGAGCAGGGGGTGAGAGTGGAGGCATCTTTCTTGGGATGTGCAATAGTGGAAGAGCAATCTCATCTAATAGCGGAGTGTGAGGCTATGTAGAATTTTAATGCAGGGGCTTCTGTGCATGCAGTTGTGGTGAAGGAAGTGTGTCCGGGTATGAATCCCTTGGTGAACAAGGTCATTGATCAGCTTAATTCAGATCTTGGGAGCTGTAAGAGGCATTTAGTGGACTATACATTAATTGGCAAGTTGCATATGGTCAATGTGCCTACTTTTAACCAGTTCGAGGGACTAGAGATTGAGAATAGATCTACAATTGAGGAAGTCCTTCAAGGGACCGATCCTGATAATTTGCAGCTTGAATCCTATTCTCAGCCTGTAGTGATTGAGGATGCAATGGGGAAGAATCCATATGATGGTCTTGGGAATGAGATGCCTCTTCAATTTTTTGCTCCAATTGACACTAACAGGGAAGCGCAACAGCCAGGAGGAGGATGTCTACCTGCGCCAGAGGGTAATTTTATTAGAGAAACTGAGGGCTGCCAAATGACTGACTATGTCCACATTAATGGAAAATGAATAAATTTCTCTGATAGTGACAAATAAAACGCTACTTCTATCTACAAATAGTATTATAGTGATATTTTGCAAGGTGGAAAAAATATGGTGTCTAAAAGTGAAGGCAGTATGACTGCTCCCCCAAGGAGAAGGCCTAGGAATGATTACTCATACATACCGAATCTGATGTCTACAAGATCATCCTCCAAGAGGGAGGCTTGTTCCAGGGCTGTCTCTGGTTTGTAAAAGGGAATGAAAAATTCTAAGAATTTTATTTCATTAGATAATTTGAATATGAGAAATAAGTATGCCAAGATTCTGAAGCACTATGAAAGATCAGAGTGGGAATCGACTTCTGTGGATGAAGCATTTTATCATGGATATAGTGACATGTATGATTTTTTCTGATTTGTTGTTGTTTTTTCAGGTGTGTTGTACTTTATTGCTACACTTTCCTTAATAAATGGTAAATGGTATCCCTCTGACTGAGCCTTCCTGATATAATTAAATATATATATATTCAAATAATTATAAAATTATAATAATTTTTATTAAATAATAAATATATTTATTATATTTATAATTATATATTTATAATTAGGTATATAATTTTCAAATATATATATATTTATAATAATAATTGTAAATAAATAATTATTTAAATAAATATATGTATCCAATGAATTTGGTCAATAAATATATTGATGTGTGAGTATAATTAACGCATAAATATGTTATACATTCATTAGAATTCTTCATTTATACATTACCCCCTAATTATTATTCATGTTGTCCATATATGTTAGGACTAATTTTCTAGGATCTATACTTTACTAGGTATATTATTCATTCATGTTATACCCATGAATCTATTATCTGCCCATAAATACTTATAAAATAACAATAAATATATCTAAATAATAAAAATATTTAATATATTTATAGTTATAAAATTTTAATTATATATAAATACATTTTAAATATATTTAAATATATTTATAATTATAATTATATATATATTTAAATAATTTTCAAAATAAAATAGATACATTTATTATAATTATATATATTTAAGTTCTTATTTTATCACTATAAAAGATCGACTACTGTCAACATTCGTCGCATGGGATGCATTTCTCATGATGAATCGGGCCAGGTTGCGGTGTTATAGAGACTTGAATATGGTAGAAATTCCATTATTTTTCGACTTATACTATCAAAGTGTTCAATTCCATTTAAGGTTGATGATTTGGTTGATCGAATATTATAGATTTGGGTATTCTACAACGAGAGATTTGTTTCATTGGGATGTGGGTTCTTTCACATTCATTTCCCTTCTAAGGTGCTGAAGTCACGATCATGGGGCTTTAGATATGTCTCCCTAAAGCCTGGATCTCATCATATTATGGAATATGAAAGGAAATTTGATTTGATGAATGTATGTTGTTATTCTTCACAATTAGGGGTTAAGGTTTACAGACTTATTTTGATGCTTTGGCATCCAAAAGTTCTTCATGACATAGCTATATTGCTTGGTCTTCCCATAAATATGGACAAGGAAACTGAAGATTAAAGGTATGGGAAACATTCTCAGTTCTTGGTTGGGATTGATCTGTGTTCAGAACTAGTTCATTGAGTGTTTCTAACTACAAATGTTGAGGAGTTCAAAATAAATTTTAATTATGAGATCTTTCAGAAATTCCACGCAAAATGCAGTGTTATTAGACTTGATCAGGCTAACATCTTGAGGCTGATTGTCTATGAGCACTGCTCTGCTCGTGGTCATGAGAATAATTCAGAATTGGAACTAGGTAAGAAAAAAATTCAGTTGGATGTGTTTGAAAATAATGATGATGGTGAAATTTCTTGGGAGCTCTGAAGTGCCCCTGTTGCGAACTTTTGACCAGTGAGTAATGTTGATCAAAATACTGAAGGTATTAATTATATTCAACTAGATATCGATCATGCTAATGACATTAAAAGGCATGCGGATGTCCAATATATTAGAAAACCGTATAGTAGAATGAAATGGGAGGTAGTGGCTGAAATTTTCAATCAACCACACTTGTGCAGTTCTCTGATAAAAATAAACTCTAGTCAGATATTGATGGTAATGAGGAACATAAGGCATGTGAGGGAAGTTTGAAAGGATATTCCCATGATGTTCAAAAAACTATTGGGATTGCTTCTGTTTTGACACCTTCAGTGGACATAGTAGAGCTCACTGAAGATCAAGATATCATATAGATTGACATGTGAGTGATGACTAATGATCTCATCATGAAAGACCAATTGGAATAAAGAGGTAATAAAGGTTACCCTAGAAAATTAAAATGTAATATTTTCACTGTGGACAATGATGGTTTACATATGATTTCAAGGAAAAATGGCTCTCAATCTGAGTCGGTTAAGGTTTCTGAATGGAAGATTGATCTATTAATGAATATTCTAATTGTAAATAGCTTTGAGGTACTTGAATCACATAATGAGGATTTAAGTCATGATTTTAAAGACAATTTGGATGTTGTGATGGGAGAGAATGAGGTAATTTTTCATAAAAAAGCATGGAGATGAGGTAGGCATACAAAATGTCGTGGTTGACGATGTCGTCGGGAGGAAAGTGATACAACACAAGGGTGTGGCTGTTGTATGTCTTCCAGGACTCAACTAACCCTACAGTAGGGGAAGATTAAGGAGAAGTATATCACACTCATTAATCAAAGTAACTCAAAGTCAGAGTGGGAATATATTAATGAAGTTGTATATTCTCATCTTGATTTTGATCATGATTATGTTGACTCTTGATTTTTTGTTTTTTTTATGGATGTTGGCTTGTATTTTTGTCTGAATCCATCCATATTTTCTTGTGATTACATCCTTTTTCACTTAAATTTAATAAATGGCTAGGATTTTCAGCTTCTGGATGAACCTTTTTCATATAATTATATAAAAATATTTATAAAAATATTAATTTACACTTATAGTTATAATATATATATATATATTTAGATAATTATAATATTATAAAACATATATATATTATACTTATAATTTTACGAATATATATAATTAAATAAATATATTTATAAATATATACAAATATTTATAAATATATGAAAATATTTAAAATTATAATTATAAATAAACATAGATTTATTTAAATAATTATAAAATTATAATAAATATATTAATTATAAATATTTATAAAATTTTAAATAAAATAAATATATTTATTATAAATTTATATTTACATAAATATATATATATTTATAATTATAACTATAAATATAAATATATTTATTATAATTTCTTAATTATTTAAATGAATATATACAAATTAATTGTTATAAATATAAATAATTATAAAATTATAATAAATATCAAAATTATATAATTATAATTTTATATAATAAATATATTTATTATATATATTAATTATATATAATTGTAAATAAATAAAATTTTATTAATAATATTTATAATTTTATAAATATATATAATTATAGAAATATATATATATATATTATATATTAATATAAATTAATATTTATTTATTATATTTATGAATATAAATAAATAAATATTACTGCATAGTTATAAATATAGATAAAAATGAATATATTTATTATATATATAATTTTATAAATATATATAGTAACATAAAAAAATTCTTAACATTATATCTCTATTAACATTAAATAGCATTTATAACGGTTAGTTTTATCAGTGTTTTCTATTTTAGTGCTGAAAAAAGTGACATTTATCAATGATTTTTAAGTAGAACTGATAAAAGTATTTCCCAATTTTATAAATTAACCCTAATAGTTTTCTTTTTTCTCACACACCTTCAAGGTTTCACGAAACCCTTAATCTATTGCACCAAAAATCTCACCAGTGCCACTTTCACTGCCACCACGCTAGCCACCGTACTCATCATTGCTCTAGCCACCTTTCTTTCCACCTACACTCTACAATCCTCTTCTTAATTCCTCCAATATACCCACCTCTCTCTACCCACCACCCTTGTTTTTGTCCTCTCGTCACCGCCTATCTCGCTGGTGCTCTCGCCGCCACCACTCTCACAATAGTTGCTCCTTGCCATAACCTCACCGCTCTACCATTATTTTGACTTCGTAGATGAACCCAAAGGAATTTTTTTGACCTTTTTCCTTATGATTTCATTATGTCTAGGTAATTTTTATAATGTTTTTAGCACCATTCATTCTATATTTGAATTTATGGACCATTCACCATTGATTTGTGATAGGTTACCCCACGTGTTTTCAATTGAATTCAAGAACCATAATTGTTTTCATGTTTAAATATTTGTTTTTTATACCAATTAATAACATTAAATGTGTTTATGTGTAATTGTATGGGAAAATGTAGTTTTATGGGATTTTCATTTTAATGCCAAGGACTTCTCAATTACAGAAGTTGTTAAAAATATTTTCTAATAAACCATGTACCACATGCGTATGAGAAATTAAATGAATTATATTAATAAAAAATTATAATATTTTAAAAGCTGATTTGGTCATCAATGTGAATTATAAATTGGCATAATCATTTTACTTTTAATTTCACAAAATAATTGAAATTCCAAGCATTGATGAACTATTTCAAGATTTATTTAAAATAAAATGCGAGGTTTAAAGAATTATTTTGGTTTTAAAATCACTGGTAATCACTAAATTTATGTTTTAAAAATTATTCTTATGTTAATTGGAATTTAAACCAAGAGTTTGGGTGATATTAATGTGTTAGAAATGTCAGAAAATATTTTTTTATTTTCAAATTGGTGAGTTAACCCTTTAAAACTACATTTTTTAGCCTTAGTTAATTTTTATATCAATATTTTGGGGCATTTAAAGCATTAAGATTTACAAATGAGATGTATTATTTCGAAAGGGTGTGTTTTTCCATGGGGATATTAAATTGAGACTTATTGTGTCTTTGAAATTTTTTCACTGGCTGTTTAAAGGGTAATATGAATTCCCATTTGAGTTTCAAAGGTGTTTTGATAAAATTTTTCCTAAGAGTAGATTGAGATGTATTTTAGAAATGATAAAAGGGATTCGAATTCTAAGAATTTTTTGAAAATAGATTTCCCAATTGAAATTTTATGAAAAATTAACTTTTATATAAGGCGTGATTACCTCTTAAGCCCCTTTTATTTTTTTATGAGAATTGAAGCTTGTGATCCTATGTGGGGATGTTTTTTATTGAGTAATTTTATATGTTTTTCAGGTTTGATGTATTTTGGGATACATATTATGTGGTAAGGAGGTGAGGCCTGTGAAATTTTCAATTCTTTTCACATGATACATGTAGTTTGTTTACTATAGTCACCTCCATTTTACTCATAATGGGAGTCTTAGGTAGATAATCTGTGAGATTTGTGTGGGAAAAACCTAGTGTGATTGTGGGATGACTGTGTTAGCATTTCTGGGATACTCTAATATAGTTAGACTCAAAGGAATATGAGTCCCTTATTCTAGTAAAATCTTTTTATATGATCTTCTGGGTGAAGGCATCCGAGGGAAATTATCTGTAATGATCCAACAGATGAAGATGTTCCAGGGATTACACCATCCTTTATCCAATTAAAGAAGGAGTTCTAGAGAAACTATATTTGGGTAGTTTTATAATACTTATGGGGGTCTTTATAGGTTTAGTAGGGATAAACTCGTTTTTTTATCTCATGTTCATGTCCCTTTATAAATAGTGCCTAGTGATAATGCTCATGACACTATATTCCTTTAAGATCATTTAGGAGATTTTTTCTCTGCTTCTATTTTATCCACTATTATTTATGTTATTTTTTGGAATATATTTTCTTATTATTTTTCCTATATTATGAAACTGGACCTAATGGTTCCTGATTGTGTTCTTTCTTCCCTCTTTGAATGGTTTTATTTTCATATTTTTTCAAAATGTATTGTGAAAGGTTTTTAAACAAGTAATAAAGGAAATCAAGATCTTGAAGTGATTTAAAACTATTTTAATAAAGTGTTTGAATGGTGTTATCAGATGAGAAATGATAAAATGGATTGTATTGGATGAGGAAAAATGTTATCCATGTGACTGTTTTTATTTAATGAAAATGTAATAAAAAGAGTTTTATCGCACTTTTATATGTTACTACTTATTTGGTAAAACATTTTAGAAAATATTGATTTTTATAATGTATTCCAAACTATATTTTTTAGGATTAAAAAAATTGTGATCTATTATATTTGGTAGGTTGTAGAGACCTACAAGGCTTTTAGATCACACCTATATTTTATAGTTTTAGGTTTGTTATGTCTTTTTTCACTTCATTTGGTTCTTCTAAAAGTGATATATGGTTGTATGGTGACCCCAATTGAATATCTTTTTGGTATTACTGAATCAAATAGGATGGATATGAATAAAGAATGGATGGATGGAATTATTATGAAAAAAGAGTATGAAGATAGAGTAAAAGAGTTCATCAAGTTTGAAAAAGTTCATGCATATGACCCTTCTCAAATCCTTTCTCTCTGTTTAAGCGGTTTTTATTCAGGAATAATTCTTCCAAAGGATTTGGAAGAACACTTGATCTGTCATGGAATAGATCAAAGTTATAAATATTGGAATAAAACTAGGAAAACATAGAATATAGCTATTGAATTGGATAACACTACGTTTTATGGATAATCTAATATGATTATATGTGTTGAAAATGAAGAAGACTATGTTGAGGTTGTGATTACATTTGTGAATTAATATGAAGATCATATTGAGGAAATGACAAGGATAATTGAATATGAACTTAATGATTTCCCAAAATTGTTTGAGAAGTGAAAGAGTTGTATAAAGATGCCATTGTATACTGGTTGCACTAAATATACAATATTTTCATTTTTTTAAGGTGTAAAATTTTAAAGAAGGAAACATGTATATTGAAATCAATTTTACAAAACTACTTTATACCTTGAATGACGTGATCCCAAAATCTAATGAGTTACATAGCCAAACATACAAGGCCAAATGAATGCTACACTCAATAGGTATGATCTCTGAAAGAATATATGTTTGAGTGAATGACTGTATACTATTTTGTAAGGACTAAAAATTACTTACAGAATGCACAATGTGTGGTGCTTCCCAATACAAGAAAGATGAATTTAGTCCTACAAGAGTTGTATGGTACATTCTAATAATTATAGGGTTTATGATCCTATATAGAAGTGAGGAGATTTTAGGGAAATTGGAATAACAAACAAATACATGAAATAATGATGGGAAACTATGTCACCCAACAAACTCTCCTTAATAAAACTGAATTGATCATTAGTATCTTGAATTTGGAAACGAGTTGAGAAACCTTCATCTTGCATTATATTAAGACGGAAAGAATCTATTTGGTTTTCAAACTGGCACTCATGTTACAAGGGAAATTATGTTGATAAATTAAAACTTTTTACCATGGTTATGAATGAAATGAATATAAATAATGTTATATTTTCTTATAAGAGGACCAAAACAACATGATAATGATAATGATGTATATTTGAATCCATTGATAGCCGATTTGAAATTATTATGGGAATCATGTGTTACATTGTATTGTGATTTTAGAAATTATGATTTTATATTGATAGACATGTTGTATGGGATGATAAATAAATTTCATGTTTATGGAAAATTTTCGGGATATAACATTAAAGGAACTCTAGGGTGTCTTGTTTTTGTAAAAGGTACATTGTCAATTAGATTAAAAAATTAATCGAAGAATGAATTTTTAGGACATCACAGATTTCTACCCTAAAGACATAATTACTGATCATGGATGACATCATTTGATAGAATTTCTTAGGAACACACATCACTGTCTCAACAAACATGTGATCAACTATATGAGAATGTAAATGATGTGGACACTGCTATTGGTTAACCATTTTTGAAAAACCCTAAAACACTAGTTTGAAACAGAGATAAGCAATTTGTAAATTACTATACTGGAATTGTTTGTATGTTATAAATTTTCATGATGTAATGCATGTTGAAAAAATCTAGGTTCTAGTGTCATCAAAATGCTTCTAAATGCACCTGAAAATAAAAGATGTAATTAAGGATAGGTTGGATGTGGTTAACATAGGAATGTACGAAGAGTTGGTTCTCATGAAGGGTGAATAATGAACTTTCCTTCCTCTAGCTTTTTACACACTTTTGAGGCAGGGGAGATATTAGTTTTCCAACTTCTTGAATGATGTAAAGGTTCCATAGGGGAATTCATCAAATATCAAAAACATCATTCCATTGACCGATTTAATGTTAAAGGGTCTAAAATCACATGATTTCCATGTTTTGATGAAAGACCTAATTATAAAATATTTACATTTCATTTTTCCACGAATTCCTGTCATACATTTACCATACTATGTTTCTTCATCAATTCTTCATGTAGAAAAGTTATAAACATAGAAAAATTTCAGGATGTGGAAAGAGAAATTTCCATCATATAATTTGAATTATTAATGTTCTTCCCGCCAACATTCATTGAAATTATTGTTCACATGATTGTTCCCTTGGTGAGAGATATTTGACTATTTGGAACTATACACTATAGATGGATATACACCATTGAATTGTATAAGTTTATTTTGAAAGGGTATACCAAAAATTAATGTTGGCCAGAGGGTTTTATTGTGAGGTGATATATTGTTGAGAAAGATGATGAATTTTGTACCGAATACCTATCCGTTGAGGAAATCATTGGACTACCAAAATCATGTCACACTAGGTGGATTTTGGGTGAAAGAATTTTTGGAATATATTTTTTCGGAATTAATATTTTAGATCAGGAGTAGGACCCCTTTATGTTTTTCATAATAGTTAGAAGGTTGTATAATATATTGAAACCCACAAAGTAATTATTAGTAAATGGAAACCATAAAGGGATGAAAGATGGATTTAAAATACACATAATAAAAAATTTATAAAATGATTTCAGGACCTTAATTTTTATATGTTTGATAAAGATATAGATTCAATTTTATAATGAAATTGATGGCTAGCCAGAGGAAAATGTGTATATGTATTGTCTTAAAATGGTTAAGTAATTAATGGTTATACATTATATAAAAAGTAACACGATGAAGATAGTATCATGAAAAATAGTGGAGTTACACGTGAGGATAAAGGATGCTTCTTTTTTTACTAAGGATAGAAATCCAATTTACGAGAATATTTCATACATTAGCATCATAAAAAAAATATGGGAGTTGGATTATAAAACATTCCAAGTGATGATTTTTCAATGAAACTGAGTTGATAATAAAAGTACTATTAGAATAAATGAATTAGTATTCATGAAAGTGGATTTTAGAAATGAAGCATACAAAGAAGAATCATTTATAATGAAATCACAGGTAGTAAAAGTAATTTATGTTCTAGATACTACAAACTTAAAGAGATCAATTATTCTATTTTCAACCAAAACTACTGAAGGATCAGTTGAAAATTCAATTGAGGATGACCCTTTCATTGGGGCGTCATAATAATTTCACAGAGGTACCAATGTATATGGTTTTTTATATGTCACATGAGACCACAATGAATGTTTTTGGATAGTCTATATATGGGTAAAATTCCTTCAGCCTATAAAAAAATTGTTTAATAATCAGGTTATATATTTTTTGTAATATACATTGTTTTACCTCATGAAATTATATATTCACTTATCTTTTTATGTAATATAAATTAAATGTTAAAACACTACTACATATAATGACTTAAACATGTGATGTTGCTCCCAATCCTGAGGAACAACAGGCCTCTTAACCGACTACTTCTCATAATGTAGAGGAACAACGACCTTCTACACATTTTGGTTCCCCCAATCCTAAAGAACAATAGGTTTCTCAACCAATTGCTGATCCCAATGCATAGGTATAATGAACATCTATATATATTGATTTTATTGATCCATTGGAACAATATATTAATGATTTTGAATCCGAGGAAGTGGTAGGAGACAAAGGACTGATGTTGTAGAAAAAAAAATGAGTATCGTAGTTTGACGGTGTTAGCAAAAAGTATTTAGGTAAAAATAAAAGCCATCAAATATGATGTCAGATGGAATGTGCATGACCAATATGTTAATCCCAACATGTACATATTTAGTAGTTACATTGGAATCATCACTCAGAAATTTGGGATCACTGATGTAGATTTGTGGCACTATGTTGTGCCGTTTCTTAAGACACTGATGTGGGAAGAGATCACAGTAATATTATGATATCATTTTTCTATTTCACTAGAAAAAAAATAATGAAACATTGAATTACTCCTCACCATTTCTTACAGAGTGAATTTATATTAGATTAATCCCACAAGAAATATGTTTTAATGACAGCTGGAATGAGTAACATATGCTTTTTCCCAATTCTAACATGATATCATCTTAACAATGCTGAAGGGAAAATAACACAACACACACTAATAATGTATAGAGACCTAGTTACCCAAGAAGTGTGGGATGAATTTACTATCCATTATGAACATGAGTCTTTTGAAGAACATTGTGACTTGTAATACAATTTTTGGAAATATGTGTATTCATCAAATTGCATGAAATTTTTTTATTTCTAAAATTGAAACTGAGTATTGAAAATAAGAAACAGGTAGAAAATCCAAGGTACATTTACCATAATAGAAGGATGGAGTACACTTCACTTTTTAAAAATGGTATGTATTTTAAATATATCATAATACATTTATCATACATGAAATAACATCATAATTATGTTCTTCTCTTTATATGAAAAATGATGAATCCAAATCCAAAGCCACTTTCATCCCATGCCATGTGATATCGAAGGAGGCATGTATAAATACATTTGGGATACTAATAGATGAAAACACACAAAAACTGTGGGAAACATGTGTAATTAAGAAATAATATTTTTTTATTATTTAAATTTCTATTACATATGAATGATTACTTATTTTCCTATAATTTCTTTCTGATAAAGTAATAGGAATCAAAAACACTTATACCAGATAAAAATATATTATTAGTGGCCTTCAAGCAGCCAAAAAATTATGACTGTTTCAGAGGTGCGGGTTTTGGGGTGACACATTGAAAATATTTTTAGAAAATAATACAAGGAGGATAAAGGTATATATATAAAATAAATGAGAGAAAGATTATCTTCCCATGGAGAAAAATTCTAATGGAAATTTGAGTGGATAAAAAATGTTTCGGGAAGGAATCAAAGAGAAGAAACAACTCAAGAATAATAATTGCATTAGGATCCCAAAACCAACCAGATTTGAGGCAAGTCATTCCAATCAAAGAGCTATCTTAGTTAAGGAAATATATGTTTTAATAATTGTTTCTATGAAATGTGAATAATATATTCATTAATAGATTTCCTATACTGACATTCTACATGTTGAAAATGAATGTGATTTATATCTATCAACACCCACCCATTTTCTTATAGCACGGTCTATAGTGTTCAATATCCAAGATAACAATCTACACAATTGAACACAACAAAAAAGTCACGTGAGAGTAGTGATTAGCATAGCTCACGAGATGAGTACCGAGATACCTACTCCACTTAATGATAAGGATATTTATATGGTTGACCGGGATGTTTGAAATTTAATCACATGGCCATCACATCTTGTAAAAAAACATGTCTACAATGAGGTAATCATTTACGATTAATTTTCTATGATAAACAATTAACAATTAATGAAAAAAAATTATGGATCGATTAATGTTATTAAAGATGAAAAAAGGGATGGGGTTAGACCAAAGATTGACTCAAAACCATATAAAGGATCAACTAAATGATTGAAAAGATCTTATGAAAGCACCTTTACCACACCCATTCAATATCTTCATTTACAAACATTGAAGGTTTATGGGGTTATAAAGTTACAAAATTGTAGTAGTCACATAGTTGATTTTGATGAAAATATTTATGGAGGGGAACATACAGACTACATTAGTGTAGATAATGTAAATGAAATCTTGAAATGTGAAGGGCTAGGAGCCCCAATGGTAAATCTATACATGAGGTATGTTTTAATGATTTTATTTTCCAAAAATTGATATACTATGTTAACTATGACTAAATATATTTCATATTTTTGGAAGGCACATATATCAAAACCAAGTGAAAGTATTTCCCCATGAATGCTTTTTTGGACTCATTAGTTTTTACTACACCTATGAAGAAATAAGAAATATAGAATCCTAAAAATGGATAAAATAGTAACAGACCTATTCAAATATTTTGAAAGAAAAAATATGGATTACAAATAATTAATAATAACAATATCATAGGGGAAAAAATCTAAAATTTAATCAGATAAAATATTTTTTTATTTATTTTATTACTTGTTTGTTTTTGTATTTTAGGAAACATTGGATGCTCATTATGGTCAATTTAGATACACTAAAAATTTATTTCCCAGAATCACTGGATGTATACCCAAGACAACCAGTACACATGATAAAGCTATTAAATAAGTAATGCACTATATACCAAATTTTATAATAAAACATCAAGTAATTTATTTAAGATTATGTTTTAATGAGGTTTCTGTTATAATTGGGTGGTCTCTAAATATTGTTAAAAACTAGGAATGAGGACAGAGACTAATAAAAAAGATCCTGAAATGTTCTACAACTGGGCAATTATTAGATTATATATAATAATTTATCACTTTCCATACACATACAAGAAAATTAATTATTTTTCTCTATGTTTTTGTAGTTTCCAAAAAAATCAAATAGAAAAGATTGTGGTTATTATGTTTGAAAATTTATGAGAGAGATCATATTCCATCAACAAACTATCATCCCTGAAGAGGTATTTTTGAAGATAATTACTATTTAAGTAAGAATATTTATTAATCCTTTGTGTAATTATTTTTTCCAATACTACTGTGACTGTCGAAAAGACTCATATTCACAAGATGATATAGATTTTCATAGAAACAAGTGTGAAACATACCTGATGGAAGAATATAAGAAAATATCTTTAATATGTGACTTCCATAAAAGTAGTGGATTTTTCATAGAATTTGGGACTTGTTTTTGTAATAAACACTTCAATATGATACACGATGTGACCAATATTACTCTAGGTGTATATGTTTATTTAAAATTAACAATAATTTTAGTAAAATAGACAAATGACATACTCAGAACTGAAAAAACTCATTCACATTGTATTAATACTTTAATGAAAATATCCATAAGTTATTTTGGATGTGTAGAAATCATCCAAACCTCATTCTGATGCATAGTGTCACTAGTATGACTCAAAGTGTCCGTTATCATTTTAAAATTAATAATTTATATTAAAATGTTTCACTCACTAAAAAACAAGAAAACAAACTTGGATTGTATTTATGATTTAGGAAATCTATTTATAAATCATTTTTGACATGTAGTAATTGGTCTCTTGTCAAACTGAATCACGATGTGATCGGTATGAGTCAAAGTGAATGTTTCTAGTTTAAAATGACATTTTCGTAAAAAATAAATGTAACAAATTGAATACAGAGAAAAAAAATTCATATTTTTTTGATGGTTTAAAAAAAATGAACCATTAGTAGTTAGGGATGTGTAAGAATTAGTCACACCTTAATATAACACACAGTGGACCAGTATAACTCATGTTTCATCTTTTTATTTAAAATTTACATCAGTTTTAGTAAAAACAATTGACATACGAAAAACTGAGAATAAACATTCTGATTATTATGATACTTTCGAATAATGATCCATGTGAAATTTGGGATGTGTAGGAATTATCCAGACCTTAATCTGAGAAATAGTGTGACTGGTATGGCTCTATGGGTTTCATTTTTATTTAAAGATAACATCAATTTTTGTAAAAGGAAAAACTAACCAACTAAAAATTGAGAAAACACATTTAGATTATTTTGATACATTAATAACAAAATCCATCAGTCCTTTGTGACATGTAGGTGTTAGTAAAACATGAATCAGATGCACGATGTGACAGGCACGACTCCAATTGCATCATTTTTTTTAAAATTGAAATCAATTTTAGCAAAAAGAAAATGTGTTTTATTTAAAAATGGGAAACCACATTAATATTTTTTTTATACTTTAGGGAAATGATCCATGAGTCATTTGGGAAGTGTATAAATCACCCAAACCTCAATCTGAGGAATGTTGTGACCATTGTGACTCCAAGTGCATCTTTTTTATTTAAAATTTACATCAATTTTAGTAAAAAGGACAACTAACCTACTCCAAACATAGAAAATTCATTCATATTATTTTATAATTTAATAAAACAATCCATCAGTAATTTTTTATGCTTATGAATCAACTTTACCTCAATTTGACAGACAATGTGATTGGTATGACTCTATGCGTGTCTTTTTATTTAATAATGACATCAATTTTAGCAAAAGAAACAAGTGACATACTAAAAATAGAGAAATCACATTTATATTGTTTTCATACTTTATAAAAATGATCTATGAGAAATTTGGGACATGAAGGAATCAGACTCACCTCAATATGACTCTTAGGGTAACATATATGACTGCAAGTGTGTCTTTTTATTTTAAATTGACATTCATTTTGCGAAAAATAACAAGTGAAGAACTAAATAATAATAATACACATTCAAATTATTTTGAAACATTAGGTCAACAATCCATGATTCATTTAGGAAATGTAAGAATCAACCACACCACAATTCAATGCATAATGAGACATATATGATTCCAATTGCATCTTTTCATTTTAAATTCACATCTATGTTAGAAAAAGGAAAAACTGACATATTAAAAAATGAGAAAACACATTCATATTGTTTTTATACTTTAGAAAACAATCGATATTCTATTTTTTATGTATAGTATTCCTCTACACCTCAATATGATGTATTGTGTGACCAATATGACTGCAAGTGCGTCTTCCTTATTTAAAATTGACATAAATTTTAGTAAAAAGAACAACTATGTTACTGAAAAACTGATAAAATGAATTAAAATTAATTTGATACTTTAGAATAATGATCCATATCTTATTTTTGGTGATTAGGAATCAACTAAACCTCAATATGACACATGGTGTGACTGATATGACTCTAAGTGTGTCTTTATATTTAAAATGGACATTAATTTTACCAAAAGGGACAAGTTACATATTGAAAACAATTAAAATGAATTCATACTATTTTAATAAATAAGTAAAATGATCCATGAGTAATTTGGGATAAGTAGGAATTTTTTACATGTCAATCTGAGACACGGTGTGGCCGATATGACTCCAAGTACATCTTTTTATTGAAAATTCGCATCAGTTTTGGTAAAAAGGACAAATGATCTACTCAAAACCATGAAAATGCATTCATATTGTTTCTATACTTTAGGAAATTAATCCATATGTAATTTTAGACATTTATAAATCTGACACACCTCAATCTTATGCACAGTGTGACCGGTATGACTCAAAGTGCATATTTTTATTTAAAATTGACCTCAATTTTAGTAAAAAAGATAATTGACATACTCAAAACTAATCCAATACATTTGTATTGTTTTCATACAATAGGAAAATGAACCATAAGTCATTTGTGATTTGTAGGAATCAACCACACCTCAATCCGATGTATGGTGTGATCGGTATTACTCAATGTGTTTCTTTTAATTTTAAATGGACATTAATTGTTGAAAAATGAACAAGTGATGTACTGAAAACTGATAAAAAGAATTTGGATTGTTTCGATACTTTAGGTTAATTCAACATGAGTCATTTTTGACATATTGGAAGCACCCACACCTTAATATTACACTCGGTTTGACCAATATAATTCAATGTTCCCATTATTATTTTAAATTTTACATTTTAGTTCAAAATGTGTGTCACTCATTAAAAAATACCAAAATGCGCTCCAATTTTCTTGTTAATTTATGATAGTAATTCATAAGACATTTGGTACATGTGGGAATCAATCTCATATCAAACTGACACATGATGTGACCCTTATGACTAAAAGTGCATGTTTCCATTTTGAAATGACATTATATTAGAAAAAACAAGTGACATACTAAAAACCAATCAAACACATTTGGATTTTTTTGATAATTTAGGGCAATATTCCATAAGTAATTTTTTATGTATTGGAATATACCACCCTTCAATCCCACGTAGTGTGACTGGTAATACTCATTATGTGTCATTATATAAATTTAACATTAATTTCATTTATAAGAACAAGTGGCATACTAAAAAAATTAAAAAACACATTTGGATTATTTTGATACTTTTGAAAAAACATCCATACCTCATTTGTGACATGTTGGAATCAATCAAACCTGAATAAATTTTGACTGGTATAACTTCATGTGTGTCTTTTTATTTAATGGTGAAAATTTCTAATGTATTCATTCATATTAATGTTTAGTTTATTTTTTTATAATATTACTCACAAAATATTTGTTTTCTAATATAGGTGGATTATTTTTCCCAAGCGGAGGTGATTTATTTGATAATGGATACCATGGGAATATCTTTTTAAGAAGGATCATGGGTTCTAAAAAAAATGAAACATTATTATTGTAATTTTTTGTGGATAGTAATTTTAAATGAAATTATACAAAACATTGTTTAAAGTGTATATTGTAGTTTTTATTGTATTCACGATGTTAAATTTAATTCAATAAAAGTATATATTTTATTTACAAGTTATAAGAGGTTGCTGTAGTGTATTGTTATACAAAAAGAACATAGTAGCAGATAGGACCTTCATTGGAACTATTTCTAGCACTAAAAAAGTGGGACCTTTATTAGTTCAAGAAATTACGCAGATGAATTGTAACCTTTAAAATCACCATGATTAATAACACTTTTCTCGTACTATTAATATTCATTGTGCACAATGTTAAAGGGAATATCCCTAATAGTTTCACCAATGGAAACCCTAGGAGGAGCATATCACCATCGCCATTGGGATGCCACCACCATCAACCTTATCCACTACCACCATCATCCATGTCTCACAACATTTTTTTCATTATCCATTCTTGCACCGCACATCCCTGCGTTGATTCCACTACTAAAAATTCCATTTTCACCACATGATCATCACTGCCCCACACAGGTTGGAAAGCCACTATGAGGCCATACGACATCACCTCAACACACTAACTAATGTGGCACCAATTGGGTGCCCTCTGATAGTGTTCCATGCTAGTCAACAAGTCATTGATCATTCAGTGAGAGTGGTCAAATCATTAGATCACTTTAGGCAACACCATTTCTTCTAGTGAACAATACCCAAGTGAAACTTATGTACCACATTGAGAAAAATCAGGATCTGAACACATATATATAATTGATATTGTTCCATCAAATGACATTGATGTTGAACGGGGGGCGGAGGACCCATAACACCACTCAGGCCTGTCCTCCCCCGTACAAGCCTCTTCCCCCACTTCCACATGGACTTGAACCATCATGAAATGGTGTAGCCTTCCTCTGTGTGTGGGCTATGCATGACCTATGTGCCTCCTATCTCTATGAAAAAAGAGGGCATACGTAGAGGATTTTCATGATATGGTGATAGTTTAAAATCGTACCTATTAATGTAGCAGTGGTTACCAAAACCGCTATGTGTTTTATGATCACTGGTCATTTAGAGGCAGTTACTTTAATTTCAAGACCATTTTGGTTTGTTTCATTTTTGGATCATTTAGCTGCAGTTTTGGTTTTATTTAGCGGTGTTTCTTTTTAAAAAACTAGTAGGAAAAAAACTAGATTTTATGAAACTAGCTGCCACAAAATATATCAGTAACAGTTATGGGTAACTACCACTAGAAATTATTTTAATTAATTTAATTATCATCATTAACTAAAAAAATCCGCTAAATATTACAATTATATATTTTTGTGTAAAATATTTAATAAAAAATTATAAATGTTAAAATACTAACATGAAATAAACTAAAACATAAATTTATGATAAAACCATCATACCAACATCATACATACACAATCATATACACAAAAATCCATAGTTAGCATAACCACAGTCAAAAGATACCTCAATCAAACCATAAATCTGTCAGCCTCGACGTTATTCATCAATAAATACAGAGAAAATACATGAAACAACAACCCATTCCCAATATACATCAAAAAACAACCATTACTTCAAACGTCGGCCTCCACATAATCTCATTAATATAAAATGAAAACATCAACTCACCAACTGTAACAAAAAATAAAACATAAATTAAAACTAAACATAATAAATTAGAATTACAGTAAAATAATTGATAAAATTTAAACATACCATGAAATCTAAATACCATCATGACTTCCCTCTGAATAATTTCATGGATCATAATGATCATATTGTTTCATAAAATCGACATATGTCACCTATAATGAAAACCATAACCTATAAGAAAAAAATGAGAAAGGGAAAAGAAAAAGAATATATTGAGAATATTACACATAAAATTTGTTATTTAATTAATTAAATAGATTAAATTTTAACAAAAACCAAATATTATATCTCAAAATCACTTGGAAAACATAAACATGCCTATTTAAGATATGATTCAACACTAGAAACTGAAAAAAGATAAGTAAATATTCTAATTAATTTTTAAATTGACATGAAATGTGCTTAAAATGTGCATAACAAAAAACTAAATACATTGATATAACCACATTGCCTATATTTAAAAAGAAATACAACAGTGGTTTAATGATAATTTGATATCAATATGATTTCATTTTTATGGGTTTTACTATTACATGAATGTTAACTTCAAAGAACATTAGGATGTTATTCTTTATCTCACCCAATATTTTATTTCTATGTAGCTTTCAATGCAGACTGATGAATATTTATTTGATCTGATCTCAAGAGACATAGAATCCCTCCTAGAATGATCTAAATCTGAGTCAGAATTCTTGAAGAAGGGGAATATCAGTGTTAAGACATCGGGTCCATCAGGTGACAATGGTTCCCCAGAGAAGATGAAAATTATGTTCATTGAGGAATCTGCCATGGAGAATCCAACAGAAGAGCAGATACAGGTCTCTACCAGGGCTAGGGATCCTGACATAGAAAAAAGGATGTATGTGCAGCCATATTCTACATTAGACAACCGAACAGTATCTAGGGGAAATCCTATAGCTTCACAATATGAGGTACTTTCCTCCACAATAGGGAACACTAGAACATCTCAAATATTATATAAAAAATGAAAGGGGGCCTCACCGCCCGGAAAAAAAATCATGAGGGTTGTCTTTTGGAACTATCATGATTTGGCCAACTCTGACACCCAGTGTTCCATTAGGCTGCTATCAGGCTAATACAAGACTGATATCATTGGAATTTCTGAACCAAAATTACATCTCACAAAACAGTGTACCTTTTTTAGCAGCAAATGATATCACATCCTGAACACTATCAATGTTCAAGATATCAGTAAAGGCTATGTATTCTCTTTCACAGTGGTGTGGAGAGCCCAACTATTGTCTCGAAGGATTCCAATATCATCACTTGAAGCTTCTTGCAATCAGGCATAAGGATGTACTATTCTCTAGTTCATGCATTCACTAATTTTATTGACTGGAGGCCTCTATGGGATAACATCATGCAACTATCAGAAAAAATAATGGAACCGTGGTGAATTGTTGGGGATTTCAATTCCATTCTTCACATGGATGAAAAGATTGTTCTAGTGACTAATTCTATCTCCACCATGGATTTCAGGGATTGTATCAAAATGTCTAGTTTGAATTTATTCAATATCACTAAGGAAAAATTCACTTGGTACATGCAACATCTCAGTGGCAAGAGTTATATCCAAATTGATAAAAAATTTGTTAACGGAGCCTGCCTCATCGCTTGTAAATCATTATCTTGAGTTACATTGAAAAAAGATTACTCAGATCACCACCCCATCTTAATTAGTCTTCTCAACATCGACAACAAACTCCCAATCCCTTTCCTATTCAACAATGCCTGGGCCGCTCTTCCATATTGCCTACGGATTATATAGGACACTTGGAATCCGAAGACCCCAAATTAGAGCCTTCTAATATGTATCTTCAAGATGAAATTGATAAAAATAAAATTTAATGACTGCAGTAGGAAGACATTGAGTTCTATGGATACAAAAATTGATGGTCTTGAATGCTCCTTACATGACATTCAAGAATACAATACTAGAGGAATTTTTTTTGGAGACATGGTGCAAGAGACTAAGACTTCAGCGAAGCTTTTAAATCTCAAAAATCTATGTGAAAATATAAAGAGAAATGTATTCAAGACCAGGTGGCTCTCTGATGGGGATAGAAACACAAAATTTTTCAACACCCTCCAAACGGTTCGAAGAGAAGACGTGCCTCCCTCTCTCTTCTTAAAGATGGAAGTAGAATTATGGAGGAAAGACATGAGCTTGCTAACCACATTGTAAATTTTTACAGAGATCTTTTAAATGGACCACCAAATAGTGAAATGATTCAGGATAATATCATTGCATGATTGATCACAAATTAAGATAATTAACTCCTCAAATCAAGGACAATTGAATATGAAATCAATGAGAGAGTTTTTGGGATAAAAAAAGATTTCTCCCCGGGTCCAGATGGGTTCAGTAACTATTTTTTCTAA
This sequence comes from Viscum album, assembly GCA_963277665.1. Classification (NCBI taxonomy): domain Eukaryota; kingdom Viridiplantae; phylum Streptophyta; class Magnoliopsida; order Santalales; family Viscaceae; genus Viscum; species Viscum album. The sequence goes on along the minus strand of OY728155.1, from coordinate 1,480,625,430 downwards.
TCCTATTAGGAAGTTTTTCATAATGAAGTCAACCAACTTATTAAACATTTTTTAAGGGTGGAACTTTTCCAGATGGGTTCAATTCCCAGTTCATTACTCTGATTCCAAAGGATGAGAATGCAAGAGAGAATAGCCAATATAGGATAGTCACTCTTGTTAACACTCTCCACCAAGTCATTACTAAAATACAAGAAAACAGATTGGGTAGGATATTAGGGAAAAAATGTCTCAGAACCAATTCATATATGCAAAACGAAGGAACATTCAATATTGCTTTCTCACTGCCTTAGAATGTGTGAATATTCTCCGATAAAGTTCCTATGGAGGAAACATTTCCCTCAATCTTGAAATTAAAAAATCTTTTGATTATCTGGATTGAGGATTCATAAGCAGAGTTATGACTTGTTTGGGCTATAAGATGACTTTTATTCAATGGTTCATTTCCATTATTGAGCCGGCTCAAATCTCTATTATTTTCACTGGATCATTAGAGGGATATTTAACTTTTTCAAGGGGTTTGATATAGGGGAACCATTTTCAGCAAATGTTTTTGTAATTTCAGAGGATTAACTAAGTCGACTACTCCTGGATATGGTTGAAAAGGGTGATTTGAAGACAATCAGAGTAGGTCAAGGTATTACTGCTTCCTCTAATCATTTTTTTTGCTGACAAAATTTTCATTCAAGGATATAGGAGGAATATATCTACTCTAAAAAAGGCACTCCAAAATTATAAGAAGGTTTCTAGCCAAGAAATCAACTAGGATAAATATTTTATCTACTTCGGTAAGAGCATTTTAGAATCAAGAAAATTATGTCTCACAAATGATTTTCGACTCAAGGAGGGGACTCTTCCTTTCATATATTTGGGTGTTCCCTTGTTCTGGGGAAAACCTTGGGCTAGCCACTTCTCAAATAAAGTGGATCAAGTTAGAATAACTCTCGCATCATGGAAAGGTAAATCATTATCAATGGAAGGCCACATCTTCCTTTTTAAACATGTGTTGATATCAAAGATTATTTTCTCATATATGGTTTATCTTTGTCCATTATCACTCTTCAAAAATCTCAATACAATTTTGAAAAACTTTGTATGGAGTGGAAGCATCCGGGAAAAGAGAATCAACATGGCTCTGTGAAAAAAATGTAGTCCTCCTTATAAATTTGGAGGCTTGGGTATTAAAAATTGTGAATTTTTCAACTAGTCATTATAGCACAATTTCATATGGAATCTCATTAGCAACAACTCTTATAAACCTGGACTTCTCAAGTGTCGAATTCTGGAAATACTCCTATCTAGAAAAAAGGATTTCTTGAATCATCAACATGGACTAGTCTCAAATTGTTTTTTCAAAAGATTATAAGTCACTCTGAATGGATTTCTAGCTCTCAATAATATTTGAAATTTTTGTATGACAAATGGATAGGTGCCCCTCTAATTGGCAGGGTCAATGGAGAAGGAAATGTTATTAATCACATCATAGGGATCATGGATCAGTTGGAACACATGGGTGCTATCTAGGAAGATATTATCTCAACTAAGAAAAATTATGACTTCGCCAATCAAAAGGACCTGCTATTATGGCATGGGACTTTGAATGACAGTCTAGACATGCGAAGTTTTTATATGCATTTGATTCAAGGAAGGATGTAGTGGATTGGTAGTTGGAATAAGAAGTGGATGCTCCCTTATTGATACACTTACATCTGGAGGCTGATTTCAAACAAACTTCTGGGGGATTCGAACCTTAAAAAAGATATAATTTTCCTATATTCTAAATGTGTTCTAGGAAGCCAGCATAGAGAAGATATCAATCACCTCTACCTGATCTGAAAAACTGCCCTTGAATTATAGAATAATGTCCTCCAAAATTTCAATATGCCTCTGAAACAGATAGATTCCATCTCAAGACTTCTTGCGAACATAGAGATTGCTGCAAAATCAAAGCAGGTCACTATTCTCCTATGATCTCCATGTGGTATATTACTGCATTTCATCTAGAAAATCCGGAATGACATCCTTCACAATAAGGTGCATTTCAACCCTACTCTGGCCCTCCAAACCATTATTGTGGCTTCCCAATTCTCCAACTCGGTGCACACTGAAAAATTCAGCAACACGGTTTCAGACCTCTGGGTCCTCAGACGTCTTCAAATATAATGTAATTTCCCCAATCCCCATGGAACCTTGGACGTTTTCTGTTCCCCCCTTTTGATGGTAGGATTAAATGAAACAAAGACGGAGCCTCAAGAGGAAATACTGGGCCCTCAGGGTACAACGCAATATTCTGATATCACAATGGAGATATGCTTGAATGCATGTACGACAAATGTGGCCACTCCACTACGTTAGAGGCGGAAATTATGGGTATTATCATGGAATTTTATTTTTAAAATAAAATAATATGGAACTCTCTTTGGTTAGAAAGTGATTCCTCAACCATCGTGTAAGCAATAAAAAGATGACATGTTCACCAATCATGGAAGATGACAAAAAAGTAGATTAATTGCAGGGAAAACCAATCTCAAATGAACTACATCATCACTCACTCCTACATGGAGTCCAACTACATTGCTGATGGGCTTGCAAATAAATGGGTCAATGTGGGTGGATTTTTCTATTCAATCACTTTTCCAGATGACTTATTATACCTTCTAATCCGTGATAAATGTAAAATTCCGTCTTTTAGACATGTATAATGCGGTTTTGTTCTTATCCAAGGGCCTCAATAATCTCTTTTCTAAAAACAATACATGTCAAAAATAACACATCGGTGATTTTCCTATGATTTATCGTCAATATGAGCTTGTTTTCTATGGGTTTTACTCCTCAAAGCTTGTTTTAGTGTTTTAAAATACTAAAAACATGTTTACAGCCATCCTGGGAAATCCATAACTCAGAATGATGCGTCAACTATTCCAAAATTTCAAAAAACCAATATACGGTAATTTTCCAATGATTTCAAGGTAATACAACAACATTTTTTTAGTTTTGTCTCCCACACATATGCTTTTAAAGGATTCGATACCTTTGAAAGGTGTTTTCCAAGTTACTCCGACCACACCACATGTCATATTGACATCTTGTCTATATATACACATCAAATATAACTCAACGGTGTTTTTTCCAATAGTTCACATCAATATGAGGTCATTTCAATGGTTTTAACTATTCCACCCATTTTTTAGAGTTTTAAAATAATTAAAATGCATTTACAAACATCCTTGGATAATTATTTACACGGAATGATGTGTCTCAAGTTACTAAATTTTAAAAATTAGTCTATGGTCATTTTCCTATAATTTTTGGGTAATAAAATGTCATTTTCAAGGTTTTGGACCCTTGATACATGTTTTTAAAGGATTTAGTACCCTTTAAAAGTGTTTACGGAGTAATTCTAACCACACCACACATCAGATTGATGCTTTTTTAGTGTGTACACATAAAAAATAACATAACAGTGGTTATCCCATGATTTCATGTCAACTAAGGTTATTTTATATGTTTTTACCATTCCATGAACATTTTCGTGTTATAAAACACAAAAAATGTGTTTACGACTATCCCATGAAAACTGTAATTGTAATGAAATGTCATGAATTCCAACATTTGAAAAATCAATACATGGGCATTTAATATTGATTTAATGGAAATATGAAATTTTTCCCTAGTTTCGAACCCGACACATGTTTTTGAAGGCTTTTGTACATTTAAGAAGTGTTTACAAAGTCATTATGACCACACAACATGCCATATTGATTTTTTTCTTCCCGTACACATAAAAAATAACTCAAAAATGGTTGTCACATGATTCTATGTCAATTAGATGTCATTTTATTTGATTTTCACTATTCCACAAATGTTTTAGGGTTTTAAAACACTAAATACATGTTTATGGACATTATGGGAAATGTGTTACACTGAATGATATATTGTCGATTCCTCTATTTCAAAAACCAATCTATGGGGGGTGTCTTATGATTTAATGTAAATTAATCATTTTTCCCTAGTTTTGATCCCCGACACATGTTTTTAAATTATTTTACACCTTTAAAAGGTGTTTATCAAGTAATTCTAATGATACCACACATAGAATTGACTTGTTGTCTACATGTACACATCATAAATAACTCAACAGTGGTTGTACCGTTATTTCATGTCAACATGTGGTTCTTTTCTACAGTTTCGACCATTCCACACATGTTTTAGTGTTTTAAAAACTAAAAACATGTTTAAGGACATACCAGAAAAAATGTAACTCAGAATAATGTGGCGTCAGATCCTATATTTCAAAAATCAATATATGGTCATCTTAGTATAATTTCATGAAAACGTGACATATTTTTAATGGTTTTGACCCTCTAACACATGTTTCTAAAGGATATTATGCATTTAATAAGTGTTTACCGTGTTATTCGGACCATATATTCTGTTATATTGACATATTATCTATGCATACAAGTCAAAAAAAATTGAAAACTTGTTTTCCCATGATTTCATGTCAATATGTGGTCATTTTCTAGGGTTTTTACTATTACATGCATGTTTTAATGTTTTAAAACAGTAAAAATGCGTTTATGGTCATCTTGGGAAAACTGTAACTCAGAATGACATGTTTTTAGTTCCTACATCTCAAAAATAAATCTATCATCATTTTCCTCCTCTAATTTCATGGAAATATAACATCTCTTATCTTGTTTTAACCGCCTAACATTTTGTAAAGGATTTTTTTTACCTTTACACATTGTTTACCGATTCATTCCGACCGCACCACATGTCAGATTGACAATTTGTCTATGTGTACACATTAAAAATAAGTCAAATGTGGTTTTCCTATAATTTCACTTCAATATAAGGTCAATATATATGGTTTTTACAGTTATAAAAACATTTTTGTGTTTTAAAACACAAAAAATGCTTTTATAGACAACCCATGAAAACTGTAACTCTGAATGACATGTCATTAGTTACTATATTTCAAAATTCTTTCATGAATCGTTTTCCGGTAATTTAATTTTAATATGACGTCGTTTACCAAATTTTGGCCCCCTGACACATGTTTTTGAAAGATTTTGTACCTTTAACAAGTGTTTATCAAGTCATTCTAATCACACCGCACATCAGATGTACATGCTGTCTTTGTGTAAACAAAAATAATAACTCAATGGTGGTTATCCCATGATTTAAAATCATTTTTTCATTCATTTATATGGTTTTAACTATTATATAAACGTTTTAGTGTTTTAAAAAACTAAAAAACATTTACTACCATCCCAGGAAAAATGTATATCGGAATGATGTGTCACTAGTTCTTATATTTCAAAATTCAATATATTATCATTTTCCTCTAATTTCATGGAAATATAACATCTATTCCTTAATTTTGACCCCCCCTAACACAAGTTTTTAAATGTTTTGGTACACATAAAAGTGGTTATCGAGTCATTCCGATCACAAATCTTTTCGTATTGGTGTGTTGTCTATGTGAAAGCATAAAAAATAACCCAAAGGAGGGTTTCCATTGATTTCACATCAATTCAAGGACATTTTTATGGTTTTTTCCATTATAAGAACATTTTAGTTTTTTAAAACCCTAAAATTGCATTTACAGCCATCATAGGAAGATATTAACATGAAATGACTAGTTATAGATTTCTATATTTCTCAATTAAATATATGGTCACTGTCCTATTATTTTAGGGAAATTTGATTTTTTCTTGGATTTAACCCCCCAAAACACATTTTTAAAGGTATTGGTAACTTTACAAACTATTTACTCAGTAAAAACTGAGAAAATGAGCTCGAATTGTTTTCAATATAATTGATAAAAATCAATAATTCTTTTTTTAAGAATAGTAATCAACCACACATAAATGATAAATAAGATGTGGTATGTATGGCTTGAATGGGTGTTTTATATATAAAAGATTCATTTTAGTTTTATTTATGAATTTTTTTTGTGTTCTTTGAAAATGTGTGAATGGTCTATGGAATTTAGAATTTACCTTGGTAGGATGAGCTATAAGGACTAAAATGTTTCTTGAGGATCCTATTGATTATCCAATGAAATAAAAATACTAATTTTTTATTATTATCATTGAATGATCCCATGTTTTCCTATAAGAATCTTATTTTTGTACTTATTCTTTCAATCCTGCGATTTTTCATTTTGATTCCCAATCAACGGTACTAATCGAACCCCCGTCAGTTTTAGAAGTAACAGATGATTATGACCAACCAAATATAGCTAATGGAGTAGGTCCATAACATATCTCTTATACATGTATGAGATTTTCCTTCCCTAAAATGATTACAACTACATTATTCTAGGAAACTAAGGATGATTGTGAAGGGTTCACATCCTAGAATTTTTGAATTTTAACATGTTAATACACAAATAATACAATTCTATTTATAACATTCGAACCACATAATATTATATAATTAATAAAATGTTCTTATTATTTTTTATTACATTAATCTAAAAACAGAATATTGAAAAAAAATTATAACAACAAAAAGTCATAAACCCAATTAATTAGGGATGGATAGACGTATCGAACAACGCTATATTCGAAAATTTTTGATCATTTTATCCAACACCATTTAATTGGGTTTAATTCTTGTTAATTTTTGTAATATATTATCCATTATTATATTTTTTTTATAGTAATGAAATAACAAGAAATTGTATTGAGATGTTCTTAATATAATTTTTTGGTAGAGTCATTTACAAAACTATCATCGGGTTTCTTATGAACTTTAAACAAAATCTCTATTCGACCAACATAGTGACCCAATTAAGTATAATTAATCAAAAAATAAAAACATGTTAGAGAAAACCATGAATTATAATAAAATTAATAAAATATTAATGCAAATAATATTAACAAAAATGTTTCTTTTTCTTGAAAAAATATGAGGCCTGATGAAATGAGGAATGACATGCATCTCATGATTCACAACATTTTTTTAGATAATTCCAAATAAAATAGAAACATTAATAAAAATTATAATTTTATTGTGTCTATGTTATTAAGATACTATAAAATATGAAATTAACTCATGTGATAAAAATATGTAAATATCGGGAAAGAGCTTCCATTTCCCATGAGAAACGCCTTCAGGCACTTTCTCATACATCTATCACGAGCATAGAGATGTGTCATTAAAATCATTCCTTATTTACCATTTAAAATCTCACCATTTCATTCCAATTTTTTACAAAGTCCATGGTCATGAAACAAATCCAGGGACATCAAAATGATAAACCATCTGAAATAAAGAACATGACACTTTTTAAATATATTAAAAAATTATAATCATGTATTTTAAATTATTTATTAAGGAATATTAAATTAATACTACATTTACTTGATTATCAATGACCTAATTTTTCCAATCTATAGTAATATTCCTCAATTATTTATAATTAATTGGAAATATCACCATATCACAGGAAATCTTCTTATAGATTTCAGTAGTGTCCCCGGTAGGCACCCCAAAATCATCATATGGTTCAAAAATATTGAATTCATTAAGGTTCCAAACTTATACCATGTTCATATTTGTATCCATTATATGTTTTTCTTTATCTATTTGATGAATTAATTACATAGTTAATAAAATTTTTTTTTTGTACAATGGAATGCATACTAGTAATGATAAATCACTAATATCTTCTATTTGGATGGGTGACCAGCTACTCCATCTACAAAGGTGAATCCGGAGGTGGGATACAAATGGAATATGGGGAAATGGCTGGATCCCTAGTAGTCTTGGGTATAATGGAATCAGTCAAATCCATAAAATGTGATAGTAGTGGTGGCATGCTTTGAGATGCTGATTAGCTAGGATTCTATATTTTTTATCAGCATTCATTCAATTCAAATGGTTAAGGTATATTAAATGTATAAAGAAATAATAAACTATTTTTTAAAAAATAAAAAATAAAAAACTAGAACAATTCATATATGTATGAAACACTTATCAATAATATATTCTAATATTTTTTTTACTATTTTTTATATTCAATTATGTTTATCTTCATTTTCTTCACCTTTATCAATCTCAATTCTGGTGAGTCCTTCATTTTCAATCTCCCTTTTATGTTATATTGTTTTGATATTTTCTACAAAAAATGTCCAATATTTTATGGTTAATGAGGTTTACATTCACAATGTACCGATTGATCATTATCACCCACATCATATAACTCTCTCTGATTTATTTTTAAAACAACACTCAAAACTTAATGTATTTTATAGTCCATATAATAAACCATATTCTCTTGTGAATCTAAGATAAATGGATCATGCTTTGTATGATCATTGGTACAGATAAATAAAGGGAACTTTTTATAATTAAAATGTAACGAATATTTAATTATACCCCTATCAATGTTGACCCCCTTGAATTTGAATAATAAAACTAAAAAGTAACCTTGATAGTTTAATTCAATTATATCACTCATTTTCTCATAGTATCTCACCTTTTTAAGTGTAAATACACCCCTTTTTTGAGATTTCAAGTCTTCTTCATGATGAATTGTATGAATCCCAAGGCCTTGGATAATGTAGGAATCAACTATCCTAGGCTTCCTTAGAGGACCTCAAGCCAAAAACATCAAATCATTTAATGTTTCATCTTTATTTTCATCATTTATTATCTAGAAAAACGATATAAGGTGTTACTATTAACATATTGAAAATAACTACATGTCAACAATTTGAATTAGAGTATATACTTACACAAAGGTAAAAATATTCGATAATATCCTTATTAATAGTTTTTGTTAATTCCAACTAATTTTTAGTGTGACCCTATAGTCTCCTATTTGTTTGTAATCACAATTGTTCAATAAATGGATCTGTAATAACAATATTGAGTATCCCATATCCATGTTCTCATAATAACTCCAATTGAGTCAATGTAAAATTTTACCCCTATCCAATTGGTCATATAATAGTTCTAAATACTAATGATTAATTTTCAGAACTATAATTAATTTACATTTAATTAAAATTTCCATCATGATTGAATCTAGTCTCAATCCCATCCAAATAACTTGAATAGAAGGTCGAACACTCTCTAGCTATATAAACAGCAGTAATAGGGAATTCTGTTTGAGCTTTATTCAACACATTTTATTTCCAATGAGCTAAGTACCTGATGAGAAAAGGAAACATATTTAAAAAATACATAATGATTTGATAAAGTTGAATCCAAAAAATGAAAAAAAGTAATATTAATGTACCTCTAAATTGGATACATCCATCGATAGTGTATTAGTCCACCAAGTTGAGTATCATCAACCAAATGAGGATCCAAATGAATCATGACTATAAATAATGAAGGGGGAAATAATATCTCCCAATAAAGAAGTGTCAAAAAAATTATTTCTTGCTGATTATAAATCTCAATTGGATTTAGATTTTTTCCACAGTGCTATCTAAAAAATGTATGAAACTTAACTTGAACCACAATTACATTTTGTAGGTAATGTATTATGTAATACTAATGGAACCAACTTCTCTTTAAGAATATGTGAGTCATGATTTTTTAATACATGAAGCTTAATATGATTTAAGTCAACACACATTGATATATTACATGAATATCCATTTGGAACTGTTATATTAAATAATGATGAAAGGAAAACATCTTTCTCATGATTTCTCCTTGGAAACATTGCTGAAGGATACATGATGTTCTCAATTTCCTAGAAACCATGCTTTATAAACATTTAATCATAATCCTTATGAGTTTTAAGGCAATTATTTGATTTACCCTCCTCATCAAACAATGTAAAAATTACTTTACCACAGACATTATTCTCAATATGCATTATGTAAAGATTATGTCATATCAAATTAAAATCCTAATTAGGAATTATAAAATATCATCTCCTTTTCTTTTGTTAATATGTTTAAAGTGCTTTAGATACATTACCTCAAACCCTTTCCCACCCTTCTTTAAACTGATGATAATTTTGAAATTATTCAGTGATATTCATTAATTGTTCTAAAATTTTGAAACAAGATTACATATTCAGCAGATTTATCAATTCAATATCTATATTTAATTGTGTCTTGTTAAACAAAAAATTATGAGAAGCACCAAGAAATATATGATGACACATAAAACACCATTTTCTTTTATTAGGTAACACTAAGGATTGAAATCAGAATTACAAACTAGAGAATCCAAACTAGTATGATAGTTGCAAATAGATAGATTCTACAGGCCGGGAAAGTCTCTAATTTTCCACAATAGTGTAGCTTGCAATTTTAATTGTAGTCTCATTTAATCATCATAATTTTACACAAAATCATCCCAAAAATATCTTAATTACTTTATTAGAGGTTGAAGGTAAACATCAATGTCATTTACATGCATTTTATTGCTAGGAATAATCATCAAAATAAAGAAGTATTCTTCACACACATACATGGAGGTAGATTATAGGGGATAAAAAAACTGGCCAAATTCTATAATTAATACTTAAAGTACCAAAAGTTTCAAAAAAATAAAAATCCAATCCCAAACATACATTCCTAGGATCTGAAGAATAATATGGACATAATGAATCAGACATATTCCTTGATGTTTAATCTTTTAGATGTATCATCAAGGCATCGCTATTATCCCGAACAAGCCACTTCATGTAATATGTTGTCATAGATGTCATGAATAGTCTTTGAAAGCATGGTTTTATCGGAAGGTAATGAAATTACAATAGAATATTTTTCATATTATGTTTCTTGATGTGGTTATATTGATTTATACTCTCATTTTTTCCAATAACATCCATCTTCTTGTATGAAATCTTATTCATTATTATTTATTGAACACCTGTACCCAGTAAAACAAATAGTCATTAGGGAATGCATGTATCTTTGTATAATCAAGTCCATGTTTTCTATGACTTTCTAAATCCCATAGAATTATGCAGGGATTATAGGTTCACTAAAAAAATCATAAAGCATTTATGAAATCATGGATATTTCATTTTCACTAATTCTGTAGAGACGTATTATTTTTTACAAAATAAATTAAAAAAAAACTTCAAAAACATGGCACACCCTTCTTACAGTTCTTGATTTTCATATTTAATTAATTCATAAAAATCATTTTTTGGTCACTAATGTTTTTGAACAAAAATTTTCTGCTTAGGATCAACTGATGGTTCTATTGATCTTTTCAAATCTAGGAAATTTTATTCTAAAAAAATAAAGGCATCATATAAATTTTTTTTACTGAATTATCCTATGATGGGTTACGTTATGTTTTTTTTGACAATATTATCATTGTTTAAACTTTATAAAACATTTGATTCACTATTAAAAATCCAACATACATATCCAAAAAGTAACTCTTTCTATATAAAATTCCCATATAATTTTTTAATTCAACCATTTCTTAAACTCACAACCAGGACACATATATTTTATTCTTCAATCCATTGGTTGGATTTCAATTGCATAATATTATTTTTTTTTCAAACCCTTGGAATATCAAGGTGTGTTTCGAGGTAAATTAATCATAATTTTATCCATAGGTATAGGATAGACTTCTCCCTATACATTTATATATAAAGATATGAATTTTTAATCAATTAGGTACAATCAAAATTAAACATCACAAAACCTCTTCATTGTGTATGGCAGGTTCCTGATTTGATATAAGACAAACTTAAAATAAAACTGATTCAATCCAAAATAAAAAATATAATCAACACTGAATGAAATAAAATATTATATAATTTATTTAAAACTCTTAGAAAAATTCAATAAATCAAACATTAAATGATGTTAGGGTCCTCGCCAATATGAAAAATGGGAAGAGAATCCTGTTGGGGTCACAATGAAGGAGTATGGGGTCTTGGTAATGATGGTCACTAGTAGGGGGTTGAGGTCCGGAGGGTTTCTAGACGGGGGATTGGGGTCACGACAGATGCTGACAGGGGGCCAAGGTCACATTGGTCACCAGAAGCTCGGATGGGGTGATTACAGTAGATGGAAGGGAGGGTCTGGGTCACGATGGTTAGCGGTGGGGGGGGGGGGGTCGGGGAAATGACAGTTTCTAGAGGGGGGGGGGGGGGGTGCAATTGTATCCAGCAGGGGTGACAGTGTGATGGAACTCACTAATAGTGGGGTCGGGGTCAAGGTGGTTTCTAGAAAGGGGAGTTGGTGTGAAAGTGATTGCTGAGGGGAGAGGGAGGTGGGGGTGTGGGTCGGGTGTCGCTGACAAGGAGAGTGGGAGGTGGGTGAGGGGGGGATGAGTTCATGGGTGTTTCTGATGAGGGGAGCAGAAGGTGGAAGATCTCTACCAAGGGGAGTGGGTGGGTGGGGGCAGGATCGGGGGTCATTTATGAGGGGAGAAAAATGTGGGGTGGTCACTACTGAGGGGAGCACAAGGTGGAGGGGGTTCGGGGTTGGGAGGTCAATGTCGAGGGGAGATGGAAGAGGGGGTCACTGCTAAGGAGGGGAGAGGTAGGTTGGGGGGGGGGGGGTATGGGGGTCTAAGGTAATATATGGGAGTGGGCTGTCTTTGGGTGAAGGAAGAAGGTTGGAAATTAGGGGGTTTGTTGAAATATTTAGAGGCATATTAAATAAGAACATTTATAATTGATTAAATAAAAAATATATTTATAAGCTATTTAGTAAACCTCTCTCTATATATAATTTTTTCTATATGATTTATTTCATGGAACTTATTATAACATATTCTAATAAAGCACCATAAACCACTGGTTTTATATAGTGTCTACCAAGCCTAGGTTGGTCCTCATGACTGCTTGGTCAGCCACCCCTATAGGGTGGCCATGTGCTCTGCAGGTCATTGAGGACAAGATTAGGCGGTGGCACATTTTTTACTAATTTTTAATTTCCATCACTATTTTATCATACACAATATAGAGATAATCCATTAGACAAATTATGGGAATTAAATCCATTTTCTATTTATTTTTTAAAAACAATATTAATATTTTATTTAAAATGGGTAGTCAAAATCCATTAAAATCAAAACTCAATGAAATTAGAAACACACAAAAATATTCATTTAATGAACTCATCCAGAGCGTCCCATGAGGTCTAACAATTGTTTATAACATCAGTTATCTTTACATAACATCCTCATCACATCACAACATCATTAAATAACATTATCCATTGGGTATCTTGAATGTGAAGGACATCAACCTCATGACACCCTCCCATCACGCATGATTCACACCACATGTCACATCCTCATCACCACATGATAATATCCAATTCAAACCCAAATTATCACTGGGTAATCTCTAACACAATCCATTTTATCACTTGTTAATCTCCAATACCAACCCATATAATCCTTATTATTGATGGAAGTGTAGGGAAGAGGGGGCCGACAAAAATCTGATTCTCCACCAAACTAGATGTGGGGGAAAACACATAGAACCCAAAACATTTGTTTATTTGTAGGGTTATTCAACATGAGTGAGGAGCATAACGAAATAACATAAAAAATACATGATAGATATATAGGACCCACTGAATAATATATGGGTTGACAATAACTACACTAGCATACTCCACATCACTACCACTACACCTCTCAACATTCTCCACAACCATTGGTACCACTAAATTCAATAAAATACAAAACCTCCACATATAAATACACCATTTATCTTTTAATTACAAGAAAACATTAGTTAACTAATGTTTAAATACCAAATATCAAGTTTCATCCCACAATTAATTAATTTTAGTTATTTCAATTACCACACATCAACTACAACCCAATATAATATATAATTCCATTCTATGTCATTTGAATTTTGAAATATCAATTCACTACATTACTAATTGGGAAACTAACACCACCAAACCAAAACACAAAAAATGTCAAGCCTTCAAAGAGGGAGATTGAATAAGGTTCATACTTCTTGTAGAACATGAATGGAAGCATGATCCCCATTCATGATTCTTTGTGTAACTTTAATATAAGAGGCATGACCAATATTATTTCCTCCCACTGAAAAAACTATAAAATAACACCCCTCACTTTTCTTTCAGTCTCCCTCTCCAAATTTGTAGGGAAGCTCTGAATAATCTGTTTCTCTCTTTCTTAAAAAACACTTACAAAATCAAGTTTTACCGATTCTATAAAATCCCTTTATTTATGCTAAAAAATACTTATAATGAACTCACTTATCATGGAAAAAATATCTGATAAAAGTTAAAAAAATTAGTTAATAGGTTAGAGATTCAGATTGACTCCACCACCCTTTTATCAGTGCTCGACCCCCCTCTTTTATCAGTGCTCTTCTATCCCTCACTAATTCCCTTTATAAATGCTAGACTATCACTCTTTCCCACACCCACATGCGCCTTCACATGGATTCAAAGCTGAGACCACTACCCTCACGCATTCAAGTCATTATTGCTCTATGTTGTTTTGCTGTATATTTTGTGGAATATTTATATATTTTATCTATATATTATTTTAAAATTTTCTCCAAATACATTTATAATGTTTGTGTGTGTGTGTTTATACATACATACAAACATACATACATACATACATACATACATACATACATACATACATACATACATACATACATATGTACATAAATAAATAAATAAATACATACATACATACATATATACATACACACATACATACATACATACATACATACATACATACATACATACATACATACATACATACATATATACATACATATATTCAAACATACATACATACATATAGACACACACACACACACACACACATATATATATGTCCATTTCTATAGATATAATTAAACATATTTATATTTTGTTACATATTTTATATAATAATATTTATATACATATATAAGATTATATAGATAATTTGTTTTTGTTAATACACACACACATAAATATATATATATATATATATAAACATTATATTTATATTTTATATGCATATAAATATTCACATATTTTGATTTTAAATGAAATGTATATTATATATGATTTATATATGGTTTATATATTTAAAAATATATTTTATATGTAAATATGTTTACAAATTTATTTATAAAATAAAAATTATTATGTTTAAATATATACAAAAATCTATATATGTGAATATATTTAATTATAAATATCAATAAAATATGAAAACTTACAAAATTTTCATTTAATGATATCAATATTAGTGTAATTACTAAGAATGAATTAATCCTCTTTAAAAAATGATAAGAAGACCCCCTTAAATGAGCATAAAACTCCATCAAATGTTCAAAAATAAGGCACCCTGAAAAAAAACTGAACTTTCGAGGCCTTATGGGACATATGTGACCATAAAAAAACACCAAATGGGGAACCTATAGAAACCCATATTTTGAACCTTTTTACAATAATCATTTTTATAAGTGGTTTAGCTCAAATAGACATTCAGTTCAATATTTATGATCATTGGTGTTCTGAGTCACAATTTCAACTTATATTAGAATGTTTATTGATTTACTGAACTTTTATACCATTAAATTATAATTAAATGACTATTACTAAATAATAGTTACCAAAATTTTAATTAATATTAATTCTTAATTATTTTGTAAACCATTTTTAACTAAATAACATATATATTAAGTGTGATAAAATTTTTAGTATTATATAAATCATATTTTATAAAAAATATATTATATTTAAATCAATATAGTAATATTTATATATAAATATATGTTTTTAGTGAAATTTATATTTTATGAAATATACCTTTTATAAGTGCTAAAAAAATTTATTTTATCATTGATAAAAGTCACACTTTAGCCAACACTAAGGACAATGTAGTTAAAAGGACATTTTATGAGTGTTTTTCGTAAGAGATTAAAAAGGTAACCCATTATCATCACTTTTTTTAGCACTGAAAAAGGGTTGCACTGAATAAACCAAAAATATATAGTAGTTATTTTACTATTGGCCTTGGGTAATGTAAAATTTAATTTTTAAATTTTTTGTTTCCAGTGGATTTATTTATTTATTTTTGAGTGATTTATTTATATAATTTAATATGATTGTGTGGATGTATGATTTAATTTATATGTTATTTTTTTGATTAAGATAATTATGAATCTGTTAGAAAATATAAATATTTTTTTTTGGAAAATTTACATTATGTTGAATTATGAGTAACTATTTGTAAAATAATATTTTTTGTATTGAGGAAAATGTAATTACTTATAAAAACGTATTTGTATAATTAAAATCTCGAATATTAATAATTTCATTTGAATATATTCACATGTAATTATAATGTTATATATTATATATAAATTAAATGTAAATTATAATATAATATTATATATATAAATAAAATTATTCGGTATATATTTTTTAAAGTTTATTTTTCTAAAAATATTTTTTAAAACATATTATTCACATTATTTAAATATAATTATGTGTATGTTATATTATTTATCATATTTAAATATAATTAAATTTAAAATATAGTATTCAGTATAAATTTATAATACTATTATTTTTAATGTAATTAAAAAAAATTACAATAATTAATAACTTTAAAAATTTTAATTATAAATAATCCAAATTATGAGTAATTATGCATAAAATGAAAGTATTTATATTTTTGAAAATATAATTACTCTGGAAAATATATATATGAATATATGTATTATATTTGAATAAGAATAAATTGATAATATATGAATGGAAATATAAATGTAAATAATTTTACTTTCATTAATTACATTTAATATTACTTTTAATAAAATTTTCAAAAAATATTCATTATATACATATAATATTATGATTAATTATGGATAGAGTAATATTATTTATATTTATGAAAATATAATTAATTACAAAAACTTAAATCAATAATTATAATTTAGAATATTGTTAATTAATTTTTAATATATTTGTATATAGAGAATGTATTATATAAAATATTTAAATAAAAATAAATTTACAATATATTATTGGTTATGTAGATAAATAAAACTATTCTAACTAAATATTTATAGAAAATTATATTATTAATAATATGTTAAAAAAATAGCATTAATTTTATTTGAATATGATTATAGTCGATTTTTTTGGCCATTCCCCTTTAGTAAAATAATAATAAAGGGGACACATTTTTAACCTAGAATGTAGGAAACCCATTACAAGTAATAAAGACATAGAAATCATGGCCCAATGGCCCAAAACAATAAGAGTGATGATCCACTATAGACCCTATTATATAAATTCATATGCTTGACCCAACCACCCATTAGAACATTGGCAAAAATCCCAAAGGCAAATAGACCTATAAGGAAACCCTAGGAACCTCATTGAATTAGTCTGTCGTGACCCCAATACTACCCCACCACACCACTGCACCTCCAATGTAAACCCATGGGGAAGTAGACCACCACATATGTCTTACTAAGGCCACCATAGTTCTTGTAAACCGCCTCTATCTTCCACATCTTCCATTGTCATTGGTCGTCTAGTCTACGCACTACTTTTTCCACTGAGCATTCCCTCATCACCGCACGATTATCACTGATCCATGCAGGTCGGTGAGCCGATATGATTTTACATGACATCACCTCACCCCATCAACCAATGTTCAACTGAGTGGCCACCACTTGACACCATTCCATGCCAATTTATGAGTCGCTGATTGTCCGCTGAGACTGTTCGTAGAATGAGCTCACCCGGGGTGATGTGTTTCTACAAGCGCACAATACCCCAGGTAAAATGCACATCCGAGATAAAAATAATCCAGATCTATATTACATTTTTTATATGATCTCATTACAAAAAATGACATTGAAGCTAGATGGGGGTCGTTTAACCCATACCACTACTCTGGCATACCCCCATGCAAGCCTCTCATCTCACTGCAATATAGACTCAACCCACATTCTCTAGTGTTGACTTCCTCTATCGTGTGTGTGCCATGCGTGACCTATATTAATCATATTCCATGCTAGGAAAGGCCTTACCTAATTATTTTTCTGACATCCCTGTTGAGTATACATGTGGGTTGAAGCTGGTTGAGGACCCCCTAGGTGCTCACCCCCATTTTTTCACTTCCCCATTTCAGATTCCATTTCTTCCTATACTCTATATTAAAAATCAATTAGACAATTGAGTAGAATTAAATTATTTTTTATTTTATATTTTAAAATAAGTCTAAAATTTTTAATTACCTAAATATAGGACAATTCAATGTAAAATGGACAATCTAAATCAATTGTAATAAAAATATAAGGAAATTGAACTAAAAAAATGCATGCATTTAATAAATGAATCACCAACCTCTCGTATGGTCTAGCATTTAGAGACAATATCAATCATTATCACACACAACCTTATCACATAACCATGGTAGGACAGTATCATGAACGTGAATGACATCAACCTCATTCCCTCCTCCCACCACATTGTACCCCCACAACTTGTCACATCCTCATCACCACTGGTTAATCTCTAACTCCCACCCATATCATCACATGGTCATCCCTAACACCAATCCATATCGTCCCTTCTGCTAGAGGAATAGAGGGGGTAATGAACCCAACCCCAGTAGCTCAGATCTAATGCCTTAGTTTGTTACATTAGTACTATGGACAAGAAAACACATCCCAAAGGACCATATAGATTAGTAAATTTCGAAAACTAGATATATAAATAATTGTTACATTATAACTATAAAATAAATACAACATATATACTACTTTAGAAACATCCATATTCTCTTATATTAGCCCCACATGTGAATCATAATATAGATTTTAGCATCCTAGAAAAAGTAAAACAAAATAAAGGGGTCTGCTCAGATGCTCAGTAAGGGTAAGGAATATATAAGAATATATCATAAATAACCATAAATAATAAGGAAAGTTGAATAGCTAAAAATAGATTCCATTAAGACATAAAATTAAGAAAAATATGGCATGAATAAAAGATGATCAAATAATTCCATATAGGAAATCACATGAGAATGATAATTAAACATGGATATTCTAGCAGTCAAACAATCATATGGATTTAAATAAATATTATCATAGTGAGGGAATACACAACACATGACATCATAAATATATGATCAAAGACTCATCCAAGAAGTCTCCATTAATGCGTAAGGCCTCAGCCAAATTCTGGTAAAGTGTGTCTCATGAGTCCTATCGATCATCGAGGGGATATAATGGGTCCCACACAACACTTACTATGTCCAATGAATTCCTCATATGAATGGGGTGAAACATAATCAACAGATACATTCATATTGTAAATACCATAAAAAATGTAAATAATTACCCCAATTAGTAAACATATTCTTAAATTATCCATAGTAATATGGAAAATTATATCAAGATAGAATATCCCTAGTCAAAATGATCATAAACCATTCAATAAAAAATGGTATATGGTATAATAAGAGATCAAACTAAATTAATCCTACAATTCAAAAAATGGTGTCTTCATAAATTAAAATACTCAAATAAAAATAAATGATAAATTCTTGAGAGAAATACTACTTCACTTTGAAATCATTTATTTTAAAAGTTGCAAAATTATAAAAGAAAAAAAATTATTTGAATATAACCTTATATAATTATAGGATATTCCTAAATAAATTAAGGTATCATGAATGTAGGAAAATCATATCATTATATATAATGTTTAATAAATATTTCCTTTAATCATTGAATAAGTATAATCTTTTAGAAGAGTATTTTTAAAAGAAAGTGTGAGCATTATAAGCCCTATAAAAGTAATTATTATTAAATGAAAAAATTGAATACCATGAAGATAAAGGGATTCATGATATGAAATATCAAATGGATATACACTTACACCACACAAAAATAATAAATGGGAGTAAATAATATCTCATAGAAATAAAAGTGTGATGAGAAAACTCTTACCTTATATCCAAAAGATTTCTAAACGTTCACTTAATGTCCTAGAAAATAGAATTATATTCATTAATAATTTCATTTGTAATATATTAAACATGTATTTTATTTATTATAATTTATTTACATAGTTTATTTCTTTCTCGAAGAGTTATAAGATTAAATTTCATCCTTTGGGAGTGTTTTTTTCTTGGTTTTCATGATTGATTCACTTGTATACATGTTTGAAAGATCATGTTATATGAGAATAGTTATCCCGAATTAAAATTTTATGTTATTAATGAACTTAAATATGATTAAATGATCTTATATATTAGTTTATTTTTTAATATGATGATGATAATTTAGATAAAAAGATAATGATAACTATTTATATTATTCTGGCATTTTATCGATCAACATGAATTAGTTTTGTTTAATTAATTAATATTATGTATATATAGTGGTTGAGAAAAATAAATTATTTGTAATATAAATTTTTTAATTTGGTTTAACAAGTAAAATGGTTTTCTAACCAACCTTGAAGGAATTATTATAAAATTAAAAATCATCATTTATGAAGGAGGTGAATCGACACCTCATGGACAATGTTATCATTTTTATAGCAGAATGAGAAGAGATTAGAATTGATGGTGGACATAACATTAACATAATAACATTATAATATATATATATATATATATATGATATTTTAGTTATCATATTACTTTTTTACAGGGTATTTGAGTAATGGATAAGAAAACAAATGAAATTAAAAGGGAGAGATAGTGAGAGAAGGTTTTACCTCTTGAGTGTCGTCTCATTGATAACCTCTTTAAGGGACTTGTAAATGGTCTTTTTGTGAGACCAGAAACACAATAACATGGAGAATAGGTGTGGGATATTAATTAGTTATAATATTTTCAATCTCCAAGTATTAGAATGTGTTAGTAGTAGGGGTGGTGAGGGGTGGTATTTATAGTGGAGGAGAGGGGTGTTTTTTGATTATTTATTTCATTTGCTTATTATCTGGGATAAATAATATTAATAGTATTGATTATTGTTAATAAATAAAGTAAATAAAGAATTTGACTTTGATATAATGTCTATATACATCATCCATGACTCAACCATGAATAAAAAATTTATTTATTTACTTATAATGTTAAATACATTAAATTTCCATATTTCACTATTCACCAAGAATGCAATTATTTTAGAAAAATAGAAAAAATTCATCCCAACCATTTTTCAACATTTATAATTAAAAAATGGATTCCATTTTATGAAAATAATATTCTAAATACGATAAATTTTATTTTTAATTAAAATCATCATTTAATATAAAAATACCGATTTTAAAATTATAACCATTTTTATGACATTAGAAAGAATTGATCATGCTCTTATAAAATTATATTATAATCATAAGAAAACAAAAAATTAATTTTTGAATATATTATGTGAAAATAAATTTTCTTTTAAAACAAAATATTAATTATAAAATTGTTAATAATAATTTACACTTTACAAAAATACCAATACTTAATTTATTATTTTTGAAACATTTATTTACCTATTCCATGATATAAATATATCATATGTTAACTTATAAGATTAAAAATTTTATTTACACTTTCATAGGTGAAGTTACTATTCTATTTTTTATATTACTATTCCTAGTGGTCAAATTACTATTCCAACTATCATGTAACTATTCCATCTATACAGGCTTCTTAATTTCTAGAAATACCTCTGATTTCATTCATTATTCATTTAAAAAGTCTTTATTGTTTTTACTGTGTGATTTTATGTGATATATACTATATAACATAATTTTAATAAAGTAAATCCCATTTATCAAATTTTTGGTCATTACATTCTCCCCTCAATAAAATATTTTTCCTTGAAATTTTCAAAACATCACCTCATTAAGATATCTGGGTAGTTCTTCATCATAGTTTCCAATGGTTCCCACACCACCTCTTCAATGTTATGATTTTTCCAAAGAACATTTACCATTTTTAGTTTTGTAATTCTTCAACACTTATTTTCTACTGTCTAGAATAAAGATACGCTCTTTAGAGTAAGATAAATCAGGTCCCAATTATATTCATTCAGAAGTGAGAACATGAATTAGGTACTTCATGTACTTACTTAATAAAGCGATGTGTAAGACATTGTGTACTTTAGAAATGCTAGGTGGAATTTCCAAAATATAAAAAACATCTCAAATTCTCTCCAGAATCTCAAAATGTTTGATGCACCTCGGGATTAATTTACATTTCTTTCTAAATCTTATAACACCCTTCCATGGAGAAACATTCAAGAAGACACGATCTCCTACTTAAAACTCCAAATCCTTCCTCTAGTTATTATAATAACTCATCTTCCTGCTTTGATATTATTTGGTGTCAGTTGGAATATTCATTACCTTTTCTATTGTTTCCTCCACATGAACTAGTCCTACAAGCTTCCTTTAATGAACTTCATCCGAAGAAGTTGGTGTACAACATCACTTGCCATATAACGTTTCATATGTGACCATTTGAATACATGAATGGGAACTATAGTTATAGTAAAACTTTATCAAAGGTAAATAATGATCCCATATACCTTGAAATTCATGTAATTATTATCTCAACATTTCTTCTAATGTTAGGATTTTTCTTTAAGATTTACCATTTGTTTGAGGGTGATTAGAAGTACTCAAATGAAGCTTAGTATCCAAATATTTCTAAACAATTCTCTAAAATTTCAATGTAAATTGTGGATCACAATCAGACACTATTGAAATAGGTTCTTCATTAGGTCTTACAACTTTATTAATATAGAGTCATGAAATGAAATCAAGTGTAAAATCGTACCTTATAGTAAATAAATGTGTAGATTTGGAATGTCAATCAATAATTACCCTTATTTCATCATTTTTCTTGGTGTATTTTGTAATCTGTTAACAAAATCCTTAGTAATGAAATCTGATATCCATGTAGAAATTGGTAGAGGTTTTATGAATCCTCTAGGATATTGTATTTTTGTTTTCACTGGTTGAAAAACTAAACATATTGATACATAAGCAACAATTTCTTGCTTCATATAATCCCACAAAAAAATCGATCAAAACACTATACATCTTAGTGCTACTAGGGTGTATCGAGAAATAAAATATATGAGCATCATCCAATAATTCCCTTTTTATCTAGGTAATAAAGGGAATAAAAAACCTCTTAACAAATTACAATAATCAAAATTCATAAATAATGATTACCAATTCCCATCAATCATATATTTAATATTCTTTTAAAAATTCTCATCATTAGACTAAGAAATTTTAATCATTTCCAATAAGGATGGTTTTCCAACCATTTTAAAATGCAGTGATATTTCACCTTCTAGGATAATTCTCATATCCATCTTTACGAGATCCATGAACACAAGATCCTTATCTATCCTCATGTTGTTAAAAACCTCGTTATCCTTCTTTCTCAATTCATTTTCTACCTTATTTTACTACCCTAGGTGGTCGTGTTTTGAACAATCATAATCTTTGAGTAGCTCGATCCATCACCTTTGCCTGATGTTGACTTATTTTTATGATAATATATATTTCAAACTCTTTTGATCAGTATATATCTCACATATTTCACCATTGAGATAGTGTCCATATATTCAATGAAACGATTATAGATGTTGACTCAAGATCATGAGTTGGATAGAGTTGTTCGTTAGTTTTTTACCTTCCTTAATTCATAGGCAATAACTCTATCATTTTGTATAAGAACACAACCATTTCATTTCTTCAATGTATCGCTATAACTCAACAATCCACCATTTCCTGATGATAGAGTCAATATTGGAGCATTTATCAATCTCCTCTCCATTTCTTTGAATAATTCATAACATTTATTTTTCCAAATAAACTTAACCCCTTTACAGGAAATCTTGGTTAAAAATTAAGCAAATTGGGAAATTTTTTTAATAAAGAATCGACAGAAACCTACTAAACCAATGAAACTACATACCTCTGTTATGTTCGTTGGTGTAGTCCATTCATGGAATTCCATTTTATTTTCCGGATCAACTGATATTACATCCTTGGATACACCGTGGCTAGGAAAATAAACATTCTAAAACCAAAATTCACTCTTAAAAACCTCCCATATAAATATTTTCTTATTATAGTCTCCAGAACAATCTACAAGTGGTTCTCATGTTCCTTATATCTTTTAGAGTACACTAAGATATCATAAATAAATCTAGCAAAAAATTATCAAGATATTACATGAATACTCTATTCATTATGTTCATAAAAATATAGGGAGCAGTAGTCAGTCCAAATGGAATTACAATAAACTTGTAATATCCATACCTTGTTCGAAATAATTTCATAATAATGTCTTCCATCTTCACACAAAATTGATGATATTTAGAACAAAGATCAATCATTGAAAAAAATTGAGCTCTATGAAGTTGTCCAATTAAGTTATTAATGAAAGGCATCAGCTAGTTTTTATTTATCATAACAGAATTGATCTTCGTATAGTCAATGCACAACCTCAAAGATAAATATTTATTCCTAATGAAAATACTGGTAAATCCCCAAGGTGAAACACTAGGATGTATAAATCCCTTATCATTCAACTCCTCTAGTTGTTTCTTTAACTCAATCAACTCAATTGTGGCCATTCTATTGAGATTTTTGATATATGTCACACATTAGGGATTAAATCGATATAAAACTCAATTTACTAGTTTAGAGTATTTATAGGTTTAACCTCAAGAAATAAATCAATTTATTCTTTTAAAATAGGTACATACTCAATTTAAATATCACATTTAAAATCAATAGGTTTTATCGACTCTTCTTCTCTATGAATATCATTTAGAAGAGACACTGGAGGTGGATCTGGATATTAATTAGATGATGAAGTAACCTCTCTATTGATTATAAATTCCATATCTTCATCATGAATCATAATTTACTACTTTTTTATTAATTTTTATAATATATTTCAAAATATATTCCAGAAAATGTATTATACTAGAATCAACCATAGGTATGAAGATAAATTCTGAAATTATAGCATTTTTTTTGATAATAGGAACTGCTCGACACATATTTTTTTCAATATGGTTCCCACTGAGATTTTTTATAGGAAACGCCCTTGTTAAGGTGAATTTTAAATATCTAATTTTTTTTGAAAAATGTAATGATATGAAATAATGTGATGATATTGAATCAAATAAAGAATTTACTAAATTTGAGGAGATGATTAAAGTTCCTACCACCACATCATAAGGTACTTTAACCTCAGCTATTGTAACTGCATAAGCATAGACCTATTCCCTTTTAATTTTAAAAGTAATTTCACCCTAAAATCTAGATCATTCATGTGAATAATATCTCATCTCATTATAGCTGAAGCATTACACATTGTTGACTTCCTTCTTACCCATGCAATCATGAGCTTGGTGTCTTTTGTCTCCACTCTTGTAACCAAATCCCATTCCCAATAGGAATATTCCATGACATTTCATTCCACAATTATTTTAAGTTGGAAATTATATTATTTTCTTCTTCCAATTTTCCTTATTTCCTTTTCCATAATAGTCATCATATCTATTCTTATGTTTCTTCCCTTCGAAGATATACGTCATGGAAAATTATTTCTCCATCTTGATGGAATTTGATACTATATCCTTATATGATGAAAATGTTTCGAAGACTAGTTCCCATTATTTAATTGGCTTAAGACCATTGAATAAATGGCCAATATTAAACCTTGTATTACGTAAGTAGACTGCGACATGACTTTCTAACCTTGTAAATTTGGCTTCATACTTAACAACATTTTCATCCTTCTTTTGTCTCAGACTGATGAATTTCCTCCCCATTATTCTTTTTGATCATTAGGGTAATATTTTACCAAGAAAACATCCTTAAAATCATTCCACTCCATATTTTTAATTTCTTCATCCTTTATTGTGTTTTGATTTAGTGAACACCATTGATCCACATATCCTAAGAGATGATAAGATACCATTATAACCTTATCCCGTTCTTTACTTCCCAAAGTGAGCAAAATATTCTCTATGTAACTTATCCATTGATAAGGTAAAAATGGGATTGTATTTCCATTTAATGATGAAGGTTTTAATCTAATGAATTATTTTAACCTTACTACACCATATTGTGGATCAGGAAAATCCATGCAAGTATGGTTATTTCTCATAACTTGATCTAGTTGTCCCGGTATTGTTATAAGTTGCTTAGATCTTGCACCAACACCAGCACCAACATAATTATCTTACATAAGAGGGAAACCCCCTACATGGGATACATGTGTTGAAATGATTTCCATTCCTTCCACAAGGTTATATTTCTAAACATTGACATACACATTATTGGATCCTAAAATTATTAAACATAATGTATAATCTAATAATATTAAAACACTGAATGTAAATTGAAAATTTATGTACAAATAATATCTAAATCATAATCTTGGTTTCTTTAGGAATATTATCAAGGTCAAATATCATGTTATATTACACTAATATATGTTTTCTATAGTCTAGTTTCCAATTTTTTACTAAACATTCTCCCATACCAACACTAAATACCCCAACCCCACTAACCTGAAGCCGGTGGCTTACTTTATTGTAATGGTATTATGAAGAAGCAGTGACATCTCAATAGAACGAATAAATTAGTTGATTTTTTAAACTAGATACAAACATAATTTTTACATTACAACTTGAAAATAAATAAATCATAGATACTGTTTTGAACATATCCCTATTCTCCTACACTATCCATGCATGTCAATCATAATATACGTCATATCATATGGGGGGGGGAAAGAAATGGGTGATATTAGATGCTCAGTAAGGGTAATAAATAAAGATATAGATATCATAAATAAACAGAAACAATATGAAAAGGTGAATAACTAAAAACAAATTCCATTAAGACATATAGTTATGCATAATATGGTAGGAATAAAAGATGATCAAATAACTCTATATAAGAAATCACATCAGAATGATACCTAACCATGGATATTCTACTAGTCGAACAATAATAAGGATTATTAATAAATATTATCATAACGAGGTAATGAATAATGTGAGACATCATAAACATACCATCAAGGATACAACCAAGAAGTCTATATAAATGTGTAAGGCCTTAGACAAAATATGGGCTTGTTAGTCTCATGAGATCTATCGATGCATCGATGGGCTAAAGAGGGCATCACATGACACATACTAATTTCAATTAATTCCTAATATGAATTTTTTATGCATAATAAACATATAAATTCATATTTAAATTATCATTTTAAATGTTAATAATTTTCCTAATCAATATACATAATGATAAACTATCCCAAGTAACATGGCGAATGGTATCAAGATATTGCACCCCCAGTAAAAAAGTTCATAAACCATTAAATGAAATATAATATTTTTTATCATAATATATCATACTAATTTATGAATAAGATCCAATAAGGGGTTTTTACATAAATGAAAATACTCTAATAAAAATCATTGAGAAATTCTTAAGAGAAATACCACTTTTAATTAAAATCATTTTTTTAAAAAGCTATGCAATTATAATTTTTTTTATTTGATTATATATTTGAAAAACTTAGGGTATTCCTCAATACATTAAGGTTTCATAAAAGTGAAAAAATACACTCATTTCATATAAGGTTAAGAAAACATTTCCTTTAAACATTGAAAAATAAGAAACATTTAAAAGAGTATATTTTAAAGAATGTGTGAGCGTCATATGCCAAAAAAAAATAATTTCCTAATGAATAAATTTAATAACCTATATATAAATATATTCAAGATATGATATATCAAGGGGATTTATAATTTCACCACACACATGGAATAAGTGGTGGATAAATCATATCTCATATAAATAAAAGTTAGATGAGAAAACTCTTACCTTATGTCTAAAACTCTTCTGTATTTGCACTTAATATCCAAGATAATGAAATTAGAAACAATAATAATTTAATTCAGATCCTGTTAAACAAATATTTTAATTATTATAATTATATTAATTTAATTTTTGGCCTTTCATGAGTAATAAAATTCAATTTCTTTATTTAGGAGTGTTTGTTTCCATTGTTTTCATGATTGATTAACTTGTTTACATGTATGAAAGATCATGTAAAATGGGAATAGTTATCTAGAATTGAAATTGTATGTTATTGATGTATTCAAAAAGATTAAATGGTATTATATATCTTTTTTTCCATATATGAGGATGAATCATTATATGAAATGTTAGTGATAACTTTTTAGATTATTATGGTGTTTTTTGATCATCATGAAAGTTTTTTGTTTTATTAATTAATATTATGTACATAGATTGGTCATAGAATTATAAATAAATTTTACTATAAATATTAAAATCTGGTTTAACCATTATAATGATTTTATGACCTGCTATAAATGTGGTATTAGAAAATGAATACTCATCATCCCTGAAGGTTGTGAATCGACAGCTCAGAGATGATGTTTTCATTTTTAGAACACTAGGGGAAGAGAATAGATTTTACGGTGGATGTAAAATTTACATAATAATATTTTAGTATATATATTATAATTTTTTTATTATTTTTCTTTGGATAGGTTAAGTGATCAAAGGATAAGAAAAGGGAAAATTGAAAGAGAGAGAGAGAGAGAAAGTTTTACCTATTGAGTGTCCTCTCCTTGATAACCTTCCTAAAGGGACTTGGAAAGGGTATTATGGTGAGACTAGTAAGACCAAAACGTAAGGAATAGGTTTTTAAGAGGAATTAAGGTTAATATTAGAATGATCCATGTCTTATAAGGTGTGGTGATTGGGGGTGGTGATGGGTGGTATTTATAGTGGAGGAGAGGAGTGTTTTTTATTATTTAATTCATTAGTTTATTATTTTTGGCTCATGACTATGAATAGTATTGATTATTATTTCTAAATACAGTTACTAAAACATTTTAGTTAGAGATAATGTCCACATACATCATCCATGACTCAATCATGACTAAAAAATTCATTTATTTATTTTTAATGTAAAATACCATAAATTAATGTAGTTCACTATCACCAAAAAATAATCTACTTTAGAAAAAAAAAATTAATCCTAAAAAATATATGAAATTTATATTTAAAAATGGAATCCATTTCTTGAATATAATTTTCTAAATACAAGAAATTTATTTTTAATTAAAACCATTATTTATTTGAAAAATACTGATTTTAAAATTACAACTGATTTTAAGACACTTAGAAAAATTATTTATGTTCTCATAAAATTATTTTATAATCATAATAAAAATATATATTAATATATGAATATATTTTTTGAAATTAAATTCTCTTTTGAAACATTATATTAATTATAATATTGAAAAGACAAATTTATAATTTACAAAAATACTCACAATTGATTTATCATTTTCAAACATTTATTTACTTATTCCATGATATAAATATATGATATTAACATTTATAAGAAAAAAAATATTATTTACACTTTCATAGGTTAGGT
Organism: Viscum album; assembly: GCA_963277665.1. NCBI lineage: Eukaryota > Viridiplantae > Streptophyta > Magnoliopsida > Santalales > Viscaceae > Viscum > Viscum album. Next base: position 1,480,595,964 of record OY728155.1, on the reverse strand, counting down.
AACTATTCTATTTCCTGGATGACTATTCGTAAAGGTCAATTTACTATTCCAATGGTCGAGTCACTATTCCATTAGTATAGGTTGGTTAATTCATAAAAATACATCTTTTTTCATTAAATATCCATTTATAATGATTTTATTTTGTTATATATTTGATTTTATGTGATTTATACTATATAACATAAATATAAGAAGGAAAATTTCATTGATAAAATTTTGGGTCATTAGAGAGGGGAAGAGGGTGTAGAGAGAAATTTGATTCCCCACCAGCCTAGATATTGGAGAAAACACTTGAAATCCAAATTTTTTGGTGTTGGTAGGTTATTCAACTTGGGTGGGGTTCATAACGAAACAACATTAAAAAATACATGTTATATAGTAGGTACACAATTCCCAATTTATGGGTTAACATCAAATACACTATCGTACTACACATCACCACCAGTACACTTCATGACATATTATACAGCCGCTACGACCAATAAATAAATCACACTACAAAACCACCATACAGATATACTCCATTCATATTCCAATTACAAGACAAAATTACTTCAGTATTGTTAAATTATCACATATCATGTATTATCCCAGACCTTATTCATTTAATTTATTCAAATTCTCCCACATCGATTACAGCCAAATATTAAATTTAATTCCAACCCATGTCATTTCAGTTTTCGTATATCAATTCATTACATGACTGACCATATAACTAATAAAACCACACCACATTATAACATATGTAATTATTCCTCACAACCCAACTTTCTCACCCCAAAACCACACATCAAAATCACCAAAAATCATCGCAGATCACATCCTTAGTCAGAAAACCATCAATCCACTATCCAACACATTCCACACCCAATCCGGTCACCACCATCCCCACAAAATCCCCAAAAAGGTTCACATTACTAAAATATATTCCCAATAAGATCATCCACATAAAAAATCACATTTTATCTTCAACGTTTTACCGTAATTAAAGGATTTCATACAACATCACTTCTTCTATATCTTGGGTATTATCACATAAATCCATTTTCTCATGGGAAATTATTTCAATAGTCACTTATAAGTGATTGATCATGTCATGAATTATAAAACTAATCAAACTAAAGAGAAAGGTTCTCATGATTCATAAAAACAAAAATGAAAACACGGGTTCCTATAACTTTTATTTTCAGTAATGGAAATATGAAAAAATAATTATATTGGTAATATCAAAAAAATAGTAAAAAATGTGATTTCTCCCTATTCCCATAAAACTCATATTTTTAAAATTAATTATCTTATTAAGATTAAATTAACCATTAAAACAAATAAATAATAAATCACACACTTCCAATATATGCACAGAAACAAATGGAGAGAATGAGGATCCCCCACTAGAAACAAAGCTTCCAAAATCGCTGTATAAAGGTTGGATAAAGAACACATGTCCCCATGACTAATATTACACCATGGATGGATTAAAATCCTGAAACCTAACAACCTATATCAAACTTTACCCCCTCCCATTCCCAACCCATTCATATCCCAAAACATAACCTACTTTGGAATGTATAACATGGGAAATTTTGAGAAGGTAGGGAAATAAATTTAAGATTTATAATGATTGATCTCCAAATGCCATAACTCAAACCCCACAAGGAGAGGGTGAAAGGGATTCCAAAATAACATTAGAGTCACCCATGATTTGTGGTATAAGACCAAAATAAGATAGTGTACTATGGGGATCATGAATTTAAGGGAAATTTATAAATTTAGAAGACCACAGTGCAACACTCCCCACAATCATGGAAAGGTGTAGGCACATGATGAGTCTACATTGTAAAGGAAGGGATAATGCTACAATGGGGATGGTCAAAATATTTTATAAGAAACAATTTGAGGTCCACACCATATATTTGATAAACAAAAAAGGAGACCACATAACAATCCAACCCCTTATTCAAAAAAAGGTAATCACCAAGAAGATGTTCTTCCCATACCCCATCCATACGGTCTAGCTACCTTGAAAACAACAAAACCATAAGAATCCCACTATATTGACTCAACATTATAGCCTAATAAAAATTAGACAACCCTTAATTCTACACATTCAAGTATCTACCACACAAATGATTTCTCAAGGCCACTAACATCCCCTTTGCGACATAATAGAAGCCTCAACATCACAAAACCCTCCTCTAGTTGAAATATAAGCTATGACTTCACCATCAACTCCTAAACTCCCTTGGAACTTATCCTAGACACCTCTGACACATGAATGCTCAGAAATTAATAATTTTATAAGTCTAGACCATCATATTAAATAAATATCAATTTATTTTCTTTTTCAAGAGTCAATGAAAAACTCAAAAAATAAATGGAAGGGTCTGAATTACCATCTAGCATAACGCCTCTCATAGATCTCATCTCAACTGAAACATATCCACCATATCACAATATCCACCAATAATATCTCTTACACACAACCATCACCACCATTATTTATAATTACATATAAAATGATAATTACCACCATAACTTCTATAGATCACTTCCCCAAGAAAAAATATCAGGGAAATCCACCCTTGTTATCAAGATATTGTCTACTTTGGGAAGCAATGACTCACTCGAACAGTTTTAAAACATTTCATAAATATTAAGCATCATTATCAGTGACGGGTTCTCTTATCATCAATTGTTCAATATATAACAAAAATCATCTACAATGGAAAAAAAGGAACATCAAATAAATCCATTATATTCATGCATTACTTGATTTATGAAAATAAGAAATAATAAAAAGTATCGAGAACACATATTAATCTCATTCTATGATATAATCACCTCTAAGACACAATTACGCAATAATAATTAAACCAAGATAATTGTTTTTCCATTAAACACTTACCCTTGATGATCTGGGATCTCTAATGGTTAGTGTGGGAATGTCGTTCCACCCTTGATATCCAACTATCCCAAGTAAATGAAGTGGGTGTAATTGTGAAGGAACTGATGATATTGGGACATGTGAAATGAACTGTGGATCCTATCCAGCTATGGAATATGTTCCATCTTATACCTCACCACTGTTGGCCGGAGAAAAACGGGAAGTGATGGAAAGAGGGGGGGGGGGTGAATTGCCTTTTAAAAAATGATTAACAAATTAAAATCAAAGTGAAATCAAAGTATGTGCAGCGGAAAATAAAAGAGGCAATCACACAAGAAATTGTTAACGGAGTTTGGCCAAAAACCCGGCCTACGTCTCCGCTCCCAACTCAACCGTTGAGAGATTCCTACCGCTTGCTTTTCAATGGTTTTAGCAAGAAACCCACTAGGCTTTGAGGTAGCACTAGGACCTATTACAACTTTCTTTTGATGGTTGATCAAGAACCCACTTGCTTTTAATGATTTAGCAAGAACCCACTATCCTTCTTACAGGTGAAGGATAGCTCACCTATGACACAAGCCTTTTAAAAGGAAAGGCTTGAAGAAACCTCTTCACACCTTAGTGGTGATGTGAAACCCAAAAGAAAGAGGGATGAGAAAAGGTGTTGGGGTTTGTAGGCACAAACCCAAATTTAAAGCTCAAAATAAATAAAACAATAAAAACCGTATTTGGAGAAGCCTTGGGCGCCTTTGATTAATAGGAGAGTTTGAATGTCGCTTCCAAGCTTCTTTGGTGGTGCTCTTGGATGTGGAATTGGATGGAGCACTTGGGGTTCCCTTGGAGCAATCCGCCGGAGGTTGGCCAAATGATGGAAAATGTGTCCGTTGGCTTCACAATGCTTAATTATGGTCCGGCACTTGTTCCGGGGCTTCAAGGTCCTTTATTTATAGAGGGGGAACCCTCATATGGCCGTTGGAGGCCTTCGGAGCTGTTGGAAAGGGCTTCGGAGCCGTTGGAGGGCAAGTGGACCTGCCTGGTGAAAGGCCCAACGGCTAGTTTGACTGGCTCCACCGGCTGACCGGTACATGTCCACCGGTTGGCCGGTGTGTGCAAAAAGGCATAGGATTCGGGCTCAGCCTCTACCGACTGGCCGGTGCTAAGGCCACCGGTTGGCCGGTGGTAAGGCAGTAGCTTCCTCTTCTGTGCAGGTGCCACCGGCTGACCGGTGCTGAGGCCACCGGTTGGCCGGTGGTAAGGCAGTAGCTTCCTCTTCTTGGGCTGGGTGCCACCGGCTGGCCGCTGGTGTGACACCGGTTGGCCTGTGGTCTGGACAGAAGGATGCCTTCTGTCCAGGCCTCTATCGGTTGGCCGGTGCACTTCCATCGGTTGGCCGGTGGACTGAATTTCAGTCCACTTTTCCTTCTTTCTTTCTTGGCCCAATTCCTTGGCCACCTGAATTGATTCCTATCATCCAAAAACACTTGAAAGAGGATTAGAAAAATATGAGGGTGATTGTGATCATGAAAATAAAACCTTGAGGGGTTCGAGAGGTACAACAATCTCCCCCTATTTTGATCCGGTGCTTCAAGGTCCTTTATTTATAGAGGGGGAACCCTCATATGGGAGTTGGAGGCCTTCAGAGCCGTTGGAAAGGGCTTCGGAGCCGTTGGAGGGCAAGTGGACCAGCCTGGTCAAAGGCCCAACGGCTAGTTTGACTGGCTCCACCGGCTGACCGGTACATGTCCACCGGTTGGCCGGTGTGTGCAAAAGGCATAGGATTCGGGCTCAGCCTCCACCGGCTGGCCGATGCTGAGGCCACCGGTTGGCCGGTGGTAAGGCAGTAGCTTCCTCTTCTGTGCAGGTGCCACCCGCTGACCGGTGCTGAGGCCACCGGTTGGCCGGTGGTAAGGCAGTAGCTTCCTCTTCTTGGCCTGGGTGCCACCAGCTGGCCGCTGGTGTGACACCGGTTGGCCGGTGGTCTGGACAGAAGGATGCCTTCTGTCCAGGCCTCTATCGGTTGGCCGGTGCACTTCCATCGGTTGGCCGGTGGACTGAATTTCAGTCCACTTTGCCTTCTTTCTTTCTTGGCCCAATTCCTTGGCCACCTGAATTGATTCCTATCATCCAAAAACACTTGAAAGAGGATTAGAAAAATATGAGGGTGATTGTGATCATGAAAATAAAACCTTGAGGGGTTCGAGAGGTACAACAATCTCCCCCTATTTTGATGATCACAATCACCGAAACAAACAATGTAAAATACTGAAATGAAAGGCATGCTTTAAAAGATTTTTCCCCCAATCAACCAAGAATTTCTCCCCCTTTGTGATTATCAAAATAGCACGGGGCATAAAACTTGATTGAGGGAATAAGGTTTGAAAAACAAGATAGAGATTTTAAACCAATTGAAATTTTTGAAATTTGAATTTAAAAGTTTTGAAATGAAAAATTGAATAACAGTTTGAATTGAAAGTTTTGAATGAAAATTGAAACCAAGTGTTGAAATAGAAAGTTTGAATTGAAAGAATTGAAATGAAATAAAAAAGACTTAAACAAACCTAACTCCCCCTAAATAAAAACAATAAATCACCGGTAAAAGGAAATAAATTTTGGCCCGGAGAGACTCGCTAGAAGGGATTTTTCAATCCACACTTGTCTAGTGGCGGGTCTTCTCCTATAGAACTCATCGGAAAAGAAAATAGACTTGGGTTGGCCGTACCGGGCATTTTTGCAATCACACTCATAAATGAGGTGCCCGGGTTTCTTACAATAATTGCAAAATTTAAAACTAGAGCTCCCCCTTACAAAAATAGTTGGAGCATGGGAGGAGGAAGCTTGGTTGGTGTAGCCAAGTCCATGTGTGGTTCTAGATACTCATTGAGAACCTAAGAGTTTGGACAAATTTTGTTCACCTTGGGTGAACATGGCTAGGGATTCTCTAAGGTCCTTGATGGTTGATTCCAAAGAATTAACATTGGGGAAATTTTGGATTTTTAGGGAGAGTTCCTCCTTCTCTTTGAGAAGTTGTTCTTTTTCGGAGGAAAGCTTTTTGAAATTCTTTTTCAAAGCAACAAATTTTGAAGAAAGCTCATGAAAACCATTTTCTAATTGGTCTCTAGCATGTTGGAGTTCTTCATAAGACAAATGATTGAAAGAATTTGAAGAACTAGAGGATGATGAGGAAGAAGAGTCGGAAGATGATACCTCATGTTTTGCCATTAGGCATTTTTTACCTTGGTCGCTCGAGGAGAAGGAGGAGAAAAAGGAGCTATCACTCCATGTTGCCTTTGAAGCCTTCTTCTTTTTCTTCTTCTTGGCCCTTTTTTTGTGAAGTGGGCAAGCGGGTACGGATTTTGCATCGGGTTCTTGCTTTTGAGCGGGTTCTTGCTTTTGAGCCATGCTAGTACCTTCATGGGTTAGCTCTAAATATTTCCAAATATCATGTGAAGTAGAGCACGTAGAAATGCAATTAAAAACATTACGGTCAAGACCACAATGAAGAGCGTTCATGGCTTTGCCATCAAGCTCAAAATAAGCAATGTCATTGGGGGTCCATTTAGACTCATCGGGAGAGGAGAGGGAAAATCCTTGCATAACAATTTTATAAATTGGATAGCCAATACTTTTAAGAAATGTGGTCATGCGGGTTTTCCAAAAACTATAATCGGTTCCATCAAAGAATGGAGCACGATCCAAAGAAAAGCCTTCGGGGGCGTAAGAGGTTGAAGCGGTAGAAGCCATCAAAAAGGATCTTTAATTTGAAACCGGTTAGGGTATTATTCAAACACCCCTCTGATACCAATTGATAGGCGGAGAAAAATGGGAAGTGATGGCAAGAGGGGGGGTGAATTGCCTTTTAAAAAATGATTAACAAATTAAAATCAAAGTGAAATCAAAGTATGTGCAGCGGAAAATAAAAGAGGCAATCACACAAGAAATTGTTAACGGAGTTTGGCCAAAAACCCGGCCTACGTCTCCGCTCCCAACTCAACCGTTGAGAGATTCCTACCGGTTGCTTTTCAATGGTTTTAGCAAGAAACCCACTAGGCTTTGAGGTAGCACTAGGACCTATTACAGCTTGCTTTTGATGGTTGAGCAAGAACCCACTTGCTTTTAATGGTTTAACAAGAACCCACTATCCTTCTTACAGGTGAAGGATAGCTCACCTATGACACAAGCCTTTTAAAAGGAAAGGCTTGAAGAAACTTTTTCACACCATAGTGGTGATGTGAAACCCAAAAGAAAGAGGGATAAGAAAAGGTGTTGGGGTTTGTAGGCACAAACCCAAATTTAAAGCTCAAAATAAATAAAACAATAAAAACCGTATTTGGAGAAGCCTTGGGCGCCTTTGATTAATAGGAGAGTTTGAAGGCCGCTTCCAAGCTTCTTTGGTGGTGCTCTTGGACGTGGAATTGGATGGAGCACTTGGGGTTCCCTTGGAGCAATCCGCCGGAGGTTGGCCAAATGATGGAAAATGTGTCCGTTGGCTTCACAATGCTTAATTATGGTCCGAAACTTGTTCCGGGGCTTCAAGGTCCTTTATTTATAGAGGGGGAACCCTCATATGGCTGTTGGAGGCCTTCGGAGCCGTTGGAAAGGGCTTCGGAGCCGTTGGAGGGCAAGTGGACCAGCCTGGTCAAAGGCCCAACGGCTAGTTTGACTGGCTCCACCGGCTGACCGGTACATTTCCACCGGTTGGCCGGTGTGTGCAAAAAGGCATAGGATTCGGGCTCAGCCTGCACCGGCTGGCCGGTGCTGAGGCCACCGGTTGGCCGGTGGTAAGGCAGTAGCTTCCTCTTCTGTGCAGGTGCCACCGGCTGACCGGTGCTGAGTCCACCGGTTGGCCGGTGGTAAGGCAGTAGCTTCCTCTTCTTGGGCTGGGTGCCACCGGCTGGCCGCTGGTGTGACACCGGTTGGCCGGTGGTCTGGACAGAAGGATGCCTTCTGTCCAGGCCTCTATCGGTTGGCCGGTGCACTTCCATCGGTTGGCCGGTGGACTGAATTTCAGTCCACTTTGCCTTCTTTCTTTCTTGGACCAATTCCTTGGCCACCTGAATTGATTCCTATCATCCAAAAACACTTGAAAGAGGATTAGAAAAATATGAGGGTGATTGTGATCATGAAAATAAAACCTTGAGGGGTTCGAGAGGTACAACAACCACACCAACACTCTCCAACACCTCAAAATTCTTGAAAGTCATTTAAAAAAGATAACGGTTTTTACAAAACTCTATGCCCCCCATTGAGGGGAAATCATCATGAACACATGGTATATAGCATCAAACTGTTGGGGACTCAAACTATGATAATAATAGGTCTTATGATAGTATTGTACTTCTCTCATATAATTTTGAAATATCTTGACTTTATTTTTCATGCTCTGCACTACATCAGGACCAAGAACCATTGGCTATCTAACCTTTGAAAACCTAATGGAGAATGAAATGACTACATATAGAACAACTCAAATAGGTTTATGTCAAAGGATTATTGGTATCAACTTTTTTGTGTAAACTAAAAAAGAGGTAGGTTTCTTACTGATGATGATCCAAAATCCATGACATAGACTCATAGCATATCCTCGAGCATCTAGATGGTTCCCTCTTTCAACACATCTATCTGAGTGAGATGGACAATGATAAATTTAATATGGGAGCCAAAGGCATGATGAAATAATATCCTAAATCATGAGGTAAAATAAGGATCCAAATAATGGATGACCGTCCTTGGTACCCTATGAATCCTAAACTCATAATCCACATACATCCTTTCCCAAACATCAATGAAACTCAATTCACAGTTCTCCAGAAAGTGAGATGGCTTCATGTATTTGACCACAATCACCATAATTGGATCACATCCCTCTTGAGCCAAAGGTAACCTAGTAATGAAATCCATCAAAATTTTCTCCCATTTCCACTCAGGGGAATCCAAAGGATACATCAACCCTATGAAAACACAGTGCTATAGTTTCACTTACTAATATTCTAAACACCATGTTAGGAACTCTTGCACAAAACACTTTATCATATTCCACCAAATATGTCTACTTGTGCCATGATACATCATAGACAAATCATGATGCACCTCTAAGGGTGATATGTGAATCTCATTGAGAAATTCCTCACACATTTTCAATAGAACAAATAACCCCCTTAATATACAAAAAGTTCTAACCAGCCTATTACTATACCTCTAGAGTATCACTATGTACAACACAGTCATGATTTAATTTTACCCTTGATTCTACCCATTAATAATCCACTAACATTAATATCAAGGTCGATTTCATTATCATCAAGTAAAGAAAGCATCAGTCACTACTTTCCACCCTATCAAGATGCATTGCTAAAAAGCTCCTCCCTCCCTTTCCAAACATCTACAGACTCTTGAACTATATCTCCTTAGGACTTTTGACTTAGTGTATCAGTTACAAAATTCCCATTTCATAGGGTGTATGGGATCTGAAAATAATAATCATTGAGAAACTTCATCTAACATAAATGTAATAGATTCAAGTCCCACTAAGAGAAAAAATATTTTAGGCACTTATGGTCCATGAAAACCACAATGTGCTCACCAATGAGGTAATTCCACCATAGAATCAGGGTAAAAACAACTATCACCCACTCCAAATAATGGTAGGAATAGTTATTATCATTGGTATATATCATCATTTACCCATATGATATTTCAACCCCTAGTGCATTAAGACACACCGCAACCATAGATGGGGTGTGTTAGAGAAAATCTCAAACATCACACCCAGATTAAGAAAATGAAGCACTGGGGCACTAATCAGTTTCTCTAGGTAGCTGAATGCTCCCTAGTATTAATCAATCCAAATGATGTCATGGTCCTTATTTTTCAATGACATCATCAGTGTTAAAATTTGAGAAAATTCGAACATGAAACTCTATTAATAACATATATGATCAAGGAAACTATGAATCTCATCAACGTTATTAGTTGATGCTCAATAAATAGCTCCATCAATCTTTGATAACTACATGGACACACCCTCTCCATACACTAGATGCCCATGGAAATGAAATATTTTATCTATAACATAAACTTAGGTATATTTCCATAAAGTTAATGGTATCAAAAGACCAATAATATAGTTCTTATATGGTCGAAATTCTCCTCCACAAACATTGATTAGATCAAGATTTCATTAATGAACATGACAATGAATTGGTCCAGAAATTCATAGAACACAAAAATCATGATCCCTGATAACACAATTGGTGAATTCGTGTCACCAAATTTAATGAACACACACTTTCTATTCCCATACCTAGACCTAAATGTAGTATTTGAGATAACCTCATCCTCATCCCTCATCATGTGATATCCAAAATGAAATTCGATATTCAAAAGCAAACTGGCTCCCTATAATGGTTTAAATAGATCAATGGCCCTCATAAGGGGATAATGGTAATTGACCACCACTTGATTCAGAATCTGGTAGTTCACACACAATCTCAGAACATCATCTATTTTCTTGGTAAAAAATAATGTATTTATCTATGAGGATACATAAGGTTAGATGAAAACCATGTATGTTAGATCATAAACCTATAGCCTTAAAATTTACAGCTCCCCAACCTCTATTCAATAAGGAGAAATCACAATTTGAGACACACTCAATTGTGAATGTATCCCCAACTTTGTTCTAGATCGATGAGATATTTTCAAAACCTCATCAGGTAAGACATGAATGAACTCCTATATAACCATGGGAAAATCCTATTCCGAAGTATCCACTAAAAACTCTATCACATGAGATAAAAGAGGCTTTATATTAATATCACCCATATGATAACCCCTCTCATTAATGAACTCCACTCACTGTCCTTCTACAAATGAAAATGAAAATATATTCATAAACAATCAATGAGTACATGCAATAAATAAAAATATCACCTCGAAAGGATAACATTATATGTATATATCTTGAGTAATATGAAATATCAATTGACTGGTGTTACCCCAGAACTAGTCCAGATATGTGGAACATGTGAAATAGAATAGTTTGAACCCCAATCGATGTGGTTTATACCAGGGGAAATAGATTTCTCTCCACTACCAGTCCCAAAATATACACCAAATCAAGAGGAAAAAGGATTTTGAGGCTCCTAAATATAACAAGGGGAAAATGTGGGTAGCTGATAAACTAGTCGTACATCAGATAACCCCATGCCCTGTTTGAACTGTTTCCTCCATTACATTCATCTTCCCACTCATAGATCATTTTTATCTTTGCTGACATCCTCCATGAACATTATTTGACCTTGTACCCTAAGGCCAATGACCAATGATAGTATACCTTCTTCCAACTTCATCTACCCTCAATTGATGATGCAGAACTTGTTGTCCCTATAACTAAAACATCAATTAAGGAAACTACTACTGCTACAAAAAAATTGGTCTTGACATTCCACAAGAATAGATCCCCATAAAAATTATACATTAACTTGTTGATGAACATGATCCCAAAACCTTGAAGCTGAAAATGGGAGGGCCCTAGTTGAAGATCGGGAGCCACCAACCCTAAATGTTGTGTAATAGTTTATCAAGGTCGATTACCCACTGGTTAAAACCCATGACCTCCCAGATATCCATGATCCACTACCTCATGTCTTGATCCTCAAGACACCCTACTGGCCCCCACATGAGTAACACCTCCCAGACAGTGCATTCTCTCTATAACTTCAACCTTATTCTACACGAGCAAATACATTGGAAGCATAACTTGAGTGAATACAGAATTTATTACTGGGCACAAAACCTCCTCTATATTCTACTCTCTGGAATCCTCATATGGAAATATTTAAGGGGGAAAAGTGAAGGAGGTCCTTGAATATAATCCCATGTTCTCACACATTCAGGCTTCCCTACTCGGGAGAGACAATCTCCTGCCTATTTTATGACTTCAATATTAATATCAAGAACACCAGATAAAACACATTATGGATGTCCACCCTAAAAAATCTCATTCCTTCCATTCATAAAGATATAATATCCACTACTAATGTGAAACTCTATAAATCTGAATAAATTTTAATGCAACCCAAAACTCAACTTGGTCTTGAATAAAAAAAGTGATCTCAAGCTCCTCCAACCAATAATAAGTATTTAGATCAAATATTCTACCCTCATACATTATTTTAATATAATTAATGTCAAAAAAAATTTGGGCCATGACCCTTTAATATAATAAGAAGAATGGTGTCCCTTTTTTAAGTTAGAAAGGAGAAAACTCATTAAAGGACACAATGACACATAAATCATGGTTGAAAGGAACATAACAACCAGAGTGATGATAGAATATTGTTTAAATGACATAAAGTCATAAAATTATTCCAAAGAACAAATGAAAAATAGGTTAATATTTCAAAAGAAAAATACCCAACCAAGGAAGCCCTAATAACCTCTTTGAATCAGTCAATTTTCACCCCAATGTTGCACAACCTCCCAACACCAGACCATCAAATGAAACCCCAAGAGGATAATATCATCACCACCACTGAACTACCACCACCATCGGCCTTGTCCATTGCCACCATTATCCATGTCTTCCATATTCATTTCTCCTCATCCATGCTTGTGATATTCATCCATGCATTTATCCTAATGCTAATCATTCCCTCATCACAACACGATCATAACCAAACCATGCTAGTTGGTTAGCAACTATGAGGACATATTATGTCACCTCACCAAACCATCCCATGTTCCATAGTGTAACTCCTACCTTAAATCATTCCATTCTATATGAAGGGTCGTCGATCGCCATCTTGAGTGGTCAAATTTTGAGTTCACTCCATACGATTCCATTTCTTCAGGAGCATAGTTCCCTAGGTGAAATGTGCATCCCAAACGGAAATAATAATGAGATATATTCTTCTCTTTAATTGATCTCTTTCCAATAAATTACATCAAATCCAAATCGGGGTTGGAAGACGCACACAAAAGCTCATGACTAACCCCTCCAAGTGAGGCTCTCCTCACACTACCACATGGACCCACCCCCATACACTAGGGTAACCGTCCTCTATTTTGTGTGCATCATGCGTGATGTCTGTGCCTCCTTAGGTAATCTTGGGAAGTCCCTCTTAACTTCTTGGTCAACCACCCCTATGATGTATCTATGTGTATTAGATCTGGTTGAGAACTATCCTATATTCTACCATTATTTTATTAATTCTACATTTCCATTAATATTTCAACCTACAAAATATGGGAAAAAATCCACAAGAAAAATTGTATGAATTAAATTATTTTTCTTTTTTATTTTATAAAATCAATATTAAAATGTTTATTACCCAAATATAATTCAATTCAATAAAATATGGGCAATCTAAATAAATTGAAACAAAAAATTAATGAAATTAAACTAAAAAAAATTAATTTAATGAACTCATCCCTAGCACCCCATGGTGTCTAGAATTTGGTGTTATAATTCATCATCTTTACATGACATCATCATCACATCACAACATCATCACATTAATGGAGCAGTTGGGAATAATGAATGTGAAGGACATCAATCTCATTCCCCCTCCCATCAAGAATGACCCCCACTGCATGCCACATACTCAAAACCACTAGGTGATATTCAATTCCAACACATATCAACCTTGGGTAATATCCAACACAACAAATATCATCACTTAATAATGTACAAAGCCAAACCATATCATCACTAATATTTAATGAAGATTGGGTAAGAGGTGGTAAACATCCATCTAAAACTTCATTAACCTAGATGGTGGGGAAACATCCATAATTGTAAACATTTGGGTGTTGGTATGGTTATTCAGTTTATGTGTGTCATATAATGAAATAACATAAAAAATAAATGATAGGTGATATCAAAAAATTCCCAATCTATGGGTTAATAATGAAAGTATGATCATACTCCAAATCACCACCATTATAATGACCCAATCCTTTTACATAAAACATTTCATGATTTTAAGAATAATTAATCATCAGAGTATAAGCCAAGGATCGTTAAGTCTTGTGTCTTGGATGACTAAGTACATATAACATAAAACATGGGGATAAATAAACTTCTTTATTTAATTTCCATAAAGATATTTTATTTTCCTTCGAGTCCTTACATCTAAAATGGGTACCCTGGGGAACACATGAACAAAGGGATGAGCTAAAAAACCCAGTAATGGAATGAACATAAAGATACATCTCAAGCACATGAGTTAAGAGGCATGACATAATGATATCCAAAGCATGAAACTTATAAAATCATTTAATATAAACATGGGATCATATAAACATGGAATCATATAAATGTGGAAGAATCATAAAAAATTTCATTTGTATGGGTCAAGGCTAACCACCAATCTCGTTTCCCATTTCAGTACGGGCCAAGGCTAACCGCCAATCCTGTTTTACATCGCATCTCATGAGACTTATCCATACCTAATGCATTGGAGTGCTATCTGGGCACAACCATCTCAAAATTTTCATGAATATTATTGACACATAAATATTATTACCACATAAATCTTCTTTCCACATGATTAATCATTCATAATCAATTGTTTATAAACATAATGTTACCCATGGAAAGAATTGGGTACCACAATCATGACATAAAGCATAACCAATGAGTATATCATGAAAGCGTCCATGAAAGAAAGGTATTATACCATACATGAATTTTCATAAGGTAATTTAGGCATAAAACATGGTAGGGGGTAACAAATATAAGTGACATCACATAATAAATGTATTTTAGATACATTGGCATTAAAAAATTTTGTGTGGTTTTAAGGAAAATACTATGGAGCTTTTAAAATAGTAAAGAAGACATTATTTTATATCAAACCTGAATTGATCCAATAAGGTTTTCATAATAAAAGTACTGAATTTACAGAGGCAATGGTTTCTTAAAACAGAATATAGAGTGCACTTGAAATTGGGTAAAAGTTCGGGAAGTTCCTTTAAAACGACTGTTCTTATTGGGATGTATCGAGGAGAGATTCACTAAAAATCATGTATTTACATGAAAGAGAATGAGATATGGATTTTAGAACATGATTTTGGAGAATATTAGCAGAATGATGCAGTTCTGCATAAAAATAAAATTCAACTATATTTTGGTAAAAATAAAGATAGAGAAACCCGAAGGAATAATGGAAGCTCGGGTAGAATCCATTACGGTTTATCAGCATGGCATCAGGTGTAAATAAGAGGGCTTGATGAGTGAGATAAGGAGTTTATCATCACTTATAAATATTTGGGAAATATGGGGAAGGTTTATAATCATACCCCATCACTTTGTAATACACAAAAAGGCATAGCTAAGAGAACAATCTTGATTAAGAGTGAAAAGGGGAGGATCTCTTATCTTAAATCTGTTGGTGTTCTCCCCTAGTTATTAACGACATGAATAAAAAAATTAGGATAATTAATTAATAAGCACATGACCTCTTCTATATTAAATTTACTTATTATAACCCTTTTCAGTTCATTCAAATCCTTTTTGATTGGTTACAAGGTTCAATTTAATTGTTCGGGCTCGTTTGTTTAATTGGCTTTAAAAGATCGGTTCACTTATATTCAAGTTTGGATTATAAGAAAGATGAAAGTAGTTGTACAGAATTGAAATTATATTATTTAGTTAATATATAGGAGATTACATGGTTTTAATTTTAATTAGGTTACTTATAATGAAGTCGAATTATTATATATATATATATATATATATAACCATAGTGATAACCATTTGTGTTAATCAGTGGACTTGATTACATTGACTGTGTTTTGCTTTATAACTTAATTCCATTTGATCCAAAGGATTACAGAACCAAAAATAGGATATATTACATATATAATAATCTAGTTCAACCATAACTTAAATGGTTTCATGACAATAATTAAAGATAATAATAAAAATTGGTAAACCATTGTCCTTGAATGTGCTAAATTAGCACATCTCAAATGGTGCTTTCATTTCATTCAAATAAAAGGGTGGGGAAAGGAGATAAGATAATTAAATATACCACTATCATGAAGAAATTCCAGTGAATTTATGTTACTGGATTTATCATACTATTATGGTGAAGGGAGGTGAAGAAAGAAATAATAAATATAAGGACATAAAAGAAAAGATGAAATTGGGAAGAGGAATTTACCTCTTGAGACTTTCTCCTTTGAGAACATCTTAAGGGGAGAGGTTTTGGTATTTTGGAAAGGCTGAGAGATTTTGGACATGGGGGAGGACCTTGGGGAGAGATTTTGGCAGAATAATGGCAAGGAACAAGGCTTGAGAGGAGTGGTGAGAAGAGGGAGTGAACGGGGGTTTTAATAGTGAAGGAGAGGAGGGATTTCATAATATTATAATCATTAATTTATTTTGTCTTCCCAAGACTAGAAATAGTAATAACTATATGACCAAGAATAGTGATTTTTTATGTGGTCCCAAACCACGTGGGCTTACATCAGAAGAACATCATCGATGACTCAATTAATCCATTATTTAGCATTTATTGCGAATTATCAGATTCTACTATTTATAAAAAATTCATCTTTTTCAGAAAAATCCCAAAAATTCACCCTAAATTTTTTTCGATGTGTAGAATCCAAAAAATAATGTAAATTTTTCAAATATAATTTTCTAAATATGACTATTTTAAAATTTAATTAAAATAATAATTTATTATCAAAACCAATTTTAAAACATTCATTAACTAATTCTAAAAATATAGGTATATCGTACTTCCAACTTGAATATTATTTTTATACCACCATAGGTGAGGTTACTATTCATTAGGGTATATCACTACTCATAAGGGTATGTTACTATTCATTATGATAGGTTACTATTCACCAAAAAATTATGTTTTCCATATTGGACTCCAAATAACTAACTTATTACAACTGTGTATGCCAGATTTTCAAAATTCCAAACACAGAAATTATGAACTTATGTTTAAAGGTCACTTAGCACGTAGTAGTTTATTATGTTTTGTTTTCATGTGCTTTTATGACATAATTATGAGAATGGAATTTCCATTGAAAAACATTGGGTCATTACATTCTTCCACCCTTATGAAATTTCACCCTCGAAGTTTCTATTTACATTCTAAACATGTGTGGGTAATTTTCCTTCATTGATTCCTCCAATTCCCATGTTTCTTCTTCGTACTTATGGTTTCTCTATAGTACCTTGACTAGATGAGTAGTCTTGTTGCGTATAACTTTTTCTCTACAACCCAATATCTTCACTAGCTGCTCCTCGTAAGAGAGATCATCCTCCAACTGTACCACCTCTGAAGAGAGTATATGTGAAGGGTCTGGTATATACTTCCTGAAGAAGGATACATGAAAGACATCATGTACTTTCGAAATGGTATGTGGAAGTGCCAGTCGATGGGCCACAGCTCCGACTCGTTCAAGGATCTCGAAGGCGCCGATGTACTTGGGACTTAACTTCCATTTCTTCACAATCCTAATTACCTACTTCCATGGGGATATACGTAGAAATAACATGTCTCAAACTTTGAACTTAGGGTCTCATCGATTGTTATCTGCATAACTCTTCTGTCGACTTTGGGCTGCCTTGATATGCTGTATAATGGTTTTCACCTTCCCCACCATTTCTTCGACTATTTCATGTCCTAGCTTATGCTCACTGACTTCATCCAAACATTCTGGTGTTATCCACGTTTTCCCATAAAGGGCTTCATATGGTTCCATTCAGATGCTCGAGTGTAAATTATTGTTGTAGGAGAATTCAACCAGTTGAATATGTTGGTCCCATCCTCCTTTAAATTCTATTGAACACACTCTCAACATGTCTTCCAATGTCTAAATAGTTCACAGATATTGGCCATCAGATTGAGGATGATAGGCCTAACTGAAGTTCAGTTTAGTGCTCAGAGCATGATAGATAATTTTCCAGAACATCGAGGTGAATCTCAAATCACGATCGGATACAATAGATAGTGTTAATGCATGTAGCCTTACCACTTATTTGATGTAAATAAATGAAATTTGATCCAATGAGAGGTCCTCTCGAACCACAATAAAGTGAGCAGTCTTCGTAAGATGATCCACAATGACCTATATAGAATTGTTTGCTCTAGATGTCTTTGGAAGTCCAGTGACAAAGTCCATGGTAATGTTCTCCCACTTCCATACTGGTATGGGCAGTGGTTGCATCATCCCCTTAGACTTTTGTCTCTCATCCTTCAGTTGCGGACATATGAGGCACTTTGATGTATATTTGGAAATCTCCCTTTTCAAATTGTCCCACCAAAAGTTTTCTCGAAGATCTTGATACATCTTTGTTCTCCCTGGGTGGATAAAGAATGTCGAGATATGTGCATCATTCAATAGCTCCTTCTTTATCTCTAGATCAGATGGTACACATAATTGTGTACCAAATCTTACAACTCATTCCTCATAAAATTTGAAATTGGAGGATTTCCCATTTTTAACAGCTTCCACCCTTTTATGAATTTCCACATCCTTTCCTTGAGCATCATTTATTTTATCCAAGAGGGATGGTTGAGAAATCATTTGAGAAATGATTTATGATGTTCCTCCCTTAATAATTCCCATGTCCATCCCTTTCAAATATAATAATATCAGATCCTTTTAAATTCTTATCATTGATAAAGATGTAGTAACCTTTCTACTTAGAGCATCTGCCACCTTGTTTGCCTTACTGGGATGGTAGTAGACTGAGCAGTCATAATCTTTGATGAGCTCTATCAATATTTACTGGTTCATATTAAGCTATTTATGTGTGAATATATATTTTAGACATTTGTGGTCAGTATATATCTAACATTTTCCCCATAGAGATAATGCTACCAGATTTTCAATGCAAAGATCAAAGCCGCCAACTCCAGATCATGCATGGGGTAGTTTTTCTCATGGATTTTCAGCTACCCTGAGGCATAGGCTATCACATTATCATTTTTCATTATCACACATCCTAATCCATTCTTATAAGCATTACTATACAACACAATTATTTATCCACTTGAAGGGAGTGTGAGTACAAGCTCAGTGATAAGCCTCTTTTTCAACTCCTTGAAACGGTCTTCACATTCCTGTGCCGAGACGAACTTTACTCCCTTCTGTGTCAGCTTGGTCATTGGGTTTGAAAATTGTGAAAAGCTCTTCACAAGTCATCTATAATACCTAGATAAACCTAAAAATCTCCGATTATCTGTTACAGAAGTTTGCCTCAACCACTCTTCAATTTCCGTCGTCTTGGAAGGGTCCACAGATATACCTTTCCTGGTGATAACATGCCCCAAGAATGATACTTCCTCCATCCAGAAGTCAAATTTACTACACTTTGTATACAACTTCTCCCTTTACAAAGTCTTTAACACAGTTTCCAAATGTTCCTCATGTTTCTCCTTTCTCTTGGAGTATATCGGAATATCATCAATAAAAACCACCCCAAATATTTTTGAGGTAATCTCTAAAGACTCCATTCATTAAATCCATGAAACTTTTAGGAGCATTAGTGAGTTCGAAGGGCATCAATATGAACTAATAGTGTCCATACCTCATTAAAAAGGCATTCTTGGGAATATATTCCTTCTTCACCTTTAGTTGGTGATATCCCGACTGAAGGTCCACCTTATAGAAATAACTAGCCCCAAGAAGCTGATCAAACAAGTCATCTATCCGTGGAAGTGGATACTTGTTCTTTATGGTGATTTAATTGAGCTCTTGATAATCAATGCAGAGGTGCATTGATCCATCCTTATTCTTGATGAAGAGGACTAGAGCACCCCATAGTGAAGCACTTGGGCATATAAAACCCTTCTCCATATTCTCCTGTAACTGCTTCTTTAGATCATCTAGCTTTACGGGGGCCATTCTATAAGCTGTCATTGAGATTGGTAGAGATATAGGGATAAGTTCAGTTGAGAACTCAACCTCTTAGTCAGGAGAAAGAATTGACAAATCTTCGGGGAATACATCAGTGTAATCCCTCATGATGGGCATGTATTCAACATTTATTCTATCCTTTGTCCCAATAATTTGAGCAAGATATGCTTTCTCACATGGAAGTAGTATCGAAACTTGAGACGATGATTCTAAAGGAGACTCATCTTCCTCCTTACAATTGTAAAGAGTAGGAGGATGCTTCGGGATGTGAAAAGGGATCTCCATTTCCTGATAATTGATGTTGGCCTTGTGTAAAGTTATCCAATCCATGACCAAGATAGAGTCGATCTCTACAAAAGGAAGTATGAAAAGATTTTCTGGGAGTTTCAGTCCACAAACATTAAGCTGGGAGGAGTTATAAACCATGGATGAAATAATTTCCTCATTCGATGTTCTCAAAGATAATGTTTCCTCCAAATTTTTAGGTGGTGTTTGAATAGTTATACTAAACTTGTAAGATATGAAAGAATACATAGAACCATAATCAAATTGTGCCTTTTCTATTACTGAATGAATAACAAGCGTACCTGTAACCACATCATTTTATGGCTCCACCTCAGCAGTAGTGATAGCATAAGACCTTCTTTATTGCCTTGGAGGTTGTTGCCGATTACCTTCGACAACCCTCATCTTAGGGAAATTGTTCGCATAATGCCCATGTTCCTTGCAGTTATAACACTGCACTGCAGGCTGAGTATTGATCTGAACCTTCCTTTCTTCTTCAACATTATTGGGATTTATCATATTCCTTTTGTAGTTCTTGTCCAGATGACCAAACTCTCCACATTTGAACATTTCTTCGTTCCCTTGAGATAGTCACCAAGATGATTCTTCCCACAATTTTTGAAAAGGGGAAAGTGAAGCTTCTTTCCATCATGGGATTTTTTTGATGAACCACCCTTGTTGTTCTCTATTTTCCGCTTCTTGTCACTAGGCCCATGAGACCACTCAGAGTCCCAAATCTTCATTTTATCCTTGAGGGACCACCGAACAATCTCTTCATAGCTATAAAAGTCTCTAATCACCAAAAATTTTCGTAGACTCGACTCTAGTTTGCTAAAGAAGCGATCCACCTTGCTTTAGGTGTTCATGATAAAGCCATAGGCGTACCTTGCAAGATTTGTAAATTTGGCTTCATACACCCCGATGGACTCATCTTTCTTCTTATTTAGTCCAAGGAACTCTATTTCCATCTTGAGATGGAGGGTTCGAGGAAAATATTTATTGAAAAACATCCTCTTTAATTCCTCCCATTATATGGAATAAATTTCCTCTTTGGACTTTTCATTCTTGATCAGTGTCCACCACTGACCAGCTTTACCATCAAAACGATAGACTACCACTACAACTTTACCTTCTTTCGAGCACTGTAGGACAAAGAAAATCTTTGCAATGGAGTTAATCTATTGTTCTATGAGGAGGGGATCAGAATAACCACTAAAAATGGGAGGCCTATGCCGCATGAAGGATTCTATGATAACTTCCTCTTTCCTTGGAGGAGGGGGACATTCCACCTGATTCAAGTTATTATTCATTACACGAGCCAGATGAGCAAGTACATCCATGATGTTTGGACCACCCACTTCCATCACATCAGGCATGTAATTAAAAAAGTCTTCACATTGCCAATCACATTGGTAGTTGGAACGTTTTCTTCTATTTCCTGCAATTAACTATGAAAAATAATGTGTAATTAGTGGTCTTGAATACATAGATCTTTAGCATAAAAATAAACTTTGAACATAAAAGTATGAAATTATAAAGAAGAAGTATATCCTGACTTGTGATTCCTTAGGTTTTTATCTATATTATCCTCAATCTATTTATTAACATATATTCTTATGGGCTTTTTTCCCTTAATAATGGTTTGTACTAAGCTCATGAATCTACCGAATAATATCCCCTAGGAGTGTCGTAACAACGAGTGCATCAAGGCCCGTTATCATGAACCAGATCCCGTTCGAGTCTAGCTCAAAGTGGTGTTTTTAGGTTTTACCCCTAGATACATTTGTTCCAGAGCCGCCTCTACCTCCTCGTATCCAGACATAGATGTATTTGCTCGATAAACCACTTACTCTATACTCACAAAAATTTTGGATGGTTTTTTATACTTAGTCTCATCTTTAAGGTTATCAATGAGGCGCTCTATTCATAATCTCCAAAAATAACTTGACCATCCTTTGATACCAACTATAGCAACCCTATCCTTTTACATAAAACATTTCATGATTTTAAGCATAATTAATTATAAGAGTACAAGCCAAGGATCGTTAAGTCTAGAGTCTTGGAAGACTAGGTAGATATAACATAAAACATGGGGATAAAAAAACTTCTTTATTTAATCTCCATAAAGATCTTATAACTTCCTTTGAACCCTTACATCTTCATAGGGTACCATGGGGAACACATGAACAAAGGGATGATCTATAAATCCCAATAAGGGAATGAACATAAAGATACATCTCAAGCACATGAATTAGGAGGAAAGATATAATGATATCCAATGCATGAAACTTATAAAATAATTTAATATAAGAATGGGATCATATAAACATGGAATAATATAAATGTGTCATAATCATAAAACATTTCTTTAGTAAGGGTCAAGGCTAACTGCCAATCCCGTTTCCCATTTCGGTACGGGCCAAAGCTAACCACCAATCCTGTTTCACATCGCATCTCATGAGACTTATCCTTACCAAATGCATTAGACTACTATCTAGGCACACCCATCCCCAAATTTTCATGAATATTATTTCCACATAAATATTCTTACCACAAAAATCTTCTTTCCACATGAGTAATCATATATAATCAATTGTTCATAAACATAAGGTTACCCATGGAGAGAATTGGGTACCACAATCTTGACATAATGCATAACCAATGAGTGTATCATGAATGTTTCCATGAAAGAAAGGGATTAGAACATACATGGACGTTCATAAGGTAATTTAGGAATAAAACATGGTAGGTGGTAACAAAGAGAAGTGACATCACATAAGAAATGTATTTGAGAGACATTTGCATTAAAACATTTTTGTTCGGTTTTAAGGAAAATACTATAGAGGTTTTAAAATAGTAAAGAAGACATTCTGTTATATCAAACCAGAATTAAACCAAGAAGTTTTTCATAATAAAAATACTGAACTTACAAATACAATGGTGTCTTAAAACAGAAGATAGAGTTTACTTGAAATTGGGTAAATGTTTGGGAAGTTTTTTTAAAACGACTGTGCTTATTAGGAAGTATTAAGAAGAGATTCATTTAAAAGAATGTATTTCCTCGAAAGAGATTGAGAGATGGATTATAGAACATGAATTTTGAGAATATAAACATAATATTTATGTTCTAAATAAAAGGAAAATACAACTATATTTTGGTAAAAAGAAAAATAGTGTGACCTGAAGGAATAAAGGATCTTCGGGTAGAATTCATTATGGTTTATCGGCATGGTATCAGGTTTAACTAAGAGGGCTTTATGAGAGATATAAGGGGTTTCTCATCAAATATAAAACATTAGTAAAGTATGGGGTTGGTGTATAAACATACCCCATCACTTGGTATTACACAAAAAGGCATAGCATAGAGAAAAATATTGATTAAGAGTGAAATGAGGAGGATCCCTTACCTTAAATCCATTGGTGCTCTCCACTTGTTATTAACAACCTGAATAAAAAATTAGGATTATTAATTAATAATTCCAGAAACTATTCTATATGAAATTTATTTATTATAACAATTTTTAGTTCATTAAAATCCTTTTTGATTAGTTACAAGGTTCAATTTCATTGTTCAGGCTCATTTGTTTAGTAGGATTTAAATGATCAGTTCACTTATATTCATGTTTGGATTATAATCAAGATGAAAGTGGTTGTCCAGAATTTATGTTATATTATTTTGTTCATATACAGGAGATTTCATGGTTTTAATTTTAATTAGGTTACTCCGAGTGAAGTCGAATTATTATATATATAACCCTAGTGATAACCGTTTTTGTTAATCGATGGATTTGATTACAAAGAATGTGTTTTGATTTATAACTTAATTCCATTTGTACCAAAGTATTACATAACCCAAAATAGGATATATTAAATATATAATAATCTGGTTCAACCATAACACAAATGGTTTCTTGACCAGAATTGAAGATAATAATAGAGATTGATAAACCGTTGTCCTTCAATGTGTTAAATTAGCACATCTCAAATGGTGCTTTCATTTCTTTCAAATAAAAGGATGGGGAAAGGAGAGAAGATAATGAAATATACCACTTTCATGAAGACATTACAGTACATGTATGTTACTAGATTTATCATACTATTATGGTGAAGGGAGGCGAGGAAAGAAATAAAATTGAAAAGAAATTAAAATAAAAGAAGAAATTGGGAAGAGGAATTTACCTCTTGAGACTTCCTCCTTTGAGAACCCCTTAAGGGGAGAGGTTTTGGTATTTTGAGGAGGCTGAGAGATTTTGGACGTGGGGGAGGACCTTTTGGAAAGATTTGGGTAGAATAATGTCAGGGAACAAGGGTTCAGAAGAGTTGAGAGTAGAGGAAGTGAAGGGGGGTTTTTATAGTGGAGGAGGGGGGGGGGATTTCATAATATTATAATCATTAATTTATTATTTATTCCCAAGACAAGGAATAGTAAGTATCCCATGAACAATAATAGTGATTTTATCATTTTATCCCGAACCAATTGAGATTACATTAGCAGAACATCATCTATCACTCAATTGATCCATTATTTAGCATTTATTGTGAATTATCAAATTCTACTATTCATAAAAAATTCATGTATTTCAGAAAAATCACAAAAAATCAACATACCCATTTTTCAACATGTAGAATCCAAAAATGAAGTCCATTTTTCAAAAATATTTTTTAAAATATGATTATTTTAATATTTAATTATAATTATAATTTATTATCAAAACCAGTTTTAAAACATTCATTAACTTATTCTAAAAATAGAGGTATATCGTACTTCCAACATGAATATTATATTTATACCAACATAGGTGAGATTACTATTCATTAGGGTATATCACTATTCTTAAGAGTATGTTACTATTCATTAGGTTAGGTTACTATTCACCAAAAAATTAAGTTTTCCTTATCGGACTCCAAATAACTTACTGATTACAACCGTGTATGCTGGATTTTCGAAATTCCAAACCCATAAGTGACGAAAATATGTTTAATGGTCACTTAGAACATAGTAGTTAATTATGTTGTTCTTTCATGTGACTTCATGACATACTTAGGAGAAAAGAATTTGCATTGAAAAACATTAGGTCGTTACAACCATTACACCTCATGACATATTCTACAACCACTTCTGCCACTAAATGAATCACACTACACAACCACCGTAAATAAACAAACCATTCCTATTTCAATTATAATCCAAAATTAGTTCACTACTGTTCAATTATCACATATCATGTTTCATTTCACACTTTATTCATTTCATTTAAATAAATTACCACTCATCAATTACAACCCAATCTTATTTTTAATTCCGACCCATGTCATTTATGTATTATAATTTCAATTCATTCCATGACTAACTAGATAACTAATACAACCACACCACAACAAAACATTTGTCAGTCCATCTTCACAACCCAACTATCTCACCACAAAAAAGGCATCACAACCACCACACATGATCCCAAATAACATCCCATTTCAATAAACCTTCACTCCAAAACCCAAAACAATTCACAACCAAGCTGGTCATCACTATCACCATACAATCCCCAACGAGGTTCAAATAACTAAAATAGATTCACAATATGAACAACCACAGACAAAATAACATTCAACCTTCAATATTTACCATAATTAAATGATTTTCTATAATATCACTTATTCATTATCTTTTGTATTATCACATAAATCCTTTTTTTTCATGTGTTACTAATTTATTAGTAGTATATAAGGGATTATTAATTTCAAGCACGCTAAAACAAATAAAACACCATATAAATGTTCTCATAATTTACAAAAACAAAATTGAAAAAATTACTTCCTATAAAAATTATTTTCTCTAATGGAAATAAGAAAACATCATCATATTGAAAATTTCACAAAAATAGTAAACAAATGTGATTGCTCCCTATTCCAATAAAACACAGATTTATCAAATTAAATATCTTCTCAATATGACTTTTTCCATTCATCCCAATAAAGAAAAAATCATGAACATACCATATATTCGCAAAAAAAGGAAGATTATGAGGATCCCCCACCTGAAACAAATCATCCCAAATTGATGTGTAAAAGATGGATAAAGAACAAACATACCCATGACTAATATCACACCAAGGATGGATCAGTAACATTGAATCCAACACCCTCAATCAAAAATTATCCACCACATCACCAAAACCATTCATCTCTCTAAACAGAGCTTTCCTTGCAATGTAGAATAGGGGAAATTTTGAGAAGGAAGCTAGGAGAATCAGTTTATAATTTCTAATGATTGATATTCAGATGCTATGAATCAAATCCCACAAGGAGAGGGTGAATGGACTGCCAATATCACAATGGAGTCAGCCATGTTTCAAGAGAAAATACCAAAGGAAGACATGGAACTATGGGGATCATTAATTTACAGGCAACATAAAAATTAATAAGACCATGGTGAAACACTCCACACTATGGAACAAAGGTTACGACATATGATGAGTCTACAATATAAATGAAGGGACCATGATACAATGGGTCTATTCAAACTTTTGTGATCTATTAATCTCATTGTGAGATTACTCACACATTCCCAATAGAAAAAATAGCACCCCTTAATAAACATAATGTTATGATCTTCCTTTGACCATCCCTCTAGAGTGTCACCATGTCCAACATTGGAATTATTTACCTCTACTGACATGAATCCCCATATAGAATACTCTAACTGATATATCAATATTGATTCCATTTTCATATTATAAAGAAAATATTGGTCACTACTTTCCTTCACCTCAATATGAATCTATTTAAACTCCTTCATCCCTTGGTAAACATCCATGGACTCTTGAACCATATCTCCACAAGACATCTGACTTAGTGCTTGGGTAACATAATTCCAACTTCCTAGGATGTAAGGGATTTAAAAATCATAATCCTAGAAAAAATTCATCTACCTTCAATGGAATAGAATCAAATACCACTGATACAAGAAATATTTCAGGCTCTTATGGCTCATGAGAACCACAACGTGCTAACTGAGGAGGTAATTCCTCTATAGCTTTAGCCTAAACACAAGGGTCTGTCACTCTAAATCATGGGAGGAATAGTTATTCTCATTAGGATATAAATTTGTAGATATAGAATATATGACACCCCTATACTGCATTAATACACACCACAACCATAGATGGGGTGTGTCACATAAAATCTCAAACTCCACACCCTCCTTAGAAAAATAAATCGTCAGGGAACATACCAATTTCTCCTTCAGGTAACTGAATGCTCCATATTATTGATCAATCAAAATGATGGAATGGTCATTCCAAGTCAATGATATCACTAGTGGTATAGTTTGAGTAAATCAAAATAGGATACTCTTTTAATAAACTACAAGACCAAGGAAATTTTTAACCTCTTCTATGTTCAAAGGTGATGCTCAAGAATCCACTACCTCAATCTATGATGTGTCAATGAACACACCCTCTCAAGACACTACATTCCCAAGGAAATAATAATATTTTATCCTGAACATACACATGGACATATTTACATAAATTTATTGGTGTCGAAAGGCCTATATGTTTTCTCTTAGATGGTTGGATTTCTCCTCCTCAAACATTGAGTAGATCAATATTTCATTATTGAAAATTACCATGAATTGGTCGAGGAATTCAAGGAACACAGAAATAATGATCCTCAATTAAAAACTAGTGAATTCATGTCACTAAAATTAATTAACACTCACTTGATGTTCCCATACCTGGATAATAATGTAGTCTTAGAGATATCCTCATCATACTCCCATATCTTGTGATATGCAGAATGAAATTTGATATTCTAAAGCCAATTCGCTCCCTTCAGTTAGTCAAATAGATCAACGATCTACATATGGGGTTAATGGTAATTTTCCATATCCTAATTCACCCTTTGTTAGTTCATAGACTACCTTAAAATATCATCTTTCTTCTTAGTAAAAGAAATGTATTCCTCTATGAAGATACACAAGGTTAGATGAGGGTACTCTTTGTCATATCATCAACTTTTAGCCTCAACTAATATAGCTCTATAAGATATATTCAATAAGAAGTAATCAAAATTATAGAGGTATACAGTTTTGAATATATCCCTGAATTAGTGAAAAATTGAGGGGATAGTTTCACACCTCTTTTAGGATGACATTAAATTTGTCCTCTATAAACCAGGGAACATCCACTTGCTGAGAATACACTAATAGCATTGTCAGCTGAGGTAAAAAATGCTCTACATTCCTGTCACCCATATGATAACCCCTATCATTAATGAATTCCACTCAATATCCCTCAATATTAGAAAAGTAAACTATAATTAAAAAATATTCAATGAATACATCTAATAAATAATGCTAACCCATGGAAAGGATAACATTATGTAGCTATATCTACACCATGAAAAAATCACCCACTAACTGGTGTTACCCAAACACCTATCATGATCCCTTGAACACATTAAAAAAAATAGTATAAACAATAGTTGATGTGGATGATACGAAGGGAATCAGAAGAATCTCCACCCTCAGTCCCCAATCATGAATCAAATCAAGAGGAAAAGGGGAATTCTAGTCTCCTAAATCTAACAAGGAAAAAACATGTGTAGGTGATAAAATGATCATTCAATGGACAAGCTCTCACCTTGTTGGAATTATCGCCTCCATCACATGAATATACCCACTAATAGATCCTTTGAATTTATACTAACAATCTCCATGACCATTATATATCTTGACACACCAAGTTCAAGGACAAATGCACCGCTAACTTCATCCAACCCCATCTACCCTCATTTGCTGAACAAAAACCCGTGATCCCCACTATTGAAACAGCGTTGATTGAAGCTAATCATACTTCTAAAAATGGGTCATGAACTCCCATGTGACATTATCCCCCCATAATTTTTATAGAAGAGCTTATTGATGAACATGATACCCAAAGACATAAGATGAAAATGGGAGGGACTTGTATAAGATCAAGAGCCACAATTCACTGAATGTCATGTAATAGTCTTTCAAGGTTGGTTCACCACTGATTAAAATCCATGACCACCTAGATATCGATGATCCACTTCCTAAATCCTTGGCCCTCAAGGCAATCTATCAGTCCACCTCCTAAAGAAAACCTCCCATAGAGTTCATTCTCTCTATAACCTTCTCCTTCTTCTACACCATTAAATGCATTGTAATCATAAATAGGTTGACTAAAAAATTTATTACTAGGAACAACACCTCCTCTATATAACACTATTTGGACTCATAATCTAGAAATATATAAAGGGAAAATCTAATGAGGACCCTCAATATTATCCCATGTTCCCACACATTCAAGCTTCCATATTAGAGAGAGGCATTCTTCATCCTTTTCCCACCATTAATGTCAATTACAATAACTCTAGAAAAAACTCTTTTTGGATGTCAGCCCCCCAAACACATCACTCCATTAATTAATAACATTATAATTTCCACCACTAATTTACAACACCATACATATGAATAACCTTTAATTGATCCAAAAACTCAAACTGGGCTTGAATCATACAAAAAGTGATATCTGGCTCCTCCAACTAGTACTCTTTCCTCAGATCCAAGATTCTCTCTCATACATTATTTGAATATAAATAATATAAAAATTTTTAGGGCCATGAACCATTATTAAAATAATAATAAAGGTTACGATTTTTTAAATAATAAAGGTGGAGACTCATTAAAAGTCACCAAGACCCTAAAATCCTGGCTGAAAGGAACAAAACAACATCGATGATAGACTATAGTCTAAATGACAAAAATTCATAAATCTCATCAAAATACCTAATGAAACATATGATAAAAGTACAAATTAAAATAGACTACCATGGAAACCCAAGAAAACTCCTCGATTGAGTATGTCTTCACCCCAAAATTCCACCACCTCCCAATGCCACAACAACAAAGGAAACCCCGAGGGGATAATATTGTCAACGACTCTGAGATGACACCACCATTGTCCCTATGCACTACCATGATCCTTCAAGTCTTCCATAGTTGTTGGTAATCATCCATTCATGTGCTACACATCCATGCGTTGATTCCACTACTAAGAATGCCCTTATCACAACACAATCATTACCAAACCACACCGATTGGTGAGAAACTGGGAGGTTATATGATGTCACCTAACCACACTAGTCCATGTTACAAAGAGATTACACTTCCTTACATCATTCCACAATAGATGACGAGTCCTAGATCATCCATAGAGAGTGGTAAAAGTTTGAGTTCTCTCCAGACAACACCAATTCTTCAAGTGACTAGTTCCCTAGGTGAATTGTGAATCCCATATTGAAATGATCGGGATCTAGAATATTATCTTTAATTGACCTCATTACATAAAATAACAATGATTCCAATTTGGGGTCAGGGGATTGATAATTCCCCTTGTGTCTAACCCCTCAATGTGAGGATCTCCTCCAACTTCCACACGGACCCACTCACGTACACTAGTGTAACAATCCTCTATCATGTGGTCGTCATGCTTGACCAATGTTCCCCCTTAGATGTTCATGGGAGGGACCTCTAAACTGCTTGGTTTCCCACCCTTCTGATGTGTCCATGCGGGGTTCTGCTATTTGAGGACCACCCTAGGTTCTCGAAATATATAAACTAATTCACCATTTCAATTGACATTTTAACAAATAATGTTTAAAAAAAATCTATAAGACAGATGGTAAGAAATAAATTCATTTCATTTTTATTTCATAAAATCATTCTTAAAACTTTTATTACCAAAATATAAGTCAATTCAATAAAAAATGGGAAATAGAAATCAACTAAAATAAAAACCTAATGAAATTAAACTCTAAAAATATATTCATTTATTGAACTCATCTCCAGACTCCTGCAGGTTCTTTCATTTGGTTCCGACATCAGTCATCTTCACATCACATCCTCATCACCTCACAACTTCATCTCAAAACTGGAGTATTTGGGAATCATGAATTTGAAATAAATTAATCTCGTTCCCCTCCCATCATGCATGATCCCCACCATAAGTCACATCCTCAATACCAGTAGGTAATATTCAATACCATTCCATATCAATGTTGTGTAATATCCAAAACAACACATATAATCACTCAGGATTCTCCAACACCAACCCATATCATCACTACTATTTAAGGAAGAGTGTAGAAGAGGGGTTATACAAACATATGATTATCCATCAGCTTTGATATTGGAGAAATCATTCAGAACCCTAAACATTTGGGCATTGGTAATGTTATACATATCAGGCATGGAATATAATGAAATAACATAACAAAATGCATGATAGATGGTGGAACACAGTTACAAATGTATCAGTAAACAATGGCTATAGGATAATACTCCACATTACCACCATTGTACCTCACAACATTCACCACAACCGTTTGTACCACTAAATTCAACACACTAGACAACAATCACACATAACCAACCCATTTCTATTTAAATTAAAATATAACATTAATTCACTAATGTTCAATTATCACATATCTGGTTTCATCCCAGACACCATTCATTTCATTTAATCCAATTACCACACATCAATTATAAGTCGATCTTATATTAAATTCCCACCCGTTTTATTTCCGTTTTACCATTTCTATTCATTCCATGACTAACCGTGAAACGAAAACAACAACAACACAATAGAATATATGTTAATCCATAAATGAGGAATCATGAACAATGTTCATACTACATGGACTAACATAATTGAATCATGGACCCCTTTCACACTTATTGTGTAACTGAAAAACAGGGGGCATGAATGAGATTCATGCCTCCCACAAAAAAACTCTAAAAGGCCACCCCTTAATTTCTCCCATTATCCCTCTCCAAATTTGTAGTAAGTCTCTAACTAATTTTCCTATCTCTATCTCAACATACACGTATAAAATCAATTTTTATCATTGATAGAAAATCCTATTATCACTGCTAAAAAATAACTGATAAAGAATCCTTTTATCGATGAAAAAATAAGCACAGATAGAAGTCAAAAAAATGTCAATCGATGAGAGGTTCATAAGGATGAAACCACCCTTTTATCAGTGCTCAACCCCCCAAATTTTATCATTTCTTTTCTGGCCCTCCCAAGTTCCCTTTATTAGTGCGAAACCATCTTACTTTTCCACACACACATGTGACTTCACTTGGATTCAAATTTGGGATGTCCACCCTCAAGCACATGTGAATTTACCATTGATTTATATATTTTTGTTCTATATTTAATGATATATCTATTTATTTATATAAATACATTCTTTATAAATATATTTATATATATTTATTTAATTTTTTTCAAATACATTTATAAAATTTGTTTTTGTGCATGTTTATAAATAAATAAATAAATACACACATATATACATCTGTTTTTCCTATAAATATAATTATACTTATTTATATTTATTTATATATATCATATGTTAATATTTATATACAAATGTTACAATATATAGACAAATTTGTATATGTTTGTTAATACAGACACATAGATAAGAATATATACATATAATGATTATATATTCATTGTATATGTATATAAATATTTATACATTTTTATTTTAAATAAAACAAATATTTTTCTTATATATTGTTAATATATTTAGAATGATATTTTATATTTAAACATGTATACACACTTATTTATAAAATTAATCTTTTCTGTGTAAATATACAAAAATATGTATATATGTGTATATATTTATTTATATATAACACTACAATATGAAAAACTATAAAATTTGAACGTTATAATTTCTAGAGGATTGCAATTTCTATGAATAAATTAAGACTAGCCTAGAAAAAGAAAGAATACCCCTATAAACGTCCATGAAATGTTCAAAAAATAAGGCACCTAGTAAAAAAAACTCAATTTTGAAGGCATTCATAGACTTTTTTAACCTTGAAAAACATCGAACCCAACTCCCCTAAACAGTCCTATCATAAATCTATTCATAATCTTCAATTTGATAAGTGGTGGATCTCAAACGGACATTCGGATAATTTTTTTGGTGGTTGGAAGTTCGAGTCATGTTTTCCAAATTATTTTAGATCGTTTCTTCTTTTATTAAATTTTTCTAACAACAAATTACCATTATATGACTATTTATCAATAATAATTTGAAAATTGTTAATAAATATGAATTTATAATTATTTTATAAACCATATTTCATTAATGAAAATATATCATAAGTGTTATTACATATTTAGTATTTTATAAATCATTTTAAAAAAATATAATATATTTGAAATGATATAAAAAAAATTTATATATCAATATATTTTTTAGTGAATTTTTTTTTATGAAATATACATTTTATTAGTGTGAAAAATTGGGGTTTTAGATTTGATTAAAGTCATACTTTTTTTAGTAGTAAGAAAAGTGCTGATAGAAGTACATCTTATGAGCGTGTTTTTTAAACCTTTATAAAGGTACATGTTTATGATCACTTTTTTAACACTAATAAATGGTAGCACTGAACAAACCAAAATCTCTAGTAGTGATATTATTTACATCCTTGAGGAGTGTAAAATATATTTTTTAAAAATTTTATTTTTCCAATTGCTTTATTTATTTATTTTTGGATGATTTATTTATTGAAATTATATGATTGTAGTAATGTAAGATTTAATTTATATGTTCTTTCTATGATTTAGATAATGTTGAATCGATTAGAAAATTTCAACATGTCATTTGGATAATTTAAATTGTTTTGAATTATGAGTAACTAGGTCTAAAATATTTTTTTATATTAAGGAAAAAATATAATTACTTACAAAAATGAATATGTATAATTATAATTTTCAATGTTAAATATTATATTTTAATTTTTTTACATGTATATATAATTTTATATATTATTTTTAAATTTATATAAATTAACTGTATATTATTAGATAGGTAAAATAATTATTCTATCAATTTTTTTTTAAAAAATTTATTTTACTATAACTATTTTGTAAAGGATATTATTCAATTTGTTTGAATATAATTATATGTATGTTATATTATTTACCACACATAATAATCAGTCAAATATGGAATATTTTATTCGATATATATAAAAGTAATACCGTAATTGTTATTTTAATTTAAAAAATTTACTATTTTTAATACATTTTAAAAAATATTGATTATAAAAAATGAATACTATGAGTAATTGTGTATAAAAAAAAGTATTTATATTGTGGAAAATATAATTACTTACAATATATATAAATATTATTTATATAAATATAAATTGAGAATATATTATTGGTTATTTAAATGTAAATAGGTTTATTTTTTTAATTATATTATAAAATACTATTAATAATATTTTCAAAAAAATATTCATTATGTACATATAATATATTGAGTAATAATGTATAAAATAATATTATTCATATTTAAAAAAATATAATTCTTTACAAAAATTTTAATTTAAAATTATAATTTAGAATATTAATAATTATATCTGAATATATTTATATGTATATATAATATTATATATAATATCTAAATTAAATTAAATTAAATATATTATTAGATACATAAATAAAAAAAATTAATCTAGAAAAATATTTTTAAAAATATATATTATAGAAAATATATTATAAAAAATAGTATTAACTTTATTTGAATATGATTATAGTAGAAGCAATTTAGGGCCCCCATTAGTAAAATAAGAGGAAAGGGGACCCTTTTTTATCTATGAAAGGAGGAAACCATTTCAAGTCATAAAGACCCCAAAATCATGACCCAAAGCCGCATAAAAAGATGGGTGACGATGTCCAGTAGATCCAATGACACCAAGTCGTTAGACATACCAGGAGACCTACTAAACATTTACCAAAATTCCAAAAGAAAATAGTCATCCAAGGAAACCCTAACATCCTCTTTGAATAAGTCAGTCATGAATTAACAACTACACCACCACACAACAAATGTAAAACCCCGGAGGAGCAGACTGACACCTCCATCGTGCTTCCATCTCCATTGGCCCTGTCCACCACTGTCATATTCCCCATCTTCCGTTGTCAGTGGTCATTAGGTCTCCACACCACCATCACTGCTGAGAATTCCCTCATCACCGCACGAGCGTCACTGCTCCATGTAGGATGGCGATACGCTGTGAGATCACGTGATGCCACCACACCCCACTAGTTCATGTGTCACCGAGTGGTTATCACCTGAAATCATTCCACACTAGGTGATGAGTCACATATTTTATGTTGATACTATCCGGTTTATGAGTCCACTTGAGATGATTCCGTTTCTACAAGTGCATAATGCCTCAGGTGAAATCTGTTTCACAGTTCTAGAATCCACTATTTAATTATTCTCGTTCTTGTTAATTACATAGAATGTTGACCAGAGTCAAAAGACACCTACGCCCACTCGGGCTTAAACCCCATGGAGGCCTCTCATCTTGTTTTCACATAGACCCAACCCCCTGTTATGGTGTTTCCTTTCCCCATGTGTAACCTTTATTCCACCACTATGGGGTATCCATATTCCTTATAGCATGTTGAGGACCATCCTAGATACTGGCCTTTTTTCAAATTCCTCATTTCCTCATCCATTTCATTCAACACTGTATAGAATAAATCCATTAGAAAAGTGGATGTAATTAAATTATTTTTATTTTTATTTTTTCAAATCAATCTGAAAATGTTTATTACACACATATAAAACAATTCAATGAAAAATAGGGAAATTTAAATTAATTGAAATCAAGACATATTGATGTCAAACTAAAAATAATGTATGAATTTAATGAATTTATCACCAACCTACCACATTGTCTAGAATTTGGTGAAAGCATCAATCATCATCACATCACATCCTCATCAAATAACCAAGGTATGATGGTATTATGAATGAAAATGACATCAACCATGTTCCATCATCTCACCTCGAATGACCTCCACTACATGTCACATCATCATCACCACTTGGTGATCTCCAAAACCCACCCATATCATCACTAGGTCATCCTCAAAATCAACCCAAATCATCAATACTATAGGAGGAAGAGAGGGTAATAAGGAGTATACAACCATCTAATTCCCCACCAACCTTGATATTGTGGAAAAAACATAGGACCCAAGCCATTGGGTGTTGGTAGGGTTATTCAACTTGGTTGGGGTGCATAAAGAAATAAAATTAAAAAAATGATAGAGAGATAGTGAACAATTTTTCGATCTATGGGCTAACATCAAATTCACTATCATAATCCACATCACCACTACTGAACCTCATGACTTCCACCACAACCGTTTCAACCACTAAATGAACCACACTACACAAAAACCACATATAACCACACCATTTCTCTTTCAATTATAAGACAACATAAGTTCACTAATGTTCAATTATCACATATCATGTTTCACCCTACAATTTACTCAGTTCGTTTAATCAAATAACCACACATTAATTACAAACCAAATTTATATTTAAATCCATCCGTTGTAATTTTAGGTTCACCTTTTCAATTCATTCCATGACTAATAGGGTAACTAATAAAACCAAACCGTGACACATCATATCTCAATCCATCATCGCAACCCAACTATCTCACCACATCAAAGGCTCATCATAACCACCACACATCAGCCCACATCACATTTCATGTCAAAAACCAATCACTCTGTGTAACATCCTGGGTAAATAAAGAATTTTACATTTTCATATTTATTAATATTTGTGAATAAAATATCAATATCACTATAAAGGGGATGCTATGTTCGAAGGCGTACCCAATACACAACAATGAGTTTTTTGAAATCCTACGTTGCACACTAATAATATAATAATATTATTGTAAATGGTAGTAAACGGTTAGCTGTTGTAATGAAGGGAATGAACAGAACTAACTAAAATATGATTATATATGTTTGTTAAATATTTTTACATTATTCAATAAATGTTATAGGCTTAAAATGCGAATGAATCCAACGTTTTATTCTAATATTTTTTCAAGGTCGATTAACAGCCTTTTGATGGCGTACCCTTTTTAAATCTAAATTTTGTAACTTTTATATGTTATATTTGACAAAATAAAATCTTTATTTAGAATTAGGACATAAAAATTTACATTGTGTAAATTTTTTGTATTTTTCCGATAATGTCCATTTTTTAATGAATAATGTATAATGTTGTATTTTAATTCAAACCCTCTTTTTAATATAATTTATTTATATGGTTAGATTATATTTTTAATTGGTTTTAAAGTTTAATTAAAATATATTTTTACCATTTAATCCAATGGTGGTCATTTTAATTAATTTCACTTTGAAATTGGACATAAACAAGTGTCAATCTTTTAATAGATATTGTTTCTTAAAAACACGCTATTTGTTTTTGACAGTAGGAATTGATTATAAAATTATTTAATCCAACTTATATGCTTTGAATTTGGTAAAATTTATATCATTTTTTAATTTGGAATATCATATATATCTTAGGGTGAATTTTTGGTTTTTTTCTGACAAATGATCATTTTTAATGAATAGTGAAAAATACTGCATTTTAATTCAAAACAACATTTTCATCCAATTTATTTATATAGCTATATTTTCATTTATATTTGTTTTAAGGTTTAATTTAATTATGTTTTTATAATTTAATACAATTTTGGTCATTTTATGTAATTTCACATTTAAATTGGATGTAAAAACAAATCAATTTTTTGATAGATTTTACTTCTTAAAAACCCATCTTAGGTTTTGACAACATGAATTATTTTAAATTAATTACTTCAATTTCTATGTTTTTAATTTGATAAAATGGATTCCATATTTTTAATTATAAGGTCTAAATTATTTAATCAAGAATCTTTTGTTAATAGACATTATGAATAGTGACGACGGTAATTATCTTTTAATTATAGTGATTAATTTGTAATCGGGTAGTTAAGGGTAATAAAATAATATCATAATAATATAAAATTACCCATCCATGTTTCTTAATTCAATTTTTTGAGTCATGAACGACCATGGGATGCATTTTGGAAACATTGGGACCCCATGGAATCACATTAGTTTGATAATGACTTTTTATCATATTATTTTTTGAAAGAAAGGAAATATAACAATGGTTTGTATATCGTAAGTAAAACAATTTTAATTTAGTTTAAATAAATGATATATTAGACTATAAATAGTCATTAGAAAGATAAAAATGTTTCCTACATCATGGTAATTTTATTTATAATTTTTAGGCATTAAATAAATAAATTTATTTATGCCACCATGATGATGCAATAATTACCTCATTAATTAAAGATTTAAATAAAATGAAAAGATAATGTAAAATATAAGACAAAAACTTGTCTAAAACCTATTGTATGGGTGGATTTAGAACCATTATAACCTTATACTCTAAATATATCATTTTGGGACCTTTAAAATCCGAATCTCAATTTATAATAAGGTAACTTTCCAAGACTTTCCAAAAGTGACCCTCATCTCTTTATAAAAGGCCCCCACCGCTACCCCCTTACCCACACCTCTAAAGCCCTTGGCTTGCCCAAAATCTGCTCATATGGTCTCTCCAAATCCCTATCTTACTCCTAGAATCCTAAATTTGGGCATAAGTATTTCCAAGGAAGCCTTTGGGATCAAATCAAAAAGTGTTACCCGATTTGAAGGTAATGTCTTCTCTTGTGTTCTTTTGCATTATTTTGCTTCTTCACCCCCTAAACTCTTTTTATTCCTTTATTTCGTAAAAAAAAGTATATTAAATATTCTAGGATGTTATTATGAGAAGGATTCGAGCTACACTTCTACACACATCAATCTAATGGTTAAAGAACATACTGTTTCTGTGGGTGGCGAATTACTACCTCACGAAATTATGATTGTTCAATCTTCTTTTAACACCTATCATGGTGGCCATTAAGATGTCACTGTATTTATATATGATATATATATTATTTTTATGTTTTTCTTTATGATTCTGTATTTTTCATTTAATCCATGCCTTTATGGTTTCCATAATGGGTAAACGTGATAATTTCATTTTAGGAAGTGCGGGCTACCGCCCCCTGAAAGTAATTTGAATCGTTAATTCCATATGTGGGATGTATAAA
The DNA here is from genome assembly GCA_963277665.1 of Viscum album. NCBI lineage: Eukaryota > Viridiplantae > Streptophyta > Magnoliopsida > Santalales > Viscaceae > Viscum > Viscum album. The sequence goes on along the minus strand of OY728155.1, from coordinate 1,480,556,797 downwards.
TGATGGAGTTAATGATGTTATATATGATATTATTTTTTAATTATAATATATCTATGTATCATTTTTTTATTCCATTAAAGTATGAAATAGAAATGATTGTAGCGTTCATGCGTACGTACGGATTACAGTCTCCATGAAAGGTGCATTTCATTTCTTATCTCCATATGTTATGTAATATCATAAGTACATATATATAATGGATATATATGATATATATTTCATCTAAATGATGAATAACATTCTGTAATTATAATATATATATATATATATATCTCATTTTGTTTTAATTCCATTAATATGAAAATGAAATGAAAGTAGCGTTCATGCGTACGTACGGCCTACCGTTTCCATGAACGGTGAATTTCATATTTTTATCTCCAAATGCTATGTAATTGTATGAAATGAATATATAATGGATATATATTATATTTAAATCATTAATACTATTCTGGAGATTATGTACCTATAACTGCATGGAAAATTCTTTTCCAACAAGTTAATTTTTGACTCATGTACCGAATATCGACAAAAACATCTGATATAAACTCACATAATTAACCAATTATTATAAAATTATAATATGTGATATTATTTTAATAATAAACTTTAAAGTATTTACTTATTCATTTATAAATAGACCAATGTTTATTAATCAGAAATACAAAAAAACAAACAAGACAAGTCGGACTTCAGGTAAGATCTCCTACCTCTCTCTTTATATGTACTCTCTTTTATGTCATTTATTTAAATATCCTATTTATTATGTTAGGGGATTTTCTTTTATATTCCTTTTAATTTCATTTTTATGTTCATATGATGAGAGACCCCAAATTTATCTTATAAATTCATTTTATGATATTTTAAGTGGCGTCGTTAGGCTGCCGAATTTTTGTAAGGGACCCTTTCACACTTCTCATTTTCAAAGTTCTATTTTCATGTCAAGTATTTCAAGTTACTTTTTCTTATGTTAGGGTATGATATCTATATCAATCACACTATCCCTTTATGTTTATATGATTAGAGACATTATTTTATTTCATCAATCCATTTTTGGATGTCTTAAGTGGCGCCGTTTGGCTGCCGAATTTTCGTAAGGAATTTCTTATCTCACATTTGATTCCATGAGATCTCCATTATTCGCCACTTATTTATTGCATGTGGTTTATGTACTACCCATGATTTTATTATTTGTGCATTATAATCTAATTTATGTTTATTTACATCTTCATTGAATGACCCTTCTTTCATGGGGTGTACGTTTCAGAAAGTTACCCAAATCGGTAAGGGAACCTTTCACCCTCTTCTTTTTAAAAGACTTCTTTTTGTTATGTCTTTTAATTTACATCTTATTATGTTGGGATATGTTATTATATATCCTTATTGATTTAAATTTATTGTAAAAGTTAGGAGATACCATTTTTTCTCTCATCAACCCATTTTCTGAATTTTAACGTGATGCCGTTAGGCTGTCGAATTTTTGTAATGGAATTCTTAACCGAATTTCAATTCTTTGGGTTAAAACTATACTTCTTGATTATTTCATGATATAAATATGTGTTAATGACCTCTGATTGTTTTACACTTAATATCCACTTATATTGGGTGTATTTATATTTTTCACACATAATTACACAATTGATTTATCCTTATTCTAAGGATATAGTCTTTGTAAGGGACTTCGTCTCAATCTCATTTCATTGAGGCATATTTTTTTATACACAAATTTATTTTATACAGTGTATAAACCCCTTTTACTTTTACTTTTATTCAATAGTAATCTTTTTGTACGAAGCGTTTTACTAAATGAAAAAAAGAATGTTTTGTCTTACATATGCGGCGACAACGACTTCTACGCCGTCGTGACCATTATTTGAATTTCAACTTCATATACAAGTTGTAACTATTTTTAAATGAAAAATAAATACCTTGTTTTACTTTTCTTTTATTTTGGTATTGAAAATGGGTTTTATAATATTTTGATTATAAAAATGTGTGGTATTGATATCTTGTGATTGAAATGTGGAAATTTTATGTTTCCTTTATGAATGTTTTATGTGATATGATTCTATTATGGTTCTTGGGAATTGTTTATGAAGACGGTTTTTTCCATGACAAAATAAGGGTGGATGAGCCCGATATAGCTCTCGAATGCATTGTGTAACGTAAAGGAGTTAAACGCTAAGGTTTATTCGAAGTGATTTAGGGAATATACTGTGATGGGCATTCCAAACATAACCATGAGGGTTACTCCCTACGTAAGAATGTTATGAATGCCTCATGTTACCTTTATGTCTTATTATTTCTATGAGTTATTAATAAATCTTATTATTTCATGAGGTATGTTGAAGCGCTTATGTTTTATGTGTAATGTATAATTTCATTGATCCTTTTGTATATATGGACTAATGTTTTCTTTCCTTATTATTTTATATCCCTTTCTAATATTTTTATGCTCATCCCAAGTTTTTTTTGAAATGTTTTACATAGTAATTAAAGATGAATTGTGTTAAGGATGGGATCAAGGAATGACATGCTATATAAAAAATGGCACTATACATGTTTCTATTTAAGTGTTTTTATTCTATGAAAAAAATGGAAACTGTATAGGAGTGTCTACTTTGTAATCTTTTGAGATATAATAGTTATGTACTGATTCTATAATACTCTAAACCTAAAAATATCCTAAATTTGAATTATTCATTTAAATCAAGATTAAGTAATGATTTAAGGCCGAGTCCTTAGAGTTGGTATCAAAGGTCAGTTTAGATAACTTTAGAGGTTAGGGTGTTGTTTAAGAATAAGTTTCAAGTTGTGTATAACCACAATGGTTAGTATATTAGATGGAGTCATTTTTATTTTTGAAAGTTGGAATGAGTTTGATATAACTTGGATAAGTATATATTAGTGTTTATCTTCCTCATTAATATGTGAGGATTTTTTTGATATACTCACACTGACATTTTTGGTTTTAGTAAATGGATGGATCCAGCAGGCACCAACGTGACAATGGGTATGAAGGAAACTGTGGTGGTTCTCTGATTAAGAGACTAGATGAAATGGGGGATTCAATGGGAAATATCGTGGTTATTCTAAACCAACTAGCAGGAGTCATGATTAATCAGTGAACCTTAGTGAGTTCTCTAATGTATCATGTATGATAGAACCAACTCGATGGGGAAGTTCAAGTAATAATTATAAAGGTAACCATGGGGTTTATATGATCCTTAATTTTGAGGTAATTATGGGTTACTATATGTTATGATGAAAAATGAAAGGAATGAGATAAACATGATGTTAAATTATGTTATGGTTATTTTTGAAGATTTTATCTCTATTTGGGGAATCTTTTAAGAACTATATAGTTTTGGAAAAAGGAAAACATGTAGACCGTGTGACAACCCATTGCATCGGACAAAGCTGCAGGAATCGAACCCACAACCAATGTGCGACTAGTATTTATCGCCTACCACTGGACTATGTGAAGTCCCTGGATAGTTTGACTAATTCTTTTTAGTTATATGATTTTATTAATCAAGAGTAAGTTGATTTTGGATTATCTATGGAAATGATTTACCTATCAGGGAGGATATGTGATTAGGTCAATTAATTTTCAATATGATACTTTAAGAGAAATCGATGTTATTTGGAGATAAATGTTAAGATTTACCATGGAATACTATGCGATTAAATCCTTCAGAGATTTGGGTTTCAATCTTAGTTTGGATTACTTTGAAGAATTTTATAGACAACTGTTTATCGAATGGTCTTTGTGGAACTTTGGGTAATGTTTAACAAATTTTAGAGATTATGAATAGCTTTTATTTTTATAAAGGATTATCCTTTTTGGGGATTATCTGATCTTTTACTAAACATTTTGGTTTTGGTTAAGGTCCTAATATATGGGAAATATATAGATCTCTTTTTTGGATTAGGTGATTCTCTCGAAGTTGATTACAACACTCTTAATGTGAACAAGTCATCCTAAATACTCATCATTTAGAGGAAATATGAGTTTGTGTTAGAAATCTAGTAAAAGTTTTTAGTCTAAAAGACAAGTAAGTAAGTTTCCTTATGTTTTTAGTTAAGTTCATAAATAAATTAACCAATAAAAAGTTACTTAAAACAAAAACGTTGTCTGTAAAATTTTCCTACTGGGGAATCAAATATGATTTAACCTATCATAAGTTTGTGATTTTCGGGTGGTTAACTTTCTCCTAGACATGTTTTCTATCACTCTCCATCAGAACATGATGGTTTGTTTCTTCCTCTATATCTATTTTTTCATGGAATCCTAGTATGGGTTATCTCAGGTGACCATTGTACTTCTCTTTTTTTAAGTGATAGTTTTATTAACTCTTTTTACGATGTGGGGATTTAAATAAAGTTTCTGATCCCAATTTTAAAATTGCGAGGATGTAATTCCCAAAAGGTGGGAAGGATGTAACATCCCAGGTAAATAAGTAATATTAAATTTTCATATTTATTAATATTTTTGAATAAAATATTAATATCACATTAAAGGGGATGCTATGTTCGATGGCGTACCCAATACACAACAAAGAGTTTCATTGAAATCTTACGTTGCACACTAATAATATAATAATATTATTGTAAATGGTAGTAAAATCATAGCTGTTGTAATGGCAGGAATGAACAGAACTAACTAAAATATGATTATATATGTTTGTTAAATGTTTTTACAATATCCAATAAATGTTAGAGGTTTACAATGCGAAAGAATCCAATGTTTTATTCTAATATTCTTTAAAGGTCGATTGACCGCCTTTTGATGGAGAAACCTTTTTAAATATAATTTTTTCACTTATATATGTTATATTTTACAAAATAAAATCATTTTTTAGAATCGGGATATCAAAATTTACTTTGTGTAATTTTGTGGTATTTTCCCGATAAAGTTCATTTTTAATGAATAGTGTAAATTGTTGTATTTTAAGTCAAACCCTCATTTTAATCTAATTTATTTTTATGGTTAGATTATATTTTTAATGAGGTTTAAAGTGTAATTAAAATATATTTTTTCCATTTAATCCAATGGTGGTCATTGGAATTAATTTCACTTTGAAATTGGACATAAACAAGTGTCAATCTTTTAATAGATACTGTTTCGGAAAAACACGCTATTTGTTTTGACAGTGGGAATAGATTATAAAATTAATTAATGAAACTTATATGTTTTTTATTTTGTAAAATTTATATAATTTTTGAATTTGTAATATCAAATATATCTTAGGGTGATTTTTTGGTATTTTTTTGACAAATGTTCATTTTTAATGAATAGTGAAAATACTCCATTTTAATTCAAAATTGCCTTTTCATCCAATTTATTTATATAGTTAGATTGTCATTTTAATTTGTTTTAAGGTGTAATTTAATTATTTAATTATTATTTAATACAATTTTGGTCATTGGAGGTAATTTCACTTTTAAATGTTATGTAAAAACAAATCAATCTTTAGATAGATTTTACTTCTTAAAAACCCGTCTTTGGTTTTGACAATGGAAATTATTTTAAATTAATTACATCAATTTCTGTGTTTGGAATTTTATAAAATGGATTCCATATTTATAATTATATGGTCCAAATTATGTAATTAAGACTCTTGTTTTTGGACATTATGAATAGTAACAACGACAATTATATATTAATTATTGTGATTAATTAGTAATCGGGTAGTTATGGGTAATAAAATAATATCATAATAATATAAAATTACCCATCCATATGTCTTAATTATATTTTTTGATTCAAGGCAGACCATGGTATTCCTTGTGCCAACTTTGGGACCCCATGGAATCACTTTAGTGTGATAGTGACCATTTATCATATTATTTTTTTAAAGAAAGGAAATATAACAAAGGTTTGTATATCCTAAGTAAAACAATTTTCATTTAGATTACATAAATGATCTCTTAGATTAAAAATAGAAATTATAAAGATAATAATATTTTCTACATCATGGTAATTTTTTTATAATTTTTAGACATTAAATAAATAAATTTATTTATTACACCATGATGATGTAGGGATTACCTGATTAATGAACGATTTAAATAAAATGAAAATATAAGGTAAAATCTAAGACTTAAACTTGTCTATAACCTATTGTATGGGTGGTTTTAGAACCCTTATCACCTTATCCGTGAAATATATCATTGTGGGACCTTTACAATCTAAAAGTCATTTTATAATAAAGTAACTTTCCAAGACTTTCAAAAATTGGCCCTCCTCTCTCTTATAAAAGGCCCCCACCTCTACCCCCTTACCCACACCTCTCAAGCCCTTGGCTTGTCCAAAATCTACTCATATTGTCTCTCCAAATCCCTCTCTTACTCCTATAAGCCTCACTTTGGGAAGAAGTATTTCCAAGAAATCCATTGGGCTCAAATAAAAAAGTGGTACCCAATTTGAAGGTAATGTCTTCTCTTATGTTCTTTTGTTTTATTTTTCTTCTACAACCCCTTAAACAATTTTTATTCCTTTATTTTGTAACAAAAACCATATATTAGATATTCTAGGATATTTTTATGAGATGTATTCGAGCTACACTTATACACACCTCCATCTAATGGTTAAATAACATACTGTTTCTGTGTGGGGCGAATTACTGCCTCAGGAAACGATGATTTTTCAGTATTATTTTAACACCTCTCATGATGGCCATTAAGATGTCACTATATTTATATATGATATATATATTATGTTTATGTTTTCATTATTCTTCTGTATTTTTCATTTATACCACACCTTTATGGTTTCTATAATGGGTAAACGCGATAATTTCATTTTAGGAAGGGCGGACTACCGCCCCTCAAAGTGATTTGAATCGTTAATGAAATATGTGGGATATATAAATTATGGGGTTAATGATGTTATATATGATATAATACAGTAATTATAATATACCTATGTATCATTTTTTTATTCCATTAAATTATGAAATAGAAATGAAAGCAGCGTTCATGCGTACGTACGGATTACCGTCTCTATAAACAGTGCATTTCATTTCTTATCTCCAAATGTTATGTACTATTATAAGTAGATATATATAATGGATATATATGATATATATTACATCTAAATGATGAATATCATTATTTAATTATAATATATATATATCTCATTTAGTTTTTATTCCATTAATATGTCAAAAAATGAAAGTAGCGTTCATGCGTACGTACGGGCTCCCGTCTCCATGAACGTTGCATTTAATTTCTCTATCTCCAAATGTTATGGAATAGTATGAAATGAATATATACTAGATATATATGATATTTAAATCATTAATAATATTCTTTAGATGATGTACCTATAAATACATGGAAAATTCTTTTCCAACAATTTCATTTTTGTCTCATGTACCGAACATCGACTAAACCATCTGATATGAACTCACATAATTAACCAATTATTATAATATTATAATATGTGATATGAAATGAATAATAAACATTAATGTAGGTACTTAAGCAATTATAAATTTAACCAATTTTATTATTCAAGAATACAATGAAACGAACAAGAGAAGCATGACTTGAGATAACGGGTCCTACCTCTCTCTTTCTAAGTACTCTCTTTTATGTCATTTATTTTAAGCTCCTATTTATTATGTTGGAGGTTGTTATTTTATATTCATCTTACTTTATTTTTTATGTTCATATGATTAGAGACCCCCTATTTCTCTCATCAATTCATTTTATGAATTTTTATGGGCACCATTAGGCTGCCGAATTTTTGTAAAGGATCCTTTCACCCATCTCATTTTCAATGTTCTATTTTCATCTCAAGTATTTCAAGTTACATTTTATTATGTTGGGTTATGATATATATATATATATAATACTGTAATTTCATGTTTATATTATGGGAGAACCTATTTGATTTCATCAATCCATTTTTGGAAGTTTTAACTGGCGCCGTTAGGCTGTCAAATTTTCCTAATGAATTTCTTATCTCAGTTTTGATTCTGTGAGATCTCCATTGTTCTCCACTTATTTATTGGATGTGGTTTATGTAATGCCCATGATTTTATTATTTTTTTAGTATAATTTTATTTATGTTTATTTACATCTTAATTTAATGACCCTTCTTTCATGGGGTGTACGTTTCGGAAAGTTACCCAAATCGGTAAGGGAACCATTCACCCTCATCTTTTTAAAAAGACTTCTTTTTGTTATGTCTTTTAATTTACATATTATTATGTTGGGATATGTTATTAAATATCCTTATTTATCTAAATTTTTTGTACAAGTGATTGGATACCATTTTCTCTCTCATCAACTCATTTTATGAATTTTAATGTGATCCTGTTAGGCAGTCAAATTTTTTGTAATAGAACTTCTTAACCCAATTTCAATTATTTGGGTTTAAACTCTACTTCTTGATTATGTCATGATATTAATACGTGTGAATGAACTCTTATTTTTTACACTCAATATATACTTATATTGGGTGTATTTATATTTGTCACACATAATTACTTTATTTATTTATCCTTAATCTAAGGATACCGTCTTTGTAAGGGACTTCATCTAAATCTCCTTTCATTGAGGCATATTTTGTTTTATACACAAGTTTCTTTTATATGGTGTATAAACCCCTTTGAATTTGACTTTTATTCAAAAGGAATCTTTTTGTACGAAGCATTTTACTAAACGACAAAAGGGATGTTTTGTCTTACATATGCGGAGACAACGACTTCTCCGCCACCGTGACCATTATTTGAGGTTCAGATTCCTCTACAAGCCATAACTTTTTTTAAATTAAAAATAAATACCATGTTTTACTTTTTTTGGGTATTGAAAATGGTTTTGATAATGTTTTGATTATATCAATGTGTTGTATTGATATCTTGTGATTGAAATGTGTAAATGTTATGTTTCCTTTATGCATGTTTAATGTGATACGATTATGTTATAGTTCTTGGGCATTTTTTATGAAGACAAGTGGTTCTGTGATAAAATAAGGTTGGGTGAGCCCGATATATCTCTCCAATTCATTGGGTAACACGAAGGAGTTAAATTCTAAGGTTTCTCCAAAGAGATTTAGGGAATACACTGTGATGGGTATTCCAAACGTAACCATGAGGGTTACTCCCTACGTAAGAATGTTATGAATGCCTCAAGTTACCTTTATGTCTTATGATTTCAATGAGTAATAAATAAATTAGATGATTTCACGAGGTATGTGGAAATGATTATGTTTTATGAGTAAATTAATATTTCCTTGGTCCTTATATATACATGGACTAATGTTTTCTTTCCTTATTCTTTTATATCCCTTGCTGAGCTTTTGATGCTCATCCCAAGTTTTTTTTGAAATGTTTTCCACAGGACTTAAAGATGAATTGAATCAAGGATGGGATCAAGGAAAGACATGAAATATAAAACATGTAACTATACATGTTTTTTAAGAGTTTTATTTTGTGAATAAAATGGAAACTGTGTAGGAGTGTCTACTTTGTTATATTTTGTGATGTAAGAGTTTTTTCCTAATTCTCTAAAACTCTAAACCTGAAAAGATCCTAAATGTGAATTATTGATTTAATTCATGATTAAGTAATGTTTTAAGGACGGGTCCTTATACTATGATTCCCAACACATTCCAAAACCAAGCTGATAACCACCACCCCCTACAATCCTAAACAATGTTCACATCACAACAAAAGATTCATAATAAGAAAATCCACACACAACACCACATTTCACTATGATTGGGTGACTTTGTATAAAATCACTTATTTTTTAGCACGATTATTATCACATAATTCATTTTTTAGTGGAAACTAATTCATTTGTCATATATAAGTGATTAATAATTTCATGCATGGTAAAAGTGATCAAACAATATAGAAAGGTCCTCATGATTCAAAACAATAATAATGAATATATGGTTATCTACATACATTATTTTTAATAATAGAATTAAGAAAACAACATCATATTGAATATATAAAAAATAGTAAACACATGTGTTGGTCCCTAATCTCATCAAAATAAATTGTATCCAATTAATTATCCTTATAATCCAACCTATACCATTCACCCAATAGAAGGAAAAATCATGCAGTTCCCATAGATACACATAAAAAGAAGAGAATGAGGATCCCTACTTTAAAAAAGCATCCCAAATAGTTGTGTAAATGTGGGTTAAATAACCAACATCCCCACAACCAAGGTCACTTGAAGGATAGATAATAAAACTAGAACCTAACACCATTTATTAATATTTATCCACAAATTACATAAAACCATTAATATCCCCCAACATAACATTATCTAGAATATTGACCAAGGTAAATTTTTAGAAGGAAATTAGGGGGATCACCTTAGGATTTATAATGATTGCTCTTCATATGGTATGAATTAAATCCCAAAAGGGAAGGGTAAAAGGCCTCCAAAAATTAAATAGGATTCACCCATGAGTTGAGATACTAGACCAGAGGAAGATATGGTATGTAGATGCTCCAGAATTTAAAGGTAACTAAGAAATTTAGAAGACCACGGTGCAACAATCCTCACTATGGTCGAATGTTGATGTCACATGATATGTCTACAATGTAAAGGAAGGGACCAAAATACAATTTGGATGGTAAAACCCATATCTAGGAAACATAGTGAGGTCCACACCCAGACCTGATAAACTAGGGTAGTGTACAAAGAACAAAACAAACCCCTATGCCACAAAAATTAATCACATAGAAGAATTCAATGCCACAACCCAACCCTATGGCGTAGATATCATGAAATAGAATGAACCATAAGAATACCTACTCTGTAATTTTATATAGTATCATAGTAATAACTCCACATCCATGAAAAATTTCAGAACCCTCATAAGTCTACCTCAAAGTCCCCACACTACAACTGATCTCTCCATGCCACTAACATACTCTTTACGACACAACACAAGCCCCTTCAATGACAAATCCTTCTCTAGCTGAAATATCTACTACAACTTCACCATAAACTCCTCAAATACCATGGAACTTCACCTATACACCACCATTACCTAAATTCTCAAAATGGAACAAGTTGGGAATTACAAACTGTTGTTTTAGATACATCTCAAATGTTTCTCTCCCTCAAGAATCAAATCCATGCCCGAAATAAATGGAAGGGCCCAGATAACCATCGGCCGAGTTACCTATCAATGATATCACTACAACTAAAACATTACAAACATATCACATCATCCTCAAATTCCATCTCCTTCACAAAACCATCCAAACCAACATTTCATCCTACATATCCTATGATAATTATCACTAAAACTTCCATATAATACTATCACAAGCACAAAAATCAAGGAATCCCACCATCCATGTCAGGATATTGTCCACTTTTGGAATAACCGACACACCAACACAATTTGAAAACATGTCACAAATATTATGCATATTTATTTCTGATGGGTTTTCCTCTCTTTAATCATTGGATGTGTAACAAAAATTATCTATGAAAAGAAAATGAACTATATAAAAATCAATAATATTTAGGAAGTATATCATTAATGAAAAAATAAGGAAAAAATCAAAACAACTCAAGGCATTGGGCACACATATGCATCTCATGCTCCCATGTAGTCACCGCGGAGCTACCATGGCTCTGTATCACATGAACCAAGGGAATGGTTCTTCCATGAAACACATACCCTTTACAATCATAGGTCTCTATTAGTCATTCCATGTATGTCTTTTCATCCTTGATATCAAACTCCACCTAGTCAATAATGTGGAATTCATCAAAAAAATTCTGACGAGTTGGGAAAATAAAAAAGGAACTGTGATTCATATCTAGTCATGGGGGAAGATAAAACTCATAAGCCTCCTCACCAATGTGATCGAATACCTTAAAAGGACTAATGATCCGAGGAGAATTATTACTCCCTATGCATAATTCTAATGACCCCCGATGAGGGGAAACCCTCAAGAGAACATGTTCTCCGAACTAAAATATAACACCAAAATATTTTATAGTATGTATTCATAAATAAATACAATTTCTTTGATAGTATATGTTGCACACAACACTGTGCATAAATGAATCATAATATACTATTAAATATTATTATTTTAACACTAGTCGTTTAGTTGTTAGTTGTGTATAAGACTAAATAAATTATGATAATATAGTTTACAAATGTTTATAAAATAAATTCTTTTATTAAACGTTAATTGGAAATGAAAATAAAAAATAATCGAATATAAATGTTTTGTTTTTGTTAAAAAAATATTTTGATCCCATAAAAGAATATTTTCATAATAATTAAAATTAAAATGTTTTAGTGAAATATATTAATGAAATATATATTTAATATATTTAACAAATGTTTTAAATTAGTAATATAAGTTTTATAGCCTTAATATATGAGTAAAACCAATTTTAATTATAATAGTTTATATTTTTTAAAGGTAGTTTTGCCGCATTTTTTTGGAACACTTGTTTTAAATTAGGTTTTTGAAAGTTTTATAAAATATATTTGATATAATACACTTATTATTTAAAATAGGAATATTAAAATTCACTTCTGTTTATTATTTGGTATTTTTTAGATATGTTTCATGTTTTGATGATTAGTGAAAAAACAAAGTTTAAAATTATAAACAGATTTTTATCAAAATAATTTATGGTGATAAATTATATTTTTGACTGGATTTAAAGTAAAATTAGATAAATCTTATATCATTTAATCCAATTGTTTCTATTCTAATCAATTTCTAATTGAAATTTGATATAAACACGTTTTAATCTTTTGAACAGTTTTACTTAAAAAACCCATCGTTTCATCCCATCTGCATGATTAATTTTAAATTTTTTAATTTTAATTATAATAAATTTATTCCATGTTTTAAATAATACGGTTTAAATATATTGAATAAAACACTTTTTTGGGATAATATAAGAAATAACATTGGTAATTATTATTAGAACAATTAAGGGAAAATCAGGTAATTAAGGATAAAAATAATATTATAAATATTAGAAAATTACCATAAAACTTATCATTTTTTTATTTATTGAGTGAGTGTTGAATTTTTTTAATTGGGCCTATTGTATTTTCTCTTGGAGCCACTTGGATTACATTAATGGATTTTCGGTATTTTATTCTAAGGAAAGTCAAATACATCAACCTCATGTTTTTAATAAGTATTACATTTTTAATATGTTCTTATTCATAAGATATATTCGACTATAAATATTAATTTCAAATATAAAATTTTTATATTAATCATGGTAATTTATTTTTAATTTTTTTGAAATATATAATTGCTTTAAGGGCTTACATAATGATGATGCACTAATTTTTTAATTAATCGAAATATCAAATAAATGATTTTAAAAATATTAGAATAAATATTATTTGGGATAATTAATGTCATAAATGAATTTTATAGATTAAATAGATATATTAGGAGAGTATTAAATGTTTATATTCCATGTTATCATGTTTTTATTACAAATTTAAAAAGTCATTTCATGAATAGTGTCAAAATTGACAATTATGATATTTTAAAAAAAAATACATTTAATTAAATGATATAAAGTTTATAAAAGTATGAAATTAATTAAAATTATTGGGGTAAATTTTCAAAAATCATAAATGATTCAATTTTGGTTCTATTGTAATTTTATAGTAACAATATTAACCTTCAAAGTGTAAAAATGCATGTTGTCATGTTAAGAGTTAAAGAGATTAAGTAAGGGTTAAAGTCAAAATATAAGGATACCAATGTGACATATTATTGTCTAAAAATTATTACTTGATATGTTTTAGACCCATTATAATCTTATATTCGAAATAACTCACTTTGGATAAATTTATAATTGAAAATTAATAAATATTAATTTAATATTTCGAGAGTTTCCTAAAGTGACGCACACCTCAATTAAAAAAATGTAACCTCCCCCCTTACTTATTAAAACCACATTGAGACTTATAGATCAAAAAAACCCTAACCATTTATTAATAAAACAGAGACATTCAAGTTTTTTAGTTTCTGTTCTTCACAAAATGCCATCCCTAGATCCCTTTATAAGAGATCTAAAGGGATTCTTCTGAAGAAGTAGTAATCATTTTTACCAACTCAACAATGTTCATTTCTTATAGTAATTAGTCATAATGAATTATTTCCATGATAAAGTATCATATAATGTATTATATATATTCTGAGATGTTATTATGATTATGGTAAGACCATATTCCACGATTTATCTGTCCTTTGAAAAAAGAAAGCATCACGTGTGCATACATACGACTTATCGTCTCCACATCATGGTGTAATTTGTTTTTCATCAAAAATTTACATGGATGGGTATAATGATCGAAGTAATAGATATATATAGTAATAATTACATGATATTGATTCTGGAAATATTAAATACCATAAACTCCCTTACCCCATCACCAATAAAGAATAGATACTATCGCTCATACATACATATGATCCATTTCCACCATGACATGATGCGATTGATTTTACAGATCCAACATTCAAGAATGGATATAAAAATCTATTTAATAATTAAATATTATATTTATAACATTAATATCATTATGGGGATGTTGAATCTATATCCTATGAAAACTAACTGAGACATTCATGACAAAACATGCATAGTAAAATGAAGCCGTTAACACCCGAAAAAAGAGTAATAATGAAAAATTATTAGCAAACAGGTGATAAAATAATATAATAATATCATATATTATATCATAAAAATGAATAATGTTATTATATAAGTTAATAACACTATTAAACCCATTATACTAGATGTTATACCATGTCCATTTGAAGGAAGCATAAGTTAAGAGGCTTCGTCTTAATTTCCTTTCATTGAGGCATAATTGGATATCATACACCCACCCTATTTTATGAGGTGTATATAAAGACACATTGATTTATCATGTCATTTATTTATTTATTATAATGTTATTTAATGTATTATTAAATTTTAATCTTTCATGGGACTTATGATTGATGTGTTCAATGTTTTGTGAGACACCTTAAATGTTTAAAGATATAATTATCAATTTTTTTCTCGATGCCAATATTCATGATGTTATTTTACATATTTATTTATATGGATACTAAATTATTATAAAGAAAATATTAGGTCTATTTGTTATTTCATTCAAATTTCTTCAAAGGAATCTTTTTAGCTATTTTATATGAAACATTTTGACAAATGACCAAAGGAATGTTCTATTTTTAACGTACACGGTGACAACGACTTTCCCACCAACGTGACAATTATTTAATTTATAGATTCCTTTTTCCAAACAACATATTTTAATAAATTAAAGAACCTATTCCATTATTTTTGGGATATTTGTTATTAAAATTGGATATTTTTAAAAGAGAATTATATTTTTATATGAATTTTTTTACATGGCTTTAATGATAATTTTACTCAATAATTTTTAATTGATTTTATTATAGTATTTTCATCTATATCAAAACCATTATTTGAATGTTATGATAAATTGAGGTTGATCTCCTTTTATATCATTTAACATATTTTATTGAATGTTTTACAATTTATTTTAACTGTGAATGTGCTATTTTAATATGATTCATGGTTTATGGTTAATGTATTCACATTTTGAATGATAGTTTTTCAATATGAATGTTTTTACTATTTATTTTTCAACCCTTTCATAAGAGGAATGTATTAGAAATTACAAGTGATGTTTGGGGGCCATGATATCACCTAGATGCATCAGTAGGTCAAATGGAACAAACTAGTCTGGGTATTGGATGATGACTTACCCATTTATGTATGGAGTCTTGGAAGAAACCTTGACAGTATGTTTATGATGTCTAAAATTAAGTATTCACTAATTATAAGATTAATTATTAATTTTCCATGTAATTATTATAATAGTGGAATATCCATGGTTATGATTCATTCTCATGTGATTATTTATATGGAATTATTTGATTATATTTCGTTACATCCATATTATGCTCAAGTTATTGATTAAATGGAATATTTTTTAGTTAATCACCTTGCCAAAATCACTTATTCTTATTTTTGATTTCTTTAGTTTTATGTATACGACTAATTAGAATCTATTATCACCCATTCCTTAGGTTTTATATTTCCCTAAGATTCCATTAAGTATATTTTGACTAATGTGCCGGGATACAATAATGGGAATAATGGTGTTCCTAATGAAAATAAATTTGACAATTCATTATTAATATGTAATGTAAATTTAAAGTATTTATCTTGTTTACCAATACTACTAAACTATATGGTCATTTGGGATGTTATTCCTTGTATGTTATTCCAATGTAATAAAGTACGGAACTATATATGGGAATCTGGGGTCTAGGTCCCTATAGTCGGTATTAGAGAAAGTTTAATTGAAAAATTGAGAACTAGATTTAGGAAAAAATAGATTAGGGAAGATAATATAGTGGTTTAGTATGTGTGAATTGTTTTAAGGATTAAAACCTTTTAATGTTGTATACATTTTTTAATTTTAAGGATAACCATTAGGATTTATATGATCTTTGAATTTAATTTAATTATGAGTATTTATACTATTTGGAATACAAAATGAAATGTTTGAGATAACCTATTTGGTTAAAAATTTATTTAATTCTGAATAAATTTAGTTCTTTTTGAGGATTCATATCAAATTTTTGGATAATTTTTAAATAGTTTTTTAAAAAGGAAAACTTGCAGGCTGAGTGACTATCGGTCATTTCCAGCAAGGCTGCGGGGTTTGAACCCACAATCAAAGGGCAATAATAGAGTATCGCATGCCACTAACCAACAAAATTTCCTAGTTAACATGATTTTTTAAGATAAAATATCTAATGGATAAAAAGGTTATTATTATTTTTGGGGCATTTGTTTTATCAAATAAATTACCATGGTATTGGAAAATGATTTGGTGATTATTTGATTAATGTTATTTTAGAAGATGTTAGCTATTTTTGGAATTCAACAAGATTAATGTAAAAAAAATATTGTGAGGAATAAAGGTCAAATTTTATTTTAAAGTCAAATAATATTTTATTGTGTAATTATGTTGATTTAGGTTATTTATCGAAATGGTTAGTATATCTTAAAGATTATGTGATTTAGAAAATTAATATTCTTTATATTACATTACGATTTATTAGTTTTATTTGTAAGATTATATGATCAAATAGTTATATTTTTTTGGTCCCAATATTAGTCTTTAATAATTTTGAGGAAAGGTAGTTATTTTCTAAATGATTTATGTTCAATTAGTTCTATTACTATATAATTTTGGAGATTAAAATTGTTTTTCATCACATGAAGGTATATTATTTTTGGGGAAATATCTTTTCTTATCCTAACCATTTTAGTATTGTTTACATAAGGATAAAAATAATATATAGTAATAGTTTTTATTGATTTTTTGATCCATAAAAGTTGATTCAAATTATATAGGAATGATAAATTCATCTTAAATACTCATCATTTGGATAAAAAGAAGAGTTTGTGGTGGAAATTTGTTAAAGGATGAAACTTTACTTATCAAGTGAGTATGCTTCCATATATTCTTAGTATATGAATTAAATGAATTTATTAACATTTGGAAAATTATTTTGAAACAAAAACATTATCATTTAATTTTCTTACTACAAAATCAATGGACTCTTTATCCCTTAAAAAAAATTATGATTTTGTGATTGTAGACTTTATAAGGACCATGTTCTATAACACTACCAAGATTAACAAGATGGTTTTATTTCTCTTCATCATCCAAATATTCACTTCAAATTAAAGTTATCCTATTTTAAATCCATGTTTTTTTGTGACCTTCTCAATTCTCATTCCTTATTGTTAAGATTATGTTTTATTAACCCTATTTAAATTGTAGATTTCCCACAAAGGGATTTTCAAGTATCAACCTTTGATTTTCAATGTGGTATTTGAAATTGTGAGGGCACTATTTATTGAAGGAGGGGAAAATTAAACACCACAGGATTTTATGGTTAGTATCTTCTTAAAGAAATTCAACTTCATTGATAATATACGTTGTACATAACACTGAGCTTAAAAAACCAACAATATACTATTAACTATTATTATTTCAACATTACCCATTATGTGGGAAATTGTGAATAAGATTAAATAAATTATGAAAATACTATTTACACATGTTTATAAAATTAATTAATTTATTATTAATTAATTTTAAATGAAAATAAAAAACAATTGAATATAAAGGATTCATTTTTATTAAAAACTATTTTTATGACCTCAATGGAATTTAATAATAATAAATTAAATTAATATTTTATAAAGATAGATAATAAATAAATAAATATTTTATATATTTAAAAAAAGTTTTTAAATTAATACAATATGTTTTATAGGGTTAAGATAAGAATAAAACAAATTTTAAGGATAAAAGGCCATATTTTTCGAAATGCGGTTTTGCCACCTTTTGATGAAGCACTTACGTTAAATCCTGTTTTGAAACATTAATAAATTATATTTGAAAAAATAAACCACTTATTTTAAATGAGAATATGAAAATTTACTATGGTTTAATTTTTGGTATTTTTCGGACAAGTTTCATGTTTTGACAAATAGTGAAAAAATCACATTTGAATTAAAAACAACCTTTGCTCTAAATAATTTATGGTGTTAAATTAAAGTTTTATTAGTTATAAAGTATTATTAGTCAAATTTTATATAATTTTATATAATTTTATATAATTAATTTCCTAGGAATCAATTTCATATTGAAATTCTATATAAAAAGATTTCAATCTTTTAAGCATTTTTACGTTGAAAACATTTTTTTTCATCCCATCTACCGGAGTAATTTTAAATTAACTTCTGAAACATGTGTGAATTGAAATATGAAAAATGGAATCCATTTTTTTAACTAGAGGTTCAATATTTAGTAAATATACCACTTTTATTTTTGGATAATATGAATAATATCTTTTGTAATTTTTATTACCACAAAAAATGGTAAATCTTGTAATTAAGGGTAAAAATTATATTATAAATATTATAAAAATAGCCTAAAACTTTTCCTAATTTTATTTAATGAGTGATTATTGACTCAAATTATACTTTTTCAATTTTTATGTTCTCTTGGAACTGCTTGGATGAAATTAAGGGTTTTATAGTATTTTGTTGTTAGGAAAGTCAATTATGCCATTCTCAGGTTTTTAATAAGTATTTCATTTTTAAAATGTGTCTATTATAAAGATATATTGTACTATAAAAAACAATTTTCTTCATCATGTTAATTTAATTAAAATTTTTATGAAAAAACTAATTACATTAATGTCTTACAAAATGACTATATTGAAATTGTTTAATTAATGGAAATATAAAAATTTGACATTAAAAATATTTTAATAAATAAAATATTGGATAATTATGTCATACAAAAATTTAATGATTAAATATCAATATTAGGAGTGTATTAATGGTTTTTTAGAAGTTATCTTGTTATGATATTATTTAAATTTCAAGTAATGAAGAGTGTCAAAATCGACATTAATGATATTTTCAAATAAATAATATTTTATTAAATGAAATAAAACTCATAAAAATCTAAAATTTGTCCAAATGTTTAGGATAAAGTTGAAAATATTTTTCATGACTCATATATGGGTCTTTTGTCATTTTTTGTAACTATTTTAACCTTCAAAGAGTAAAAGTAGATGTTGTCACGATATGTGTAAAAGGGAATAAGTAAGGATTAAATCCAAATCATAAGGGAAATAATGTTACCTAAACATTATGTTTTAAGATTATTTATACCCATAATCATCTTATATTCTAAATAACTCACCTATTATCCATTTTTAATTGAAAATTAATTTATATTGATTCAATATTTTGATAGTTTCCTAAATATCCACTCACTACAATTATAAATAAGAACCTACTCCCCAAATTCTTGACCCCACATTGAGACTTATAGCTTGACAATAATCTGAAAATTTATCTTCCAAAAACCTTAAATATGTTTTGGTGGTCATGATATTCCAAAAATACCAACCCCAGATCCCTTAAGAATAGATCTAAAGGGAGTCTCCCAAAGAAGAGGTAATCATTTTTTATCAAATCTTCCAAGTTCATTTCTTATTCAAATTACACTTCATGATTTTTCCATGGTAGAGCAAAAAATATCTGTATTCTGAGATGTTATTATGACTATTGGAAAACCATATTCCATGATTGTTTTATCCAATAAATAATCAAAGCACCGCTCGTGCGTATGTACGACATACTACCTCCACACTGTGGTGTAATTTGTTTTTTTATCAGAAAATTAAGTTTATTGGAATAATTATGAAAATAATGGATATATATAGTACTTATGACATGATATCGATTCTATAAAAATTAATACACCATACACTTTCTTACCCTTTCACCAATAATGGAATTATACTATCGCTCGTGCATAGATACGACCTACCATCTACATGAGGCGATTTGATTCATTTTCCATATACATCATTTGGGAATGGTTATAAAAATGTATTTAATGATTAAATTTGATATTTTTAACAATAATAAAATTATTTTGATGTTGGATCTATATAATATTAAAAATAACTGAGACATTCATGGAAAATCATGCATAGAAAAATCAAAGAGCTAACACCCAATACAATGGAATGAAACATTATTAACAAACTAGTTATAAAATAATATAGAAAGATAATATATGATATAATAAATATGAATAATCTTATTATATAATCTGTCAAAATGCCTAAAACTATTATTCAGGAGGTTAAATCTTTTTTGACTAAAGGAAGCATAAGTTAAGGGACTTCATCTCAATTTCCTTTCATTGATTCATAATTTTTATTTTATACACCAAATTTATTTTACGAGGTGTATATAAAACCCCTTTGACATATCATGTCATTAATTTATTTTTTGTCATGTTATTTAATGTTTTTATTATTTTTATTCTTTCAATGGGTTTATGATTTAAATGTTCAATGTGGTATGTGGCACCTTTAATGTCTGACGATTTAATTACGAAATATTTTTCTCCATGAAAATATTATTTATATTATTTTACATACTTATTTATATGTATGTTAAATCATTTTAATGGATGTTTAATATTTATTTTAAATTTCATTATGAAGAGTATTTATGGGGTTTTGTTTTAATAAATGTTTGTATTTTTTGATTAATAACATTTATGTATAACAATGTTTTGATTATCCTCAAATCAGAAATAGTCCATCATAATAATATTTGTAAGAATGTATAATGTAACTAAAAGAATCAGATCCATCTAGATTGGATTTGGATGCATTGAAGTATAGATTCACCATACTTGGTGATTGTTAGAAAGTCAGATGTTTCTTGAATAATTCATATTATTTTTTAATATTTTGTAATAAAAATAATAATGTATATATTTAGAATGTTTTCATATTTTCTAAACAAGTAAGAGAATGTTTTTTGTTCATAAAGTCGTCACAAATCATGAAATCTCCCATTATAAAATATTTTGACAAAATGGTGGAGTGGTTTAAAAATTATTGAAGGATGACTTCAATAAAAATGATGAATTCTATTGTAATGAGAATTTCCTAATAATGGTGGTTCTATAATTATGAATAAATCCATCGAAGGTAGAATGTTTTAGAAGATTAGATCCAGAAGATAGATGTGTGAAACTAAAGAAGATTAAATTATTTGAAATTTAAAGTATGGAGATTCCATCGTAATGGAAATTTCATGGTAATGTTATTTCCATCATAATGTGAAAATACTTATTAATGGGAATTAATTGATAATGAGAATTCGATCATTATGAGGATTCCATGAGGAGGAAGCTAAAGGAAATAGAATTTTCAGTCATAGAGAAGGAAACACAATTCATATTTAGTTACGAAGGAAAAAAAAATCATAATGAAATGAGTTTGAAAAAAAATTCTTACTGAGTAGAGAAGGAAAAAAATTATAATGATTGGAGAAAAAAAATAATACATAATTATCAAAGAAGGAAAAATATTTTTAATGAGTTGAGAAGGAAAAATATTCATAATTAGAAAATTATGAAGAAGAATCCAATAGATAAATCTATAAGTATTATGAAGAGTTGAAGAGGAAAAATTTTAATTTAAATTTTTATAAGTCGCAGAGAAATTCAAGGTGGATTTAAGAAGTCAATATCGAAGTTTAAATGCGAGGGATTTTTGGAGTTTTGGAAAATTGAGGAAGTAGAACACGTTTTCAAGTTCCCCCCTTATTTTCTGAGTAACGTATAAAAATTTTCTTAGATGAATAATTTATTTTTAAATATATTCTCAGTGGAAAAGGTAGATAATTGAATAAATCAATTAAAAGTTATTTCCTTCTAGAGATATCATGAATAGGACTACACATCTTAATGATTGGTTAATGGATTCAGAATAATCGTATTTAGAATATCGAATTGGGTCAATCAGAATAAGAAAGATTATATTGATAATTTGATTAGTGATTCCGTTTTGCATATTTAGAATGGGTTCTTCATTTTTATTCCATTGTATTAAGAGAATAAGATCCAAAGTCATCAGATTAATTAAATCAGATTCTTCCAATCAAATTGGGGATCTGCACTGAGAAATTGTGGATTAGTTTCAACAAAGTCTTTATTATTTATTTATCAATGTTTTTATAATCAAACACTATAAAATGATGGGAGTCAGTATAATATTTCTTATAGAAATATATATTATGTCTAATTTGAGTTGGAATAATTTGTATTCACTTCTTTATTATAGATAATTTGTATAAACCCTTTGGAGTGGCTGTGGAAAGGATGTTGGTGCTCACACATATGTCAAACCTTGTAAATATTGTGCACTTTGCATTCTTTCATACGTTTTCATGCATGAGTATTTATTAAATATTGATAAGGAAATAAATCTTAACTGGTTTTCATGGGTTATGTTTCTAAAAGTTCTGAAACCTATAAAAAGTGAACAACTGATTTGACCCCCCTTCTTAGTTGTTATTCAATCCTTTGGAAATTCAATCGTTATCAGATCTATGGTTCCCTTGTTCAATCCTTATCATAGATAATATAAATTGTATCAACAATAGAAAAATTACTACATTAAGAGGAAATTTTTTTTATGGATGGTATAATATAATGATTTCTTATCTCCTATCTCTTGGTCGGGATGTTTTTGATGCTTTAACTATTGGTTTTCAACATATTGAGAAAGATTCTCCTATGACGTTTATGGAAATGATAAATATAGAAGTTTTTGTAAAGAATATAAATAAAATCCTTATGTCTTCATCAAATAATGTTTATCAAAATGTGATGGGTCTCAATACTTCAAAAAGTATGTTGGATAAGCGGGAAAATGTTTTTTAATGGAATACTAATGTTATGAAAGAAAAACTAAAAATCTGGTGGAGTAACTATAAATGCTTCAGAATGATAGATGAATAAATAATTGATTAATACTTCCCGATATTAAATGAAATATATTGTTTCATCTGAGGATTTAGAGACGTCTTTGAGGATTCTAAAATTGTGATGAAACTTAAGAAAAACTTTTTAGACATGTTTGATTCTAAATTTTATTCTTTAGAAGAGAGGGATGATATATCTCTTGATAAATAGCATAACATTTTTGATTCTTATGAAATTATGAAAGATCCAATTTTCATAAGGAATATAAAAGATGAAATAGATTTTGAATCTATGAGAACGTTGAAAATCCAAGATGCTAAAGAAGTTGATCCCTGTGAGTTTGAAGATAAATAGGTTGATGAGTTGAATGAAAAAATCATTTCTATTATATCCAAGAACTATATAAGAGTAAGAAGACATTATGGAGGTAAAAATCATCTCAAATTTTTTGATTATGGTGGAATTACACACGTTTCAATGAATTGTGCGAAGAATTGTTTTGGAGAATATTGAGATGATTCCAATGAAAATCCGCGATGGATGAAGTGGAAAAAATGATAAAGAAGAAATGTCTTCCAAAAAATACATGAATAATTTTGACAGAAACAAAAGAGGTATCTTGAGTAAGAAAGTTGAATCAGACTCAACTGAAAACAATTATTCTAAAGATAAAAGCTCTAAAAAATTTAGAACCGTCATTGTAAAAGATAAGAAAAAAATATATTCTTCAGATAGTGAAGAAGGTTGTGATGATTTTTATAGACTACATCAACTCAAAATAGAAATTGTTTCATGTCTCTAGAAAAATAAAACTCTCAATAATGAAAGTAGAGTTATAAAGAAATACTTTGAATAAGTTTCTGATGGAAGATAATATTTCATCAATAATGATGAAGAATATATCGAGGTGATTTTAAGTTACAAACATAGAATTGCTGAATAGGGAATGACGATTGAAGATCATAGTAATAGGATGGAATCTGAGGAATAAGAAGTTAAAATCATTCAATCAAAAAATTATGAGTCTTAAAGAACATTGAGTAAGATAAATGAAAACACAAACAATGCTTCCCAAGTAAAATATGAGACATCTAATGTTGCTAAGAAGGCACAATATGAGAAGTAGGTGAAATCATCTACTTTGAAAAATAATGTTTCATCTGATTCTTTTAAAATTTTATGTTCCATAAAATGTATTGGGAATGCATTGGTAGAAAAAGTATGTGAGATACCTATCACATCTACAAAATCTAAATACCCAATTTGATGGAAATATGGACCACTCCCAGAGTGTGATAGATCAGAAAGAAGCTATCGAACTCAATAATGTTTCAGTAGATAATTATATTATTTAAATAGAAAATCATGATTTTATGGATATTTTTGTTTTTGTTGAATATATGGGAGTAGGGCATGTAATTTTTGGAACAACATATCCCTACATGGAAGAATATTTGAGAAAAGTGGAAGAAATAGTTGAAGTATAATGAGTTACTTTTCTAGCTTACAAAAAGATTAAAAAACTAATTCTCAAGATGTTATCATCCTTCTAAGAAAAAATCAATTTGAATGATTGGAAGAAGTTTGTGTATGATGTGATCAGGATGTTCATCAGGCCGAAATATTTATGGAACTCCTTCTAGAACAATTTTATTATGATAGAAAAGAAAATAAATCTAAAAAGAATAAAGTGGAGGAAATAACTTTTACTATTGAGACTAGATTGAAAGAATGAAAAAGGAAAAAACCATGGATCCTAGATATTGGTTGTTCTTCATATACTATAGGTGATATAATAGTCTTGAGACATGCTGAGAGTCATGATGGAGGAGCATTTACCTTTGGTAATGATAGTTCCTTAAAAATTAGCGGAATAATAACAGATGAGATTAAATATAAGGAAGTTTTATTTGTTGATGGGATAAAAAATAACTTACATAGTGTAATTAAACTTTATAAAGATGTAAAAATGATTTTTAGGGAATTTTTTAGTCTCATGAGAAGTGTACAAGATGGAAAAGTTATTAAAAAATGAGAAACAACTAGTGGGAATCTCTTTAAATTAGGAGAATTCAACAACTCATGTTACATGAGTGCTAAAGATTAAAAAATAATGTGGCACCGAAGAATTGGACACCTTAGAAAGAAAAAATAAAGAATATTTCTAATTTTTATATTGTTTGGAACTTTCTAGAAATGAAAATAATTGATGAAGATGTTTTTATTACATTCCATAATGGAAAGATAACTAACAGAATTCATAAGAGAATTGAGATTAAATCTACTAGGCCTCTTGAACTTATTCATTCCATTTTATGTGGGATGTTGAGACATCAATAAAGAAAGGTATATTTATACTTTATGACACTTATTAATGATTTTAAATTGATGAAAAACATCATGTTTATGAAACTTAAGTCCAAGGCTGTGGAAATTTTGATGTCTTTCAGAATTGATATTGAGAATGAAATTGGTGCTTATATAAAGAAGTTGAGAACTGATAATGGTACATAATTCACATGTAATTATTTTGAAGAACATTTTAGAGAACATAGTATAGAACATCGATATATTTCTCCATATACATCAAAACAAAATGGTGTACCAGAAAGAAAGAATTTAATCTTGGTGAAAATGGGAAGAAATATTTTAGTAAAATACAAAATTTCAATGTTTTATTAGAGAGATTTTATTAGTACTACTATACATGTTCAAAATAGATGTTTCATGAGACTTGAATAAAAAATAACACTATATAAATTGTCTTAAAGAATACTTTATTGAAATAATTCAATGTTTCTTGAATTCCATGTTATCTCAAAATGAAAAATCTAGATTTGGGAATGTTTTATGAGAAAGCCTAAAAAGAAACTTTTATTGGTTATTCACCAAATAAAAGAAGTTAATAGTGTTGTAAAAAATGTTTACCAAATTTTTTGGACTCATATGAAGTGAATGAAATTGAAAATAAATATTCCTTAAAACAAGTTGTTGAGAATGATGAGTAGGATAAACTGGAGATTTCCAATAATAATGAATGCAATTCAAAACATCTTTATCAAGATTCATTAAATTTATGTGATGAGGAAATTTTATTTGGGTAAGAAACATTAAAATTCCCTACCATAAAAAACATATCGAATCCAAAAAAAATAATGGGAATCAGAAGGATGTGATTCAGACTAGAAAGAAATTGATATTAAAAAAGCATACATCACTTATCTCAAAAGTTGAACCAAAATTAGTTTCAGCATAAATTAAACACAAAAAATGGGTGGGTGATATGAGTGAAGATTTAGATCATATTGAAAAGAATGAAACATGGGGAATTGTTTCACATATAGCAAATAAAAATGTTATCAGATCCACGTGGCTTTACAGAAAAATTTAAATGAACATGGAGAATTTTCACAAAACAAACACATGATTGTTTGTAAAGGCTATGAGCAGGTGGTAAGTATGAATTTTTAAGAAACTACTTCCCCAGTTGCACGATTAAAAATTATTATAATTTTTCTTTTAGTGGCCACACATCTAAATAACAATTTTCATCAAATGGATGTGATGTCAGATTTCTTGAGTGGTGAGATTGAGATAGAAGATTACATTAAAAAACCTTTTTTGGGTTTTACTTGATGACAATGAAAACCGAGTTTTTATATTGAAAAAAATAATTGTGTGATATGAAGCCACCTCTAAGTTCATGTTATTATAAAATTAAAAATTATTTGAGAATGCAACATTTTTCTAAAGGAAATATTGATATCAATATATATGTGAAAGATTCCGACTCCATATATCTGATATTAACTGTTCATGTGGATGATATAATTTTTTCTGGGGGCAGAGAATAGGTTTTTAAAACATTTGTTTTAAAAATTAAGAATAATTTTGAAATATAAATGTAGAGAAAATTAACCTTCTTCCATTGATTACAAGTTAAAAAAATAAAATTTCATTTTATTATCTGATGAAAGGTATTCCAAGGAATTGTTAAATATGATCGGTATGGCATAATCCAATGATTATTCTACTCATATATCAGTGAGAAAATTTTTTATTGAAGATTAATTTGTATAAATTTTGAATTAAAAGGATTTTTGGAAGCTTATAGGAAGTGTAGTTTATCTTATATCCTCAAGACCTAATATTTTATATGTTATGACATTGTGTTCTTGGTATCAATGTAATCTGAAAAAAACACATATGTTGCAATCAAAAATAATTTAGAGATGTGTCAAAAGAACAACATAACTTGGGTTGTTATATAAAAGAACTAGTTAGATGATGTTTCATGGTTATAATGATGCAGAATGGGTTGGAGATTGAAATGATTGAAAATCAACATCAGGACGAACATTTTTTATGGGTGAATGTTCTCTGAGTTGTAATAGTAAGAAAAATTGGTTATTAACATTGAGAATAGCTGAATCTTAATATGTTTTAGCAACTCATCATTTTACGCAAATGATGTGGATGAATGATCACCTAGTAGATTTGAATGTAAAAGTTTCTAAGCCATTGAAGATAATTTGAGATAATTAGAGTTAAATTGTTCTTTCTAATAATTCTGCCCAAAATTCAAGAACAATAAAAATTGATATAATGCTCCTCAGTATAAAATATAATGTTGATGTAAGAGTTATTTTTATAGAATACATTTCATCAATTTATAATATTCCTGATATCTTTACAAAAAAAATTCCGAAACAAAGGTTTGTGGAATTGAGGCTGCAACATCATGTTCAGCCTCCTCCCATGTCTTTGTAAACCACATAAGGAAGAATCCCCACCAATCTTCGGATTATGATAACAATGTGGGAGAGAAGGTAACTTCTTTTTTGAATGATGTTTTTACTTATCCTTCTTCAATTAATGTGAAGCTAGGGTTATCACAAAAAGGGGGAGAGAAAAAGAAAAGTGAGAGAGGAGAAGATAAATTATTGGAGATTTTATCTTTACATGGCCAAAAAAATTTCTTACAACTGAGGGATGGAATTATTTAAAAAAATTACTTTATTAAGTAGTTTGGTTTCATGACCCTCTCTTTTGAGAAAGGATATGTTTTGATAAAATTTAAAAAATTTTGAGTTGTTTAGAAAAGTTGAGTTGTAAAAAATTCTGAGAGATGGAAATGTTGTAAATAAGGGTGATCAAAAATTATAAATGGGGATATTGAGGAACCATTATTAACAATGTTTTTTATTTGTTGACTACTAACCTTTATGTATAAGAATGTTTTTTTTATTTTGGAATTGGACCTAGTACATTGTAATGAGATTTCTAAGAAAGTTGAATGTTTCTGAAGGAATCATATCCATCTACATCAGATTAAAATTAATCATAATAGCGATTAAAAAGACTCGGTGATAGTTATATTGTAATATGTCGCTTGAAAAAATGAAATATTTTTTTAAGAGTTTTGAAATAGGATAGTGAAGTTAGGATTTTGAAAAAACATTCACCCTTTTTAACAAATCAGACGATGATTTGATGGTCATAAATTTCCCACAAATCCTAAAAACTCTCTTGATAAAATCGTTTATTCCCTCATTATGAATAATTTCATCGAATGAAAAATCATTCAGATGATTAGATCCAAAATTTAGAATGTGTGATGGTAATGAACTTTGAAGAATTTCGAATTTAAAGTATGGAGATTCCATTGTAACGGGGATTTCATCATAATGTGATATCCATCATAATAGGAAAATTAATCATAATGGGAATTCCATCATAATAAGAATTCTATCATTATGAGGATTCCTTCAGGGTGAAGTTAAAGGAAAAAAAATTCATAATCACTGTGAAGGGAAAATAATTTGTAATGAAATGAGAAGGAAACAATATTTATAATGAGTTGATAAGGAAATAGAATTCATAATAAGCTGTTAAGGAAACCAAAATCTTAATGAGTTGAGAATTTAATAGAATTAAAAATGAGATGATAAGAAAAAAGATTCATAATGAGCTGAGAAGAAAATAGGTTCCTAATGATTTTATTACGAAGAATACTCAAAAAGAAAATTCAAGAAGTTTTATAAATATTTGAAGAAGTAAAACATGAACATTAATATTGTATAAATATCGGGGAAATATGAGGAGGATAGAAGAAGTCAAAGTTGAAGTTTAAATGTGATAGATTTTAAGAGTTTTTTAAATTTTAGGAAGCGGGGAACGTTTTAAAGTTTCCCAATTTTTTTCCAAGGTATCTAAAAGTAATTTCTCTAATGATTCTTTTATTTCAAACATCCATGAAATATGAAATGGCCGAGCACTAAATAAATCTAGTGAAATCCATTTTCAAGAAGATATATCATGAGGAGGATCAGAAAATAAAATGTTTATTTACTAGATTAAGAAAGATCATATTGAGAATATCATATTGAGTCATTCAGACAATGAAAAATCATATTGAGTATTTAAAAAGAGTTTTAGTATTGCAGTTTGAGAATGGGTTCATCTTATTGAGTCCATCATATTGATTCTATCATATTGAGTGAATAAAATTTAGACTCATCGAGTTATGAAAATAATATCCAACCAATTTAAACTAAGGATTCAGACTGATCAACTATAGAGTAGTTTCACGAAATCTATATCCTTTTCTTTAGATTTATTTTTTATGAGAAAACATTGTAAACTGACCGGATCCCGTATAATCATTCCTATTAGGAGATAGAATGTGTTTAACTGGAGTTGTAACAAGTTTTATTCACTTATTCACAATATTTAATTTTCCGAAATACATGAGAGTAGTTATAGAAAGGATGTAGGTTTCCACACTGAGGCCGATCCTTATAAATATTGTGTGATTTAATTTATTTCTTACTATTTCATGAATTATTATTTACAAAAATTTGATAATGAAATAAATATTAATAGGTTGCAGGTGTTATGTTTCTAAATATTTTGAAAATCATAAAGTGAAAAACTAATTCAACCACCCATTTCAGTTGTTATTCATTCATTTGGAAAATCAAATTCAATGGTTTTCAATGGAATTTATTAGGTGTCTTATATAAAACATTTTGACAATCAATAATAGAAATGTTCTATTTTTAATGTACATGGTGGAAAAAAATCTCCCAACACCATAAACATTATTAAATTTTTTTCTTCCTCTATAATATTACATTATTTATTAAATGAAAAACTACCTTCCCTTGTTTTTTGGATATTTGGTATTGAAAATGGTTATTTTTAAATGAAAAGTTGATTTTTAAAGGAAAGTTCTTTTCATATGGTTTTAATAAGAGTTTTACTTAATGAATTTTCAATTATTTTATTATAGTATTTTCATCTATTTCAACACCATATTTTGAATTTTATGATTAATTTATATTGATATCATATGATATCATTTACCAAATTTTATTCAACAGATATTATTCAGTTTGGATATGGATGTGCTATTTTGATACTATTGATGGTTTATGGTTAACGTATTCACATTTTATATGCTTATTTTTTAATATGAATGTTTATGTTGTTTGTGTTCCACCACTTTCATATGATGATTTTATTGGACTTAGTAACTAATGAGAGGGGCCCACTATAGAACATAGATGCATCAGTAGGTCTCATGAGACAAAGTAATTTGGGTATTGGATGAGGCTTTACCCATTTATCTATGGTGTCTGGGTCAAATCCCTAATAATTTTTTTATGATTTACACTATTGTGAATTTACTTATTATGTGATTATTTATTGATATTCAATCTAATTATTTGACTATTAGAATATTCGCGGTAAAGTTTCATTCTTATGTTATTATTTATGTGGAATTATTTGACCATATTTCATTCCTTCCATATTATGACTAGGTTAAGGATTAAATGGAATGTGATTTAGTTAATAACCATCTCATTATTGTTTATATCTTTTTAGGATATATTCCACTAATGTATTCCCATACGAGTATTATAGTCTCAACCCTTTCATAATTTTCAACTTTCCATAGGATTTTAAGATGTTTATTTGGATTGATGTGTAGGGTTACACTAAGAGGGAATAATGTTGTTCTAAAAGAAAATAATTTCTTACATTTATGCTTAAAATATACTGTGAATTTCATGTATATGTCTATTTTTCCAAAACTAATAATCTATATGGTCATTTGGGATGTGATACCTTGTATCTTATATCAATTTAACAAAGTAATGAAACACCTCTTGGAAACTAGGTTCTCGGTTGTTACATCAAACTATATGCCCCTCAATATATGATAATGATAGGTATTTTGATGGTTTTGTGCAACCCTTATTCTCTTTTGAACCATATGTAATTTCTTGGTCATTCTCTACTCTTCATCAAGACCAAGAACCAAAATCTCACCAACCTATGACCAACACAATAGACATTGACACAACCACATATAAAATGCCTAAAATTGGTCCAGGTTGAGGGATGTGTGAAAACTATTGTTACATGAAATTTAAAACAGATGCAGGTTCCTTAACCATGATCCACTAAAATCCAAGTAATAAAATATTAATAGATTATAGGGAATCTTGATGATCCGATCATTCATCCCATCTTTTAGAGAATGAAAAACAATGATAAATTTTAACTGAGAGACAATGGAATAATGAAATCTTATCTAGACCCATGGGGGAAAACAATGAGCCCAATAATAGATGATGTTTCTCATTACCCTATGAATCCTAAATAAATAAACCACATATTACCTTTCAAAAACATCCATGAAAATTGATTCACAGTTCTCTATAAAGTGTGATGACATTATCAATTAGTCTACAATCGCCAAAATGCTTCACATCCTCCCCAGGACCATGCTAACCCATTAATGAAATCCATCAAAATTTAGATGACCATGGAATCAAACTTGATGTTTTAGTTATATTATTCTTAGTGTGGAGTCTCAGAGGTAGAGGTTATCCATGACCGTGTTGGCCATGGTGACACTCTAGAGGGATGGTAAATGGATGGTCAAAACTAAATGTTTATCAACTGAGGTTTTTTGTTCCATTGTAAATTTGAGAGGAATTTCTCTATGAGTTTCATATGTCACCCTTAAAGGATAATATAGATGTTTCCATGAACTCTACCACAATCCACTACTTCCAAGACCACAAAAAAGTCTAATCAATCCATCATAAATAATAGAAACACCTAGATTAACCATTATAGGTGAGATTAGAAACTCATAGAGAAATTCCTCTAAAATTTCCAATGGAACAAAAAACCTCACATGATAAACATTTAGTTTTAACCATCCTTCAACCGTCCCTCTAGAGTGTCACCATGGCCAACACGGTCATGAATCACCTATTCCTATGAGACTCCTTACTAAGAATCCTATAACTAACACATCATGTTTGATTCTGTGGTCAACTAACAGAGAAACCATCAGTCAATACTCCCACCACATCAATATGCATCACTAAAAGATCCTCTATCCCTTTGCAAACACACATGGATCCTAAACCATATATCCTTCAAACTTCTGACTTAGAACATCAATAATTACATACCCATTTCATGGGGTGTAGGAAATATAATAATATTAATCATGGAGAAACTTCATACACCTTTAAGGGAATAGATTCAAATCCCACTATGAGAAGAAATATTTTAGGATCATATGGTCAATGAAAAACACTAATCATTCACTAAAGTGTTAATGCCTCCAAAAATTTGGATGAAACAAAAATTCCACCTACTCAGGATCATGGTTGAAATAGTTAAACTTATGGGTATATAAATTACTTGTTCTATAATTGATTACCACCCTATAATACATTAAGATACACCCCAACAATTGGTGGGGTGTGTCACTGATCATCTCAACCATCACACCATCAATAGGAAAATAAAGCATTGGGGCACTAATCAATCTCTCTTTTAGGTAACTGACTGCTCCCTAGTATTGAATACTGGAAATGAAGGAATGTTCCTTCATTTTAAATGAGGTCACTAGTTCTTTAATTTGAGAAAATTAAAACAGAAAACTCAATTAACAAACTTCCCAAATAAATAAATTATGAACCTCTACCAATTTTGATGGTTCATGCTCAAGGAACAACTTCCTTGATATTTGATGGGTCAATGGACACACCCTTCCAAGACACTAAATGTACAAAGAAATTCACATATCTCATCTAGAAAATATACTAGGATAAATTTCAATAATGATAGTGGAGTCAAAGGACCTAAAATATAGTGATTAGATGGTCAGTTCCTCAAACATTGAGTAGATCATGATTTAATTATTTAACATTAATGTGAATTGGTCTAGGAACTCGTGGAATATAGAAATCATGAGACCCATGAACACAACAGGGGAATTTGTGACAGTAAATGGCATAAACACACACTTTATGTTCCCATACCTACGCACAAAGGTATTATTTGATATATCCTTATCATCCAACCACATCAAGTGATATCCAGACTACAAGTTTATATTCAAAATCTAATTGGATGAAATAATCTGGTCAAATAGATCATCATTCCAATGAAATGGATAATGGTTCTTAACCATCACCTAATTCAAACTCTGGTAGTTCATAGATAACCTAAGACTGTTCTCCACCTTCTTTACAAACAACATTGGATTTCACTAATAAGATACACAATGGTAGATGAAATGCCTCTATAGAAGAGCATAAAACATTAGCCTCCACTTTCATAGACCCACAAGCACCATTCAATAAGTATCCATAAAAATTATATTTGCATAAAATTTTATATATATCCACAAATTGCCACCATGTGGAGGGAATATATTCACAACCTTATCGGTAAAGACATCAAATAAATCCTCCACAACCCTAGGAACATATACTCTTAGAACATCCACAGATTGATCACGCAATTAAGATAAAAGAGGCTCTATATTTTGTATCACCCATATGTCAATCTCAATCATTAATGATGCCACTCACTATCCCTCTACATTATAAAATGAAACTATAATATATAAACACTCAATTAGTGTATGCAATAAATATAGCTAATCCATAAAATGGATTTCATTTTATTGTTGTACCTATGGAAATGAGAAGTATCATTGTGATTGGTGGTAACCCATCACTAGTCTACACCCCTAGCACACATAAAAAAATAGTTTGAACTCCATTTGATGAGGATAATATCTAGGGAATGAGAATTATCTCCACCACAAGTCCTAAATCATTGACCATATATGATATAAATAGGACAATGAGGATCCTATGTCAAATGAGGAAAAATCATGGGTAGCAGATAAACTGACTATACATCAAACTTCCTATGGCCCAATTGGCACTGTCACCACCATATCATGTGTCTAACCATGACTAGATCCTCTATATATCTACTAATGGACTCCATTAAAATTCTCTAACCAAGTTACCTATGGTCAATTAAATTTATGAGCCTTCCCTCTTCTAACTCTATCTTCCCTCATCTACAGAATAATCACAATTTTTCCTTATTTCTTAAACTTCCTTGAAGTTAACTGTTGTTAGTACTACCAAATTTAGGTCCAGAATTCCATTATGAAACTATAACCCAAAAACCATTCTACATAGATCATGATGATGAACATGATACCCATATAAATAAAATGAAAATTGGAATCCCCCAGTAGAATGTTGGGAGACACCATCTCCTAATGTTTGTGTAATGGTTTCCACAGTCAGTTCCCTACATTTTAGAAACCTGAATACCTAGATATCCCTGGTCCATTTCTTGAAGTCTTGTCCCCTAAGATTTTCTATCTCCCCCCTCTTTAGGATCACCTCAAAAATAGTGAATCTCTTATATAACCTCTTCCTTATTCTATGACACTAAATACATATGAATTATAAATAGGGTGACTACATCCTTTATTATTGGTTGCAATACCTCCTCTATATAGCACACTCTGGAATCCTAATCTAGAAATATTTTAGGAGAAATTTTATTGCGGTATTTTAATAAGATACCATGTTACAACACCAAATAAAAATTACAAAGTAGAAATATAGTATCAAAAGAATATAAAAAATATCACCCCAAAATTACTTCCCCATTGTTTTCTATTATAATTCACTAACATAAAAAGTGTTGGGATCCCATCCCTTCCACACATATTTCATCACATTTCCAACCATCATTTATGTGGATCAGGACACATCTCTAACTCTCTAAACTAATCACATGAAAGGTGTTTTTAGTTCTATCAGGGAATCCAATTTAAAAATTTATAAAATCTAACTTGCACTTCTAACCTTTAATTTAGTACAGTTGATGTCATGGTCTATCCCATAGAAAAAGTGTTGAATATTTTTAGAATTTTTAATAAGAAAAAGATAAAAAATAGATATTAAAGATTGGTTTAGTTTTTTTGTCATTTATATGAGTGTACAAAGAATAGTATTTCTGAGTTAATGAATTTGTATAGTGAAATAATTAACATAATTTAGATTTATTCATAATTGAATCCTAGTAAAACTCGTCTCAGATTGAAAACTCTCCATTATATTCTCTCTGTTTGTTGAATCCGGTGTATTTATGGTTAGGTAAAATGACGAGTAATACAAAACCTTATTTAAATGAAAGCACCCCTTTTCACACAATATTTATAGAACAAACATGTTTAGTTTAATAATATATTGATCACATATTTATTACCACCTCTAATTTTCATAAAAGGTTGAAATAAATAAGATTATGGAAATGAAAAAATAATTGAAAAACCATCATCTAATTAATAATAAACTCTAGTTCACAAAAGTAAAAAACTCATCCAAAAAAGTGTTGGAAAAAATAATTTCCCCCTAATTCTAATCATGAGGGGGGCATGAAAAATTAAAAATAAATCGAGGCATCAACACCTAATAGTTGCAGCATCACCACTTTAGGAACCATGATTTTTTTGACGGTCCCCATATTAAACCTACTTTATTTTCATCAATTTGACACAGCCAAAAACCACAAATGTGATTCCTCTACAAATATCTCAATAGTAACTGAGGGTTTGGAAAACATGGAAATATTTTAATATGCAGAAATGTTTACTTTATCCCCACCCAAAGAAATTTTTTTTATGGAACTCAAGATCTCTTAAAGGTAGTATCCACTCCACATGGATGATTCTTCATAAGCCTCATATGAAAATCAAATGAAGCAATTACATATCAGGAAGATGTTAGGCTTCTGAAATTTCTGACATAGCCATACTACATTGTGGAAAATAGTATAATGTTTCAACCTTGTCACATGTGTAATCATCCATGCATTCCACTACATGAATATGATGTAACCATATCCCAATTAAAACAACATTATTACACTTTTCATAACTTGAAACTACCAGTTTTATACCTTTCATGATGTATCTACGATCCCATGTCACAACCGACCAATCTATGTACTTCCATCATAAAATTTATGAAGTAACCAGATCATTTTCACCAAAACCATCATTTTATGTAACATTAACCCCACAATAATCATTGGATAATAAAAAGACTCCATTTACCCCAATCGTAGGTTAAAGGCAACCATTATGTAATGACTGGGCTATAGTGAAACCTTATTTTCCACCATTCTAACGATAAGAATCACTACAATGCAAGGAATTAATTTCGTTGCATCAGTTCATGATTCTTAGGTAGTGCTTGTTATTTTGTTCACTAAGCGCAGTGGACTATGGCATAGTTTTAGTGGTAACTATGCTACAGAAATGAAATAGGAAGGAGATACATCAGTTCAGAAAAAATGATTCCTTTATATAGGTACATAGTTCCCTAAGTGAAATGTACATCCCACATTGAAATAACCAAGAGATGGACTCTTATATTTAATATATCTCATTACAAAAAATGCTATTGACATCAAACAAGGGTTGGAGGAACCCAACCATCAGTTGGTACTAACCCACTATGCAAGTCTATCCTCATACAATCGCATGAACCCAACCCACATGTCATATTATAGACTCCTTATTATGTGTGAGTGCCTTGAATAACCTCTTCACCTCCTTTGCAGTGCCTAG
The DNA here is from genome assembly GCA_963277665.1 of Viscum album. NCBI lineage: Eukaryota > Viridiplantae > Streptophyta > Magnoliopsida > Santalales > Viscaceae > Viscum > Viscum album. The sequence goes on along the minus strand of OY728155.1, from coordinate 1,480,519,385 downwards.
GAAAGCCTTCCAAGCCACTTTATTAGGCACCCATATGGGGTATCCATGTTTTTTGTAGATGGTTGAGGGCCATCCTATAACCTAACCCATTTTTTATAAACCACAATTTCCTTTTCCATTTCATTCCACATAGTAGAGAAAAATTCATTTGAAAAATGACTTAAGTCAAATTCTTTTACATTTTATTTTTTAAAAATCATTCTAAGAATGTTATTTACCAAAATATAAGATAATTAAATTATTAATTGGATATATAATCAATTAATAACAAAACACTATTAAATTACTCTCAAAAGTTATAAATTTAATGATGTCATCAACCCCCACACTATATCAATGAATTACATCAACCATATATATCAACTTGAATTTCAAATGGCACCCTTGTTCTACTAAAATTAAAAATTTAAAATAAATAAATCCAAATAATAATCCACATGGGAGAATTTTTTCTGAAGGATCACAAAATAATAATGAATCCATAATCCTCATTTGTTAATATTTCATTTGAAATTTCCCATTAAAAATTAATGATCTTCTCCTTTATCCCATTAATTCCTCTCAATTTATCATTATTAAACATTTCATGTTTTAGTTTTCCTCAATTTAATATTTCTCATCATCACTCAAGGTTACAATTAAATAGATTTATTCTCATAGAATAAATATAGGTACCATACTTATTAACTTGAATGGGACCTACCTTTTCAACATTGTTGAGAACAAAATCTCTTAAAATTCTGAGTACTTCCAAATTAGTATAAATTGACTATAAGGATTAAGGGAGGTACGTAATTGATGAATAAAAAAAATTTAATATAAATAAAGAAGTTTATATGAAAAGATAAATGTATGATAATTATTTTACCAAGAAATTTAATTATTCTCATATAAATTACATCTTCCTCACATCACAAGCTCATTATAAAGGTCATGAGACAATGAAAACATAATTAATGTGTTACCCCTGTTGATTTTTTCATTATTTTTTTAAAACTAATTTTTTTTTCAATTTATTGAATCTTGAGCTAGGAAAAGGCTCACACATACTACCCAACAACAAATAATATATATCATCAGTCTACTGATGGTGATTTTTGACCCTCAAAAACTCAACATAATTTTGTTTTTTTCTTTATATAGAGGTTAGCAATGAATAAAATAAAAATGACATGATCCTTTCCTAAAATTAAAAGAAGAAAAAACATCTCCTCAATAAAGTACAACACTTATTTTTGTGAACTCATTCACCCCCACACTTGATCATTGATAATAATTCATGAAACAAGAGTAAGGGTAAGAACATGTAATGTTATATTATAATGTGGCTAATTCCTATAAAAAAATGTTATCCATTGTCTATAATGTCTAAAATTATGATAAATTTTAAGGTGGGACTCATGGGTAAAAGAAAAATAAAAAAAAATCCAAAATATATTTAAAAGTAAATTTTCACAATCATAGTTAGGAAAATATCAAATACATGTCTTTGTAGGTTTCATGTCCAATGTTCTCCCAATGAATTTTTCTTAGCTGAAAATAGGAAAAATTATGTCCAAAAATAACTTATGAATGAGAGCCTGAAATACCAAATAATCATTCATGGATTGTATGATAATAAAAAGAAAATCCACATAAAGTTATGAAATTTATAACATAAAAAATGTAAGTGATAATTTCATCTAAATGTGCATAAAAATATAAAAATCATAATTTATTGTATCCAAATTACAATGCATAACTCTAATAATTAAATCCCCCATATTAATTATTTAATTCCATTAATTTGAAAAACTAAAACATGGAATCATGGGGTTTCTATAAATTATAAGTATTATGGATAAAAATAGCAGTAATATAAGTGTGGGAATTAATTTTTTTTATTTAAGATTAAAATATATTTTGAAAATAGGCGAGTATCAATGAATGATAAAAATTAATGTTTACAACCCTTTGACATTAAGCTCTTTAATTATTCCATTTTATTACTACCTTATGTCCTTGTGTCTTGAATCACCATGGGACTAAAAATAAAATTCAAATAGTGAATGTATAGTCATATTCTCAAGAATGTTCAAACATATATAGGAATTCACCCTAGTCTAGATACAAAATATAATTGAAAATAAATTCAATCCTAAATCATTAAAGTTAAAAAAACAGGCTTCCCCATAAATGTGATTTTTTATGGTCATTAATCTCAATATTACCTCTCATAGTCAAGAAATAGAGGGTAAAAAGTGGTTATCAGGTAGGGATCTATAAAGGGTCGATGTTGCGATTCCTTCATGTTGATGGGTTATCTTCCTTTTCCTAATATTTTTTCACTCTTCCTTCGAATAGTATATTCCCCATAAATGTGGGCCCAATCATTCAATGTTTGGATCATTTTGAAAAATTAAATTGTTGATCTATGACCCATAATTGTTGACCTTCCTTGAAATCACCATGGATAACAGTACCTCCTCTATCTTTAGGTATTATGAGAAAAAAATCATTTTATTCCCATTTCACCCAATTCATTACTCTCTATGACATCCACATCACTACCTTTTTAATGGGAAGTGATATCCTTAACTCCTTACAAGATATATTCTCTCTAATCATATCCATTCAAATATATATCCTCATTACCCAATGGATATGAAAATTTACCCCATCTCTTCCAACTCTTAAGATTAAATCCCCCATTTGGACTTCAATCATTTCCATTCCTATTTATGGGATAGTTTTTCCCATGATTATTATAGTCTTCTCCTCATTCATGTCCATTACCAGCAATTCTATCAAGATGTAGAACTTTTATTCCATGGAAATTAAATCTTCAAGAAAACTCAATGTATTCAGGATATAATATCCTCAATTTAACTCAGAACTTGAGTTTACTTCATAATTCAAAATCCTAATATATTGAAAGTTGTGTTTGAAGTTATATTCACTGTCACTCTGAAATGACACAAAAGAATTCCAAAATCATTAGACACAATTTCAATAAGAATATAAAAACTAATTTGATCACTCTTATTCTTTCGTTGTCCCATTAACACCAAAAACTAATAATCCACCATCAATGGTAATGTTTTAAATATGTTTAGCTTCCTCATGTTCGATACCAATTCATTCCTAACATATTCATCTATGGGAATATTCTATATAGATTTAGAAAAAGGTATGTTGATATATAATTTCATAACTATATCTAAATTTTTTTCACATTGGTCATCTATCTTCACGTACCATACTATTCATTAAAAAGGTATTGGAGGTTAGTTTTTGTGTGGTTATTCCTCTTTAACCAACATCCCAACATCTGTTTATTTTTTTCCTTAATTCCTTGCTATACTCCAACTTATTTTTAAAATTTTTACTCAATATATCTTATAAATTGTTCATAATGGATCTCCTTATATTATTTTCTTTATTTGTCACAATATTTCGTTATTTTTCTATTTCTCATGGTGATGTATTTTAGTTCTTGATGTTCAGGAACATCAGTATCTATTTGTAAAATTACCCTTAGTATTTCTTTAAGATGGGTAGAAATATGTCTCAGTAAGGAATATATATTTCTACTGAAATTAATTTTATTTTGTGAGTATAATTTTAATAATATGATATTATCCCCTTGATACATAGAGTAGTCTATAAATTCCTTGAGATAAGCCCTTATAGTTGTCATAAAATTTATAGTGTCTCCTTCAATGTTTGGATTTTACTAGTTAGAGACAAACCATGTTGTTGAGGTTGAAATCCTTATGTACTAAACCTAAATCTTTATCCATGTTGAAATATCTATCCTTGATTCATTTTTTGTTTTGGTTGTGACCTCAATCTCTCTCCATAATTTTTATGGTGAAAATTAAGATAATTCATATCCCCATAGTGTATACCTTCTTTGAAAAGTCATTCATTATTATGGATACCTAAAACATTTACACCTTTTTTCACTCCTTTTTTTGTCCACCACTAGTTTTCCATTGAATACTTTTGCAATAAATTTTATCCAACAATTCATAACTCTCTTCAAGTGACATCGTCATTAGGGATACTCGAACAAAATCATCCACAATTTATTTATTACCCTACGAATAACCACTATAAGAAGGTTTTAATTAGTAAAAAAGTTTCTATAACATGGTGAGGACATATTATAGTTAAAAATTTAATCCATTATCAGGAGTAATAGAGGGATTCATCATTTAGTTGTTATATTTTAATATTACTTATTCCTAAAACAATGGACTCGGAATGACGAAAAAATTTAGTAAAAAAATTTCATAAAAAATCCTCCAAAATGGATATTGAATACAAGGGTAGAATTTAGATCCATTTAATATCTCTATCCTTGAGTGTAGAGTGGAATATTATAAGCCATATTGTGTATCTTTTTAGGTTATTGAAATATAAAGTGTCATAGATTTATAATAAACTTTAAAAGAGAGAATTGGATCCTTCATGTGGTAGCCCAAAAAATTTAATGGAGTGTGATATCATTTCTATGTTCTCCAACATGATATTGAATGGTTGAAAAATGATTGGGTGAATGAGAATTTTAAGATTAACCCTAATGTTTAAGGGATTTACATAGTTTTTAGAGCTTTCATTCACTATTTATGTTCTTGTATCATTGGGTGTTCTCCTAGTCTAGTTCATTGGCCATGTTATCTTGAACACATTAACTCTTCATATTCTTTAATTTTTTATTATTATTAGGGTCTTATCAGTCTCTAGATTGAAATAAATATCTTTTTATTTTTGTTAAATTTTTTCAATTGATCATGTGTTTAGGTTTTACATGAAACTACTCCATGATAAGAACAAGTGAAAAAATGGGGAAATGAGAAATAACAAAGCATAAAATTCATAAAAATCCAAAACATTATATCAATTATTCCAATCCAAAATTGATCTAGTAAATTTATTACTCAAAATTAATCATTAATTTAATTAGGTAAACCAATATAAAAATTTATAAACTATAAATATATCTTACTATCTTTTAATTTAGCATAGTAGAAGTCAAGTTTGATCCCATAGAGAACGGTGTTGTAGATTAATATAATTTCTTAGAAAACATGATGAAAATCAAGATATTTCTGCATTATTAGGTTTTTAGATCAATGATATGGGTGTACCAAGAATGAAATTTATAAATTCATACATTAGTGAAGGGAAAAATTATCTTTATTTAGATATATTCATAATTTAATACAAGTGAATCTGCTCTCAAAGTGATAACTCTTCATTATATTTACACACCTTTTCAACTCTCATATACTTCAATTAGGAAATATGATGCGTAATCCACAACCAAATTTAAGCACAACCACGTTTTTTCACCCAATGAACATACAATTATCTTTTTTAGTTAGTTAATGTTTTTATAACATATTTCTTACCATGCCCATTGATTATGGAAGCTGGAATTAAATTAAATTAAAGAAATGAAAAATGAATGAAAAAATAGATAAAATACTTAAAAAGACACTAGAATTCACTAAATGAAATCGATCATCCATTCATTTATGGGCCCAAAATATTTACCCCCTCATTATATTCATAGTGGTATATCCTAAAAAAAATGGAATCCGGGCAACAATACCTCGTTGTAGCAACATCAATTCTTTTTTTTTCACCAGGATCTAGACGACGGTCCTCATCCTAGGTCTCAATCTGATGGTATAATATCCCATATTTTCTATTTATAGGAAAAAACCGTGAAAAGTTCATTTTTAACATCCTTTATTTTGTTCACTTTTATTTTCCTAGAAACTTCACAAGTGACTCCTCCAAAAAATATCACCATAATAAGTGATGGTTTTTCTACGGTATAAATATTTGAATTTCTAAAATACATTACTTGATGTTTTACTAAACCATCCATGATTTATTATCTAGTAGAGATCCCATAGAGGTAGACACCGTCACATGTGCATGATACATCTTAAAACTACCTCAAAACATACCTATATTACTTAGATAGCATAAAGATGATTGGTTTTTTAAATTACATACATAGTAATACTAACGCATGGACAAAAACACAAGGTTGATAACTTCTTCTATGTTTAGTCCTCCTGGAATTCCTCTACATAGATATGATGAAACCATACAACCATGAACACAATATTATCCCTCCTCTCATAAATCTACACTTCCATTCCAAGCCCATGGATGATGTAACAGGGATCCAAAAGACATAGTTAAACACTATCTACTTCTTTCTACCAATTGAAAATACCACCATATAACTTGAAGAATAGCATTTATTTTATGTAATATCACCCCCAAAACAATATATCAAAAAATGACGTGACTTTATTCCCTCTAACAATGAGCTTTATGTAACCATGATACATTGATTGGGAGATAATGCAACCAGCTTCTCCATCATTCTAAATCGAGGAGTGACCACAATGCAATGTATTTCTTACAGTGAAGTGATTCTCAGTTCTATAGTCATTCATGATATTCCCTTTACTATAGATGGGGGATCGTTGCATATAGTTATTGTTGAATACATATTATAAATGAGAGAAGAAGGAGATATATGAGTTCACTCGAGACTTTATTATTTCTAAAAGGGCACATACCCTGGGTGAATTTTGCATCCCCCACTAAAATAATTAGGTTCTTGAATTTTCTAGTGAATATATGTCATTGAAGAAAATGATACCAATGTAGAAAAATGGATGGAGTACCCCTAATGTTAGTTTTTCTAGACCCCAATTGCGGTCCTCTCATCTCACTACCTCAAGAACCCAACCCTCATGTGCAGGTGTGGCCTTCCTCTTTTTCCTGTGTTCCATGCATGTCCTTTTGACCTCCTCTATGATACCTAGACAGGCCCCACCTTCATGGATAGATTCTTATATAGTTTATCCATATGGCCTATATTTGGTTGAGGGAAACCTATGTTCTGACTGATTTTTTTCTAAGTCCCCATTTCCTATACCATTTCATTCTGTACTAAATAGAAAAATCCATTAGAAAAATGATAGAAATTTAATTATTTACCATATTTAATATCCATATTAAAATGTTAATTACCCAAATATAATACAATTTTCTGAAAATGGGAAATCAAACTCAGTTAAAAGAAAAAAAATTAAACTCCAAAAATGTATGCATTTAATGAACTCATCAAACCCCCCGCTTGTAATAAATGAATTCCCTCAACCATATATCTAAAAATGAAAAAAAAGTTTTAAATCCTATCTAGTGTGTTATCCTCTATGAATTCCATTGAATGGATATGAAATTCCCATATACCAATGGCCACATCCTCATTCCTCATATTATACCACCTCGCATCAATTTTGAGCCCTTACATAATGTATATAGGAGTTTACATCACGACATTCCACTCTATGTAATTGTTTCCCCAAATTGGCTGCACAACCATATCTATTGAACAACAGCCTTCATTTTTTTGTAACATCAATCTCAATAAATTATAAATGTGATGGTTCTAATTTGATGTCTTCAAACATTGGGATTCAAATAACCAATGTGTAGAAAAAAATTCCACGATGAAACCTTCTACTCCACTATTATTAATCCTGGAGTTTCTATGACACATGGTAGGGATTGAAAAGTAGTGTTACTCAATTCCCTAGACTTACAAAATATTCACTTCACATACCATGGTATATTATTGTGTAGTAGTGGTGGAGATAATTCTATAGGAATGTATGCGGAAGGTGACACTCAAGTTCTCCTTGGACGACACATTTCTTCAAGTGCATAGTTTCTATGGTGAAATACTTGACCCACATAAAAACATTAAATAGAATTAATATTCTATTTAAAATATCTCATTCTAGAAATGAAATAAAATCTGAATGGTGGTCATAGGACCTATACAACCCCTTAGGTCTGACCCCCCTGTCTGACCCTCTCCTCACACTACTGCACAGACCTAAATATCGTGCTTTGGTATAACCTTGATCATTTATGTGAACACCATGCATGAAATTTTCACATCAAATTCCATTAATGAGAAGTTCATATCAATTTCTTGTTCAACCTACCCTATAGGGTATCCATTTGGCATGCAGCTAGTTAGAGGCCAACCTAGGTCTTTCCTCTTTTTGTACCCATTCCCCATTTCCTTTTCCACATTATCCTACATTGTATATAAAAAATTCCTAAGAAAAAATATAGAAATTAAATAATTTTTTTAAAATCAATTATAAAATGTTAGTTTCCAAAATAAAATTCAATTCAATGAAAATTGGAAAGTTAAATCAATTAAAATAAAAACATAATGAAATAAATTCAAAAAGTTCATTCATTTAATGAAATCATTACCATCCTCCCACATAGTCTATCTTATTGTGTTAGCATCATCCATCATCATATAAAAACCTCATCTTATCAGAACTGTGTCACATAACCATGGCGGTAGGGTATCATTAACTTTAAAAAGATCAACCTTGTGCCTTCCTCATACAAAGTATGACCCCACTATGTAACGCCCCGACCCTAGTTACCCAGAGTCGGTGCATTATTACATAACATTGGCATGATCACAAGAAAGATCAAATCTCGAAAGACCGATTGGTTTAGTAGCCTTGGAAACACTAGATATATTCATAAGTTTTACATTACGTCAAAAAACGAAAAACTACTACAACAACATATTGTATCCATAATCCACACTCATATCTCTACATAATATCCCTGCAGGTCATTCATAACTTACTTCTTCACTTCCTGGGAAAAATAAAACATAGAAAAGGGGTGAGCTCAAATGCCCAGTAAGGATAACAATATAGCAGAAACTTTCATAAATAAGAATAAACATTTAAGTCAATGTATAACTAAAACAAAAGCCTTTCAAACATGAACTTTCAACATGGTATGGCATAAATAAAATGAAATAATTCCATTTACTTATTCACATGGATATTCTACTAATCGAATAATCACATGAAAAAATCAATAACCACTTTCATAATTTTGGAATGCATAATGCCAGACTATCATAACCACATAGTCAAGGCCTCGTACCAAGACTACAAATAAGATTTTGTCAAGGCCTTGTGCCAAGACACTAGTTTGTCTCATGGGACTTACCGATGCATCGAGGAGCTATAGCGGGCTCCACCCGTCACTTACTAAGTCCAATGCATTCCCATATGAAAAGGTTTAAACATAACATAAACATTCGTATTAAAACTAGCATACGAAATGTCAATAATTTCACCATAAACTATGAATGGTATAAAAATAGCACATCCACAGTCAAACATATCACAAAAACTTTAATACAATATAGAAGTTTTGTATCATAATAAATCAACTTCAAATAATCTTTAAATCCATCAAAGGATGTTGACATAGATGAAATCAAAATTCTTTTTAAAGAAATATGTCCTTTTATTTTGAAATCATTTAAGATCCATATAAAATAAAACATTTTCTTTGAAAATATTCTTATAAGCTTGTAAGGGAAGCTTTGAAGATTTTATAACGGTGGAAAATAGCCGCACCCGCCGTATAAGTTAAAAAAAACATTTTTACCTTAATTCTGTCGAAAAGGTTAAAAAGGACATTGTTTTGAAAACGACTGAAAGATTCCTTTATAAACCTCTTATAAAAAGTCAAACAAGGTTATAAATGACTTTAAACCATATTCTTGTAAATAATAAATATTTTTTGAAATACATTTCGAAGAAACATGGATGTGGATGATAAAGAAATCCCAGTAGATTATTACATATAAACAACCTCGGATAATGAAGAGATTATGAAATAACCCTTACCTTGTACTTTTCCTTGGTTGGGGTAGATTAACCTCCTTTATAATGGTGAAATAATTGTAATTAAATTATACAAGAATCATATATATTAATATGATATCATATATGATCTTTTAACATTGATTTGTTAATAATATCTTAGAATTATCGTCGTTTCGGGTGTTAACTTACTTGTTTTCTTTTATATGTTTTGTTACATAAGACATGTTTGTAAAGGATAAGTTTTATATTATTCATTTCCAGAATGATATCAAGTCCTTAAACATCATTTTTAAATCATCAAATGATAATTATACTTGAATGGATACGATGGAGAATGAATCTCATCGCGTTCGTGGAGACGGTAGTACGTACGTACGCACGAGCGACAATATCATTCTTTTGATATTAAAATAATATATAAATGGATGGTATATCATATATACAGAATCATTAACATGTTATATTTATTATTTACCTGAGTTAAACATCATTATTATACCCATCCAAATAATATTATATTGAATAACAATTACACCACGACGTGGAGACGGTAAGCCGTACGTACGCACGTATGGTGACATGTTATTCAAAGGGTGGGTAGAATACTGAATATGGTTGTACCATATTTATAATAACATCACAGTATATGTTAGATACTAGAGTTATTATTTTATAATGGTAAGAATAAAGAAAGAAGAAGTGGAAGAAGAAATGAACTTAGAAAAGGGTGGTGAAATCATTACCTCTTCTTCGGGTTCATCCTTTTGATTTGATCAAAAGGGCTCCTTAGGTTGGCTTTCTGATCAAACTAAGGCCTCTAGGTTGTAGTGAGGGATGTTGGGAGAGTATTTGGGCAGAGTTTGGCCGAACCAAAAGGCTTTGAAGGTGTGATGAAATGAGAAGGAGGAGTGCCCTTTTATAAGAGGGGTGAGGGGCATCTTTGGAAAAGCTAGAAATATTAATTTATAATAAATTCATATTAGGTTTCTAATGGATAAAAAGTTGATTATTAAAAGGTTATGGTGGGTATGGGTCGAAAACAACTCAACCAATAGAATTTAGACAGGTTTGGGTACTTATATTAACCTTATATTTAAGTATTAACTCTAAGTTAATTAGTTTCACTTTTACAATGTCTCTTTGTATTTTTATATAATATGGTTAATAAACATACTATATACATCCAAGATACCCAGAAGTGGTCCATTAATGATGAACCTATCATGATATAAGTCTTTTGGCCGAACCTTAGATTTTTAGGAATTTAATATCAATTAATAATATAATATTTGTTTTAAGAACTCTTTTATGTCAATTTTGACACTATTCAATAGTTGATTTTTTTGAAACTCATAACAGATTGATTACTTCAAAAAAATTAAATTAAATCAATACTAATATATAATATTATCCTAGAAAATTAGTTTAATTCATAAAAGTTTCATATTATATTTATTTGGGTATTTATAATATCAATTATTTTAGTTTTTCACTATTATAGTAATTACTGCATCATCATTGTGTCATAAATAAAATACATTATTTAATGTCTAAAAATTATAAATAAAATATCACTATGTCGGAAATCTTTTTATATTTCTAATGAATATTTATAATCTAAAATCAAACATATATAACCCTATGTAACAATTGTTTTTCTAAAAGATATATGCTTGTGTCATTTTTGAATTCATTTTAACTTAATTAAAATAAAGTGTCATTATCACTTACAAGTGGATCCATGCGGTCCCAAAATCGACCCAAAAATGCCCATGGTCGACCATGTATCAACCAATAGGGTTAAGACACGTTTTAGGGTAATTTAGTATTATTATAATATTATTTTGTAACCCTTATTTACCGGATTTACCCTTAACCATGGTAAATAAAATATTTACCGCAGTAATTATTCAAAATGTCTAAAAATAAAAGTTACCTATTTACACAATTTGAACATCCTGATTACAAATATGGAATCCATTTTCCTAAATTCAAAACACAGAAGTGGCAGAAATTAATTTAAAATTAATTCCCGCTGTCAAAACAAAAAGCGTGTTTTTAAGAGATAATAACTATCAAAAGATTGACACTTGTTTATGTTCAGTTTAATTGTAAAATTATGTCCAATGACCAAAATTATATTAAATGGTAAAAATATATTCTAAATATAATTTAAAACTACTACAATTCATAATTTATCACTATTAATTATTTTGATTAAAAAAGTTGTTTTTAATTAAAATTTAGTAATTTTCACTATTCATCAAAATATGAAAGTTATCCGAAAAGTACCAAAATTTCACCTTAGGCTAAATTAGATATTCCGAATCCAAAAATGAAGTCTATTTTAAAATATAAAATATATATAATTTTAAAAAGTAGGTATTACTATTCATAACGACTAGTTTGATTGGTTGTTAGAACTCGGTGTTGCGTACAACACACGCTATCGCATTATTCAAAGAGAAGCGTACCGTAGAAGCTTGGGGTGTTACATTCTCCCCTCCTTCAAATAATTTCGTCCTCGAAATTTCTAGAATACTATCGCATGAAAAGACTCAGGTGGTTCTTCATCATAAGTTCCTCGGGTTCCCACGTTGCCTCTTCCATCTTATGGTTTCTCCACAATACTTTTACCAGACGCGTCGTCCGGTTTCTCAGTACTTGTTCTCTCGTATCAAGAATCCTGACGGGCTCTTCACAATAGGAAAGATCGGGTTCCAGTTCTAATTCCTCATAGGTGAGTACATGCATTGGGTCAGGCATGTATTTCCTCAACAGAGATACGTGGAACACATCGTGAACTTTAGAGAGACTTGGCGGCATTGCCAATCGGTAAGCTACAACCCCAATTCGTTCTAGAATTTCAAAGGGTCCGATGTACCTGGGACTCAATTTACCTTTCTTACCAAAACCTATGACTCCCTTCCATGGAGATACCTTTAGGAAAACATGATCACCGACTTGAAATTCCAAATCCTTCCTTCGATTATCAGCATAGCTCTTCTGCCTACTTTGAGCTGCTCTGATGTGATTTTGGATTACCTTCACCTTTTCCATCATTTCCTCCACAGTTCTTGACCTACAAGTTTTCTTTCACCAACGTCATCCCAACAGGTTGGTGTACGACATCTCTTTCCGTATAACTCTTCATATGGTTCCATCTGAATACTCGAATGGAAGCTATTGTTATAGGAAAATTCTACCAGTGGTAAATATTGATCCCACATACCCTGAAAGTCAAGTGAGAAAGATCTCAACATGTCTTCTAAGGTATGAATAGTCCGTTATGATTGTCCATCTGTCTGAGGGTGGTAAGCAGTGCTCAAATGAAGTTCAGTATCCAGGTATTTCTGAAGACTTTTCCAAAATCTTGAAGTAAAACGGGGATCACGATCAGAAACAATTGATAAGGGTACTCCATGAAGTCTCACAACTTCATTAATATATAGTCTTGTTAGACGTTCCACGGGTAGATCTTCTCTTATAGCAAGAAAATGTGCTGACTTGGTAAAATGATCAACAATAACTCATATTTCATCGTTCCTTCTAGGACTCTTTGGTAGCCCCATGACAAAGTCCATCGTAATATTGTCCCATTTCCACTCCGGTATGGGAAGAGGTTGCATGACTCCTCCAGGCTGTTGCCTTCCAGCTTTCACTTGTTGACAAACCATACATCTTGACACAAAATCAGCAATCTCCCTCTTCATGTTGTCCCACCAAAAATGTTCCTTCAAATCTCTATACATTTTGGTGCTCCCAGGATGTATAGAGAAATTGGAACTATGAGCATCATCCAGCAATTCCCTTTTTAGATCAGGTATATTGGGAACACAAAGTCTCTTCCCAAATTTCAAAATTCCATCTTCATACACAAATTCTCTCAATCTCCCATCATTCACTGCTTTAATCTTCTTTTGGAATTCTTCATCATCGGTCTGAGAACTCTTAATTCTTCCTAGTAAAGATGGTTTGGCAACCATTTGAAAAAGCATTGATTTTTCACCTTCCCTAGTTATACCCATGTCCATCTTTACTAGATCAATGAAAATTGGATCCCTTTCCATTCTCATCATGTTCAAAACTCCATGGTCTTTTCTACTCAAAGAATCTACCACCTTGTTTGCTTTCCCTGAGTGGTAGTGTATCGTACAATCATAATCCTTGAGTAATTCAAGCCATCTCCTTTGCCTCATGTTGAGTTCTTTTTGTGAGAAAATATACTTCAAACTCTTGTGATCAGTATAAATCTCACATTTTTCACCATAGAGGTAGTGCCTCCATATCTTCAAAGCAAAGATCACAGCTTCTAACTCGAGATCATGAGTATGATAGTTTTGTTCATGAATTTTAAACGGTCGTGATGCATAGGCAATAACTCTATCATTCTGCATAAGGACACAGCCAAGTCCTTTCTTTGATGCATCACTATAAATAACGAACCCATCATTCCCCGATGGTAGAGTCAATATAGGAGCATTGACTAATCTTTTCTTCATTTCTTCAAAACATTCTTCACACTCTTTTGTCCAAACAAATTTAACCCCTTTACGTGTGAGCTTCGTTAATGGGTTAGCCCATCGGGCAAAATTATGGACCAAACGTCGATAATAACCTACCAATCCAATAAAACTGCGTACCTCAGTTATACTCGTAGGTTCTGGCCATTCTTGGATTGCATTGGTCTTAGAAGGATCAACAAGGATTCCATCTTTAGAGACAATATGGCCAAGAAAAGAAATCTCATGAAGCCAAAATTCACACTTGCTAAACTTTCCATATAATTCATGCCTCCTCAGAGTCTTCAAGATAATGCGCAAGTGATTTTCATGATCTTCGTAGGTTTTGGATTATACCAAGATATCATCAATAAATACCACCACAAATTCATCGAGATACTCCTTGAAAACTCTCTTCATCAGATCCATGAATACAGAAGGTGCATTAGTCAATCCAAACGGCATTATAGTAAACTCGTAATGCCAGTACCTGGTTCGAAATGCTGTCTTCGGAATGTCTTCCTTCTTCACACACAACTGATGGTATCCAGATCGAAGGTCAATATTTGAAAAGTATTGAGCTCCATGCATTTGGTCAAATAAATCATCAATACGAGGTAGGGGATACTTGTTCTTTATCGTTATAGCATTGATCTCCCTGTAGTCGATACATAACCTCATAGATCCATCTTTATTTTTAACAAAAAGAACAGGGGCTCCCCATGGAGAAACACTAGGGCGAATAAATCCCTTATTACTCAATTCCTCTAGTTGTTTCTTTAGTTCGACTAACTCTACAGTGGCCATTCTATAAGGGGTCTTCGATATAGGCCTTGATCCAGGAATCAAATCAATGGAAAACTCAACTTCTCGTTCTGGAGGATGTCCAGGTAAATCTTCCGGAAATACATCTACAAATTCTTTCACAACAAGTACATCCTCTATTTGAACATTCCTTTCCTCACAGACAGTTATTTCATTCTCTTCCTCCCCAATAATTGAATTAAGTTGAGCTACTGGGGGTGGATCTAAATAAGAATTACATGGTGACGATTCTGCTCTAAAGATAAGGTGTTCCTTATCATTATTATCAAGAATCGTAACCTCTTTGTTCTTACAATAAATCTTCGCATCATAGTCCGAAAGCCAGTCCATACCGAGGAGTATATAAAACTCAATCATAGGTATGATGATGAGATCAGCAGATAAAGAACATTTATGTGCTCTAATGGGGACTGATTCACAAAACTTTTTTGCAATGATACTTCCCTTAGGAGTTTTAACTGAACTCTCCCTTATTAAATCAAATTGGAAATATCTAATTTTCTTAGAAAACTGGGAAGATATGAAACAATGTGATGATCCAGAATCAAATAATGCATTTGCTAAACTTGAGGAAACCATTAAATTACCTGCCACCACGTCTTTCGGAGCTTCTACCTCAGCAATAGTGATAGCATAAGCCTGGCCTTGATCCCTTGGCCTTTTCTGAGGTAAGTTCTCCTGATGTTTAGGACATGCATTTTCATAATTCCCCATCTCCCTGCAATTATAGCACTGAACGTTGGTAGCTTCATTCTTCCCCTTTCAATCACGAGCTTGGTGGCCTTTTTCACCACACTTGTAACAGACTCCCATTCCCTTCAAGCAAGTACCAGGGTGTTTCTTCCCACATTTACCACAGGATGGATATTCAACCTTTCCTTTCTTCCCCTTATTTCCATTCCCAGATTGATCAGAAGGCCTCTTCTTCTCTTGCTTTGCTTTAAAGCCATAAGACTTAGAGAATTCCTTTTCGGTCTTGATAGCACATGAGACAATGTCTTCGTACGACGAAAAGGATTGTGAGACTAATGCTCGATGGAGAAATGGTTTTAACCCATCAAAGAAACGATCAATCTCACTTCTTTGGTTAAGTATATAATCACCAGCGTACCTTTATAACCTTGTAATGTTAGCCTCATACTTTGTGACATTCTCATCCTCCTTCTGTCTCAGACTTAGAAATTGCCTTTCCATATCTGCTCGATGGTCGCGAGGAAAGTATTTTTTTAAAAACAGATCTTTGAACTCCCTCCATTCCATATTTGATACTTCATCATCTTCCTTCGTATTTTGAATCAATGACCACCATTGATCAGCATCTCCAGTGAGGCGGTAAACTGCCATGATAACTTTTTCCCTTTCACTGCTCCCCAAAGCCTGAAATATTTTCTCTAGGGAAAATATCCATTGCCCAGCTACTAAGGGATTTGTACTCCCATTGAACGTTGGTGGTTGTTGCCTCATGAATCGATCTAACATTGATCCTCCACCCTGCAGATCAGGGTGCTCCATACGGGTAAGGTTATTATTCATAACCTGAGTAAGTTGTCCCAGTATGGTGATTAGCTGATCGGAACCAGTTGCATCACCAGCCCCACTATAATTATCTTGAGCAGGAGGGCAATCCCTACATGGAGTGCGTTCATTGATACAGTTTCCATTTCTTCCACTAGGCGCCATTTCTAAACAATGTCATAAACTAGATCAGTTTATGAATCAAAATACATAACCCCATACTTATAAAACACTTAACATAAATTGAACTATTTATCGATATAATCCATAATCATAAGAATGTTTTCTTTGAGGAAGTATATACTCATAATCCATTAAAAATGATTTGTAAAGAAAAATGAGAGTTATCCTAAGCATATCCCTCGGGAGTGTCGTAACCAAGAGTGCAGCAAGGCCCGTTGTCGTGCACCAGTTCCCGTTCGAGTCTAGCTCAAAGCGGTGTTTTCGGGTTTTACCCCTAGGTACATCTGTGCCAGAGCTGCCTCTACCTGCTCGTATCCAGACAGGGATGTATTGCTCGGAAAACTCACAAAATCTCTACAATACCAAAATTCTAGGAAGTTCTTCTATACTAATCCCCAAAGTTCATCTTAGGTCTACGTGCTCTAATCATAGTTTATCTAAATCTAGTTTCCAAGGTTTGTACTAAACTTCCTCTGATACCAACTGTAACGCCCCGACCCTAGTTACCCACAGTCGGTGCATTATTACATAACATTGGCATGATCACAAGAAAGATCAAATCTCGAAAGACCGATTGGTTTAGTAGCCTTGGAAACACTAGATATATTCATAAGTTTTACATTACATCATAAAACGAAAAAATACTACAACAACATATTGTATCCATAATCCACACTCATATCCCCACATAATATCCCTGCAGGTCATTCATAACTTACTTCTTCACTTCCTGGGAAAAATAAAACATAGAAAAGGGGTGAGCTCAAATTCCCAGTAAGGATAAAAATATAGCGGAAACTTTCATAAATAAGAATAAACATTTAAGGCAATGTATAACTAAAAAAAGCCTTTCAAACATGAAATTTCAACATGGTATGGCATAAATAAAATGAAATAATGCCATTTACTTATTCACATGGATATTCTACTAATCGAATAATCACATGCAAAAATCAATAACCACTTTCATAATGTTGGAATGAATAATGCCAGACTATCATAACCACATAGTCAAGGCCTCGTACCAAGACTACAAATAAGATTTTGTCAAGGCCTTGTGCCAAGACACTAGTTTGTCTCATGAGACCTACCGATGCATCGAGGAGCTATAGCGGGCTCCACCCGTCACTTACTAAGTCCAATGCATTCCCATATGAAAAGGTTTAAACATAGCATAAACATTCGTATTAAAACTAGCATACGAAATGTCAATAATTTCACCATAAACTATGAATGGTATAAAAATAGCACATCCACAGTCAAACATATCACAAAACCTTCAATACAATATAGAAGTTTTGTATCATAATAAATCAACTTCAAATAATCTTAAAATCCATCAAAGGATGTTGACATAGATGAAATCAAAATTCTTTTTAAAGAAATATCTCCTTTTATTTTGAAATAATTTAAGATCCATATAAAATAAAACACTTTCTTTGAAAATATTCTTATAAGCTTGTAAGGGAAGCTTTGAAGATTTTATAACGGCGGAAAATAGCCGCACCGGCCGTATAAGTTAAAAAAAACATTCTTACCTTAATTCTGTCGAAAAGGTTAAAAAGGACCTTGTTTTGAAAACGACGGAAAGATTCCTTTATAAACCTCTTATAAAAAGTCAAACAAGGTTACAAATGAAATTAACCCATATTCTTGTAAATAATAATTATGTTTTGAAATACATTTCGAAGAAACATGGATGTGGATGATAAAGAAATCCCAGTAGATTATTACATATAAACAACCTCGGATAATGAAGAGATTGTGAAATAACCCTTAACTTGTACTTTTCCTTGGTTGGGGTAGGTTAACCTCCTGTATAATGCTGAAATAATTGTTATTAAATTATACAAGAATCATATATATTAATATGATATCATATATGATCTTTTAACATTGATTTGTTAATAATATCGTAGAATTATCGTAGTTTCGGGTGTTAATTTACTTGTTTTCTTTTATATGTTTCGTTACGTAAGACATGTTTGTAAAGGATAGGGTTTATATTATTCATATCCAGAATTATATCAAGTCCTTAAACATAATTCTTAAATCATTAAATGATAAATATACTTGAATGGATACGATGGAGAATGAATCTCATCGCGTTCGTGGAGACGGTAGTCCGTACGTACGCACGAGCGACAATATCTTTTTTTTGATATTAAAATAATATATAAATGGATGGTATATCATATATACAGAATCATTAACATGTTATATTTATTATTTACTTGAGTTAAACATCATTATTATACCCATCCAAATAATATTATATTGAATAACAATTACACCATGACGTGGAGACGGTAAGCCGTACGTACGCACATATGGTGACATGTTATTCAAAGGGTGGATAGAATACTGAATATGGTTGTACCATATTTATAATAACATCATAGTATATGTGAGATACTGGAGTTATTATTTTAGAATGGTAAGAATAAATAAAGAAGAAGTGGAAGAAGAAATGAACTTAGAAAAGGGTGGTGAAATCATTACCTCTTCTTCGGGTTCTTCCTTTTGATTTGATCAAAAGGGCTCCTTAGGTTGGATTTATGATCAAACTAAGGACTCTAGGTTGTAGTGAGGGATGTTGGGAGAGTATTTGGGCAGATTTTGGCCTAACCAAAAGGCTTTGAAGGTGTGAATAAATGAGAAGGAGGAGTGCCCTTTTATAAGAGGGGTGAGGGGCACCTTTGGAAAAGCTAGAAATATTAATTTATAATAAATTCATATTAGGTTTCTAATGGATACAAAGTTGATTATTCAAAGGTTAAGGTGGGTATGGGTCGAAAACAACTCAACCAATATAATTTAGACAGGTTTGGGTACTTATATTAACCTTATCTTTAAGTATTAACTCTAAGTTAATTAGTTTCACTTTTACAATGTCTCTTTGTATTTTTATAAAATATGGTTAATAAACATACTATATATATCCAAGAGACCCCCAAGTGGTCCATTAATGATGAACCTATCATGATATAAGTCTATTGGCCGATCTTTATATTTTTAGGAATTTAATATCAATTAATAATATAATATTTGTTTTAAGAACTCTTTTATGTCAATTTTGACACTATTCAATAGTTGAATTTTTTGAAACTCATAACAGATTGATTACTTCGAAAAACGTCAATTAAATCTGCTCTAATATATCATATTATCCTATAAAATTAGTTTAATTCATTAAAAGTTTCATATTATATTTATTTGGGTATTTATAATATCAATTATTTTAATTTTTCACTATTATAGTAATTACTGCATCATCATTGTGTCATAAATAAAATAAATTATTTAATGTCTAAAAATTATAAATAAAATATCATTATGTAGTAAATCTTTTTATCTTTCTAATGAATATTTATAATCTAAAATCCAACATATATATCCCTATGTAACAATTGTTTTTCTAAACGATATATGCTTGTGTCATTTTTGTATTCATTTTAACTTAATTAAAATAAAGTGTCATTATCACTTACAAGTGGATCCATGGGGTCCCAAAATCGACCCAAAGATACCCATGGTCGACCATGTATCAACCAATAGGGTTAAGACACGTTTTAGGGTAATTTAGTATTATTATAATATTATTTTTTAACCCTTATTTACCGGATTTACCCTTAACCATGGTAAATAAAATATTTACCGCAGTAATTATTCAAAATGTCTAAAAATAAAAGTTACCTATTTACACAATTTGAACATACTGATTCCAAATATGGAATCCATTTTCATAAATTCAAAACACAGAAGTGGCAGAAATTAATTTAAAATTAATTCCCGCTGTCAAAACAAAAAGCGTGTTTTTAAGAGATAATAACTATCAAAAGATTGACACTTGTTTATGTTCAGTTTAATTGTAAAATTATGTACAATGACCAAAATTATATTAAATGGTAAAAATATATACTAAATATACTTTAAAACTACTAAAATTCATAATTTATCACTATTAATTATTTTGATTAAAAAAGTTGTTTTTAATTAAAATTTTGTAATTTTCACTATTCATCAAAATATGAAAGTTATCCGAAAAGTACCAAAATTTCACCTTAGGCTAAATTAGATATTCCGAATCCAAAAATGAAGTCTATTTTGAAATATAAAATATATATAATTTTAAAAAGTAGGTATTACTATTCATAACGGCTAGTTTAATTGGTTGTTAGAACTCGGTGTTGCGTACAACACACGCTATCACATTATTCAAAGAGAAGCGTACCGTAGAAGCTTGGGGTGTTACACACTACATGTCACATACTCAACAATATTGGGTAATTTACAAAACCGAACATTATAATTACTAGGAAATATCCAATAATAACTTGTATCATCACAGAGTAATGTCCAAAACCAACCTATGTCATCACTACAACAAAAGAAATAACAAGGAAGTAGGGGTATCCCGTCATATGATTCACCACCTTCCTATATATTGGGGAAACATGTTGAACCCAAAATATTTTTATGTTGGTAAGTTTTTACAACATAGGTTGGGTATGTAAATAATGAACATTGAAAAGTGATAGATAAGTATCACAAAATTCCCATGATATGGGTTAACATCAGCTGCACTAGCATACTCCACGTCACTGCCACTACACCCACCAACATCTTCCACAACCACTAACACCATTAAATTAATTAGAGTGCAAAACCACCTCACATTACCATTAAACTACTATTTCAATTACAAACAAACATTAGTTCACAAATATTTGATTATCTAATGTTAGTTTCATCTCAAATTTTGATTAGTTCATTTAAGCTACTTACCAAACCTTGATTACAACCCAATCCTCTATATAATTATAGAAAATGTAATTTTAGTTTCATCATTTCAATTGATTTTGTGAATCCCTGGGAAACTAACACTTTCAAACCACAAAACAATATATGCCAATCCATCATCACAACCCAACAATATCATAGAAAAGATCACGTATCAAATTCACCACACATCATCCCACATCACATCCCATATTAAACAACCATCACTCCACTACCCAACACATTCCACACCAAATCTGATCACCATCATCACTTCACAAGCCCCTAAAAGGTTCACATAACAATAAAAAATTCATGATAAGAACATCCACACACAAAATCATATTTCAACTTCCATATTGTTCTATAATTTAGGTACATGGGATTCTATATAACATCACTTCTTATTTAGCATGGAAATTATCATACATATCCATTAATATATGGGAAACCAATTAATTAGTCATATATAAGTAATGATTCTTTTTTTCATGGTAAAACCAATCAAACAACAGAAAAATTCACTCATAATTCAGAACAACAACAATCAGAAAATGTCTCCAACAATAATTATTTTCATAAATTGTAAAAAGAAAACATCATCATGTTGGTAATATCACAAAAAAAATAAACACATGGTATTTATACCCATTCCCATCAATCACAGATTTATCTAATTAATTATCATCATAATATAACCATTACCATTCACCCATTATAATATAAAAACATGAAATTATCCAATAGACACATAAATGAAAGAGAGAATGAAGATCCCCTACCACAAACAATGATTCCCAAAATCACTATGTAATGGTGGGATGAAGAAAATAAATACACACGATAATGATCACACCAGGTATGTATCAAAATTCTGGAACACAACACCCTTGATAAAGCTTCTGCCACCACATCACGAAAAAAAAATTTATATCCCTAAACATAACCTCAATAGAAATGAAGACTAAGGAAAAATGAGAATTATGTGAGGGGTATCACATTAGTATTTATAAATATCAAACTATGGATTATATGAACCAAACCCCACAAGGAGAAGGTGAAAGGACATAAAAAAACCTAGGAGCCATCCAAGATACTGGAGAATGGACCAATGAAAGATAAGGTTTGGAGGGGGTTGTGAATTTAGAGGCATCCTGAAAATTTATAAAACCACGGTGTCACACTCCTCATGATGATAAAAATGTGATGACATATGACAAGATTGTGATGCAAATGAAGGAACTGTGATGAAGTGGAGCAGGTCAAAACCATGTATGAGAAACATGATGTGGCCCCTGATGCTGATCTAATAAATTAGGAGAGAGACAATGAAACAAGCCAAATAACTACATCATAGATATAAATGACCAAGAATAAGTTCACATCGCAACCCTTCACTATAGAATAACAACCATAAAATTTAAAAAACCATCATAATCCCTCCTCCTAGACTCTACACTATAACTTAGTAACAACACTGCATCCATGCTGAAAAATGGAAGACCCATTAAAATTCCACCTGTGAGGATCTACACCACAAAAAAATATCTCCATGTTGTAGACATCCCAATTAAAATTCAACACATTATTCCATTTCCTAAAATCTTACTCTAGAAGAAATCTCATATACAGCTCCACCATCCACTCCTTAACTACCTCGGAACATCCCCAAGATGCTTTTATCACATGAATTTTCCCTAAGTAATGGGCAAGGAAGTACATACCATTAAATCAAAGAAAACATGGAACTATCACAATACATGGATGAAATGAACCATAAAAAATTAAAATTACATGAACAATATAATCATTACTATATAAAAATATAACAATCAATTCAAATAACTTCATATTATTTTTATTTTACTAATATTATAAAAGTTACTTTGAAATAAACATATAAAAAAGGTATTAAATTTTAAATTATTAAATAAATTTGAACATAGTTAAATGTTTATTATATTAAGTAATATTTATATTTATAGGATAATATTTCAAAATTGAATTATTTCTAAATTTCTATGATATAAGACTAAATACACATGAATATTACAATGGTAAATTTTCACATTTTTTTCACGATATAGTGTAATTTCTTTTTAAAATATAAATTTAATGATATGAGAATTTTAAATATGAAAAATTACATTTTTTATTAATAATTCCAATAATATATTGGGTGTAATTTTTAAAATTTTGGAAAATAATTGATTTAAATGAATAATTAAAAAATACCAATTTTTTTAAACCATCACTTTGGTGACATTTCCATAATAGACGAATGACCTAAATATTTTTGAAATGTTTTCCATAACATTTATATGTCTATAATTTAAAATAAATTCTTTAAAAAAGAATATGATTTCTTTATAAATACTATGTTTATCATTTTGGAAAGTTACGTAATATTTTACTCTAACATCTATATTTATTAATTTATATTAAAAAATTACTTTTCATCACTCATAGATGATAAATATATAATTTTTTTTCATATCATATATAAAAAGATCATATTATATTTTAAGTTCAATTTTATTTTTATGAATAAAATAATTATTACTAAGATTAATTCAAATAATCTTGATAATGGTGAAATAATTATTTCTGAAGAATTATTTTATTGACATTGTTTAATTTTTCTCTAATAAAATTAATAAATTTCCTCTCAAAACTGAATTTATTATATTTTTAAACCTATATAAAAATATATTAATACTATTTTAATTGTAATTAATTTTTATATATGAATAATCATACCACATTTTTAAAACACCATTGTTTCTAGAAAATAGTTTTTATATATTATATGTTTTAGTATAAAATTTAATTTTAAATTATTTTGAAATTATATTATATTTTTTGGGGATTAAATTTTTATTCTTAAATACCAAATTTATTATCAATTTGTTTCTTATATGTTTATTAATAAAACATAAATTACATAGTTAAAAACTAGTCACCATGGTAAAAACTTAAACTATAAAGTATAAAATATAAAAGTAAATGAATAAAAACATGTCTAAAAAGTGTGTGTAAATTCATGGTTGAGGAACCAATATCACCTGATACTATATTATTTTACAATTTACAGACTATTTAACCCTTTATTGATTCAATATATTATTGAAAAATAATTATTGTTCATAAAATTGGTATTTTCTTCACTTAAAAAAGGGGATCAATTCCTCCCTCTTAAAGTTAAAAATGCCCATAGAAATTTAATTGAACCCCATCCTAATTTTCTCAAATACTGTTACCTTGAAATAAATAATTACCATATTCAACATAATTAATCATATTCCCTACATTAATGAGGAGACTTTCCAGATAAATTTAAATGTCCCAATATTAGTATTACTTAGTCCTCAACTATTTATTCATAATATTTGTATTAAAAAAATACCCTAAACATAGAAATATAATGAAGTAAATATCTTTATCACAAATAATATTTTCTATATTAATGGAATAAAACTTATTTATTCCTTCCCATCCAATTTGAAAAACAAAGGAACGTCGATCGTGCGTTTGTGCGGACTACCGCCTCCATGAATTGACACCTTCTGTTTTTCATCACCTCCTATATTTAATTGATATAAGGATGGATTTGATGAATAAATGTGAAATATATAATATAGATATGATTAATAAGAGAGAAATTATAATACACCAAAAATTATCTCTCATTCTTTTGGTAATAAAAGCGTTAACCTTGTGTTGTGTGGATTCCCAACTCCACGAAGCATCATTTTTCCGTTTTAAGTCACCACCAAATATAAATGACTTCAAAAATTTATTTAATATTAAAAAATTATTATTATGACACTATTTAAATTATATAAATTTAATATTTAACATTATATATTTTATATTAATAATAAATTTTCATTTTAAACATAACCCCTAGAATGAACAGATTAATGTTCCATTCATAATTTAAATTAATTTTATAAAAAATATATAAATATATAAATTTTTTTAATAATAAAATATTAAAGGGAAAGAACTAAAATTATGGATATAATGAAGTTACTCTTCAACACCATTAACCATGGTCAATATACCAAATGGGTTATGTAGAAATTGATTGAACCACCTAAAGTGGCAAACATAAGAAAGAACTATATAATAAATTAATATCAGATGATAATAAATGGAAATTAGTAAATAAAATATAAATGAATAAGGATCCTAATAAGTTATATAATAAACATAATTTTATTATTCAATGATGTTAAGAACCTGGGAAGAGTGAATCAGAACCTAGTCAAGGGTTCTTTATCTCAAATATGAATTCATTAAGACATATTTGTGTTATGAACCAAGTTTTTCTTTTCATGGTGAACATACTAAATAATTATAAATATATGTCTATTATCTTATATTTTAATATATTCAATGTTTTAATCCTTGTTTTTTATGTCATTGAGTTTTTTATCAAATATGTTAAAAGTTGTAATGGTTTGTGGTAACTTAATTTTCCTTCATTGTGTTGCATACTATCTTTTTGAACACTATTGTTCCAAGTATATTTTATTATATGTAGTGAATAAATTTTATTTTATTTCCTCCATATTTTCATTGTTTTTATAATTATTCCTTGTATCCTCCTTATCAAATTATTCTTAACTCAAATATTATGTTACTTGAACGGAGTTTCTTGGTATAAATTCATAATTCTTGAGAGATATTTTAGGTTATAATATAATTTATTTTTATATAATGTATATACTAAAGAAAAATTATATTATATTATTAATTTTTTTTATCGTGGTATTTGATGTTCAATTTCATTATCTTTCTAATTTTTTTATTTAAATGTCTCTCATGCTATAAGGTTTCTTTTCCCAACCTCATTTTAAAATGGAGATCTCTCAAATGTGGTAAACCATATTGGGAATTTGTATAATACTTCTTTCCAATATCAAAATAATTTTCATAACTTATTGATATCCTTCGTGATATTTATAACCACTTTATCTTGTTTGAAATTTGAAGTGTTATAATCTTTTTAAGCGATGTGGTTTTTAGCATGGGTATTTTTAATATAGTAAAAATGGAAATATTTTTTACTCATATTTTATCTGTGACTCCTCATTTTGTGGATATCCATATATGTATTTTGAATAATCAAATAACTTATTTTCAAATACATTTAATTTCTTTTATTTTTTTAAAATAAATGCAATTTAATGTTTTTTCAGGGTCATTTGTTTTAAAACAAATATATTTTGGTTTTTTCATGTAAACATATATTTCTACCACCCATATGATTTTAAATTAAAATTTATCTCTAAGTATTCATGATTTATAAAATAATATTTTTTCACCCAATTTTATAAAATATTATTATATAAAATTATTTCAAAATATCAACGATATTTCATTTTATCATATTTATCTTTTTCAAAAAATCTGAAAAGTAATTTTTTATCTTAGTAATTATTATTTAATAAATATTTCTCATGATGGATGATATTATTAAAATTTAATCATCCACCTAATTTCTCTAAATTTATTATGATATTTTTTCTCTAAAATGTTATGATCCATCGATGCCTTTTTCTTTCTTAACAATACACTTTGAATATGCATAAATTTTCTTCCGATGATTTTTCCTTTATGAATAATGCATTTTACTTTTCATTGGTTGAATTGTATTTATATATACTCTATAAAAATATTTATTTGGGAAATTATTTACTTATCTATAAAAAAATTATTTATATAGGGTAAATACAATACACTTTATTAATTTGATTAATGAGTATTTTCCCAGAAATTTATTAAAAATCTTTGGATACCAATTTATTTTCTATAGGATAATCATGCAAAAATTATTAATGAAATTATGAATAGAATATTTTTTTGAGTCAATTTTAAATGTTTAGGAAATAAATATTTTTCTAAAGGGTTTTCATGATATGTTGAAATGATTGATATCTTACAAAACATATATGTAATGATGATGATGGGTGGGGTCCTATATTTTCCACCAATGCATTGGTTAATATTTTATATTTTATGTGATAATGTATTAGGATCCTTTTGGGATAGGACACAAAACTATATGGTTGGAATATTTAGATACACTCGTAAAATAAAGCACGAATCTTCTTGGATATCATCACAGTACAATGATACCCTATTCTTATGTCTTTGACATAGTCTTATGTGTATTCTTATGACTATGTTCTACTCTCAAGAATCATGTTTATTGACTCATGCTTCTATACTATAGAGATTCATTTTTATTATATGTAATGTCATATTATATTACTATATTTTTATGATCTATGATTTATTGGGTATTATTTTGTTATTTATATGGATTAACCCCATACACTCATATTTTTCTCACTTATGATCGTTGATTGCTACCGCTTATGTCCCCCCTTACTGAATATATCAGATCACCCTTTTTTATGTTTCCACTTCCCCAAGTAAGGAATAAAATTAATATATATGATTTGTACCTAGGATTTTCACATGTATAAAATTTTTGGGATATGTTTAAGACTTTTTATGGATTAGACATTTTCTTAAATAGTGGGTGTAACACACTACCATAGTTCCCACTAAATGAGTCCCTGATCTGATCTGCCAGAAGGACTAATGTGTGACTCCCAATATGCTAGAGATTTTCAACTAGCATTGAGGGTCTAAGGTGGTACAATGGGAAGATTGTACCCTCATGATCAGAGTGATACATTAGTATCATAAATGAATAACATGATGAATAAATAGTGTAAACAAAATAATAATGATGAATAGATGTTAAATCATCAAGATATATTAGAAACATCAATATAAATATCCATTATGATATACAAAATTATATAATGTCATGTCTGAGAACAAAAAGCAATAGTCAAACATAAATGTAGAAACACATGCATAGAGGTATACTAAAAGAACAAAAAATACCAAAAGTCTATCTCCAGATAGAATCATGAGCCATATCTTGATCCTATTCTCTCCCAATCTATGCTATAAAAAATAAACCATTGAGGACTGGGATATTTCCCCTATCCAAACCCATATCCATGATGTCTATGGGGCTACCAATCGACAACCCAAATAGTATGTGAGATAAACTATGTAGGACACCACCAATAGTGTCTACACAAATACAGCCAATGAATATAAGTGTAGCACTGTGGTCATTAAATAATCATTAGTGATGTATGTTTTGTAAATTAATAACCATGTCAGACCGGGCTCCCCAATGGATGTAACAATGACCATACCTAGTTTAGATTATCCAGTAAATGTCTCTGCACACCTACCTTCATTTATATGTTTAAATGCATACATCAAATTTTTTTTCACATATATACATGCACCATCATAGACACATGTCTCATTACATTGGATTCCACATAATTAAATATTTCATATGTCTTATATCTCTAATTAGATCATCATAGTAAAAAGTATATAATAAAAGGATCTGAGGTGACACCAATGCATTCATGACCTTAGGAGTTGAGTAAACTCAAAGTAGTAACTTAGGAAGCATGGCTATAAGGGTTTGAGTGTAATCCCATGGGAACCCTGAAGGAATTACACTGTAATATAGTCAAACTGAGTCATGGGTTTCATCTATAGTAATCTCATGCTAATAATGATTGAGCCCAATGAGGGGAATCCATGGTGGCATGTGTCCGTAAACATCTATATGAATCCAAATATTGTATCCAAGGTTTTCTAATATCTAGAAAAGAGTTAGATGAATTTTTTGAACAATGATGAGGAATTAATGTAATAATATAGTGACCAGATTCCATATTGGGAATCACCCATGTAAATAAGATTAATGAATCTAAGTGGAATCTTATGGGGGCTCAAGGAATTCCATCTAGAATCAATGTCGATATCAAGTCTAACCTATTCTATAATAGGAAAAATTCCCACAATATAGGCCCCAAGTATAAGAACATGAAGTGGAATACCACTATTGAATAACCATGCCAATATAATACTTCCATTTAATCAATATCATTACCTTTAATTTATTGATGATAACGTTTATGTGTGGAAGGGTAACATAAGGTGTGTACAAAACATTATAATTCACCAAGTATATTGGTACATTTTATAATTAATTATTCAAGACAACTAATTGTTCTACCCATGATATACCATTATAGTTCATTCAATTCAACTATTAATTTACCATTTAAAAATAGATCTGAACACACCAACAATGTTTTCACTAATAAATCATAATTGGTGTTAGGGAATATTGTGAGGACACCCAAATAGATGGATCAACCTAAGGTTGATGAAAACCAACATTATTAACACTCTGAAATAGTCATTAGGTCCAAGAAGAGGTAACAGAATAAAAAAAGACTACTTTTAGGTGAAACACTTGGTGAAACCAACTTGAGGAATAATGGAAAATAGTATTAACATAAATACATTGAGAAAAATGTTTTATAGTACCTAACATATTCCATTAAAGGAAAAATCAACCAATATTGACCATTAGATTTGTCTAGATTAGAATAAAATGGTAGAACATTCAAACACCTAAAAAATAGAGCATATGATATTACACCAAAATAACCCCATTAATGGGAATAAAACCAACGAATGGAGATAAATGAAATTAGAAATTATTTTTTTTCAACCCAATAAGATAGATGTCTCTTGAATCGTAATCTGAGGTGAGGAGATATCAAAGAAACTAGGTGGATACTATGGATGATATTTAAAAGAGGACAGGTCATGTGTGGTACTTTTAGAAAATAAAATAAAAAAGAAAAGGTTTTTCCATTTTTAAGTGTTTGAGGGAAAAATGATATTTTTTACCAATATATAATGGTCCCACAGTTTGGTCATGAAGTTGTCGAAATTTTCACCAGCTATGCACACACCGA
This sequence comes from Viscum album, assembly GCA_963277665.1. Classification (NCBI taxonomy): domain Eukaryota; kingdom Viridiplantae; phylum Streptophyta; class Magnoliopsida; order Santalales; family Viscaceae; genus Viscum; species Viscum album. Next base: position 1,480,488,938 of record OY728155.1, on the reverse strand, counting down.
TATCCAGGGAGAACACCCCACAGGTCCCTCAACACATGGTTATAAAAACCATGTGCACATAATACACACCCTCTATTTCCTCCCAACAGGATAAAAAATACATCAATGCATTTGAATAATCATTTCCCCTTGTTTATGGGCCACATGGATACTATCCATGCACCAACTGTGAGCCTCTTACATCTTCTCCAAAATGCAATGTTTCGGGCACCATACACACATTAACACTTCCATATACTATTAAGAACATTAAAAATAGTAAAAAGGGTTTAACTAAGAATTAATGGATCCTTACCTTATATAAAAATTGGGATCATACATTCTACACTCTTAAACAAACACATCTTCGAGTTACACGTCCATGGGTGGTAAAGCATCTTTATTTGAGAATAACTCTGACCAATGTGCTTGTATATCGACCTCTCTACTATGTCTAATAATAAAATATTCCATGATTCAATAATATCCATAATAAATGGACTGACCTACATCAGATATCCTTCATTCACAAGTACATGATAGGAATATGATGTTCCTAAAAGTATGCATCTACCTCCAAATCTACCACATCATGATGAATGATTTAAGATGAGTCTGAATAGTTTCGGTGAAGCTACAAAACATGGGATATATCATGTATAGCATGGTACCTTTGATTTAACTACAACTAATAGTCTACCAGAATAAATTTCTCTATTACCTTAAAAGGTCCAATGAACTGAGGTAATATCTTCCCTTATCATCTAAACCATCATTTCCCTAGTACATTCAAAACATATAAGAATACTCAATCCTTGACCTCAAAATACAATGATTATTGATAGTAGTCCGCATATGATTTATTCCAAGAGCAATCTGTTGTCATGTGATTTTTTGTCAACTGAACCTTCTTTGATGACTCTTGAATGAGATGAGGTCCACGTATTGCTTCCTCACATGCCTAAAACAAACAAAAAGTTTATAAGTTTGGCCTTCCATATAAGGCCTCATAGTGATCCATATAAATATTATATTAAGAGATGTTTTTGTAGGAGAAATAAAAAAGAGGTATATATTCCTCCCAATAAACTCTGAAACCAAGGATGAATACTTGAAGCATGTACTCTAACAATTGTATTATACACTCGGATAGAAGGTCGGTCTGTGGGGGATAGGCTTCACTCTAAAATATCGGTTAATGTAGTGGCCCCTTGAACTCCTACTAGAAAAAAGAAATTAAGTGAGCATATCTATCCAATATGATAGAACATGAAACCTCATGGATTTATATTATCTAACAAATTTAAATCCTCCTAATATCATCCACTATAAAGGCATCCTTGATAGGTAAGAAATGATAGACCTTTGTGATCCTATTGATGATCACCCAACCATGTCATTACCTTGAGGGGATATCGATAATCCCATCACAAATTCATAGATACATCATCCCATTTCAACCTTTGAATGGTTAATGAATCTAGATTCCCTTATGATAACTATTTTCCTACCTTCACCTACTGATATATTGAAAATGGGTTTACAAACATAGGTGTCTCCCTTTTCATCCCCAACTAACAATATTGGCAGTTTTAGTGATGATATATATTGATAAGATCAAGATGTACATAACAAGTATACTCATGAAACCCTCACATCAATTAAACCAAGATATACGTAGGAACCCATATGCATCCATGGATTCACAATATCTCATCATCTTCAACTATCCATCATAGAGGTAGTTCCTTACCTGAAACACTTTCCTATAGGACTAGGCCCTAAGGATCCAACAGTTGCATCAGCTTCACTCTCTCCAAAAGTATAAAATGATACCTTATATATATAATAGTAGGCTATCCAAGATTCATCTAGACCCCAATATGCATCTAGAAAAATATGGCCATAAACTTCCACTATCCACTAGCCTCCTGAATACATAGTATCTGAGTCCTTCAGCTTAGAGAATCTACTACATTATCTCAATTCGTAGGCATATAGGAAGGATCAAAATTGAAGGAATGCTGGTAATTAACACACCTAATTCTCCTGAGATTCAAAACATGCTATATAAATATGTACTAGGTACTTTTTTTATCAGTATAAACCACAAAATGATATATAAGAAAACAATTCCTCCATCATCACAACGCATGACCAATGGCTACCAACTCCAGATCGTGTGTTGGATAATTACACTTCTGAGGACCCACCTATCGAGACCCATATGTAATGACTTGACAATACTTAATTGATACTTATCCTAGAATTATTTATAATGTATCATAATAAATAGTATAACTTCTTCATGGATGTAAAAGAATCAAGATTTGAGCTAAAGTCATTCTCCACTTTAGGTCCTGGAAAGATGTCTCACAGCCTTCTGATCAAATGAAATTCACTCCCTTATTTGTCTATCCCATAAAAGGTTCTTCTAGGCATGAAGAGTTCTGAATTAAATTCTTATAATATCCATTTATCGCCAAGAAACACTATATTTCAATGAAATTCTTGGTATTCTCCGAAGAAATTAAGACACACACTTTATATGGGATAACACATACAACTACCTCTAAAAAACGTACCATAGAAGTGAACTTTTATAATCCAAAAGTTGAATTTACAAGGCTTATCATATAGATAATTCTCTCTTATTATATTCAAAACTATCTCAATTTGTACGACATGGTTGTGTCGATTATGAGAATAAAATAAGATTTCATCTACAAAGACTACAACAAAAGAATATAGGCACTGGTGGAAAACCCGAATCATCAGGACCATGAAAACATCTAACATGTTCATGAGTCTCAACAAAATAACTGAATACTCAAATTGACCATACCAGATATGAAATGATGTTTGAAGTATGTATAATGGTATAATTAATAAATGATGAAAAACTAACCTCAATTAAATTTTAGTCTAAACCCTATCTCTTATGATCTATTGAAAGAGATCATCTATAGGAGGTGATGAATAACAGTTCATAACAGTAAGATAGTTGAACTGATTGTAATCTGTGAAATTCCTAAGGGTACCATCCACGTTATTCAAAAAAAAGGACAATTAAACCACATTAGGATGTATTGGGTGACATAAAACCATGAACTTCCAAATCCTATTGTTTCCTATTCAGCTACGATAACTTAGTAGTGGATATATAACGAGGAATGAATATTGGGGCTTCTCTAAACATGGGTTTGATAAAAAAATTATAATATTTTTATTAAGTGTTGTTCTAGGAAATTCCTTGAGGAAAATATCCATGAAATGGTATTTTGAAGAAGGAAACGAGATTTATGTATTCCTTAATCGTCCATATATAGGCTAGAAGTCTGTTTCTTCACTCCATATATCCCACGATTATTAGGTCCAGCTATAATTTCATGGAAAACCCTTTCAAATTTTTTAAGATAACTATCAATCTATAGTGATGAAAAAATTACCATGAGGTGATAGAAATCCACATAAGCATAATAGGGTACTAACCCTTCCCTCGAGAGAATTATACCAAATTCCTTCATGTTGAGGATAAAAAGGTCCCATATGAAATGATAGCTTCCTACCTCACGGGGGGATTATTTACACTATCACACACTCTCTGATCAAATCCCCAATGTATTATCATGTATTATCACACCACATATGTATTGAATATTAAGCCCAAGACTTTCCATAGTATTTATAGAAATAAATTAATGCAAAGATCCTATATTAAAAGTATAAGATACTAATGTAGTGGTTACTATGATTATACCACTAATTGTAGATGGTTTGGTAACCTACTCATCTTGTATAGGATACACTAAATAAGTATTTCATGATTCACAACAGTATACTAAAACCTGACTACATAGAATAGGTCTCTTCTATTTTCACTCTATGTCCTGAGTTTGGACTCCTCGGCCATGTCTTCCTCCTCAGCTTCTACAACCAGTGGTAGAATAAATTTCGGATACACAAAGAGTTATTGATCCTACTATAGAAGGTAGAGATAGAATAGATCCTCTACCACTAGGAACAAATTGGAATGTCCTATATAATCTTTGAAGATGACCCATCATAATGAATGATTTATAGTCAACTTGGAATCAATAAAGCTTAGTTTTTACATGAATCTTCCTTCCACACTAATGGAATACCCCCAATTTACCTGAATGGGTACTCTGGATATTACTACTCTGTTGAGAGACCACCAGATGATGTTTCATACCTCTAGATGAATATATATCTAGTCAAGATGTTCATCCACTATACCCATAAATATCTTTTTCCTAGAAGAACTCATAGTAAAATGGGTCTGGTTCACAATTCCCAAGATAGTATTCAAATAGAAAACATTTACCAAAGACCATTTGGTGTAACTTATTAAATCCTCAATACATCCATCTCTAGAAAACTCATTAGTAGTAAAGGATGGTATAAACACTATATCTCAATAAAACATATGGAATAATCCACAACCGATAGGTATCATTTTTTTATATGTAGGAGCTCCCTATATTTGTAATCTCTCAGCATCACTGGAAATAATATGTTTTAAAAAGGAGACTAAAAATATCTCCAATCTATATCCTGATACGGGTGTTATTGAGTAAAAATTTCCCACTAATGCATGGAAGAACCATATAGAATATAAGAAGTGATTTTAAACCTCCTTTCTGAAAGAGTCTGTAGGTGATCAATGATATAAATCAAGGAATCTAGCCATGTATTAGTGGACTATCGACCTCTATACCTCGATAAGGTGGGTAAATGCTACTATTGACACTCCTATGGAAGTGCTGTCATAGTAGGGGAAATCCTTGCAGCTCCTTGAATAGTGTTCATTAATGAAAGAAATGCCTCATGAAACTTTTCATCAGTGCCAATGTTGGGTATAAATTCTGGTTCCATAGGAGAAACTATTGAAGGTAACTCTAGTGGATTACAGCCCACAACCTCCAGATCATGGTAATCACTTCCATACCATTGAATGACCCAAAGATGTCATGGATAATAGCTCTAAATATTCCAAACACATTCCTTATATAAGATTTGATAATGATAAAATCACAGAATCAATAATTAGATAGGTTAAATCCATCATATATAAGACTCACACTCTTCTACCTGATCATAAATCATGGTCTAGAAGTTTTATAAAGTAGCGATACAAGCTAGGTATCCTTCCTACATCCCAATACTAAGGGAAGGTATGTGTCATGTTCTATATTTTATATCAGGGTTCTTGTATAATGTGTGTCAATTTGAAGTTACAGAAGAAAAATCCTTTTAAATTGCAATTAGAATCAATAATTAATGGAAACCATTAACATTTAAAATTAAAACTCAGTAGTCCTTATGTATGTCAGCACTGATATCCGCACACACACACACACACACACACACACACACACATAAAGGTCCAATTAAATGAGTATATCATTCCCAAGTTATAAAGTACTATTCTTAATAAATTTCAAATGGTACTACTTACAAATGGAACCATGCTTTTAACATGGTTCAATTAGATAGATCATCACTCTAAATTTATAGAAGTACATACACTCTTTAAATTACAATTGGCATAAATATAATTTCAACTATCTAATGATTTATCTCATGAAACTAATGGTTCATGAATCAAACTTAATATAATTTGATAATTAAGCTTCTAAAATAACACTATATGGGAAATAACTATTTATGTTGATATAGAAACTTAAACTATTCCAATTATTTATACCTGTAAGAAATAGTAGCATAATATGAATATAACTATCAAGGAACATAAAATATGAAATAGGCGATGAATGTAGTAATTAAATTTTACATGAAATAATGCATAACATATAAATATATAAGGTGACTATAGAGATGCATGATCATTACTTCCTTACTATATCGGGATAAGGAATAACATAAATTCTATAAAAATATTGAAATCCAAAATTCATGTGCATCACCCAACGAGGAAATCATTAAAATTTTAATAATAATAATCCAAAACATCATGTCCCATCTAATGAAATTTGTATTTTCTCCTTTATATGGGTAATAAAGTCCCTATAAATTTCCAATTATCAAATTACAATACACCCAAGACTTTTTTTAATAACCCGATCATTAATCAAATGGAAATTAATCATCTGATACTAATTTGTGATGTTCTGTCCTGATAGCCACTAAATTCTCCCCCAATCTAGTCGGTCACATGGACTCAATCACATCTCCATGTATTCTAGAGGTTGCTGACTAGAAGTGATTGTCATAGTTGGTATAATGGGGAGACTATGACCACATAATCAGAGTGGCACAATAATATATTAAAGGAATAACTAGATGAATTAACAGTAGAAACATAAAAATGATGAACAATTGAAGGTAAATCATTTAGGTTTAATAATAATATCAACAAAAATATCTAGTATCATATAAACAATGATGAAATTTGGTGTATATAAAAAAGGACTAGACAAACCTGGAAAGAGGTACACAAAAATATAGGTATACCAATGAACTAAAAATACCAATTGAATATCTTCAGATAGTATCATGATCCATTGTTTTGCCATGTTCTCACCTTCTCCGTACTATAATCAATCAATCATTGATGACTTGGTGCATTCCCCTATCCCTACCTACATCCATGAAATCTATTTGGGAACCAATTAGAGGCCTGAAAAGGATGTGAGATATACTTTTTAGATTAGCACCAATGTTATCTACACAAATCCAAGATTTGAATATTAATTGATCAATGTGAATGTATAATAATCATCAGTGATATAAGATGTGTGAAATAATATACATGTTGGATGGACCTTCTCATGGGATTCTAGGATGAATGTACCTTTTTTGTACAAATCCAAAAATGTCTCTACAAACATTCAATCACACACACACACATATATATATATACATACATTAGACAATAATATTCATAGATATACAAGAACTGGTTTGGAGCCATGGATTAGTTCCCAAGCATCCATATAAGTCAACATGTCATATATCTTAGATATCTAAATGGAGTAACATAGTAAATACGGTATAGTAATATGATCTGATGTGGGACTAGGTAATTCACGACCTAAGGGGTAAAGATGACTCATAGTAATAACTCATGAAATCTAGAAATAAGGGTGTGAGTGTAATCCTAGGGGTACACCAAAGGAATTCCACTGTAATAGAGTATAACTGAATCCATGTAGATTATCCATTATAATAATAGGATAAGCATGCCTAGTCACAATTGGGTGAATTCAGGCACCATGTGTCCATAGACATCAAGATAAATCAAATGAGTTTATCCAAGGAATTATGATATTCAGAAAAGAGTTAGGTGAATCATTGATACAATGATAAGGAATTCACATAATAAGATAAATACCATATTCTGTTGGGGGGGGGGGTTATCCTGTGAAAATAGGCCAATTAAACTAGGGTGGCATCCTTTTAGTTCTCAATGATTTCCCTTTAGAATCCATGCTGATATCAAGTCCAACTAATTCCATAGTAGGAAAAAATCCATAATAAAGGAACTAGGTGTAAGTACATGAAGTGTAACATTTTTCTTGTAATAATCAGGCCAATTTACTACTTGAATTTAATCTATATCATTTCATTTCCTTTATAGTGGATAAGGTTTAAGTCTAAAATGGTGAAATTGGTCATTCTCAAATCATGCCAATCCACCGAGTCCATTCTTATATTTTATTAATAATTATTCAATCAAAATAAGTGTGTTATCCATACTTCATGATTATATTTCATTCAATTCCATTATTAATTTCACATTTAATAGTAGAGCCAAACCCACCAAAATTTTTTTATATAATAACCCATAATGTGTATAATGTATTATGATTATCACACCCAAATGGGTGGAACATGTTGACACTGATGACCTCAAATGTTATTAATAGTGTACATGAGACATTAGGTTCCATGATGAGGAAACCAATTCAAGGAAGACAAATTTTAGGGAAAACACTCTCTCAAACCAGCTTGCAACATAAAGAAAATGACGATAAACATTAATAATTTGTGTGAATATTCAAAAACCACCTATCTTATTCTTGTATAGGAACACATGACTAGTATTGACCATCAGTTTGGTCTAGATTAGATGAAAATGGAAGTATAGATAAACACAATGAAAAGGGGGAATTTGAGCATCCATTAAGGAGAATATAACCAAAAAAGGAGATAATGTAATTGAAAGCTTACCAAAATCAATCCAACTGAATAGACTTATACTAATCAGAGTCTAGATGGAAGAGATAACAATGAACCTTGGGGATCCCATGATAAGAGATTCAAAGTACGAGAGGTTCTACGTTGTTCTCTAGAAACAAAAGAGAAACAAAATAATTATCTTTTTTAAAATACATGATGTCAAAAAGGTAATTACACCCAAAAATTAAATTTCACATGGTTTGGTTTTATGGTTTCTCAATTCATGCTCCAACCATGCACACCCCACTATCCAGGGAGAAATATAATGATTGAAACTATTAAAAATAAATCTTCCCTCTATGTTTTATTAAATTTATTATTATGTAACATGGTTTTAGAAAATGAGTCCACTTCCTTAGTTATAAAATTCTATTTTAAAGGATATTGGAAATATTACCATTTTTAATATATTCGTTGAGAATTGATGACATGGTTAGTACAAATATAGGTCTTTTAACAAATCTAATGACTCAGACAAAAGAAGTGATTGCCTAAATTAGTACAATCATTCCCTTTGAATCCCATTTATTATAGCTTCCAAGGGAGATAGAATCTATGGTATTTTACCTTGACCAATCACATTCTGAGATCCAACAACTTAAGCATGAGAAAAACTATTTATAAGAGAAGTTCAAGCTTATCGAGATCCCGACCCAAACCATGTTCATTGAATGTCCCCATGAATGTATCACCATCACACACCATACTCATAGGGAATATAGTAGTGTAATTAAGTAATATGTTTAAGACCTTAATAATATTAATATGTATATTTTTTATAATAATGACTTTATTTTCATTTTTATTGTTATATTGAAAATGATTTTGATTTTTTATTCAATTAAAAGAATTGTATTTTCAGCAAATATTCAAATGCTATAAAGGGATTTAGTTTGATAAATTAATGGATTTTGGAAATAAATATTATTTTCATTAAATTTTATTATTAAATAATTTTTATTAGTTATAATTGATCATATAATTGTTTTTAAGTGAAATACACTTTTCATAAGGGTTCAAAAACTATTAATTTTCAAAACCGAGCATTTGTCAATAAATGATGAATATTATTTCAAAAATTAAAATAAAATTATCTATAAAATTATTTATAAAATATTAATATTATTTTCCAAATGTTAATCTAGTGATTTTACAATAGTGAATTTTTCATAATTTTTTGGGATAGTCGAATTTTTGGGTAAAAAGGAAATAATGTAAAAATATACGGTGTGTTTTATGACATCATAATGACCCAAAAATTTATGTAACAAAAAATATAATGGGAATTGTCGGGAAAATATATGATTTTTCATTTAAATAATGTGATTTTATTTTTTTTATAATTTTTATTAATACTTTATGAATCATCCAAATAAAAAATATTATTTCCCTATGATAAAGATTATCCATATTGAATGATTGAGTCTAAACAAAGAATCATCCTTGAAGAAATTCCCATTGAGAGGGAATAAGATAATGTGATTACCAATGATTTTTTTTTGGAAATACTTCTATCTGAGAGGTTGAGTTTTCAATCGAGGGTATACTTGGTGCATTATTGTTATCCAAGACTCTATATAGAAATTATGTTATTGGACATTATTATCTTAAGAAACAACTATAAGAGAATTTGGATAAAGGGTTTATTTTTTCAATAAGAATGATGGGTTAATGTTTCTTTGTAACGATTATCATGAGATCAACAAGATTATGATAATGAACAAGTATCATTTTCCTTAGATTGATGAATTTTTCAATCTACTACATGGAGTACAATACTTATCCAAGGTATATCTGTGGACAAGATATTACCATGTTAGTCAGAAAAAGGTTGATATTGGGAACACTACTTATCATATAAGGTATGATCACTGTGAGTTCATAGTGATTCCTTTAGGACTCACTAATGATCCCGAAAACATCATGGACATGATGAATAGAGCCTTTAGGGATTACCTCAAAAAATATTTGGTAGTATTTATAGATGATATACTAATATACACATAAAGTAGGTAGGATCATGTGGAACATCTAATCACTATGCTAAAAACCTTGAAAAATTAGAAAATTTATGAAAGGTATTGAAAATGTGAGTTCTAGTTAAATAAGTATTTTTATTAGGATATATCATCATAAAAAATGGAATATCTATGGATTCTTAAATGAAAGAATAAATTTAAGGATCACTGAGTAAGACATCTGTGACAGATATCTATATTTTCATTGGTTTAGCTGATAATTATCTTTGATTTTTGAGAAATTTGTCTCTATTTTCAAACCATCTCACCAAACTAACTCATAAGGGAGTCATGTTTTTTTGGAATGGTAAATTAAAATAAAGCTTTAAGGAGTTGAAAAAGAACTTATCCCTACACATTCGCTCATACTACCCAAAAGTGGATAGATTTTCATGGGTTTCATTGATGTTTCAATGAAGTTAATGGGCTCTGTGTAGATTCAAAATGAAAAATTCATTGCCTATGCTTCAATGCAGTTGAATGTTCATGAATAGAATTACCAAATGCATGAACTGGAGTAGGATGTAGTGATATTCACATTGAAAATTATGTAAAATTATCTATTTGGTGAGAATTATGAAATATATATAGATAAAAAAATCCTCAAGTATATACTCACACAGAAAAAGAAGAATATGCACCAATGAAGATGGTTAGAAATTATCCAAGACTATGACTTCTCAATACACTACCATACTAGGAAATAAAATAAAGTGGTATATGGTCTAGGAAAAAAGGGTCAAGAAATTATAACATTGATGAGACATGGGAGGGATATTATATTCTTATATTTTCCAAAGATGGACATGGGAATCATTGAAAAAGGAACATCATAAATCCCTTCATTAATGATTTCTCAACTGTCTCTTCTTGAATGGTTAAAGGATTCACAATGACTTAATGTGGGAATTTAGAAAAATGTGGAAGCTATAAATAAAGGTAAATCCTCAGATTTCAATGTTATTGATTATGATGTTATGAGATTTGGTTAAAGACTATGTATACCATCAAATATTGTGTTAAGGAAGGAGCTTTTGGATTATGCACATAGCTCAAATTTCTCCCTCCACACAAGAAGAAAAAAGATGTATTGAGATATCCGAGGACATTATTGGTGGGTCAATATGAAGAAATAGATCACATAATATACATCATAATGTCTTGTATGTCATCAAGTGAAAGTGTAAAGGAAAAAATCCTAGGGGATGATAAAAACATACCGATTAATTCATAGAAATGGGAAAACATCGCCATGGACATTGTAACAACCCTACTATTTATTACACACATAACCATGATTTATTACATAAATATTCAATTAAGAAAACTCCGAGGATCTATAGGTCTAGTGTCTTGGGAAATTAGGAATGTTACCTAACAAATTAGAACATAGAACACAACATATTTGTTAAAACATTTCATTACATGACCACAACATTACCTCATACTTAGCAATGCATGAGATAACCTGAGGACATATATTTGAAAAGGGTGAGCTATAAAGCCCAATAAGGTAGTAAACAAGGAATAAAATGATGAATAAAATACATGCCAGGCAACAGGAATATCAATGGATCAAAAGAGAAACATGAACATAATGGCATGATATATCATGATTATCAAAACATTGAAATGTGGAATCAACATTTAATATGATATTATCAAGAGCTAAGGCTCATTACACATGGGTGATGAGTAAAACCCCATTTCAAAACAATTATAATTATTAAACCATCATTTATCTTGACCTATCATGATAATAATATTTACCCAATGCATTGGAGCGCTATCACGACACACCCTTTATAAACATTTGATTTCTTGCATAAGTGCGCCTCATGGATCATACAACATGGATTTATTAAAAACATTATAATTTATTCAACGAATAAGAGATGTGGAATACATAAATTTAAACGGAATTTATTTTTATCCAAAAATGTTATTGTCTCTAAAAATTATAAAATATTAACTTTTAGATAATTTCTACATCCTGAATCCAAAAATAATATTCATTTTATCTAAATAATTTTGTAAATATGTTAATTTTTAATTTTAAAATAAAAAATGACATTTATTGAAAATTCAAGGGTTCTCAAAAAAATTACTTTCAAACCTTAATGAAAATCACAATTGTATTAATAAAAATTATACTACAATGTATATTTAATAAAAAGTAATTCAGTAATAATAGTTTGTTAAAATATTATTTAATTCAAAAATCCATTAATTCATCAAATTATATTCATTAATTAAATATTAATTAAAATACTATTTGTGATTTAAAAACTATTTACGATGTAACAATAATAAAATGAATGTATAGTATTTGTTTTATAAAACAATTGTTCACATAATCATAGTGCTAGGGTCTTGTAACATAATCCCTTATAACACCCACATAAGATCTAATGTTATGATGTGCGATGGTGACAGACTCATGGGGTGGCTCAGATTACATCACATAGGTGGTGATATCTATCAACTTCTACTTCTCCCATAGGTGGTTCCATTCAATCTTAACGTGTTGATGCTTAGCATGGGCTTGGTCAAGAGCGAAGCCCAGAGACACCACCTCCTTTCTGAGATCCAACAAATGGGCTTCGTATGGTGAAATTATACTGGATGTCACCAACCCTTCCTTGGAATGACTTAATTGTGTTTGTTAAAGCCTTATATTTATACTAATCAGGTGATCACTGTTCAACGACTATATTAGCAATGATCACAATTCAAAACAGTATTTTAAAATCCAAAAACATAAAACCTAGGTAGGTAATATACAAATTTTACAGAATAAGCCATTTAATTAGATCAAGATGAATTTTCATTAATGATTGTTTGGGTCATTACAATCTTCACCCCTTAAGAAATTTAGCACTCAAAATTTCCTTTTTCCACACTAAAATATATGTATGTAACTCTGCTTCATCACTTCCTCTGATTCTTATGTTGATTCTTCAAACATGTGGTTTTTCTACAACACCCTGAATAGGGGAATTGTCTTATTTCTTATAATTTTCCCTATAATATAAGATCTTCACTGACTCCTCTTCATAAAAGTGGTCATTCTCTAATGGTACCACATCCGGATTGAGTACATGTGATAGGTCAGGTATATACTTTCGCAAGAGTGATACATGTAATACATCATGTATTTGAGATAGGTTTGGTGGGAGTGATAGTTGATAGGACACTGCTCTAGTGTGATCAAGGATCTAAAACGGGGTGATGTACCTTAGAATAACCTTTACCTTCTTCCCAAATCTCATAAATCAGTTCCACAGTTATATGGGGAATAATACCATGTCTCCAACATTAAACTCCAGCTCTAATCGATGATTATCATCATAGATCTTTTGTCGAATCTGCGAAGCATTAATGTGTTTCTGGATGGTCTTAACCTTCTTCACCATTTCTTCAACAATTTCTAGGCCTATTAGTTTTAGCTGACCAACATCATCCAAACATGTCAGTGTTCTACACCTCTTCCCATAGAAGGCTTCATAAGAATCGATTTCGATGCTTGAGTGGAAACTTATGTTGTAAGAGAACTAAATTAGAGGAAGATATTGATCACATATTCGTTTGAAGTCTATTGAGAATGCTCTCAACATATATTCAAGTGTTTGGATAGTTATCTGATATTGGCCATCATTTTGGGGATGATAAACCATATAGATGTTTATATCAGAATTTAGAGAATTTTGAAGACTCTTACAGACCATATAGGGGAATCATGGATCTTGATCAGATATCATAGATAGTGGTACTCCATGAAGCCTTACCACTTCTCTGATATATATCCATTCTAGTTGATCCAATGAGAAATCCACTCAAATTGAAATTAAGTGTGAAATATTTGTAAGATGTTCCACAAAAACCAAGATAAAATTTTTTCCTATGGATTTATTCGGATTTCCACTAACAAAGTCCATAGTGATGTTCTACCATTTCCATGTTGGTATTGATAATGGATCCATCATCCCCTTAGACTTCTTTCTCTCAGCCTTCACTTGCTGACATACCAGGCACTTTGATGTATACTCAATGATCTCTTTCTTCGTGTTATTCTAGCAATAAATCTCTTGGATATATCTATATATATTTCTGTTTCCTGGGTGAATGGAGAAATTCGAACTAAGTACATCATCCAAATGTTCTTTATTTAAAAATGGATTTTATGGAACACATATTCTTACCCCACATTTCACAATATCTTCTTCATTGTCATTGAACTCAGAAGATTTCCCTTTTTTAATTTTTCCCACATTCTTCTTAATTCCAATATCATCATTTTGAGCATCCACTAACATTTCCAAAAGAGATGGTTGAGAAATCATTTGTGAAAGGATTGATGATGTTACCTTCTTTATTATTACCATGTCTATCTTCATCAAATCAAAGAATATGGGATCATTGTAAATTATCTTTAATGATAGAATCACTAGGTTGTTTTTAATCAGAGAAAATTCAACCTTGTTCACTTTCCCAGGGTAGTAATGGATTGAGCAGTCATTTTCTTTGATCAGCTCAAACAATATTTGTTGGTGCATATTAAACTCTTTCTGTGTGAATATATACATGAGTCTCTTGTAATTCGTGTATATTTCACACATCTACCTAAATAGGTAATGTATCTAAACTTTTAAAGGGAAGATTATTGTTTCTAACTCTTTATGATGTGTTGGGTAGGTTTTTTCATGAAAATTCAATTAATTTTAAGAAAAGAAAATTACATTGTAATTTTTCATCAACACACCATATACCATTCTTTTAAGCATCACTAAAAACCCTAAAATGTTCTCCACTTATGGGTAGTGTGAGCATAGGCTCAATGATAAGCCTCTCATTTTCCATTAATTGAATCTCTCTTCGCATTCATCACTCTAAGAAATCTTTACTCCCTTCTGAGTTATCTTGGTAAGATGTCTTGAAAATCACATGAAAGTTCTAAAATATTGGTGATAATATCTAGCTTACCCCAGGAAGCTACAGATATCCATTACTGATGTTGGCCTCTACAATCCCTCAATTTAGGTGGTCTTGGATAGATCCACAAATATAACAATTTTTGTGATGATATGACCCAAGAATGAGACCTCCATCAACCAGAACTCACTCTTTCTATACTTTTCATAAATCTTATCCTTTCGCAAGGTCTCTAGTATAGTGCATAGATACTCCTCATGCTCTTCCTTGGTTTTGGAGTATATGAGAATATCACCTATAAAGACAACCAGCAATTTTTCTAAGTATTCACTAAAGTCTCTATTCATCAAGTCCATGAATATTTATGGAGCATTAGTGAGTCTAAAATGCATTACTATGAATTCATAGTTCTTGTATCTGGTAAGAAAAGAAGTCTTGGGTATATCTTCCTTCTTCACCATTACATGGTAACATCCTGAACAAAAATCCACCTTGGAGAAGTATTGTTTTCCACATAGCTGATCGAACAAGTCATCAATTTGTGGTAGAGGATACTTGTTTTTTATCGTGATTTTTTTGACCTTCAAATAATTGATGCAAATGTGCATTGATAGATTCTTCTTCTTGACGAAGAGGAATGGCGTACCCCATGGTGAAGAACTTGGGTGTATAAACCCTATATTCATATTCTCTTGTAGATTTTTTCTTTAGCTCCTCATGTTCCACAACATCCATTCTCAATGGATTCTTTGATATTTGAAATGGCCTAGGTATTAGGTCAATTGAGAATTCAACATCTCTTCTAGGAGGAAGACCCATAAATTCTTTGAGAAACACTTTAGTGAATTTCTCCACAATAGGCATGTATTCAAGGATGGTTGATTCCATGGAGTCAATAATATGAGAAAGATACACATGCTCATAGGGAAGTAATATCCATGCTTGAGATGATGGAGAAAAAGAATATTTTTCTTTCTCCATGCACTTATACAGAATCAGGGGTCAATTCTCAATATGAAGAGTGATTTCCCTCTCACTGAAATTTATGATGGCCCTATATAAAGAAAACCAATCCATACCAATAATTGCATCAAATTCCACCAAAGGGAGTATGATAATATTGTCGAAGAAGTTCAATCCACAAATTATGATAGGGGAAGAGTTATATTTCTGGGTTTCAATGATTTCCCCATTTTCAATTCTCACTAACAACTTTATTTCCATAATTTGTGGTGGTGTTGGGATTGTTCTACTAAAATTTTGAGATATAAAAGAATGTATAGAACCAGAATAAAAAAGAACATTAACTATTCTTGAATGAATTTTTAGCATACCTATCACCACATCGTTGTCAGGGTTCACTTCAGTGGTAGTGATGGAAAAAGCTCACTGTTTCTTCCTTGGAGGTTGTTTGTTGCCCCAAAAAACCCATGGATTAGGGAACTGTTTTGCAAGGTTCCCTGGTTATTTTTAGATCAAGCAATGAACAACATGTTGAAGGTAGAATAGATCATTCCTCTCCTCTATCACAACCATGGATTTTTCTTGTAGGAAGTTACTAACAAGGCTCCCTTCTCTTCCATTCCTAAATAATTTCCTCCCCCTTAAGGCGGTATCAGGGTGATTATTTATGCACCATTGGCATGTAGGGTGTTGTTTTTTCATAGCACTATTATAGTTATCCATAGGACCATCAGAATTTAATCCACCTATGCTTCTTATCCCAATGATACCCATGAGATTCTATGATCTCCATTTTGAATTTGAGGTCACATCAGGAAATTTCCTCATAGCTCTCAAAGTCATGGATCAATAGGGATTTTCATAGGCTAGGTTTTAACCCACCAATGATGTTGTTAACCATGTATAGCATCCCACCTTTTTATCACATAAACTTTCATTACATTTTACAAAACTGAGGATCTTTAAGGTTTAGTGCCTTTGAAACCAGGAACTTAAAACATGAAAACATAAAACATTCTTCTTAAACACTTGAAAGGCTTCCTCTCATGTTCATCCTAGGTTCATTACTGCATCACATAACCTGGGGACCTACATCAAAAGAAAGGGTGAGCAGAAGGCCCAGTAAGTGAAACAAGAGAAACATTTTACATGTGAACTTGAGATACTTCAATAAGGTCATGAAAAGAACATTAAGGCATGAGAATGAAATCATGAGGAATATCATAATAAAAATAACATTTTTTATAACTTGAATATGTGGCTAAAAAATTTAATATTGACAATAATTTCGTTTCACCAAGGTCCATCCCCATGGTGTCATTAAAAATTACCAAGGTTATTCACCAAGGTATCAGTCAAAAAAGTCATCTCTAGAGATTAAGCCTTTACCTAATGAATTGGAGCGCTATCTGGGCACACCCTTGACATGTATTTATTATCATGTGATCCACATATAACATCATCAATCATTTCATAAACAACCCATATAGAATAAAAGAAATGGGTTTCATTTCATAATCATAGCGTTTTAAAAACTGCTTTAAAGACATGATCTTTATGTCACTTTAAACCCACAGAAAGGGAGAGCGGGTCTCATGTATGTAAACACCAGAATTTAAAATAGAAAAACTTGTTATAAATGTGAATACACATATAGAAGAGATATCTTTGATTATTCACTTAATAAAATAAATGAACTTTAGAAAAAGAGATAGACATTTTGAGACAGAAATTCTGCAGCATAACAGCTATGTTTCGGGGTTTTAGAAAACATTGAAAAGAGAGGGGACATGGGTCAAACATTCATAAATGACCCATAAAACAGTAGAGGGATAAAATATAAGGGATTTAAGAACATGGTAATGAAATTTGAAAATATACTATATGAAATGAAGAACATGAAAGGAAGACAAAAATAAGATTTCTCTTATGAAAATTCGCAGCCTAACGGCGTCACATAAACTTCAACCAAAAAATTAATTGATGAGATCAAATAGGGTATTTCATCATATGAAAATAAAATTCCAGTATGACAGATATAGAGATCATACCCCAACATAATGAAATGGAACTTGAAAGACTTGACATGAATGTATAACTTTGAAAAAGAGAAGGGTGAAAGAATCCCTTAAAAATTCAGCAGCCTAACGACGTCACTTAAACTTCAATAAAAATGAATTGAAAAGATCATATAGGGTCTCTCATAATATGAAAATAAGATTCCAGTATGATAGATATAGAGATCATACCCCAACATAATAAAAAGGAACTTCAAAGACTTGACATGAAAGTAGAACTTTGAAAAAGAGAAGGGTGAAAGAATCCCTTAAAAATCCGGCAGCCTAATGGCGTCACTTAAACTTCAATAAAAATAAATTGACAAGATCAAATAGGGTCTCTCATCATATGAAAATAAGATTCCAGTATGATAGATATAGATATAATACCCCAACATAATAAAAAGGAACTTCAAAGACTTGACATGAAAGTAGAACTTTGAAAAAGAGAAGGGTGAAAGAATCCCTTAAAAATTCGGCAGCCTAACAGCGTCACTTGAACTTCAATAAAAATGAATTGACAAGATAAAATAGGGTCTCTCATCATATGTAAATAAGATTCCAGTATGATAGATATAGAGATCATACCCCAACATAATAAAAAGGAACTTCAAAGACTTGACATGAAAGTAGAACTTTGAAAAAGATAACGGTGAAAGAATCCCTTAAAAATTCGGCACCCTAACGACGCCACTTAAAACATCATGAAACGAAATAATGAGAGTAAGAGGGGATATATAATTATATGAACATGAAAAGGGCAGTAAGAGGAGTATTAAAGAACATCCTTTAACATAAGAACATGGAGCATAAAAGAAATGACATAAAAGAGATTACTTGAAAAGAAGAGAGAGGTCGGATCCCTTACCTTAAAACGTAACTCTTAAAACTCAATGGTTTGGACCTTGAAGGCCGGAGGGCACCTTAGGAGGACTACTTGGGAGGTAATGAGACCAGAACCTCGTTGGGGGAGAGTGGGGAGTCAAAATGGATGAGAGGATGGCTTGGTATTTATAGGGAAAGTGAGGGGACAAGGCATTAATGGCCAAGGGACACCTCAAAAGTGGTTTTCTCAAAACCATGTGCTCTCCCAAGATATTTCCAATGAAGTTAGGCCACATGGGGCCCCCATACAATAATACATCACCCTTGGCCGGCCAAAACTTAAAATATCTCATGACATCATCATGACACAGTTATGATGTCATTAAACATACCGAAACCCTAAAACTGTATTTTTACTATTCACTGAAAATTCAACTTTCTCAGAAAGATCCCAAAATTTCACCTTAATCAAATATCAATGCTCTGATTTCAAAAATGGACCCCATTTTATAAAAATACTTTTCTAAATATTTTTAATCTATTTTTTAAATAATTACACTATTCACCGAAAATTCATTTTTTTCAGAAAAAACCCCAAAATTTACCTTAACATAATATCGATGATCTGAGTTCAAAAATGAAATCCATTTTATAAAAATAATTTTCTAAAAATTTTTAATTTAATTTTTAATTAGAATACACTATTCACCCGAAAAAAAATAATACTTGAATAATAATTTATGAAACCATTATTTAACCATTTTATTGAATCACACTACTTAATCAAGGTGCCTAGATTATATTAATACTTTCTTTAAGTGAGATTACTAATCCATTTGGTCACATTACTAATCCTAAGCATAAAATCACTATTCATAATTTACTATTCATCAAAAATTATGTTGATCTTATTAGACTCAAAATTTCGTACTGAACATAATTGTAGAAGACCATTTTTCGAAAATCATTACAATTTTTTAATTATATATGGTTTACATATAGATTTTTAAAATATCCTTTTTCTAAAATTTATTAAAAATATGCATACTGTATTTATCCAGACATTAGAAAATTCATAAACTTCATCATAAGAAGAAATCCCAATTTTTATTTAAAACAAAGGATTACACAAGGCAGTTACGGTCTCCTTACATAGCCCCTTATCACACCAGCATAGGACCTAAGTGTAAGGTGTGCTAAGGTGAGAGAATGTGAGGGAGGCTCGGCCAACATCGCACGGGTAGTAATTTCTATCAGTTTGAAATTCTCGTAAAGGCGATTCCATTCTAGCTTCACACAATGAAGTTCAGCTTGGGTTTGGTCCAGAGCAAAGCCCAATGGTGCTACCTCCTTCCCAAGTTCTGTTAGATGGGCTTCGATCGGTCCAAGATGACTGGGTGAGGCCATCAAATCTTCTTTCTATATTAATTAACCAAGATTACTTGTATTTATAGACAATAATCAAAACATTTAGTTTCCAGCGGCCATATTGACCAATGGTCATATAACAGTCAAAAACCCAACGGTCTCATTTTAATTATAGTCATATTATCAAATGAAAATTTTTTTGTTGAGTATAAAAAAAATTAACACACAAAATTAGGAAACATGATTTTTCAAAATTTCAGGTCGTTACAATCTTCCCCCCCTTAAGAAATTGTGTCCTCGCAATTTTTAAAATTGGGTTTTAAAATTTCATTGAAAGTCCCACATCAGAAAAGGAGTCCGTAAAACTATTACTTTAAAAGAAAGAAAGGGAAGTACAAAGGTCCCCCGAGTTAACCCACACTAGGATTCCATGTAGGAAAACATGGACATGGAGGAGAAAACAAAGGGTCATGTTCTGAGGGAGAGTGATAGAAAACATGATTAAGAGAATGTTAACCATAATAAAATCCCAAACTTATGATGTGTGTAAACGGTCTTTGATTACCAAGTAGGAAACGTAAACCAACAACATTTTTGTTTTACGTTCCTTTTCATAATTTTAAAAAATTCATTTACTACATAGAACAAAAACATAAGAAAATATACCTACCTTCATGTAGAGTTTCATCCTTTAATAAGTTTCTACCAAAACTAATGTTTTCTCCAAACGATGAGCATTCAAAACTACTTGGTCTCATCAAAACACAAGAATCATCTTCTAGAGAATCACAGAATCCACAAAAGATTAACTATCTATTTCATCTATCTTTATACATTATCCCAAAAACAGAATGGGTAAGGTAAAACAACTCTTCAAAAAGAAAGAATCCCATAGGAATGGAAACTAGTTTTAAATCTTCAAAGTTCCATGGTACTGCCCAAAGTTCATCATAGACCATTCCATAAATAACTGTTCTAAAAATTCCTCAAAATAAACCAAACTAAGATTGAAACCCAAATACAAGAAGGATTTGATAACATAGTCTTCCAAAATAAACTTCATTGTTCATCTCCAAACCACATAAACCACATAAACCACTCCTAACACCTTATAACAAAATTAGCTAACCTAAACATATTTTACCCAAGATAGGTTAATCATTCCCATAAGTAACCTAAATAACTATAAGTCCACCTTAAATTCATCGATTCTTCAAAATATAAGTCAACCTTACTTCTCAATGAAAATAAAATAGTAATCTATTTACCTCGATCATATAGGGTCCCCAAAATAGTAAACGTATTCCAAAATAATAATCATCTTTTAATCCCCTAATCACCTCTTTCAAATTAATATGGAAATAATCACATTTCTTATCACATTGGTTGTTGGGGCATGTTCTTCCATTTCCCGCCATTAACTACGAAAACAAAGTACAATTAGGGGCTTTAATACTTAGCCAATAATCATGAAAAGGAACTTAAAGAATATAAGGATAAATTGTAGAAGAAAAGTATACCCTAACTTGTGATCCCATAGATTTTAATCTAGGTTATCCATGATCATATTTCCTTATGTGAATCTCTATTTTATTTTATCTTTGTTCCTTTAATAATGGTTCATACTAAGCATATGAATTTGCCAAAGCATATCCCCCGGGAGTGTAGTAACCAAGAGTGCAGCAAGGCCCATTGTCATGTACCAGTTCCCATTTGAGTCTAGCTCAAAGCGGTGTTTTCGAGTTTTACCCCTATGTACATCTGTGCCAGAGCCACCTCTACCTTCTCGTATCCAGACAGGGATGTATTTGCTTGGCAATCCATTACTCAATACTCACCAAAATACCAGGAATATTTCCTATATATAAACATTTCTATAGGCTTCTTCCTAAAGTTTTCATATCCTAATTTCCACAAATAACTAAACCATCCATTGATACCAACTATAGCATCCCGTCTTTTTATAACATAACTTATATTCCATTACACGGAACTGGGGATCTTTAAGGTTTAGTGTCTTGGAAACAAGGAACATAATACATGAAAAGAAAAAAAACAATCTTCTTAAACACTTGAAAGGATTCTCCTCATGTTCATCCTAGGTTCATTACTGCATCACATAACCCAGGGACCTACATCAAAAGAAAGGGTGAGCAGAAGGCCCAATAAGGGAAACAAGAGAAACATTTTACATGTGAATTTGAGATACTTCAAAAAGGTCATGAAAAGAACATTAAGGCATGAGAATGAAATCATGAGGCATATCATAATAAAAATAACATTTTTCATAACTTGAAGATGTGGCTGCAACATTTAATATTGACAATCATTTCGTTTCACCAAGGGCCATCCCCAAGGTGTCATTAAAAATTACCAAGGTTATTAACCAAGGTATCAGTCTAAAAAGTCATCTCTAGAGATTAAGCCTTTACCCAATGAATTAGAGCGCTATCTGGGCGCACCCTTGACATGAAGTTATTATCATGTGATCCACATATAACATCATCAATCATTTCATAAACAAACCATATAGCATAAAATAAATGGGTTTCATTTCATAATCATAACGTTTTAAAAACTTCTTTAAAGACATGATCTTTATGTCACTTTAAACCCACGGAAAGGGAGAGCGTGTCTCATGTATGTAAATCCCAGAATTTAAAATAGAACAACTTGTTATATATTTGAATACACCTATAGAAGATATAGCTTTGAGTGTTCACTTAATAGAATAAAAGAACTTTAGAAAAAGAGAGAGACATTTTGAGAAGGAAATTCTACAGCATAACAGCTATGTTTCGGGGTTTTAGAAAACATCGAAAAGAGAGGGGAAATGAGTCAGACATTCATAAATGACCCATAAAACAGTATAGGGATAGAATATAAGGGATTTAAGAACATGGTAGTGAAATTTTAAAATATACCATATGAAATGAAGAACATGAAAGGAAGACAAAAATAAGATTTCTCGTATGAAAATTCACCAGCCTAACGACGTCACATAAACGTCAACCAAAAAATTTATTGATGAGATAAAATAGGGTCTCTCATTATATGAACATAAAAGTCCAGTATTATAGATATAGATATCATACCACAACATAAGAAAAAGGAACATGAAAGACTTGACATAAATGTAGAACTTTGAAAAAGAGAAGGGTGAAAGAATCCCTTAAAAATTTGGCAGCCTAACGACGTCACTTAAACTTCAATAAAAATGAATTGAAAAGATAAAATAGGGTCTCTCATCATATGAAAATAATAGTACAGTATGATATATATAGAGATCATACCCCAACATAATAAAAAGGAACTTCAAAGACTTGACATGAAAGTAGAACTTTGAAAAAGAGAAGGGTGAAAGAATCCCTTAAAAATCCGGCAGCCTAATGGCGTCACTTAAACTTCAATAAAAATAAATTGGCAAGATCAAATAGGGTCTCTCATCATATGAAAATAATATTCCATTATTATAGAAATAGAGATCATACCCCATCATAATAAAAAGGAACTTCAAATACTTGACATGAAAGTAGAACTTTGAAAAATAGAAGGGTGAAAGAATCCCTTAAAAATTCGACAGCCTAAAGGCATCACTTAAACTACAATAAAAATGAATTGAAAAGATCAAATAGGGTCTCTCATAATATTAAAATAAGAGTCTAGTATGATATATATAGAGATCATACCCCAAAATAATAAAAAGGAACTTCAAAGACTTTACATGAAAGTAGAACTTTGAAAAAGTGAAGGGTGAAAGAATCCTTTAAAAATTCGACAGCCTAACAGCGCCACTTAAAACTTAATAAAACAAAATAATGAGAGTAATAGGGGATCTCTAATTATATGAACATTAAAAGGTAAGTAATAGGAGTATAAAAGAACATCCTTTAACATAAGAACATGGAGCATAAAAGAAATGACATAAAAGAGATTACTTGAAAAGAAGAGAGAGGTCGGATCCCTTACCTTAAAACGTAACTCTTAAAACTCAATGGTTGGGACCTTGAGGGATTTAGGGAACCTTGGGAGGAATCTTTGGGAGGTAATGAGATCAGAACTTCGTTAGGGGAGAGTGGGGAGTCGAAATGGATGAGAGGTTCGCTTGGTATTTATAGGGAAAGTGAGGGGACAAGGCATTAATGGCCAAGGGACACCTCAAAAGTGGTTTTCTCAAAACCATGTCCTCTCCCAAGATATTTCCCATTAAGTTAGGACACATGGGGCCCCCATACAATACTTCATCACCCTTGGCCGGCCAACCCATAAAATATCCCATGACATCATCATGACACAGTTATGATGTCATTAAACATACCAAAACCCTAAAACTGTATTTTTACTATTCACTAAAAATTCAACTTTCTTAGAAAGATCCAAAAATTTCACCTTAATCGAATATCAATGCTCTGATTTTAAAAATGAACTCCATTTTATAAAAATAATTTTCTAAATATTTTTAATCTATTTTTTCAATAATTACACTATTCACTAAAAATTCATTTTTTTCAGAAAAAACCCCAAAATTTACCATAACATAATATCGATGCTTTGAGTTCAAAAATGAAATCCATTTTATAAAAATAATTTTCTAAATATTTTTAATTTAATTTTTAATTAAAAACCACTATTCACTCGAAAAAAACTAATACTTGAATAATAATTTATGAAAACGTTATTTAACCATTTTATTGAATCACACAACTTAATCAAGGTGCCTAGATTATATTAATACTTTCTTTAAGTGAGATTACTAATCTATTTGGTCACATTACTAATCCTAAGCATAAAATCACTATTCATAATTTACTATTCATCAAAAATTAAGTTGATCTTATTAGACTCTAAATTTCGTACTGAACATAATTGTAGAAGACCATTTTTTGAAAATCATTACACATTTTTAATTATTTAAGGTTTACATAAACATTTTTAAAATATCCTTTTTCTAAAATTCATTAAAAAATATGCATACTATATTTATCCGGACATTAAGAAATAATAAACTTCATCATAAGAAGAAATCCCAATTTTTATTTAAAACAAAGGATTACACAAGGCAGTTACGGTCTCCTTACATAGCCCCTTATCACACCAGCATAGGAACTAAGTGTAAGGTGTGCTAAGGTGAGAGAATCTGAGGGAGGCTCGACCAACATCACACGAGTAGTAATTTCTGTCAGTTTGAAATTCTCGCAAAGGCGATTCCGTTCTAGCTTCACACGATGAAGTTCAGTTTGGGTTTGGTCCAGAGCAAAGCCCAGTGGTGCTACCTCCTTCCCAAGTTCTGTTAGATGGGCTTCGATCGGTCCAAGACTACTGGGTGAGGCCATCGAATCTTGTTTCTATATTAATTAACCAAGATTACTTGTATTTAGAGACAATAATCAAAACATTTAGTTTCCAGCAGCCATATTGACCAATGGTCATATAACAGTCAAAAACCCAACTGTCTCATTTTAATTATACTCATATTATCAAATGAAAATTTTTTTGTTGAGTAAAAAAAATAACACACAAAATTAGGAAATAAGATTTATTCAAAATTTCGGGTCGTTACACCATGCATCTAGGGGTAATGAAAAAGAATTAGGCATATCATAGAAGTATTTTAATGTTTTCATCATATGATTCGATGGATTCATTGTATTTTTTCATGAGGGAAAGGAATTACCTTTCCTTATTAAGTTCGTGGGTGTGTGGAAAATATTTATCAATTTTTTTCAGTAATAATTCCATTCCAATGCCTCAATATCTTCCCTAGGATTTATATTTTTGATCAATTTTCACCATTTATTAGCTTCAACTTCAATACGATTAGTAGCCATAAAAACCATCTATTTTTTTGGAAAATTCTAACATGAAGAATATCTTTTCAATGGGGTTGATCCATTTTTCGGAAATTGAAGGATAAGATGATCTATTCAAATTAGGAGGCCATTATCTAATGAACCTCTCAATTGTAACTTGTTTTTCTATATGGGGGGTGGGGGTTGAATGTTACTCTTGCCCTAAATTTCTACTGAAAACATTATTTAACTGAGAGAGTATCGTGACAAAGGTCACGATTTCTGCTCCCATCAGATTGGGAATTTCATTAGGACAGTCATCACATTGGTATTCACATAGGTTGTTAGACCAAGTCCTCCTATTATTGGCCATTGGCTGGAATATAATTAAAGTTAGGGGTAACACATAAAGGTTAATCCAAAGACAAAAAGTGATAACGTATAAATTAATTTATTTTCATAACTTATGAATTTATACTTTTCAATCTATGTTATCCACGATCTACTTCCCAACATATATTCTTAGGGAAATTTTTAATTCTATTACTAATGGTTTGTAATAAGTTTATAAATTTACCAAGGCATATCCCCAGAGAGTGTCATAATAGAGAGTACAGCTAGTCCTATTTTTTTGCACCAGTTCCCGTTCGAGTCTAGCTCAAAGCGGTTTTATTAGGTTTTACCCCAAGATACATACATGCCAGATCTGCCTCTACCTGCTCATATCTAGACATGGATGTATTTACTTGATAAACCATTTAATCATTACTCACCAAAATTTATGGATGTTTTTATTATACATAGCCTTATCCCTATGGTTTCCACTAGGGATTTCTAATCCTAATCCCAAAAATAACTACACCAATCCTCTAATACCAACTATAAAAATCCTATTATTTATTACACACATAACCATGATTTATAACATAAATATTCTATTAAGACAACTCTAAGGAATGATATTTCTAGTGTATTAGGAAATTAGGAATGTTACATAACTACTTAGAACATAAAACACAACAGATTTATTGAGAACGTCCTTTACATGACCACAACATTCTTTCATACTTAGCATTGAATGGGATAACCAAAGGACATAAATGTGAAAAGGGTGACCTATAAAGCCCATTAAGGGAGTAAAAAAGGCAAAACATGAAGAATACATTACATGTTAGGTAATAGGAATATCAATTTATCATAAGATAAACATGAACATAAACACATGATATATCATGATTATCATAACATGGAAATGTGGAATCAACATTTAACATGATATTAGCATGAGAAAATTATCATTGTGACTGGAAAATGAGTAATAACTCATTGAAATTGAATTATAATGTGTAAACCCTCATTGAACTTGACATATCATGATACTAATATTTACCCAATTCATTGAAGCGCTATCAGGGAACACCCTTCGTAAATATTTTATTTCATGCATAAGTGTGCCACATAGATCATAAAACATGGATTCATTAAACATCATAATTTGTTACATGAATAAGAGATGTGGAATACATAAATGTAAGTACTCAATCAACACATAAAAGTGCATAAAGATGAATACCCTTGATAGATAAATGGGTATGGTATTCACTTACACGATGATTTTGGTATGGGAAATTTTGGTGTAACTTTGGCCGCATAACAACGTCAAATAGAAATCTAAAAATGGATTGATGAGAGAGAAATGGGTCTCTCATAAATTATAAATGAAGTGTAAACTAAGAGGGTCATGGACTATAATATCCGAACATGTGTAATGGAATTTAGATGCAAAATATAAAATAATATCATGAATGTAAATGAGAAGAGAGAAATTCCATACATAATTTCAGCATGGTAACTGGTTTACAAGGGAGGCTTTAATGAGAAACAAAGAGGTCAATAATCTCTAAAAAATGGAGGGATGTATGGGGGTGGTTAAAAATAATACCAAAATTTTTTTAATTGAAAATAAAATGGTTTAACAACATAAATAAATTTAGACACAAATAAGAGTGGTAGAAATCCCTTACATGGAAGTGTGATCCCAAAGGCTTGGGAGAGGGTTGAGAGAGGCTTCTTGGGAGTTTGGGGCACCTTGGGAGGATTATAGAGAGAGAGGAGGGAAGGTTTTGGACGAGATCCAAAGTCTATGAGTGAAGAGGAAGTGGGAGCTTGGGTGGGTTTATTTAGGAAAGGAGAGGGAATTCATTCTTATTTAGGTTTTGGACAGCACACATTAAACTAATAAAAACCACAAACCGTCCCATGGTTTTTTTACAAAGGAGATTATAAAAAAAATATTTCATAAGTACAATTTATGAAAATAATAAAATATTAGGATTTCTTATGTGTAGGTGAGTCACACTCTCAAGGAAAACATTTGAAAATTTAAAATGTTTTATATGTGTTGATGGGTACAATAAGGAACCATAAAATTATTCAAAAAAAATAAAAAATAACATTATTTTAAAGGTAAAACATATATTAGTAGTGCATATTGTTTATAGTATTTTACTATATCACTATTTGGTCATTATGATGTGATAAAACACATTATATAAATAAACTGTATTTAATGTTTATCAAAAAATTCGACTCTCAAAAAGTTATGAAAACTTCACCGTTAGATAATTTCGACATCCTGAATCCAAAAATAATATTGATTTTATCTAAATAATTTTTTAAATATGTGAATTTTTACTTTTAAAATAAAAACCAACATTTATAAAAAATTCACGAGTTTTTTTTACAAAAAACGGCTTTCAAAGCTTAATAAAAATTGTAATTGTATTCATAAAATTTATATGATCATTTAAATTTAATAATAATAAATTTAGTAATAATATTTTATAAAAATATTATTTATTTCAAAAATCCATGAATTAATCAAATATATTTCTTAATTCAATATTAACTAAAAATACTCTTTGTGCATTGAAAACAATTTACAATATAAAAATAATAAAATGAATCTATATTATTTATTATATAAAAAAATAATTCACATAATCACAGTGCTAGGGTCTTGTTAAATAACCACTTATAACACCCATATAATACCTAGGGTAAGGTGTTAGATGTTGGCAGACTCTTTGTGTGGATCGAATAAAATCACTTGGGTGGTAATATCTATTACCTTACACTTCTCCCGTAGGTGGTTCCTATCAAGATTAATTTGTGGAATCACAGATTGGGCATGGTCAAGAGATAATCCTAGTGTTTTAACCTCCTTTCTGGGACCTGACTAATGGGATTCGTATGGAGAAATTCTATTGGATGAGGCCATCGCTTCCCTTGTCTGAGTAAATTGGGTTTGTTAAAGCATTATATTTATACTAATCAAGTGATCAATGTTCGACGACTAAATTAGAAACGGTCACAATTCTTAATGGTATTTTAAAATCCAAAAACATAAAACCAAGGAAGTGCATATAACCATTATACATAATAATACATTTAATTAGATCAATAGGAATTTTCATTAATGAATGTTTGGGTCATTAAAGAATTTTTCACTAATCATCCAAATACATCATGAGGGAATAATGATATATGGGTTGTGGTGGATTGTATTACAAATAATACACACATCATTGTGATACAGGACAAATTTTTCATTAGATATAAATATATAAATATACATTAGTGATGTGGTCAGGATACATGGAGTACGACTATTGATTGTATTTGATCAGGATCCAAGATTCACGTCGGAGTTCTAGAAAAGACTTCAGCATGATCTATAGACTCAGTTTCACTTCAACACATCTTATCACCCTAAAAAATATGGCAAATTAGATAATACTATCCAGACACTTGAAGACATGTTTAGAGTATTCTAAACTGAATTCAATAGAGGATGGAATCAACATCATATTTAGGTTTAGTTATCTTATAAAAATAGTTTCCACTTGATCAGCCAAATAGATCTCTATGAATCCCATTAGAGGAAGAGGTGCAAGAGACCTGAATACTGGGATGATGTTGGGGAAAAAACTACTATGTCCGGAAATGGTCGAGGAAACAGTGGAAGAGGCTATGTTCATTTAGTCGCACATCAAGGATTGTCAGTGTCGACAAAGAGCTATGCAAACAATCATCGATGAGACCTAGAGTTTGATGTTGGATACATGGTATTCCTCTATATATCTCCATGGAATAAGGTTATTAAATTTGGGAAGAAGGGATATCTTATTCAAAGATACATTTTCCACTATGAGATATTTTATCGAATTGGAGCAATTGAGTATCAAGTTTCACTCCCACCTAACCTATCTTGAGTACATGATGTATTAAATTTACGAATCTTGTGGAAGTAAATCCCTTACCCCTCACATGTTCTCAATATATAGTTGGTACCATTGGATAATGATATTTCATATGAGGAATAGCCAGTGAAGATCTTAAATTTTAGAGACAATGTTATATGAAATAAGACAATGCACCATGTTAAAGTGGTATAGAGAAAACACAAGTTTGAAGAAGAAATGTAGGAACCAGAGTAAGTGATGAGATAGAATTACCCAAACCTACTTTAAGGGGTGAAATGAAAATCTCTGGGGATAAATTTTTCAAGGGTGAAAATTATAATGACCCGAATTATTATAAATGATGTTTCCCTTTGAGGTTCAAATAAATGTGTTATTATGTAATATGTTTATAGAAAACTCATGCAATTATTTGTTTATATATTTGGATTTAAAACACCATTGTGAATATTATGATAATAAATAAATTTGTTTATTAGTGATCAACTAATTAGTATAAATATAAAGCTTTTAACAAATCCAATTGACTCAGACAAAGGATGTGGTGGCCTCGACCATAATAATATTGCGCTATTAAGAACATTTATCAGAGCCTTCAAGGGAGATATAATCAATGGGATTTTCTCTTGACCAATACATAGATTATATCTAACAACATAATCATGAGAAAAACTATTTATGGGAGAAAATAAAGCTTATCGAGATCACAACCCAAACCCTGTTTGCCGAACGACGTCATGAAAGTCTCACCATCATGCACCGCACGCTTATGGTGTACACTGGTGTAATAATGGTATATGTATAATGATAATAATAATATGAATCTATATATTGTATATAATATTTTTTGTAATTTTATTATTTTTTCATTATATATGATTTTGATTTTGATTCAATTAAACACAAATTTCAATTTTGGGTAATAATCAAATTCAACTAAGGGATATATTTTTATGAAATAATGGATTTTTGATATAATTATTAATTTAATAAATCTATCTTATTAAATAATATTGATTAATTATAGATGTTCATATAATTTTTATGGAGTGCAATGTAATTCTTACAAGGGTTAAAAAACAGTTACAATCAAAACCCTAATTTTTTTTTCAATAAATATTGAATATTATTTTAAAAATTGATAATAAAATATTTATAAATTTATAGATATTAAGTAAATATTTTTTTGGAATCATAATTTCTAAATTATTCTACAATGATTTTTTTTCATAATTTTCTGGTTTAGTCAAAATTTCGGGTAAAAATTAAATACCGTATAAATATACAGTTTGTTTTATGACATCATAATGACAAAAAAATAATGTAATAAATACTATAATGGGTATAATCGGCCAAATACAAGTTTACCCTTTAAATAATGTGATTTTTTGTCTATTTTTTATTAATCCTTTGTGAATCCACAAAAACTGTTATTATATTTTAGAGTTTTATATTTATTTATTTAAATGTGTGACTCAGATCCACATTAGAAAGGGAATTATTTTAATATGATAGGCTTATTTCCTAATAAAACATTTAAAACAACTCCCCTTTTGTAGAAATCATGTGAAAATCCATTTAAGGTTTGTTGTTTTGAATATTTTATTTTGAATTGTCCAAAACATAAATATTAAATAAATCTCTCTATTTTCTTATATAAAACCACCCAATATCCCATTTTCCTTGACTAAAAATACTTGGAGAATGTTATTAATCTTACCTACTCTCTCTATAATTTTTTCAAAGAACCTCAAACTCTCAATAATCCTCTCCTCATGCTTTTGGAATCACAAATTCATGTAAGGGTTCTTTCCATTCTCATCTTTATACATGTTTATTTATATTTTTATGGCATTTTATATTCAATTACTAATAATGGGTTATTTTTTCCATATTCCTACATACTTAAGTTATTATTTCTAAATAATTATATTCTCCTTTATCTCTCATTAATCCCACCCATGTACACCTGTCACCATACCGAAATCTCGTAAGCATCCTTTCATTTCTCTTTTTGTTCACGCTTATTTATTATCGTATTCCTTATTTTTCAAATAATAAATTGGTGTACATGTCGTCCCATTTCCCTATTAATGTAAACATCATGTAAAAATACTTAGACACCCATTTCTATCTCATCAACCCATTTTATGAATTTATTAGTGATGTTGTTACGCTGCCATATTTTCTCTATGATTTTCTATGCCGAACCAATTGTGTATAGAATAATGTACACATTTCTTATCAAGGTTGTTCACTTTTATGAACATATAACGTATTATTTAAGAAATAAGTATATTTATACCACAGTCACAGATTTTGGAAAAAATTATTATGATTAATGAATCCATTTTTATGATCCATGTGATACACTTTAGCATGAGAATGAAATGCAAGTGATGGGTGCACCCAAAGTTTTATAGAGATCGAATGCATCAGGTAATGTGTAGTATCATGGTACATAATTTTAGGATAGGGGTGTACATAATTCCATTATGGGACATTTTCCAATATGAAGTCTAAGTGGTATGTCTTTGACCTATGTTTATGATGTAGTGTTTTAAGTTGTTTCCACATTTCCCATGTTATGATTATTATGATATATCATGCTTATTATTAATGTTTGATTATTCCTCATTGATATGCCTTGTATAAAATGAATTATTATCTTCATGTTATTCCAATTTTATTTCCTTACATGGATTTATGGTTCACCCATTTATTATGTATTTCCCCAGTTTATCCAATGATGTTTTAAGATCAAGCATGTTAAAGAAGTTTTCCATAAAGATGTAGTAATTAATATTTAAAGTAGTAATTAAATGTAACTAATTCCCAAATACCATAAACATATCGATATTTCAGTTTGTAATAAGTGTAATTTTATGTAATTAAATCATCTGTAAATTTCTGATAAAGATAAGGGTTGTTTTAAGAACACCTCAGATCATCTGCAGTGCATGGTTAGTCAAACTGTACATAGCCCATATACACCCTCTATCTCAGCCCCAGATGGTTCAAAACACCCTCACCTAGTTACAAAATGAATCCCTAGAAGCTCTTAAACCATTTATATTACACTTATTCACATGTTTAAGGATAAACTAAAGGGTTTAACCAGGAATTAAAGGATTAATACATCATAGAAAAAATTAGGATTTTATTGTGAAAAAAATACTTTAATTAAAGACATGAGTTTTGTTAGTTATTTTTTTCTGTAATTCTATAAAATTATGAACTAGAAAAATTATGACGATGTATTTTAATTCAATATTTTGTTTAATTCATGTAATAATATGGTCACTTTTGTGGGGCGTCATAGTTTGTATCAGAGGATCATTTATATAACATTAGTGGTTAGGATATTAGGTGAGTTTAATTTTAGGATTTATATGTTAAGGTTAATCAAATTTAAGGGTTATAGATTACCATTTATGTTATTTGATGTAATATTGAATATTTTAGGATTTTGGGTAAGATAAATTTAGTGTACACCCTGACGATAAGTCAGAGGGATAAGTCTAAGTATAGGAAAACATCATGAATTTTTTGTTTTAATGATATTTCATGGTTCTCTTATAAGTTACACAATTTTTTAGAGAATTAAATGTAGATGCAACTATGGAAAAAATTCAAATAGCGGCAATTACCTGAATTTTGTTTGGTTCAGTTCCAACAAAGTCTTTACTATAGTGCATCATGAGTGTCCCTCATAACACACAACTAAAAAAGACAATACAATGGGAAATTATTTGGTTAAACATATTCTCTTTATAACATATAAAGAAGGATATGTTATGTTAAGAAATTCATATATGGATTATGAGTGTTCCCAGCCAAGAAAAACCTCGATGATACTAAGAGTGATTTTTGAGGAATTGAAATTTATTGTGATGGTTTTTACAAATAAGAAAATTTTATATTGATATTTTCATATGATAACAAATGATAATTCTATTATGATGTTAAATATTCAACACTCACATTAACATCATTTGGTTTTAGTGATGGATGATGCCATAAATAACCAAGTCTACACTGTATTCCATGAAAAATGTCGAGATTGTCCCTACGAGTGACCTAAAAGGAAATGAGTTAGAATAATAAATTTTGTGATTTGGTAAACTATATATCATTAATTATGATTAGTAATGTGGAATAGTTGAGATTAGAAATAGGTGAAATAATAGAATTAAGGAGTATAATGAATTTTCAAGTTATGAATGTTATGGAGTAAAGAAGCTTAAATTTATATCATTTATAATTTTTTTGAGAAGGTACCCAAGGTATTGTTTTAAATGAACGTGAATATGATTTATTTTTGGAAAAAGTTGATAAAAAAATAACCTACCAATTAAAAATAAATAGTTTAGTTAAAATATTAAAGATATGCATTATTTATCATTTTTTAATGGTAGGAAAAATTATTAAATATATGTTGATAAATTTTAGTACATAATTCATATTTCTGGTTATGGGAAAGAAGTATTAGGGAATAAGTTGAAATACATGGTTTATAAAGGTATAAAATTGATAATAAATTTTCCTTCTTTTAAAAATATATTTTGGATGACAAACATTTAATATGATGTTTAATTAAAAAAATATTGTTTCAAACTGATTTTTAGAGAATATTGTTTCCTTATATTATATTTGTAATGAACCTCGATTTTTTTTTGAAATTCATTCCTAAAAATATTTCCTAGTGACTATGAAATACATGCGATTTTGGTGAATGTGTCTTACCATGAATCATTAATGAAATTGTTGTATGGAAATAAGTACTTTAATAATATATTGTGAATATAATAATCTATAAACCAATATTCCTATATTATTATCATGAGGTAATAGTGACCTAAAATAGTATTCCGCTATTATTTTCCTTATTGTTTAAGGAAACCAAAATACCATGGCATGAAATAATAATAATCCCATTGTACAATAACATGAATAGAATACCGCTATCAAGTGTTGAAAATACAATGTAGTCCCCTACACTATGTGTTTATCCTTAGTCGTTGTTATGTCCTCAGCTTATTTCACTCACAAGTGACCTAAACTGACGGTCACATTGCCTCAAAAGAACCTCCCCATATTCCAAGGGTTTCATACTAAACGTGGGGGTATAATGTGTTATTATGGGGAGACAATACCCTCTGGATCTGTACTAAATATAAGATAAAAAGAAACAAACAAACTATAAGAAGATAATAATAAACTATCAAATTTCAGGTGCCAATAATCACAACCAAGAAACAGTGTGATTCTGAATGTACTAGATAGTAACAAATATAGTAGGTGATACATTTAAATAAATGATAGATTGATATAGATAAGTAATTAAATATAATAACCAAAAGGACCCAACTCCTATATGAAATAATAATACATGCGCAATCCACATATCCCATTATAAGTCTTAGACCATAATAAGTAACCAAAATAGTACCATATAATTCAATACAAATATCCATGAGATTTAATTGAGTACCAGGTGGTGGCCGAATTAGGGGTGAGTAAAACTCAGCAAGACACCAAATATAGTGTCTAATGAATTCCAATTGGTTAGTATAAAACCCAAAATTGTTGAGTATATAATATATAAATAATTAAATTGGAGTTGAACTAGGGAATACCACCCACATCAGAATATAATATCAATCTATAACTATATATATAATAGATTAGTTGTATGACCCATATATATAATCCAACATATCAATGATAATGTATCAAGGTGAATCCACAAAACAGGATTAAGAATTCCATCATATGAGAAACTAGAAAATCCGAGGATTACCCTAAAGTATTCGGCACATGGAACTGTCCAGAAAACCTATGGTGATCAAGGAATTATGTTTAACTCTGGATTACAATATGAGGGAGGACCCTTCAACATTCCACTTTCTAAAAGTTCTCAAACCGATCCCAAAGAACAATTCCAATGTAATCTTGCGAATGACATGATTGGTAACCAATGAGATCATCCAAGGATATCCCACAAATATGGGAGCTCATACTGAGAAGTCTAATTTTCTATAGTATACTAGTGAATCATTGGATATAGTCCAAGGCATTCTGAAATGCATGAAATTGACAAGATAAAAGGTGGGACAACCCCTAGAAATTCTCATAAATTAATCATGTAACACCCATTGGTTCGTGGTTCATATTCATAGCAAGAATCCAAGGAATTACAATGGCATGTACCACCTTTAACAGTACTCAATAACAAGTATCATTTCTATGGAATTAACATTATTTATATAAGAGGAACCATGTACTAAACTATAAAGGAATCTCAATGTATGATCATGGACCAAGCCATGGAATGAAACGTTAATATAAATGAACACAATGAATATACAAATGGAATGAAAAAACTAGTCTTCCATTAGTTATAACCCATCCTAATTCATTATCTCAAAAGACAAAACATATTGAACTAGAGGTGATAAAAATCACTATTTTCATTAAATTAATTATAGATTTCAATGTGTTCATAACAACATGTCCTAAGTTAAAATGAATTTTGAAAATGGAATCCCATACATTCAAGGTATAATCCATAAAAACTAATAAAGTAATATTATCAATGATATTTTTAGAATTAAAAAAATCCATAGAGATGTCTCCAAAGCTTCCCCATGAGGTATATTTATGAATTTAGAATTTAATTAGTCAATTTTCTTTTTAGAGTACATAACAAGTAATGAACCCGGGCTCTTTCATTTTTTAATGATACCTTATATTATTAAAAATGTTTTATTAACCCCAAACATTCCCATGGTCTATATAAGTGTTCCATTATTTAATTGAAATTCCAAACACAACCTAAGTGGGGTATTTTAATAAAAATTGAATTTGATGTTTTTTTCTTAATTTCCAAACAAAACACACCCAAAGGGGTGTGTTGGTTATACCACAACTAGTGTCATAATTGAAGTCAAATACAAACCCACCCTATAGGGTGGTTTCATTATACATAGAAGTAATAAATTGGGTGTTGACAAAGTATCTATAAAATGAAACCTTATATGGTGTTTTGGATTTATAAAATGTTTGGTTTTTGTGGTAGTTAATCCAAAATCATCTTAAGGGGTTATCTGAGTTGAGGTTTTTAGCCTCCAATGGTGTAAGGGATAACATTACCACATCATGGATAAGATTTATGTTAAAAAAATAATTAAATTATAAATTTTAGGAGTAATACATCGAATTATCAAAGTGTGTCATAATGGATCATTTTATAAATAGAAATACTTTTAGGGAAAAATAAATGTAGCAAAATTATCCTTATGAATATTTTCTCATCCAGTATAGTCATTCAATTCGAGATTGAAAAAAATAAAATGGGAAACCAAAAAACCCTTGAAAATATGGTATAATATCAAAAATAGGCACGATGAAACTGGATATTGGAAGAAATAAGGAAAGGAAGCTTACGATGAAATAAATGTATCTAGGGATTTTGTTTAGCTATGAAATAGAGGTGATCTCCCTTGGATGAAGGGGGAAGGGATATGCCTCTCCCATTGATTACTTGCGAATGAGTAAGAAAAAAGGGGTATAAATCATTAAAGGTCCATGGGGATAAATCATATTTTTTCATCTTTTAATGAGGTACATGGTTTAGATGCACAATTTTTTAAACCTTACACCAACCGTATGGATTCAATATACAAAGAACACCCCACATCGCATAGTTATAGACCATTATTTAGAAAACCAAGCACTAATAATATATCCCTACACACTTATAAAGAGATACACATAGTTCAATAGAGATCCTCACATGGATTAAATAAATCATATTCCTTAACAAATAGGCTGTTCAATTTTAAGTATATTTTTTTCACTAACCATGTGCTCACCGTGCACCCTAGGATGTTTCACTGGAAATTAATGTTTTGAATCCCAAAGATCCCAAAATTTATTTGGGAAACCGATGGATTAGTGAATCCCAAAACATATCCCAAAACACCAATTTAATGTGTTCAAACTCTCATAAAATCGATTCTGAAGCTCAAACAACAAAATTTCTTGCCTACCAGATTGAATATTATAATTTACATTGGAATTCTCCACATATAAAGACATGGGATCTTAGAGTGGACCCTCATCTAAATTTGGATACCCTCACATTGATCCC
This sequence comes from Viscum album, assembly GCA_963277665.1. Classification (NCBI taxonomy): domain Eukaryota; kingdom Viridiplantae; phylum Streptophyta; class Magnoliopsida; order Santalales; family Viscaceae; genus Viscum; species Viscum album. The sequence goes on along the minus strand of OY728155.1, from coordinate 1,480,450,364 downwards.
TAAAGAAAGAATAGTCAACACTTCTCATCAAAACATCCATTTCTATGATATCTCACATGTCATTGATAGCAGTGATGACAAGTTATTTTGTGTGTATCATGATATGTGAACTAGTGGTGTGGAACGATCATGGAGGGTGGAAGGTTGAAGAGGTGGGCAGTGATCAGGGTGAAGTTGACTGTGACGAAATGAAGGAAATTTGAATGGGTATTTTTAGAAGATCAACATCAAATATGAAGAGTAAAACCTATGATTGAGTAATTTCATTCTTCCAATCCAAATGAATAAATTATAAACATCACGTGAAAGATAATCTGTTATGTTTCTAAAAAAATTGATATTTAAATAAATTTTAATTATCCCATTTCACACCGCATGCTTCCACTACCACCAGAACCTCCAAAAATATAAAAGAAAACATCGTATCTTTCAAAAATAAAATTCAGATATAGATTACATACAAAATGATCCTTTTAGTATCCTTTTATTTTATAAAAATATTAAATCAATGATTTCGGGTAGTCCCATGTGTATAGTTTCATTCCGATATTTCTAAAATTCATTTGAAGAGACAATTTTTTTGATCAATTCGTATCAATTGTGGGGAATCATTAATGTGTTGTAGTTTCCCATTGCAGATTTGTTCATTTATATACCATCTCAACCTCTTTGTATTATTTGGATTTGAAAATAAGTTGTTCAGAAGAAGAAGTTTTGGAATATCCCATAATTCAGTAGTTTTATATTTTCTGCTTTTCCTTGAGAATGAAACATAGTTATTTTTTTCGTCAATTTTATATAATAATCTCCCACATTTAAGTGAATTTGAGAAATGTTTATATTATTTCTTATACATCACAAAACCATTGGGAAAAAAATTTATTTTCCTATATCCTGGTATCTTTGGGAATGATATATTTTTTACATTATAATAAGAATAAGGTAGTTACTTTCCTCTTATAACTAACTATATAAAAAAGTCAAGCAATTTAGTGTAAATATTTTCACTCCAATGATCCCTTTCTTTTATGGAAACTAATATCAACATTGTTGATGAAACTGAATTCAAACAGGGATCAAGAGTTATAAGAATCTCCATAAAATCATTCAACAACTACTATTTTTTAGTGTTTTAAAATATCATTTTATGATTTTTTTTCATCAATATGATCCTCCATCTCATTCTGAATAACATCATCAACATTAGATCATGATATCTTTGTAATTTAACAATTACCTGATCAAGTATATATAAATATGGGTAAAAACATAGTAAATCCAAAATTCATTCATTTCTATTGACCCTAACATCCTCATATTCAAACACCTAATGCATGGACTTAAAATAATTTCCATGATTTTAGGATTATGATTAGAAAATTACATGAACTTTTTATCTCCTTTCTAACATTTATCACTACTTAATTATGAATTTACCCAATTACCATCCATTAATTACCTAATATAAAAATAAAATTTATAAATATATTAAAACATATATAAATATTTTAAATTATATATTTAACTAGATAGATTTAAAACATATATAAATATCAATATATAAACATATATAAATATATAACATATATATATATATATTAAATTTGTATATACAAAAAATAAAAAAATAATATAAACATATATATTTATTAATATAAAACAGTTAAATAAATAAATAATATATAAAAAAATAAATAAATAAAATTATTGAAAAAATAGAATATGAATAATATATATAAAATGAAAAAAACATATAAATTATAACATAAACATGTTAGGAAAAAATCAATTCATATTTTATTCATAATCATTTATATAACCAAACAATCAACTATTCTAAATTGAGTACAATATGCACCTATAAACATTTATGTAAAAATTAAATCATGTATTCTTATCTAAAATTGAATCCAATATACAGATATAAAAATTTAATCAAAACAAACATTTATATTTTAAAACGATGAATACAACATAACAAATAAATACAACACGTAAATAAATTACAAATAATTGAATACAATTTAATGCTTATTAAAAATCAATAAATATTATGAACATAGAAAATAAAATTTAATTCAAAAAAATTTATATTTGGGTAGTATATACATGATCAATAGAAGAAAAAATTAATATTACATACAAAGGAGTTATGCTATTTAAAATAATGATCAGTGGAAAATGACAGTAGAACAAAGGTGCGGCATGGAAAATGAAACTATGGTTAGTAGAATGTTATCAAGGGGTGTGGAATGAATTCAATGTAGATCTAACGTGACTAAGGGAGGATGAATTTTACAAAAGGTAAAGGAATATGGAAACTGATGAATTGAAAGGGCACTTATAAGCACCAGAACATATGGTTTCATGACATCAGGCTTCAATGGAATGAGAAGAAAAGAAAGACACATATGTTTTAATTTTAAAAATGTTTCTAAAATCTATTATTTAATAACAAATATTAAAGGTGAAATTTAACTTGTTTTATTATATAATTGATTTTAAGAGTCTCGGGGTTTAATTTTGTTATATAATAACAAATGTTAAAAGTGATTTTTAAAATTTATTATTTTATAACCTATGTTAAAACACTCATCTAACTAGTTCACATAAATCATATAAATAACTAATGTTAAAAACCACCATTAAAATTTTTTAACATCTTTTATTAATGTATCCAATGCTAAACTCATTTTTATCAACGGTTATTTAATAACTTTTGTTAATTTTTTTGGGAAATTTCCTTTTTCTCCATGTGAGATTCTGAATCCATGTGTTTTTTTACTAAGCATTAATGTATACATTTGTTTGAAAAAAAGATTTTATTGTATTATAATTACATTTATAAATATATTTAATTATAAATATAATTTCAATATTTATTAGATTTTAGAAATATATATATAATAATGAAACCGATAAATGTTAAACAATAAGAAAAGGAAATTTTAATTCATTATATAAATTCATGTGTTATTAACATGTCAATATAAAACTTTTTATCATCTGTTATCTATGAACCTATTTATCACATTATATATATATATATATAATAATTGTAATCAATTCTTGATATTTTTAAATTTTATATTTAAACATTAAATTAGGTCAATTGATATTTTGTTAATATAATTTTTGGTGGGGTACATATATAAATCCTAGCACACACTCGTGCACATGGGAGTCTTGAACCAGAGATCTACCAAACAACCCCATCGACACACAACCATTAGGTTACTCCCATAGTGATAGGAAAAAGTTTTTTTTAATTTTATAGTAAAAATAAACTACATCAAAATTATGAAAAGGGTGTTTTATTTTATCAACAAATTTTATAAAAACTATTAAAAAAATTATATCATCATCACTAAAATGAATCACAAATAAAATTTTTCTGTTACAAATAATTATTTTAGAACTGATAAAAGATGCACCATTATAGATATTTCATTTCATGTTAATAAATGTTTCTTTTACCAGAGACATTAATAGATCTAAAAAATATATATCTATATATTTATTGAAAATATTTACATATTCTAATGGTAATGAAATATTTGTAACTTTAATTTATAAATGATTTAATTAATTAAACTCTTAAAATTTTTGAAATTTTAAAAAAAGAATTTTAGTGTCCTAGTGGTAAATGTAGTCACCTTGAGAGTGGGTGAATCAAGTGGGACCAATATTTACCAAATTAATCCAACATAAACTTTTACCCACATTTATATTGTTAAAACCAATGAATGAGTTTTAATTTATGGATTTTTTATGCATTCATATATATAATCACCGCATGAAAATTAATAAAATAAGTAAGAAAATTAGTAAACATGATTTTGGAATAGTTTTCCTCAATTTTATTTCTTAATCCTTAAAATTCTTGGTTATTATCCCTATACCCAAATTTTCTATAAAAAATTTATTTATCAGTTACATGTGGTGTGGGAAGTTATTACCCTTATACCATAAGTTCAATATATAACTCAGGTGAATATCCACTACAAAAAAATTGGTGAATTATTACTACATCCCAATGTATTCAAATATTAGATCCTTCCAATATTCACGATTCCCTATAAACATAAACAGATCTTAAACATCCAACTAATCTTATACTCAAACTACTTATAAGACTTCCTTGTTCCCTCATTTTAGTAACATAAGGTCAAAGCACTCACTTATTCCCAGTACATATTTGTTTGAATTTTCTATAGGTTATGACTAAATTTAGTTTATCTCCCTATATTTAGTGTCTATAACTTTATAGATCTTTCTTTCACCAAAATAAGATGTTTTAGATGCTCAAAACATTGGTATAACTGGAATTATATTAAATACATGTTGGTTATGCATTTATTTTATTTTTTTCTCAATAATGGTGAGGATTACACCATTACTTTTCTCTTTATTTGAATGGAATCTGTCATTTATAGACTCATATATTATCTAAAATTATAGAGGCACATGGTCTGTAAGCCTCAAGACTCACAATATTTTCTATTTCGTACTAATCACCTTAATTATTTCTAAAAAAAAGTCATATCATCCAAATATCTAAATCTAGCCATTACTTAACACATCCATAAATATTGTTTAGAAATAGAAATATTCCGTTAAAATTTTCAAAAAATATAACATCCACCAATTCATTTTTATAATATACATTTACATCACAAAAATGTCAATTGGAATTTCCTTGGAATCATCCATTCCTTTAATGTTTGACTCTCTATCATCCAGTTATGCCTCTATCTCTATGCCAGTAAACTATAGCCTATATATCATTGAACATTTCCTAAAAAATATTCCATGTGTCATGTATTCTATATTAATAAATGAAACACATTCAAACACTAGATTTAGATTCTAATATCTAGATTGAATAAACATATGATTATATCATATTCTTTGTATACGACCAGCTCAACTATTTATAGAATTTATCATATGATCATCATATACATTAATAAACCACCTTTCCCCATACATAACTTACAACTAATTATTCTACTAATAATTTAAATAATGTTTCTTTAGATAATACTATAATTTATTCTTCCTCTCTTCTTCTCATCTATGATCATTTAGACTCCACGTTCTTTCATCCTCTTGACCATTCAATTGTTATTTCATTTCTCTAACACAATTGATTTGGATCAAGTAATGTCTATCAGCCTTATAGAATGTCTCATATTTATATATTTCAATTTGAATCAACTTTTTTACATAATTTCCAATTTCATCTATAACTCCATGTGCATCATCCTCTATCTTTACATTTTAGATATTTCATATTTCATTGGTCTAATACTGGTAATTTTTCTATTTCAAAGACAATTCATCCTTCAAAAATAATTGAACCCATTATTCAATTAATAATAGTGTAAAATAATATTAAATCCTCCCTCAGAGTTTATCAACATTCCTCCTTCATTAAGATTCACAAAGTTATTTTCCTCTAGTAGATTCTATAGTGTAATTTTTTATGCTCAACACCTTCCATAATAATGTCTATTTCCTTTTACTTTCTCAAATTCAACTAATTCCTTTTCAAATATCATATAAGTGATTTTTAATATCAAATGTACCAATATAAAATTCTACCCTTATCCAATTTTAACATACACTCCTCAGAATAATTTATCTTCCATTCATATAATCTAATCCTCTTTTTTAGATTCACAAAACTAGAATCAATGAATATTATACTCATAATATATCATCTATTAGTATAAAATTTTTGTATCTTCTACTCCAAAATATTCCCCGTTTAATTACATACACACTTCATCATGAAAAAATAAATAAAATATTCAATATAACTTTTATCTATCTTCTCCAACATTCTTTGAAATTATTATATATTATTCTTCACAAGAGAATCATCAATGTCTTGGATTCACACCTAATATCAATTAAAAAAGCATAACTTATTACTCAAAAATTAATTTAAAATATATATTATCTCTTATATTATCTGAGGAAATAATTCAAACACCTTTGGTGTGTATCTTTTGGGAATTTCTATAAGTTCTTTATTACATCTGATGTATTAATGTGTATTTTTTTCACATCCAGTATACCATTTGGTGGTAAATATTTCATTAATCTCATTTATTACTTACTCGTTGAATTTTTTCAAATATTTAAAAGACTAATTGACCAAAAATAAAATACATCATTATCATATCCCATGGGGTGATTTAATCTACCCATTTGGATATTTGGTCAACACCAAACTGTCATAAAATCTAATGAGTTCTTATTATAATTATTGATAATAAATTCAGTAATTTTCACATCTACCCATTATTCACATCTCCATTTGCGATAGTGAGTAAAATTCTCATCTCATCCTTTATGAATTTTCATTTTCTACCATTTATTTCCTTTTAATTGAATGTAATCCTTGAATTTCATTAGAGAATAATTATACATGTTTCCTTGAAGAAATGATTAATAGTTTAACCAACTCAAAATGCACAAAATAAATGTTCGGTGTAGGAAAAATGTGATCGAATAGAACATCCAATCCATTAATTAACGGTTCAAAATGTGATATAACTTTAGAAAACTTATTTTAGGGGTTTTATAAAATATTTTTATTTAACTTATTTACTTCATGCTTCTAAATAAACAGATTACAACTATTCAACTAAAAAGGAAATTAATACATTGTTTTCAAGGAATTTTTCCTTTTTGATTAAAATTTAACTCTCCCCCATAATCATAGAATTTATTCATATATGTGGATATGATAAAATATCAATGAAATTTAAGAATTGAGTCTCTTTAGTATCTAAAATTTCAATATTTTAAAATTCATCATCATTGTCATCTAGAGTTTTTATTTCCATAAATCCCTTATCTGGAATAATAATTTTGAGACCGTAAATTCTTTGGCATTATAAAATTCAACACTTCATCTTCTTCTTCTTAAACTTACCATGTTTTTAGGATCATGAGATCCATATTTATTCTCCCTAAAATGAGAACACCATATTCATTCCTCGTTATAGTTGATATTAATTGTAGTGTACCAATAAGGCACCATGATTCCAATTAAAGGAAAACACTCTATAAAGGATATATTCCAAAATACTTATGATACCCCAAATACACACTATTGAATTCGGTGTTCATAGACACATAATTTAAAAAAATTATTTATCAATTATAAAATATAGGATAAAAAAATCCTTAATTAAAATATCTATAACCATTATAAGAACTTTTATGTCCAATGAATTGTTCTTGATTAGAGATTTAGAGAATTAGGGAAAACCATAAAATGATAAATCCTATATTCTTTGTATCAAATTTACAATTTTCTATTATATATGAAACTACTTAATTCATGATAAATATTCATCATATCCCAAAAATTCATTCACATATATTTTCCCACTAATCATTTCACCTATTATACATTTCCCAAACACCAAGGGTAATTGGAAACATAAGAATGGATAAGATCAAACAGTCAGTAAGGGAAACAAATAACTTAAGCAATAATAGAATATACATTAAAAACCCCTTATGGTAGTAATATATAAACAACAAAAATAATTAATCATCATGAAACTAACAGAATTATCTATCCATGAACATAAATAAAAACATATATAAAACCCCTTTTCCCCCTATAAGACATCAAAATATTTATATATATATTATGATAGCCAAGCACTTAAACAGTGTGTGATTCTAAGACTCAGTGTTCCCAGAAAATTTTTTATAAAAATATTATTTTTTATATTATGTAAAACTAATTTATTAAATAAATGGGACAACTCGTAAATGGAATCTCAGATCATAAAACTAAGACCAAGATTGAGTCTCAAATGTGTTATTAACCCGACACGAAACATCAAAATTGGTCGTGTAAGGAGTTAAGATAAACTGTCTGTTAGAGGAATGTTTAGAGGATTAATTATATTATTAATTTACCAAATAAGTTTAATTAATACAATGTATTTAATATATATGTAAACAATTATGATTATTTTCCCAAGTTTAGACGCATAAAACCAGTGAGGATTCAGAGCGTTCTTCCTCCTTCTGTTGACGAATAACATCCAATGATGATGAATCTCAAGATCAGGGATGATCGAGACACTTAGACATCAAGGACATCCATACATCATTGGTGAGAATGTTATTCAATGAATAATGATCCAATATCTAGGTATCACTCATCAAAATATGGATGACAACCTTTCTAATTAAATAGATTGAGTAGGATCACCCCTTTTACGATTTACACAAACTGTTGAACATTAGAATCTACATATGCACCTGATTAATTAGTTATTTATGTTTTATATCTTAGATATCCCAATTTTTTAATTGTCCACGAATTTTGAGCAAAATCTTGATAATTGTTTTGATTCTTCCATTCACCAAAAAATACTATTAATTCTTCTCTTATTAGACTACAGTGTATCATTTTTTCATTTTCGGCTAGGACCATGCCAGATCAGACCCCCATATTTGAGATAGATTCATGTGAAGAATATGGATTAAAAAATAATGGATATAATATAATATATTGGGGGTTTTGAGTGGTCATTTTGATGTTTAAAATTCAAACCATCAACAACGGAAGATCCTGGAGCGTACACTATGAAAATGGTGTGTGCGAAGCTACAAGATCTAGTTTTATAGCCACCAAATGAATGGAACTCACCGGTTGGAGAGAGATCCACTAATTTGAGGTGAATTTGAGGCTAGATAATAAGGTGAAAACCCAAATATAGTGCGCAAAGTGCAGATTTATTGTTTTGTAAAAAACATGATTACATATCATGTACCATGTTGAACACGCGACGTGTAGCCCATATGTTGTTGTGAATAAGGTTCTGGAGAGACATGTACCTATAAGGACACGATTAGGCAGCAGAGCGAGACCAAATGTTGTGTGGGTCCCCTCACTTTTCATGCTCATGTTGGTTCGTTTTGAGGTAACATAAAATTCTCATATATCCTTCCATTGGACTTCAATTTTGGCCCATGAGTAGAATATACTGAGTTTTTTCCTTATAGAATCTGGTGGTTCTATCCGTTGTGGATTTTATGATATGATGCTTGATTTTCCATGCATGGAACTTCTCTAGGGGATGCTTGATGACTACAGTGACAATGCAAGGTCATCAAGGGATTTCAAAGTGAAACACTCCTGTAGAGTCACGGCATGGGTCCTATAGCATCATGGAATGCAATTAATTTGTTGGAAGAGGGAATGTGACATATAAATACCTAACATAGTGGAGACCTCATACAAAATCAGGGTATGGATCCTATATACTCTATAGTGGAACCCCCCAATAGGGTTGGTGTAACACCCCAGGTAAATAAAGAATATGACATTTCATATTTATCCATATTTGTGAATAAAATATTTAAATGACATTAAAGGGGAAGCTATGCTCGATGGCGTACCCAACACGCAACAACGAGTTTCTTGGGAATCTTACGTTGCACTCTAATAATAAAATAATATTATTTTAAATGGTAGTTAACATGTAGCCGTTTTAATGGCGGGAATGGATATAAATAACTAAAATATGATTATATATGTTTTTAAATGTTTTTACATTTATCCAATAAAAGATAAAGGCTTAAAATACAGAAAGAATTCAATTTTAGGCGTATATGCCCTAGTTTTCACTAAAGGTTCACGTATCGCCTTTTGATGGCGAACTGTCATTCAATATAGTTTTGATCACTCTTATACATTCTTTTGGACCAAATAAAACTCTTCTTTAGAATCGGGACATTAAATTTTACTTTGTGTAAATTTTTGGTATTTTTCTGATAAAGTTCATTTTTTTAATGAATAGTGTAAAATGTTGTATTTTAATTCAAAACCACTTTTTAATATAATTTATTTATATGATTAGATTATCTTTTGAATTGGTTTTAAAGTGAAATTAGAAAATATTTTTACCATTAAATCCAATAGTGGTCGTTGGAATCAATTTCACTTTGAAATCGGACTTAAACTAGTGTCAATCTTTTGATACTTATTGTTTCATAAAAATACGCTATTTGCTCTGACAGCGGGAATTAATTATTAAATTAATTAATCTGACTTATATGTTTTGAATTTTTTAAAATAGACTTCATTTAAGAATTCGGAATATCAAATATAGCTTAGGGTGAATTTTTGGTAATTTTCTGAAAAACTTCAATTCTTGATTAATAGTGAAACCACTAAGTGGTACTTATAAAGACTGATTTTCCGTTTAAATGAAATTTTCAATCATTGTGTTTTGAATTTTAAAAATCCGACATACATGGTTGTCATTAAGAAGTAAAATGTGGTTCAATGGGATAAAAATAATTTTTTGGTGAATAGTAACTTATTAAGTTCTTAGTCGCGATTAGTGGTAATTATGGTAGTTTAAGGTATAAATAATGCTTTAATAATATAATGTGACCTAGACACATGTACCAACCTTATTTGTTGTGTCATGACCGACCAAGAAAATCCATGTGTCAACTTGGGGACCCCATGGAGACACTTTGGTTGGGAAATGACATAAATAACTTTTTACTTAATGTTAAAATTAAATTGACACAAACATTAGTTATTTTACTAAAACAATTTTTCAATAGGGTTAAACAGATCCAAATTTTGATTATAAATAGTCGTTGGAAATATAAAAAGATTTCCTACATCATAGTATTTTTGTTATAATTTTTAGATATTAAATAAATTAAATTATTTATGACATAATAATGATGCAGGGATGACATCATTATTTGACGATTTAAATAAAATGGAAAGATAATGTAACATCTATGAACTAAACATGTCCAAAACCTATTTGATGAGTGTATTTCGAACCTTTATCACCTTATCCACGAATTCTATCAATGTGGGATCTTTTAAAACCGAAACACATTTTCAAATAAAGTAATATTTCTTTACTTTCCAAAAGTGCCCCTCCTCTCCTCTAATAAAAGGCCCCCACCTCTACCTCATTTCACACACTCCTCAAGCCTTTGGCTCGGCCAACCCCTTCCCATTTACTCTCTCCACATCCCTCTCCTCATCCTAGAGGATTTCCTTTGGGCATAATCCTTTCAAAGGAAGCCTTTAGGCTCAAATCAAAAGGAGTTACACTTTTAAAGGTAATTCATTCTCTCTTGTTCATTTGTTTTATTTTGCTTCTAAAACCCTCTAAACTCTTTTTATTTACTTCTTTTGTAACAAAACCAGTATCTTCAATATACTAGGATGTTGTTATAAGATTTATTTGAGCTACAATCTCACACAACTACATCAAATGGTTAAAGAACTTACGGTTTCCGTGGATGGCGAAATTCTGCCTCCCGAAACGATGATTGTTCAATACTCATTTAACACCTTCAAAGGTGGCCATTATGATGTCACTATTTTTATATATGAGATATAATATGTTTATGTTTTCTTTAAGCTTCTGTATTTTTCATTTTTGGCATACCTTCATGGTTTCCATTATGGGTAAACACGTTATCTTCATTAAAGGAAGTGCGGACTACCGTCCCCTCAAAGTGATGTGATTCGTTAATGCCATATGTGGGACGTGTAAAGGATGAATTTAAAGTTATTATATATGATGTTATACTGGAATTATAATATACCTCTATATCATTATTATTTCTTTCCATTAAAGTATGAGATAGAAATGAAAGTAGCGTTCATGCGTACGTACGGCTTACCGTCTCCATGAACGGTGCATTTCATTTCTTATCCCCAAATGTAATGTCCTATTAAAAGTACATGTATATAATGGATATATATAATTAATGATATATCTAAATTATGAATATAATTCTGGAATTAAAATATACATACCTCTCATTTAGTTTTAATTCCATTAATATGACAAAGAAATGAAAGTAGCGTTCATGCGTACGTACGGCTTACCGTCTCCATGAACGGTGCATTTCATTTCTTACCTCTAAATGATTATGTAATATTATAAATACATGTATATGCTGGATATATATGATACATATTATATCCAAATCAGGAATTTCATTCTGGATATAATGAACCTTTGACCACACGAACAACATGTAATTGTAAGAAGTCCACTTTCGACTTAAGAACCAAATATCGACAAAACAAACATGATTAACTTAAATGATTAAATAATGTTTATAACATGGTAATAAGTGATATAAAAGGAATAATGAACTTTAAAAAGGTTATTAAGGACGTATAAATTAACTCAAGTTTATTATTCAGGAGATTAAAGAATGATCGAGTCAAGTCGGACCCGAGGTAAGGGATCCTACTCCTCTCTTTCTTTTTAAGTATACACTTTTATGTCATTCCTTTTAAAGCTCATATTTCTTGTTATTGGGATGATATTTTATATTACACGTACTGTAATTTTTATGTTCATGTGATGAGAGACCCTATTCTCTCTCATCAATCCATTTTGGAAGTTTTATGTGGCGCCGTTAGGCTGCCGAGTTTTCGTAAGGGATTTTTCATCTCACTTTTATTCCCGTGAGATTTATGCTACATTCGCCACAAATTACATTGAGTGGTGTATGTACTTCCCATTATTCTACTCTTTGTGTAATATACTTTCGTTTATGAGTATTTACATCAATGACCTATTGTCTTTCTTTCATGGGGTGTATGTTTTGAAAGATACCCAAGTCGGTAAGGGAACCTTTCACCCTCTTTTTTTTAAAAGACTTATTTTGTTGGGACTTTTAATTTACATATTGTTATGTTGGGATATATTCTCATATATCCTTAGTGATGTAAATTTTTTTTCCAAGTGATGAGATACACTTTTTATCTCTCATCAACTCATTTTGAGGTGACGCCGTTAGGCTGTCAAGGGAACTTCTTAACCCAATTTCGATTTCTTTGGGTTCAACATGTAGTCATTGAATATGTCATCCATTGAATATGTGTGAATGACCTTTTATTGTTTTACACTTCATATCCACTTATATTGGGTGTATATATATTTGTCACACATATTTTTGAGATTTATTTGTCCTTAATTTAAGGATACCTTCTTTATAAGGGATTTCATCACATTTGACATTTCTATTGAGGGTTCATTGTTGTTATGCACCAATTCACTATTATATGGTGTATATACTGTCCATTGGAGTATTATATCATGAATCCTTTTATTCTCATGATATTACAAAGTTCTGAATAAATGTTATTCCTCGATTATTGTATTCAAGTGTCTCTAATTTTGGTAAAACCCCTTTAACCAAAATATTGTTTTAAATGTTTTAATTATTTGTTCTTATTAATATCCATGTTTGAAAAATGGTTTTAAGGATTTATTTATATGGATATTAATGGTTTAAAATGTTAAAAGCTTCAAGGTGGTATGGGACAATTTGATTCAAAAATCTCTTTATTAAATGTTTTAAATGGTTTTGGAAATGGTTTCTTTTTGAATGGATTCATTATTTCAATATCCTAAAATGTTATATTGTGATTGAAATGTGGAAATGTTATGTTTCCTTTATTCATGTTTATGTGATACGATTATGTTATGGTTCTTGGGAATTGTTATGAAGAACGGGTGGTTCCGTGATAAACTAAGGGTGGGTGAGCCCGATATAGCTCTCCAATGCATTGGATAACGCGAAGGAGTGAAACGTTAAGGTTTCTCTGAAGAGATTTAGGGAATATACTGTGAAGGGTATTCCAAACGTAACGAACAGGGTTACTCCATACGTAAGAATGTTATGAATGCCTCAAGTTACCTTTATGTCTTATGTTTTCTATGATTTATTCATGATTTGATATGCCTATGTTTTATGGGTAAAGTGTGATATTATTCTATTGTATATATGAACTCATGTTTCCTTTCCATATTTTTATAACTCTTACTGAGCTTTTTATGCTCATCCCAAGTTTTTGAAATGTTTTTCACAGGGCAAGGGAAAGGTACATGATGTGATGATAGTGTCAAGGATGTGTCAAAAAAGAACCCATGTTTTATTTTAAATATGTTTCCGTTGATGGGAAGAATGAATACTGTCATTTATGTAACCACTTTGTTTAAATGTGGAACGTAATGAAATTTTCATGATCTAATTCTCTAAAACTCTAAACCTGAAAAGATCCTCAATGTGTAATCTTGTAATAACTCAAGATTAAGTAAGGTTTAAGGCTGGGGCCTTATAGTTGGTATCAAAGGTCGGTTTAGATAACTTTAGAGGTTAGGTTATTCTTTAAGCATAAGTGACATTACCATAATGGTTAGGATTTCAGAAAGAGTCCTAGTTTTAGATAAAGTGAATTAGTAAGTGTATCTTAGTGTTTACCTTCCTCATTAGTACATGATGATTTTATTGATATACTCACACTGAAATTTCTGTTTTTAGTGAATGGAAGGATCTAGCAGGCACCAAAGTGACAATTGGTTTGAAGGAAACTGTGGTGGTTCTCTGATTAAATGACTCGATGAAATGGGGTATTCAATGAGGAATCTCATGGCTGTTCTAACCCAACTATCAAGGATTCATGATCAACCACTTCAACCTTGGTGAGTTCTCTAATGCATCATGTACGAGATGGACAACTTGATGTGAAAATTCAGGTAATAATTATTAAGGTAACCATTAGGGTTTATATGATCCTTACTTTTTAGGTAATTATGGGTTACTCCATGATATGATGGAAAATGAAGGGCATGAGATAAACTTGAGGTTAAAATATGTTATGATTATTCTTGAATATTTTATCTCATTTTGGGGAATGTTTTAAGAATTATATAGTTTTGGAAAAAGGACAACACGTAGACCGTGTGACATCCCGTCGCGTCGGACAAAGCTGCGAGAATCAAACCCACAACCAATGTGCGAATAGTATTTATCGCCTACCACTGGACTACGTGAAGTCCCTGGTTAGTTTGACTGATTCATTCTAGTTATACGATTTTATGAATTATGAGTAAGTTGATTTTGGGTTATTTATGGAAATGATTAACCTATCATGGAGGATATGTGATTAGGTTAATTACTTTTCAAAACGAGACTTTAGGAGCAACTGATATTGTTTGGAGATAAATGTTATGATTTATCTTGGAAGACTATGCGACTAAATCCTTCAAATATTTGGGTTTCAATCTTATATTGGTTTACTTTGAAGAATTTTATGGACAAATTGATTATAGAATGGTCCTTGTTGAACTTTGGGTTTTGTTGGACAAATTTTGGAGATTAAGAATAGATTTTCTTTTTATAAAGGGTTATCCTTTTCTGGATTATCTAATCTTGTACTAGCCTATTTGGTTTTGGTTTTGCTTAAAGTCTAAAGACATGGGAAGTATATAGTTCTATTTTGTGGATTAGGTGATTCTCTAGAAGTTGATTATAGTACTCTTAATGTGAACAAGTCTTCCTAAATACTCGTCTTTTGGAGAAAATATGAGTTTGTGTAAGGAATCTAATAAAAGTTGAAAGTCAATATGATAAGTGGTTATGTTTCCTTATGAATAAATTCCTCAATAAAAAGTAACTTAAAACAGAAATGTTGTCTATTAACTTTTCCTACTGGGGAATCGAATACCGTTTAACCCATCACAAGTTTGTGATTTTCTCGTGGTTAACTTTCTCCTAAACATGTTTTCTATCACTCTCCATCAGAACATGACCCTTTGTTTTTTTCCTCCATGTCCATATTTTCATACTTGGAATCCAAGTATGGGTTAACTCGGGTGACATTTGTACTTATCTTTCTTTATTTTAAAGTGTTTGTTTTACCGACTTTTGTTCCGATGTGGGACTTTCAAGGATGTTTCCAAGCCCAATTTTAAAATTGCGAGGACGCAATTCCCAAAAGGGGGGAAAGATGTAACACCCCAGGTAAATAAAGAATATGACATTTCATATTTATCCATATTTGTGAATAAAATATTTAAATGACATTAAAGGGGACGCTATGCTCGATGGCGTACCCAACACACAACAACGAGTTTCTTGGGAATCTTACGTTGCACTCTAATAATAAAATAATATTATTTTAAATGGTAGTTAACATGTAGCCGTTGTAATGGCGGGAATGGATAGAAATAACTAAAATATGATTATATATGTTTTTAAATTTTTTTACATTTATCCAATAAAAGATAAAGGCTTAAAATACAGAAAGAATTCAATTTTAGGCGTATATGCCCTAGTTTTCACTAAAGGTTCACGTATCGCCTTTTGATGGAGAACTGTCATTAAATATAGTTTTGATCACTCTTATACATTCTTTTGGACCAAATAAAACTCTTCTTTAGAATCGGGACATTATATTTTACTTTGTGTAAATTTTTGGTATTTTTCTGATAAAGTTCATTTTTTTAATGAATAGTGTAAAATTTTGTATTTTAATTCAAAACCTCTTTTTAATATAATTTATTTATATGATTAGATTATCTTTTGATTTAGTTTTAAAGTGAAATTACAAAATATTTTTACCATTAAATCCAATAGTGGTCGTTGGAATCAATTTCACTTTGAAATCGGACTTAAACTAGTGTCAATCTTTTGATACTTATTGTTTCATAAAAACACGCTATTTGCTCTGACTGCGGGAATTAATTATTAAATTAATTAATGTGACTTATATGTTTTGAATTTTGTAAAATAGACTTCATTTTTGAATTCGGAATATCAAATATAGCTTAGGGTGAATTTTTGGTAATTTTCTGAAAAACATCAATTTTTGATGAATAGTGAAACCACTAAGTGGTACTTATAAAGACTGATTTTCCGTTTAAATGAAATTTTCAATCATTGTGTTTTGAATTTCAAAAATCTGACATACATGGTTGTCAATAAGAAGTAAAATGTGGTTCAATGGGATAAAAATAATTTTTTGGTGAATAGTAACTTATTAAGTTCTTAATCGCGATTAGTGGTAATTAGGGTAGTTTAAGGTATAAATAATGCTTTAATAATATAAAGTGACCTAGAAACATGTCCCAACCTTATTGGTTGTGTCATGGCCGACCCAGACAAGCCATGGGTCAACTTGGGGACCCCATGGAGACACTTTGGTTGGGAAATGACATAAATAACTTTTTATTTAATGTTAAAATTAAATTGACACAAACATGAGTTGTTTTACTAAAACAATTTTTAAGTAGGGTTACACAGGTCCAAATTTTGATTATAAATAGTCATTGGAAAGATAAAAAGATTTCCTACATCATAGTATTTTTTTATAATTTTTAGACATTAAATAAATTAAATTATTTATGACATAATAATGATGCAGTGATGACATCATTATTTGATGATTTAAATAAAATGGAAAGATAATGTAACATCTATTAACTAAACATGTCCAAAACCAATTGGATGAGTTGATTTCGAACCATTATCACCTTATCCACGAATTCTATCAATGTGGGACCTTTTGAAACCGAAACACATTTTCAAATAAAGTAATATTTCATTACTTTCCAAAAGTGCCCCTCCTCTCCTCTAATAAAAGGCCCCCACCTCTACCACATTTCACACACTCTTAAAGCCTTTGGATCGGCCAACCGCTGCCCATTTACTCTCTCCACATCCATCTCCTCATCCTAGAGGATTCCCTTTGGGTAGAATACTTTCAAAGGAAGCCTTTAGGCTCAAATCAAAAGGAGTTACACTTTTAAAGGTAATTCATTCTCTCTTGTTCATTTGTATTATTTTGCTTCTACAACCCTCTAAACTCTTTTTATTTACTTCTTTTGTAACAAAACCAGTATATTAAATATACTAGGATGTTGTTATAAGATTTATTTGAGCTACACTCTCACACAACTACATCAAATGGTTAAATAACATACGGTTTCCGTGGATGGCGAAATTCTGCCTCCTGAAACGATGATTGTTCAATACTCATTTAACACCTTCAAAGGTGGCCATTATGATGTCACTATTTTTATATTTGATATATAATATGTTTATGTTTTCTTTAAGCTTCTGTATTTTTCATTTTTGGAATACCTTCATGGTTTCCATTATGGGTAAACACGATATCTTCATTAAAGGAAGTGCGGACTACCGCCTCCTCAAAGTGATGTGATTCGTTAATGCCATATGTGGGACGTGTAAAGGATGGATTTAAAGTTATTATATATGATTTTATACTGGAATTATAATATACCTCTATATAATTATTATTTCTTTCCATTAAAGTATGAGATAGAAATGAAAGTAGCGTTCATGCGTACGTACGGCTTACCGTCTCCATGAACGGTGCATTTCATTTCTTATCCCCAAATGTAATGTCCTATTAAAAGTACATGTATATAATGGATATATATAATTAATGATATATCTAAATGATGAATATAATTCTGGAATTAAAATATACATACCTCTCATTTAGTTTTAATTCCATTAATATGACAAAGAAATGAAAGTAGCGTTCATGCGTACGTACGGCTTACCATCTCCATGAACGGTGCATTTCATTTCTTACCTCTAAATGATTATGTAATATTATAAATACATGTATATGCTGGATATATATGATACATATTATATCCAAATCAGGAATTTCATTCTGGATATAAAGAACCTTTGACCACACGAACAACATGTAATTGTAAGAAGTCCACTTTCGACTTAAGAACCAAATATCGACAAAACAAACATGATTAACTTAAATGATTAAATAATGTTTATAACATGGTAATAAGTGATATAAAAGGAATAATGAACATTAAAAAGGTTATTAAGGAATTATAAATTAACTCAAGTTTATTATTCAGGAGATTAAAGAACGATCGAGTCAAGTCGGACCCGAGGTAAGGGATCCTCCTCCTCTCTTTCTTTTTAAGTATACACTTTTATGTCATTCCTTTTAAAGATCATATTTCTTGTTATTGGGATGATCTTTTATATTAAACATACTGTAATTTTTATGTTCATGTGATGAGAGACCATATTCTCTCTCATCAATCCATTTTGGAAGTTTTATGTGGCGCCGTTAGGCTGCCGAGTTTTCGTAAGGGATTTTTCATCTCACTTTTATTCCCGTGAGATTTATGCTACATTCGCCACAAATTCCATTGAGTGGTGTATGTACTGCCCATTATTCTACTCTTTGTGTAATATACTTTCGTTTATGAGTATTTACATCAATGAACTATTGTCTTTCTTTCATGGGGTGTATGTTTTGAAAGATACCCAAGTCGGTAAGGGAACCTTTCACCCTCTTTTTTTTAAAAGACTTCTTTTGTTGGGTCTTTTAATTTACATATTGTTATGTTGGGATATGTTCTCATATATCCTTAGTGATGTAAATTTTATTTCCAAGTGATGAGATACACTTTTTATCTCTCATCAACTCATTTTGAGGTGACGCCGTTAGGCTGTCAAGGGAACTTCTTAACCCAATTTCGATTTCTTTGGGTTCAACATGTAGTCATTGAATATGTCATCCATTGAATATGTGTGAATGACCTTTTATTGTTTTACACTTAATATCCACTTATATTGGGTATATATATATTTGTCACACATATTTTTGAGATTTATTTGTCCTTAATTTAAGGATACCTTCTTTATAAGGGATTTCATCACATTTGACATTTCTATTGAGGGTTCATTGTTGTTATGCACCAATTCACTCTTATATGGTGTATATACTGTCCTTTGGAGTATTATATCATGAATCCATTTATTCTCATGATATTATAAAGTTCTGACTAAATGTTATTCCTCGATTATTGTATTCAAGTGTCTCTAATTTTGGTAAAACCCCTTTAACCAAAATATCGTTTTAAATGTTTTAATTATTTGTTCTTATTAATATCCATGTTTTAAAAATGGTATTAAGGATTTATTTATATGGATATTAATGGTTTAAAATTTTAAAAGCTTCAAGGTGGTATGAGACACTTTGATTCAAAAATCTCTTTATTAAATGTTTTAAATGGTTTTGGAAATGGTTTCTTTTTGTATGGATTCATTATTTCAATATCCTAAAATCTTATATTGTGATTGAAATGTGGAAATGTTATGTTTCCTTTATTCATGTTTATGTGATACGATTATGTTATGGTTCTTGGGCATTGTTATGAAGAACGGGTGGTTCTGTGATAAACTAAGGGCGGGTGAGCCCGATATAGCTCTCCAATGCATTGGGTAATGCGAAGGAGTGAAACGTTAAGGTTTCTCCGAAGAGATTTAGGGAATATACTGTGAACGGTATTCCAAACGTAACCAAGAGGGTTACTCTCTACGTAAGAATGTTATGAATGCCTCAAGTTACCTTTATGTCTTATGTTTTCTATGATTTATTCATGATTTGATATGCCTATGTTTTATGGGTAAAGTGTGATATTATTCTAATGTATATATGAACTCATGTTTCCTTTCCATATTTTTATAACTCTTACTGAGCTTTTTATGCTCATCCCATGTTTTTGAAATGTTTTTCACAGGTCAAGGGAAAGGTACATGATGTGATGATAGTGTCAAGGATGTGTCAAGAAAGAACCCATGTTTTATTTTAAATATGTTTCTGTTGATGGGAAGAATGAATAATGTCTTTTATGTAACCACTTTGTTTAAATGTGGAACGTAATGCAAGTTTCATGATCTAATTCTCTAAAACTCTAAACCTGAAAAGATCCTCAATGTGTAATCTTGTAATAACTCAAGATTAAGTAAGGTTTAAGGCTGGGGCCTTATAGTTGGGCATGGGTCTACTATCAAATATAATTATGGAACCCTCCTCCAAAGTCGGGGCATGGGTCATCTACTATAAATGTGGATCCCTCCTAATAAGAAGGGAATGTGTCCTCTATCTACTATTAGAGTGGAACCCTCCGGGTGGGTAGAGAATGGGTCATCTATCAAAAATTAGAGTGTAACCCCCCTTTTGTAATAAGGTATGTGTCCTCTCTCTATCTGTGGAGTGGAACCCACCTACTATACCAGGGAATGGGTCCTCTACCTAGATAATATGGAACCATGATTGTGTAGAAAAGTGATATGGAATTTCAGGGCTACAATGTTTTCTATTGGGTAGATGCACGAGATGTTGGGTATCATTATTGGACATCTGGAACTTTTGGAAAATATTTTTAGGATTGTGTTGTGAGATAGAGATCTCCTTTATCTCTCGATTGAGATTATTTTTACTAATAATATATAATTGAATATATGAATTTGGATTTAGTTACCCTCTTTACATGGGTTTTAAAGAAGTATGGGGTAGTCCACCAGCTTTCCATGTTATCTTCTATTGGTTGGATGAGGTTAATATCTTACTATTGATAGAAAAGACTCAATCTGTAGTCCAGCTACACACCATGTTGAACCCATTGTGATTGGATGACGTTACAATCTCAAGATTTGGGTTGATCTGCATTTTATTCAATGTTTACTATCTTCTACATTTTTAATACTATTGTATCTATTACTTCTCCCCCATCATCTTTCAGTGCATCCTACTAGGTATGTAGATACTAACCCCTGTATGGGATTTTATTGCACATGAAATGTCTTAAGAAGATGGTGGACATTCCATCAATGACTATAGAAGAGATTAGGGATTCCTTGTAATTTGGACCACATACAGTGGTCATAGCTTAGATATTAGGAGCTAGGCACTCTCAAGATATTACATTCTTATTTTTTCAGATGTAGTCATCTTTCAGGTTGGGGATATATTTTTAACATTACATTTTAGTTTTCACTATTGTACTCTTGTACACCCTAGAGGTTTTTCAGGATTGGGTTTAATTCTATAAGTTGCATATTTTTAATATTAAATATATGAAATTAATCAATGATATGGCCAGTTTTTTGTATACAGATACATAGGAAAATTCCTCCCATTTACATTATTTCTTTTTGTTCTTGAGACAACCCCTAGCCTATGGAGGCGAGCTTTGTTTAGTAATGGATAAATCCCAAATTTTGGTTGGGCCATGACAAATTAGTATCAAATGGGGTTCGATACTTGGCATGGTGTTTGGATTTGATCCCTCATGATGATTTGGTTGGGATTTCGGGAAATAGTGTTGATTTTTATACAATGCGGCTATTAGTCTGGGGAATTTAGTGATGGTATGGGTGGGAAACTTATCCATTCACCAGGACCTTGACTACCTGTTCTTGACTCGGCATACCAATACATTGTTAGCAAGGACCAGTGGTACATGCATCATATAGGATTGAGACTTTTATTATCCCACTTGAGTTCGCTCCCCTTATATATACATATATGATAAGAATGCCACGGAAATTCCTGATTTAAAATTTCAGTATTTCATCATGATGGATTTAGAGCCTCAGACAGAAGCTTGCGGATCCAGTAGAAAAAACTTTTATCTTATTTTTTATTTATAAGGAACACAAAAATATATAGAAATTTCCAATGGAGGATGTGTTCCAGTTTATGCATTGGAGGAAAAGTACCACTCTTACATAATAAAGACAATAAATAAAAATTAATCTTTAAGACATTTTTCATGTTATCTTATTATCAATAAAAACTCTATAAAGGATCTACATTAACCTGAAAACATTTTATAATTTTTTTTATTTACAAAACATTTCCCCGAAATGGGTTTTTGAAAATCCTGTGAAAAATATTTTTGAAAATACTTATATATTTTTAAAATTACTTTTGAAAATATAGTTTGGAAATACCTTTGATGAATAATATTAAAAATAGATTCTGATAATACCTTCAATAGAAACTTTTAAAATAGATTTATTAAAAAGAATTTAGAAATCATTCTGAAAATTATTATTTTTTTAAAAGCATGATTTAAAAAAAATATTCAAAATATAATAGATTATTTAAAAATATTCTAAAAACATTATTTTTAAAATGATTTTTATAATTTGTTAAACATTTGAAAACATATAAAAATACTCTATGGAAAATAATTTCTCTTTTGGAAATACTATAGTGACTGTAAAAATAATTACTCTTTTGGAAACATCATATATATTTTTAAAATAATTAGACATTGAATACACTTTAAAATAATCCAAGGATTTTTCAAAAAGTAGTATAAAAGATTTTGAAAAAAAAACAATGTGGATACTTGAAAAATTGAAGGATATCTACACCTTCCCACTTATGTTAGGAACATGTTTACTCCCCACTGCCCTTCTTGTTTACAATTTCCAAGGTCCATTTTTATGAAATCATTTTTATCATGCATTACATATATACATTTTCTACTATGGATTTTTATTTAAAAAAATTACAACGATTTGAATACACATGCAAATTTATACATATATAAATATTTATTTTCAAAGGTAAATCACATGTTAGATTTACCACCAACAATACCATACCTTTTTCTTTTTCATAGTCTTTAAATAAAATAAATAACATCTAGTTAATTAAAATTTCTGATAAATTAATTTTCATTATAACTTTACCTTTTAAAACTCATCCCTAGATAAAAGTATTAAATTACCATTTTTGTAAATCACAATTCATTAAATAATATATAATAATTTCACATAAAAGGATATGTATAGTAAATTTAATGTCCCATGAAATAACATACATTTACTTTCTCTTTATTATAATTATCATGAGCATATAAAATATAATAATTTAAAATAAATATGTGGGTAATTGTAATTATAAAATCATTATTTTCACAAAATTATCCTTTTAACAATATATGGATATATATAATTTCACTCTCATGTACAATTATAAGTTAAATTATATGCACCCTTAACTTATATCTTTAAAATCAATACTATAAAACACATATAATAAATCTAAAATTAATATTATCGAAATAAAAAATTCTTCATTAATTAATTTAAATATATTAAGTAGGATGATTTCATGTTTTTAAATGAATTATATATTAATTTCAAAACCTATAACGATGGAATGGAATATATATACATATATACACACACACACACACACACACACACACACACATATATATATATAATAAACATAAACATGGATGATTTTGAGTGTAAAGTATCACATGCACACCACAATTGCTTAAACATAAGTATAAAAAGTAATTATATCATATCAGGTATATTCTCATAAGTATGTAATTTTATTTTCATGATAAAAATAAAATGGAATTAAAGTATATATATATATATATCATAGATTTAAAATATAAAAAATAAACTTAAATAAATTAAAAATCTTATATATGAATATAAAATACATATATGTTAGAAACATGAAATTATAAAAAAATATTATAAATATATATATAAGTACATATACATGTACTTATATACTTACGAAAACATAAATTTTAAATGATAACATGAAACACCCTTACATGATATCACATTTGAAACTAAAACTCTAGAATAAATGTGTTATCCTTGAATTGATAAATGTGGATCCGTATGAAATAAACATGTAATTTTTATCCAAAAAAGTATATATATATATACATAAACTATGACTTTTAACATAATATTTTTAAAATAAAAATTTCCCCTAACACATTAATTTTAAAACACACATTCATGACTTAATGAAATAAAATATAACATAAATTTGATACATGTATAATCATTCCTAATGAAATTGAAAATATCTTATGTATATACATGTTGGTTCTAGAAATCTGAAATTATTTTTTATATATATATATAATAAATGAATTCCTCTTACCTATACTAGAAATAGAATTGAATAGGTTGATCCAGGGGATGGCAGTGGCTTTCAGCTTTGTTCAATTTGGAATGAACCAGGTGGAAATAAGAAGGGAGAAAAAAAGATGAAAGGAATTTCGTTTTGGTACCCATTCATGGGTTTTCCTTCAACAAATTCTTGTTTATATACTAGTTTAGATATTATTAATGTCATGGGGAGGAAGGGGATTTAGAAGATGAAAATGTTAGATTTCATTGTATTTATCATGGCTTGTGGGTGATTCCAATATACAGTAGGGTGATTGATGGGTTGGAATGGGTGCCCCAGAAGATTTTCATATGATGGGGGTCAGAGGAATAAGAAGAAACATGGTGAAATTGAGAGACCATGATTATTTCAATCAGATGACTATGATTATGTGACCAGCCTGTGGCGATGATCTTGGTTGATAGTGAAAAAGGGGGACACAGCGAGGCTACTAAAAGCTCGACTGAGGAAGGGAGATTGATAGTCGAGTCATGCATGGTGGTGTAGGTGGAGAGGTTGTGGTATGGTTGAGTTGTACCCAAGGAACACGACACACCCATTTGGGTTCTCATTTTCATTTTTTTGTTGTTTCAATTTTTTTAACAATAAAAACATAGAGTAGTTAAGAAATGTATACATATATAATGACACTAACTTTACTTACAATACTATTACATCATTATAATGGTAAAAAAATAATAGTATTACACATAGAGGATTAAACGGTTTAGTGTCTTGGACAAACTTGGACCATACATAGCAATTACAACATCAAGCATAAACATTTATTTAATCTCCTCTTCTCTAGCTTCTTATTGGAACATGAACTCTCCTTAGTACATGTAGACACATGAGGATATACATCAAAATGTGTGAGCTAAAATACCAGTAATAGGATAGATAAGAACAATATATCATGGGGTGAGCATAATAATAACATGGGAAAAAGATCATGAACTTGAGAGGAAGGACAAATATAAGACTTCAAATATGGAAATGCATAAAAAATGAAACATCATGTCTTAGTGGTTAACTACCAAACATACTTGTGAACCAAGCTTGAATGTTGTTCAGACATCATTTCATATTTACTCATGAGATTCATCACTTTACCCAATGCATTTGAGAACTGTATAATTCTGGGTGCACCCATCACATTTAAACATTCATATTGCGCTATATAATTCTGGGAGCACCCGTCACATCATAACATTATCATTTATCATTAATTACACAATGAATATATAGCATAAATGAACATAAATAAACCATGAAAATTAATGGGTTTCTCATAATAACACATTAATAAACTTTGGGTTCCCAAAAGAAAGTG
The DNA here is from genome assembly GCA_963277665.1 of Viscum album. Taxonomy (NCBI): domain Eukaryota; kingdom Viridiplantae; phylum Streptophyta; class Magnoliopsida; order Santalales; family Viscaceae; genus Viscum; species Viscum album. The sequence goes on along the minus strand of OY728155.1, from coordinate 1,480,424,397 downwards.
GGAATAACATACATGTTGTAAGAACCATCCACTTTGAGTGAGAAGTAAAAGGTGTGTTCTTAAAAGAAGAGTTCTTTTGGAAAATATTTTTTTTAAAATAAAAACCAGTTACAGACATATATATCCCAGAAATGGGAAGAAAATGATTAATAAATGATCTTTAAGGGGTCAACATATCAAAAATGGAGTGAAAGAGGGAGAACCTGAAGGATGAAAGTTGGGTTCGAGAATTTCCCCTAACCTTGTATCTGAATGCTTCCTTCTCTTTAATGTCCTATATAATGACATAATATTAGAAATCCAGAACCTTGTGTGCATTAATATGGTTCATTATTGTTTCATTAAGTGGTTTTATGTTCCTTTTGATGAGTTATAGGCTTTAAAAACATTATTCTAGAATGTTTTTTTTATGGTTTTCTTGAGTGGGTCACTTGTATTCTTAAATTGAAGTTCGGTTAGAACATGGGTAAACATCCAAAACTAATATTACATGTTATTAATGATATTACAGAAGTTTGAATTATATTATGATGAATTATATTATATCCATGTGGATGAATCGTTAGTTAAGAATTAAATGATGATTGATAGGGTTAATTTGAGCGATTTTTTTATCATAATGAACTTGTTTTATTTTATCACAATATATATGGACATAAGTTAGTTCCAGAACTTTAAATAAGAGATAATACATATGAAATATTCCATATCACCCATAAAAATGGTTTCATGACCATATATGAAGGTAGAAATGGAAGAAGAAATCATGGCATTCCCGAAGGTGATTAATTAACAGCTCATGAACAACGTTCTCTTTAATAAAATAAAATGAAGACGTAAAGGGGGGTGGATGATATAATATATCATTAGCATCATAAAATTTTAGTATATGTATAATACTGGAGTTACAATATTTAGTGCCCAGATCAGTGTGAATCACTGAGAGGGGGAGGGGGTGAATCAGTGATCCCTTAAAACTTTTTACTAATTGATTCTTAATCAATTAAACCTCTATGGCTGGTTAAAGCCTCGATCCACTCTTCTTGTATCTCTAAACCTTTCCCCAATGATGCAGTAATGAAAAGGCATAGCACACAAGGATTTACAAGGTTCGGAACCAAAGGCCTACATCCTTGCCATGCTCTCCCAGCATGGATTCTCCATTATAACCTGTTAAAATTACAATGGTCGATACAGAGTCCCACTGTATCTCTCCTGAGTCCCACAGGAGGGTCTTTATACTGCGTCCCACAGTGTTACCAGAGTCCCACTGGCCTGCTCCAGAATCCCACTGAAGACTTCTTCTCCCTGAGTCCCACAGGGTCTTCTCTTGGCTCCTCGAGTCACACGAGTAGCTCTTCTTCTTGTTCAGCTCTTCAAGTATCTTCAGCAGCCTGGGATAAAGACTGCTGGCCTTGCTCTGTACCTCTGATCACTTGTGGTGAACAGGTCTTCTCGTCTTGCTCGGGCATTATCACCTTCTTCAAAGGATGACCCGGCTTCTCTCCAACTACTGAATACTCAGACAAATGATGTCTTTAACTTCAGTCTGGTCCAGTCTCAGTCACTTCAACTTCATTCACTGAGTGCATGGCAGCTCTTCATCCTCATGCACTGATAGCATGGCCTTCTCAAATTCTTCAAGATCTTCTGGTCTTGGACAACTCAGATGCACACAGCCTGATTTATCTTTGTTCACGTGTGCACGTGCATGCATGCACTCCCCTTTTTCTCCTTGGTGTGATAAACCCACAATGGGTGTAAATACTTTTAGCAGACACACCTTCTTGAACAACACACACTTTATTCTCTTTTGATTACACACATAAATGTGTGTTATACACTAGTGTGGATGTCTTATCTTCTTCTTAGTGTGTACACACTTTGGTTTGCACACACACTAAGGTTCAACCACTTATTTTAATTCGCACACACACACAACATAGGTTGAGTTGTGGTCTTCACTTGTTGCACACACATGACTTGGCCTTCACTTCTTCTTGCACATACCAAAGGCTACGACCTCCACTTTGTTTAGCACACACTTGGGTTCGGGTTCTTCAATTGAACACACACAAATAGTGTGGTCTTCACTTGGTGCACACACAAGGCATGAAAGCCTCGGGTCCTCTTCTCAACTTGGCATACACCCACTGTCCGTATGAGGTCTTCCACTTCTCTTGGCACACAAAGGCACTAAGGCCTCGGCCTTCTTCCTTGCCAAGCACCCACAACCCGTAGGGTGTGGTCTTCTCAACACGAGCCCCTGCCTTAGTGAAGGCGCGCAAGGGATGCAAGGGTGCAAGGGCCGCGCAAACACCTCCTGCCGCGCAAGTCCGCGGGCAGAGAGGGCAAGAGTCTCGAGCGCGCAAATATGCGGCTCGGCTCCTTCCTGTCGCGCAAGAGGTGCGCACAGGGATCTCCTTCCCTTCACCTCTTTCGCGCAAGGGGTGCGCGAAAGGAACTCCTTCGGGCCTCGGGTGGCACCGAGAACAATAGCCGCGCAAAGTTTTTGCGCGGTGGCTTCTTTCTTCGCGAGGCAGAGAACTCTACGCGGATCTTCGGGTATTCAACAGAACGTCAGCAAGCTTCTTTGGAGCCTTGGGCTCAAATTTTATAGGCAGAGAATCCTCAAAACTTCCGCGTGGGATAAATCTCAAATCCCCGAAATATTCGGATCTTCAAGATTTTTTCAAATCTTGAACTTTCTCCTCGGTTCTCCGCGGGTTCTTCTCTTTTTATTCGGTCTTCTTCACATGCATGCGACTTAGAACGCATGCACGGCCTCTTTTCTTCCAATCCATGCAAATCACGAACACCCGATGCCTCGGCAACTTCGTTTTCCTCGGCCTTCATCGAATTTCTTCATTTGTTGCATGCAAGTATATTTTTATGCATGATCGTGTTCAGTGTGGCCAGACAAACTCCATGGACGTCTTAGATCCTTCAGAGGTGGCCGGGAACTCGAAAACCGGCCTCGGGTAGCCTTTGGTTCATCGGCGGCTTCGCGGGTGCCTCGGTCGAGCTCGAGGTAGAAGATGGACGGGGAGCCGTCAGATCGAAGATTTGAAATACATCGGACGGCCGGATAGATCGCGGCGCGCGGCAGATGAGATGAGCGGCTGCGATCCAGCGCGCGATGAGACGGACGGCTCAGATCTGTCCCGGGTGAAATTTCCGCGTCCCACATCGAATCGGCGCCCAGTTTTCTCGCGGTTTATCAAATAAGCGCTCCCTTCCACCGCTCAATTGAACTTCCTCCCTCCCGGTGCCGCCCCGCACCGGGTTCTCTCTGCGGGCGCGCTCTGCGCCCACCTTGCTCCCTGCGGGCGCGCTTCTGGCGCCCACTATGCTCTCCGGGTACGCGGGTTTCACCACCGCGTGCCCTCGGGGGCTTACACACGGCCCCCTCTGCCTGTGCCGCCCGGGCTGGCCACATGGGATCCCCCATTGGGCGTGGCGCCTTAGGCCCACATGTGCCTTGGGGGTTGAACCCTTAAGGCTGGCTTGAGATGGCCTAATTTTTCGCAAAGGACAGAACCTAGACTTTGTATAAAAACAAAGTTACTAAGTACCAAATGCCAAGCCATGCTTCCAAGCCATTATCCTCTAAGCCATTTCTTTCTCTTCTCCATTCTTCTTCTTCTTCAAAAGAATTCCTCCATCTTCTTAACATATACTCATTACTTAGGAGTGAATTCTTGAAGGTTCTTCTTCATCAACCGAGCTCCTGAATCACATAAATTCTTCAATAAACTTCATTGATCAATTCAGAGATCAATTGGATCTTCTTCACATTCACATGCACTAAGTGTTAGTGCATGGACTTCTTCAGCTCACTTCATCCACTTAGTACTTGTGGATGGATCTTCTTCAACTCCTCATGCATTGTTACTACAATGCATGGTCTTCAAACAATGTTGTGACATTGTATCATCAGGATACAAGTTCTTTGAACTTAAAGAGCAGCTCAGCAATCGTCAGATGTTATAGAGAATGTTTCAACCACATCTCCTATGTCACTTAGTGAATCTCCTAAGTGACATGCATCTTAGTACTATGGCCATTCTCTCTTCATCACCAACACCAACACAACCTTTGGCATTCACATCTTGACAATTCTTGACATCCATTCATTGTAAGACAACAACATGTCTCATTGACAACAAATGCAACACAGTGCACTTCAATCTCCCCCTTTGTATTTGTTGTCAATACACTCCTTCAGCACATATGAATGGGTCAATATGTGTGCCAATATTTTCTCCCCCTTATTGGCAATCAAATGCAAAGGTGTGGTGTGGTTCACTTTCACAAATATCTTCCTCCCTTTGAATAGTATTCTCTTGAAAAACACTGAGAGAGGGATGATGTCACATGTTCTCTTTAGCAAAGAACCTTTAGTAAATCAGCTCTAAGTCTACTTGGGCTAACCCGGTGTAGAAAAAAAGAGTGATGTAACCAAGGAACTCAATGCTGTACAACATTCACAATACATGTGAGATCATGCTTAGGGGTTGAATTTTTTCAGATATTCAATGAATTGCTGAATCCTGCACATACTTCACAAAACACATTAGAATGTTCAGGTGCAAAGATAAAGCTCCCCCTTTCATTCATTTGTCTTCAATCAATACTCCCCCTTAATTGTCATGATGAATACAATTAAGAAACAAGGGATGAAAGTATGATTGGAATACCTTCAGCTTTTCTCAAGATAGTATTAAATCTTAGAATACCATCTTCTCCAGATTGGCTCCCCCTCAAGGGGTGCTCTCCATTCTGTCCAAACCACTCTCCAGATGAGAATGATCATCATCTTCAATTCCCTGCAATGTTAGCACATGTAAATACCAGAAGTATAAGGGAATAAGATGGAACCTCCTTGGTTCATCAATGTGAACAACAAGGTTGAGAAGATTCTCTCAACCGAGATGTCCCATTTTCACCAGTCTTCACACTTGCACATTTGATCTTCATTGTTGATTGTGCTGGTGTGGTTCTCAAAAAATCTTCATGTGAAATCTTCTTCTTCCCTTTTGCCTTAGCAATTGCCAGAACTTCATCTTCAACTCTTTGTAGTTCTCTGGCAAGTTGAAACTGATGTGGCCATACGACAAGTAAATCATTTGGAAGAGTGGACTCAGTTTTGGAAGTTCCACATGGTTCCTTAGATGCTGTCAAGCTACCTTTTTTAGGCAACTTGTTTTCAATCAATCCCTTCTTCTTCTTCTGGATTGATTGTCCTTTTGAGTCCAGTCTGCTTCTATTTAATTTCATGGCTTCTTTACAAAGATCCATGATATGACCTTTCTTTCCACAGTAGAAGCATTTCTTCTTGGTGGTCCTTCTGGATGCATCACCCTTCTTGGATTTAGACTCCAAGGACTTCTCTTCATTTTTCAACATCTTCTTGGGAGCTTTTTCAGCTTTCTTCTTCTTGCTTCCCAAGGATTCCTTTTTAGCCAGGTTCAGTGATCTTCTCTTCTTTTCATCTTTGGATACAGTTGGAGATTGACATGTATCATTTTGACCACTTTTGCAAACATCGCAGATGTTGTCAAGCAATCCAAATCTGTTAGCAGTAAACAGATGTCTCTGGACCTGTGGATGCTGCTTCTTTTCTTCTGGCTTGCTCCCACTAGGCATGGGCTTCCTCTGTGCTTTGGCATTAAGTGGATTGTACCAACAATCCTTTGCACAATGACCATACTTGTTACAACACCAACATTGACCCACAAATCTTGACCTCTTGAGTCCTTCTTGCTGTTGGGCATTTCTCTTGAATTGCTGTGTTGTTTCAGGAGAGCTCTGCTTCTTCATTTTCTTCATCCATACTTGTTTGGAATTATTTTTCCATCCTGCACTTTTTGTGGAGACACAATTAGAAGCATCAGTACAAGATGGGATGGATGGTACCTTCTTTCTAGAAGATGTTTCCCTTTTATTAGAGGATGTCTTTCTTTTAGAATCATCCTCTTCAAAGCACACTTGAGTATCAACATTTCTCCTTTCAGCTGACTGGGAGTTTTTGGCTTTGGGTGACTGCTGATTTTTCAATATCACCTCCAGTTCTAAGCATTTCATATTGAGGGAGTTCTTCTCATCCTCAATAGTTCTTAGCCTTCCTTCCCATTTCTCTTCCAGCTGCTTTATCTGGTCTTCATGCACCTTCTTTATTTCATGCAATGAGTTGTCAAGCTCCTTCACCATTTTGACTTTGTCTTCGAGTTGAGCATCTCTGACATTCATTGAAACTTTGTGCCTCTTTTCCAGTGCATGGAAAACATCTTTAATTATTACTTTAAAGAATTCTTTCTCAGAAAGGCTTCTTTGCAATTCTTCAGTAGTGTCTTCATATCTTTCATTGCAAAGAGATACTGTTTCATCTTTGGCATTTACCAGCTTTCTGAGAGTGTTGGTTATGCCAACCCTTTTAGCCAATTGATCTTCCATTGCATTGGCTTCTTCTTCTAACTGTGATTTTTCTTCTTGAAGATCAAGGATGCCTGTAGCTATACACATTGCTACTTCCCTGGGGACTGTCTTCCGAAGATATTCGATTGCATTTAGAAGATCATTGTTTCTTCCATCTTCATCACAGCTAGGACAGGCTTCACCAGAAGAGTGATAAAAGGAATTGTCAGGTGTTTCTCTATCAGCAACAATCTTCTTCTTCATCTTCTTGGCCTGTTTCTTCTTTCTATTTTTCTGAGTCTTGGCAGATATCTCCATTTGAGGCTGGTCACTCGTTTCCTCAAATCTGCACTTCATAAAGACTCCCTTGGATCTTTTAGAGGCAACCTCCCTTTGATACCAACTGTAGTGCCCAGATCAGTGTGAATCACTGAGAGGGGGAGGGGGTGAATCAGTGATCCCTTAAAACTTTTTACTAATTGATTCTTAATCAATTAAACCTCTATGGCTGGTTAAAGCCTCGATCCACTCTTCTTGTATCTCTCAACCTTTCCCGAATGATGCAGTAATGAAAAGGCACAGGACACAAGGATTTACAAGGTTCGGCACCAAAGGCCTACATCCTTGCCATGCTCTCCCAGCATGGATTCTCCATTATAACCTGTTAAAATTACAATGGTCGATACAGAGTCCCACTGTATCTCTCCTGAGTCCCACAGGAGGGTCTTTATACTACGTCCCACAGTGTTACCAGAGTCCCACTGGCCTGCTCCAGAATCCCACTGAAGACTTCTTCTCCCTGAGTCCCACAGGGTCTTCTCTTGGCTCCTCGAGTCACACGAGTAGCTCTTCTTCTTGTTCAGCTCTTCAAGTATCTTCAGCAGCCTGGGATAAAGACTGCTGGCCTTGCTCTGTACCTCTGATCACTTGTGGTGAACAGGTCTTCTCGTCTTGCTCGGGCTTTATCACCTTCTTCAAAGGATGACCCGGCTTCTCTCCAACTACTGAATACTCAGACAAATGATGTCTTTAACTTCAGTCTGGTCCAGTCTCAGTCACTTCAACTTCATTCACTGAGTGCATGGCAGCTCTTCATCCTCATGCACTGATAGCATGGCCTTCTCAAATTCTTCAAGATCTTCTGGTCTTGGACAACTCAGATGCACACAGCCTGATTTATCTTTGTTCACGTGTGCACGTGCATGCATGCATGCATGCACTCCCCTTTTTCTCCTTGGTGTGATAAACCCACAATGGGTGTAAATACTTTTAGCACACACACCTTCTTGAACAACACACACTTTATTCTCTTTTGATTACACACATAAATGTGTGTTATACACTAGTGTGGATGTCTTCTCTTCTTCTTAGTGTGTACACACTTTGGTTTGCACACACACTAAGGTTCGGCCACTTATTTTAATTCGCACACACACACAACATAGGTTGAGTTGTGGTCTTCACTTGTTGCACACACATGACTTGGCCTTCACTTCTTCTTGCACATACCAAAGGCTACGGCCCCCACTTTGTTTAGCACACACTTGGGTTCGGGTTCTTCAATTGCACACACACAAATAGTGTGGTCTTCACTTGGTGCACACACAAGGAATGAAAGCCTCGGGTCCTCTTCTCAACTTGGCATACACCCACTGTCCGTAGGAGGTCTTCCACTTCTCTTGGCACACAAAGGCACTAAGGCCTCGGCCTTCTTCCTTGCCAAGCACCCACAACCCGTAGGGTGTGGTCTTCTCAACACGAGCCCCTGCCTTAGTGAAGGCGCGCAAGGGATGCAACGGTGCAAGGGCCGCGCAAACACCTCCTGCCGCGCAAGTCCACGGGCAGAGAGGGCAAGAGTCTCGAGCGCGCAAATATGCGGCTCGGCTCCTTCCTGTCGTGCAAGAGGTGCGCACAGGGATCTCCTTCCCTTCACCTCTTTCGCGCAAGGGGTGCGCGAAAGGAACTCCTTCAGGCCACGGGTGGCACCGAGAACAATAGCCGCGCAAAGTTTTTGCGCGGTGGCTTCTTTCTTCGCGAGGCAGAGAGCTCTACGCGGATCTTCGGGTATTCAACAGAACTTCAGCAAGCTTCTTTGGAGCCTTGGGCTCTCATTTTATAGGCAGAGAATCCTCAAAACTTCCGCGTGGGATAAATCTCAAATCCCCGAAATATTCGGATCTTCAATATTTTTTCAAATCATGAACTTTCTCCTCGGTTCTACAGTGGGTTCTTCTCTTTTTGTTCGGTCTTCTTCACGTGCATGCGACTTAGAACGCATGCACGACCTCTTTTCTTCCAATCCATGCAAATCACGAACACCCGATGCCTCGGCAACTTCGTTTGCCTCGGCCTTCATCGAATTTCTTCATTTGTTGCATGCAAGTATATTTTTATGCATGATCGTGTTCAGTGTGGCCAGACGAACTCCATGGACGTCTTAGATCCTTCAGAGGTGGCCGAGAACTCGAAAACCGGCCTCGGGTAGCCTCTGGTTCATCGGCGGCTTCGCGGGTGCCTCGGTCGAGCTCGAGGTAGAAGATGGACGGGGAGCCGTCGGATCGAAGATTTGAAATACATCGGACGGCCGGATAGATCGCGGCGCGCGGCAGATGAGATGAGCGGCTGCGATCCAGCGCGCGATGAGACGGACGGCTCAGATCTGTCCCGGGTGAAATTTCCGCGTCCCACATCGAATCGGCACCCAGTTTTCTCGCGGTTTATCAAATAAGCGCTCCCTTCCACCGCTCAATTGAACTTCCTCCCTCCCGGTGCCGCCCCGCACCGGGTTCTCTCTGCGGGCGCGCTCTGCGCCCACCTTGCTCCCTGCGGGCGCGCTTCTGGCGCCCACTATGCTCTCCGGGTGTGCGGGTTTCACCACCGCGTGCCCTCGGGGGCATACACACTGCCCCCTCTGCCTCTGCCGCCCGGGCTGGCCACATGGGATCCCCCCTTGGGCGTGGCGCCTTAGGCCCACATGTCCCTTGGGGGTTGAACCCTTAAGGTTGGCTTGAGATGGCCTAATTTTTGGCAAAGGACAGAACCTAGACTTTGTATAAAAACAAAGTTACTAAGTACCAAATTCCAAGCCATGAATTCAAGCCATTCTCCTCTAAGCCATTTCTTTCTCTTCTCCATTCTTCTTCTTCTTCAAAAGAATTCCTCCATATTCTTAACATATACTCATTACATAGGAGTGAATTCTTGAAGGTTCTTCTTCATCAACCGAGCTCCTGAATCACATAAATTCTTCAATAAACTTCATTGATCAATTCAGAGATCAATTGGATCTTCTTCACATTCACATGCACTAAGTGTTAGTGCATGGACTTCTTCAGCTCACTTCATCCACTTAGTACTTGTGGATGGATCTTCTTCAACTCCTCATGCATTGTTACTACAATGCATGGTCTTCAAACAATGTTGTGACATTGTATCATCAGGATACAAGTTATTTGAACTTAAAGAGCAGCTCAGCAATCGTCAGATGTTATAGAGAATGTTTCAACCACATCTCCTTTGTCACTTAGTGAATCTCCTAAGTGACATGCATCTTAGTACTATGGCCATTCTCTCTTCATCACCAACACCAACACAACCTTTGGCATTCTCATCTTGACAATTCTTGACATCCATTCATTCTAAGACAACAACATGTCTCATTGACAACAAATGCAACACAGTGCACTTCACAATACCATTTGGATGAAGATAGGTGGATCAAGAAATGAACATGAACTTGAAAGGAAATTAAAGGAGAAGAGGGCGAGAAATTACCTCTTAAATCCTCATCCTGAGATTCTCTTTAAGGAAGCTAGGATTGGTCTTTTGATGAGAAAAAAAGATCTCGGACGTGGGGGAGGATCTAGGGAAGAGGTATGGGTAGAGTTTAGAGAAGTATTTGATCTTGAGAGGTGTGAATAAATGAGGGTGTGAAGGGTGGTTTTTATAGTGGAGGGGGGAGGGGTTTTCTTAATATAAAATTCATCAGTTTATTATTTCCTCACAAGGCAATGAATAGTTAGTCATCCATGACCAAGAATAGTAAATAACTCATGTTATTTTCAGATTTGGGTTCCTACATCACTTGTGATGTCTGGAATAGTGGGTTTTAATTATAATGTATTTATAAGGTAAATTAATGTATTTTATTATTCACGAAAAAATTAAAGTATTTTAGAAAAATCCCAAAAATTTACCCCAACTATTTTTCAACGTTTAGAATCCAAAAATGAATTCCATTTTTCAGAAATAATTTTCTAAATATTATTAATTTAATATTTAATTAAAATCATGGTTTATTACTAAAAAACAGTTTTGAAACATTCATTTACTTATTCTAAAATATAGGTACATCATACATTGACATGAATATTATTTTTATACTATCATAGGTAAGGTTAATATTAATTTGGGTATATGACTATTCATAATGGTAGGTTACTATTCACTAAAAATTATTTTTGATTTAGTAGACTCCAATAATCATCTTGAACACAACCGTGTTTACATAATTTTCAAAATTCAAACACAGAAGTGAAAAACTTATGTTTATAGTTTACTTATCACTTAGTAGTTCATTATGTTGTTTTTTCATATTATTTTATGACATAATTATGATAAGAAAAATTCCATTGAAAAACTTTGGGTCGTTATATTCTTCCCCCCTTAAGATGTTTCGCCCCCAGAATTTCACTTTACACAAATAGGTGAGGGTATTTCTCCTTCACTGCCTATTCTTGTTCCCAAGTTTCTTCCTCAAACATATGGTTCCTCTGCCACAGATTGAAAAGATGGGTTGTCTTGTTGCATAGAACCTTATCTCTCTAATCCAGAATCTTTACTGGATGTTCCTCATAGGAGAGATCATCTTACAACTACACCACCTCTGAGTTTAGTACATGTGAGGGGTCTGGTATGTACTTCTTCAGTAGTGATACATGAAACACATCATTAACTTGAGCCATATTTTGTGGAATTGAAGGAAAATTGGCCACGTCTCCTATGCAGTCAAGGATCTCAAAGGGGCCAATACACATTGGGCTTAGCTTCCCTTTCTTCCCGAATCAGTTGACTCTCTTCCATGGGGATATTCAAAGGAAGAATTTATCTCAAATTCCGAACTCCAAGTCCCATTGACGGTTCTCTGCATAGCTCTTTTTTTTGACTTTGAGCAGCTTTGATGTGTTTCTGGATGACTTGAACATTCTCTGTCTTCTCTTGAACAAGATCGGTTCCAAGTAGATTTCTTTCTCCAACTTCATCCCAATAGGTTGGTGTTCTACATCACATTCCATACAGAGCTTCATATAGAGCTATCTGAATACTTTAGTGGAAGCTATTTTTGTATGAGAACTCATCCAATGGGTGATTCTTATCCCATCCACCTTTGAATTCTATAGAGAAAGCTCTCAGTATATCTTCAATCGTGTGAATAGTTCTTTCAGACTGGCCATCAGTTTGGGGGTGATAGGTCATGCTAGAATTTAATTCAGTACTCAAAGCATGTTGAAAGCTCCTCTAGAATTTAGATGTGAACCTTGGATCACGGTCAGAGACAATTGAGAGTGGAACACCATGCAGTCTCACCACTTCCTTCACATATATCTTTGCAAGTTGATCATGTGAGAGATCTTCCTGAATAGAGATAAAATGGGCAGGCTTGGTGAGTCGGTCAACCACAATCCATATCGCATTATTTCCCTTTGACGTCCTCATGAGACCCGTGACAAAGACCATATTAACATTTTCCAATTTCCACATGGGTATAGGCAGTGGCTGCATCATACCTTTGGACTTTTGTCGCTCAACATTAACTTGTTGACATACCAAGCACCTTGATATATATTCTACAATCTATTTCTTCGTGTTATCTGACCAGAAGTGTTCTTGGAGATCTCGGTACATCTTGGTACTCCCAGGATGGATAGATAATATTGAGCTATTTGCATTATCCAATAGCTCCTTCTATATCCTAGGTGATGAAGGCACACAATGCCGTGTTCCAATCTGAATCACACCATCATCATTGATATGGAAATCCAACAACTTCCCTTCATTTACTGCATTCACCCTCTTTTGTATCTCCACATCATCTATTTGTGCTTCCATAATATTCACTTCGATGGATGGTTGCAGAATCATTTTTGAAAGGTAGGATGTATCCCCTTGCCTTATGATTTCTAAATCCATTCCTTGCATATCCAATAATATAAGGTCTTTATAAATCTGCAACATGGATAGAGTAGTAGGTTATTTTCATCTTAGAGCATCAATTAACTTTTTCGCCTTTCTAGTATGATAGTGAATAGAGCAATCATAATCTTTAATTAGATCTAACTATATCCTTTGACACATGTTGATATCCATTTGTGTGAATATATACTTTAGGCTCTTTCGGTCGTTGTATATGTCACAATTCTCACCATAAAGGTAGTGCCACCAGTTTTCAAGGAAAAAATCATGGCTGCCCGATCCAGATCATGTGTCGGGTAGTTATGCTCATGGATCTTAAATTGTTGTGAGGTGTAGGCTTTCACATTATCATTTTTCCTCAGTACACAACACAAAAATTTCATTGAAGCATCACTATATATCAGAATACTTTTTTCACTTTTTGGTAGTGTGAGTACATGTGCAGTGATCAACCTTATCTTTAGCTCCTTGAAGTGTCCCTCACATTCTTCCATCAAGACATACCTTACCCCTTTCCTTGTTAACTTAGTTAGCGGTCATGACAATCGTGAGATGTTTCTCCCAAAAATTCGGTAGTACCCAGCGAATCAAAGAAAACTACGGATTTCGGTGACAGTAGAGGGCTTGGGGAATTCTTCAATCACCTTTGTTTTTGAAGGTTCTCTAGTAATTCTCTCACTTGTGATCACATGTCCCCTGAACGTGACTTGCTTAATCCAAAAGTCACAATTGCTGAACTTGGTGTACAACTTCTCATTTCTCAATGTCACCAACACAAGTCTTAGATTTTATTCATGTTCCTTCTTTCTCTTGGAGTAGATAAGAATATCATCGATAAACACTACCAAATTTTGTTCGAGGTAATGCCTAAAGAATCTATTCATAAAATCCATGAAGATTGCAGGGGAATTAGTAAGTCCAAAGGGTATCACCAAAAATTCACAGTGCCCATACCTTGTTCGGAAGGTAGTCTTCTGAATATATTCCTTCTTCACCATTACCTGATGATATTAAGAATGAAGATCCACCATTGAGAAGTATTGATGTCCTATTAACTGGTTGAACAAGTCATAAATCCTTTGGAGAGGATACTTGTTCTTAATGGTGATCTTGTTGAGTACCCGATAATCAATACATATCCGCATTTTCCCATCCTTCTTCTTCACAAAGAACACTGGTATACCCCAAGGTGATGCTCTAGGGTGTATGAAATTTTTTTCCAGATGATCGTGCAGCTACTTCATTAACTCCTCCAGTTTGATAAGAGCCATCCTATAGGGAAACTTCGAGATAGGAGTAGCTCCGGGTATGAGTTCAATTGAGAACTCTACCTCACTATCCAGCGGAATTTCGGACAACTCTTCGGGAAATACATCGTCGTATTTCCTCACAATGGGAATTTCCTCAAGGTTGGAACTTTCCTTCAACTCAACCATTTGGTCGAGGTATGCTTCTTCATATGAAATCAACACCCACAACATTGAAGGATTTTTCAAAGGATATTCATGACCTTCCTTTCATTTGTAGAGGATCAAGGGATAGTTCGGATTTTGAAAAGATATTTCCTTTTCCCAACTGTTGATATCTTCTCTATATAACAAGAGCCAATCCATTCCCACTATAGTGTCGAATTCCACCAAATGATGTATTAAAGAATTTTCTAGAAGAATCTTCCCACATATTCCAATAGGAGAGGATTCAAACATTTGGGTTGCAATGATTCTACCACTTGGTGTTTTTACTAAAATCTCAACTTCATGGTTTCGGGGCTTCGATTTTATTGTTTTAGAAAACCTACAAGATATAAAGGAATGCGTAGAACCAGAATCAAATAAGACTTTTTCCATTATTGAGTGAATAGGAAGTGTACATTATACGACTTCATTATCATGATCCACCCCCATAGTAGTGTTGGAATAATCCTTACCCTATTCCTTTGGCTTTGGTGGCTACTGACGTCGATTAGCATCAAGAACTTGAGGTTTAGTGTACTAGTTTGCATAGTGCCCTAGCTCCCTACAGTTGTAGAATTGAACCATGATTGGTTCTCTCATTTCATCATATAGATTCTCCTTCCTTTTCTTGTCTTTTTTACACTCTTGAGCATGATGTCCTTCTTTACCATACTTAAAGCATTTCCCCGTCCCTTTGAGATAGTTCCTGTGGTGCAACTTCCCACATTTTTGGCATGTGGGTCATTGAGTTTTCTTCCCACTTTTGACATTAGATCCTCCATCTTGAAACTCCATCTTTAGTTTCTTATCCCCATAGCCATGGGACTATTCTACAAACTCCATCTCCACTTTGAGGGCACATCGAACAACTTCTTCATAACTACCAATGTCTTTAATTGCAAGAGCCTTTCAAAGGTGTGGTTTTAATCCACTAAAGAATATATCAATTATGCTGTCATTTTTGATAACAAAACCCGATGTGTACCTTCCAAGACTTGTGAAATTCACTTCATAGGTTGTGACAGAGTCATTTTACTTTTGATGGAGTTCTATGAATTCATTATGAATCTTCGTGCGGAGATTTCTTGGTAAATACTTGTTCAGAAACATTATCCTAAAGCATTCCCATTATATCTTTTCAATTTCCACATTTGGATTGGTGTTCTTAATCAAATCCCACCATTGATCGGCATCTCCATCTAGAAGATAAATGGCTTGGGTCGCCTTCTCTGTCTCAGAACAGTAAAGCACAGAAAAGATCTTCTCCATGGAGTTGACCCACTATTTCACAACTAGTGGATTGGAGGATCCACTAAAAAACAGTGGTCATTTCCACATAAAACATTCAATAGCATGTTCATCCCTCTTTGGTGAAGAAGGATGTTCCCCATTTTTATGGTTATTGTTCATAACCTGAGATAATTGGGTAAGCATCGCCATGATGTTTTGAACTCCACCTCCCAAATCATTGGGGATGTCATTCGAGGAATTATTGCATTGGCCCTCACACGAATTGTTGGTCTATATTCTCCTAGTTTCCACCATGTTCTTAAATTGAAAAGGTTAGAACAAAACATAAGTAAAAAATTCATGAAAAACTTTTTCATTTAAACAATTTATACAAAAAACATAACATATGGGATCCCTATGAAAATATTCTAGTGTGCATTTTTGTACTTAGTCTGATGCTATAGGTTTTCTCTAGGGTTCACTAATCCTAATTCCCAAATTAACTAAACCTTTCCTTTGATACCAACTATAGAGACTCTACCTTTTATTAGATTACTATTACATCATTTTAAAGGTAAAAAACATAATAGTATTACATATAGAGGATCCAACGGTTTAGTGTCTTGGGAATACAAGGACCATACATATCATTTACAACATCAAGAATAAACATTTATTTAATCTCTTATAATCTAGCTTCTTATTGGCACTTGAACTCTCCTTAGTATATGTAGCCACATAAGGATATATATCAAAAGGGGTGAGATAGAAGCCAAGTAAGTGGATTGATAAGAACAATATAACATTTTTTGAGCATAATAATAACATGGGAAGAAGATCATGAACATGAGGGGGAGCATAAATATAAGACATGAAATGTGGTAATGCATAAAAATGAAACATCATGTCTTAGTGGTTAACTACCGAACATACTTGTGAACCAATCTAGAATCTTTGTCACAAATTATTTCACATTTACTCATGTGATTCATCACTTTACCCAATTCATTCGACCACTGTATAATTCCAGGCGCACCCGTCACATTTAAACATTCATATTGCGCTATATAATTCCAGGCACACTCGTCACATCATAACATTATCATTTATCATGCATGAAAAAATTAACATAGATAAAAAATGAAAATAACTAAACCATGAAAAGGAATGGGTTTCATCTCATAAGAACACATTCATAAACATTGGGTTCCCAAAAGAAAGAGGTAATAACATACATGTTACAAGAACCGTCCACTTTGAGTGAGAAGGAAAAGGCGTGTTCCTAAAAGAAGAGTTCTTTTGGAAAACATTTTGTTTGACAAAAAAACTAGATACAAACATGTATATCCCAGAAATGGAAATACAATGATGAAAAATGATCTTTAAGGAGTAACCACATAAAAAATGGAGTGAAAGAGGGAGAACCTGAAGGATGAAAGTTCGGTTTGAGAATTTCCTCTTACCTTGTATCTGAATGCATCCTTCTCTTTAATGTCATGTATAATGACATTATATTAAAAATAAAGATCCTTGTGTACATTAATATGGTTCATTATGGTTTCATTAAGTTATTTTATGTGTCTTTGGATGAGTAATAGGGTTTAAACACATTATTCAGGAATGTTTGGTTTTGTGGTTTTCTTGAGTGGTTCACTTGTATTATTAAATTGATGTTCGGGTAGAACATAGGTAAACATACAGAACTGATATTACATGTTATTAATGATATTAAAAGAGTTTTAATGACCTTATAATGAATTATATTAGATCCATGTGTATGAATCATTAGATAAGAATTAAATGATGATTGATTGGGTTAATTTGAGTGATTTTTCGATCATAATGAACCTGTTTGATTTTATCACTAGAAATATGGTCATAAGTTAGTTCCAAAAAATTAAATAGGAGATAATACATATGCAATATTCTGGTTCAACCATAAAAATGGTTTCATGACCAGATCTGATGGTATTAAAGGAATAAGAAAGCATGTCGTTCTTGAAGGTGATAAATTAACACCTCACGAACAACTTTCTGTTTAAAAAAATAAAAGGAAGAGGGAAAGGGGGTTGGATGATATAATATCCCATTAGCATAATAAAATTCCATAAGATGTATAATAATGGAGTTATAATACCATTTGGATGAAGATATGTGGGGAGAGATCAAGAAATGAACTTGAACATGAAAGTAAATTAATGGAGAAGAGGGGGAGAAATCACCTCTTAAATCCTCCTCTTGAGATTCTCCTTAAGGAATCTAGTCTTGGTCTTTTGATGAGACCAGAAGATCTTGGATGTTGGGGAGGGGATATGAAAGGTGTTTGGGTAGTGTTTAGATAAGTATATGAGCTTGAGAGGTGTGAGGAAATAAGGGTGTGAAGGGTGGTTTTTATAGTGGAGGGAGAGGGTTTTTCTTAATATAAAATTCATTAGTTTATTATTTCCCCACAAGACAATTAATAGTGAGTCATCCATGACCAAGAATAGTAAATAAGGCATGTGATATTCTGGATTTGGGTGCTTACATCACTTGTGATTTCAGGAATAATGGGTTTTAATTATAATGTATTTATACGGTAAGTTAATGTCTTTAACTATTCACAAAAAATTCAAGTATTTCAGAAAAATTCCAAAAATTTACCCCAACCATTTTTCGACGTGTAGAATCAATAAAAGAAGTCCATTTTTCAAAAATAATTTTCTAAATAGTATTATTTTAATATTTAATTAAAATCATGGTTTATTACTAAAAAAGAGTTTTAAAACATTCATTTACTTATTCTAATATATAGGTACATCGTACTTTCACTTGAATATTATTTTTATACTATCATAGGTAAGGTTACAATTAATTAGTGTATATCAATATTCATAAGGGAAGTTTAATATTCAAAAAAAATTATTTTTGTTTTATTAGACTCCAAAAATCATCTTGAACTCAACCGTGTATGTCAAATTTTCAAAATTCCGAACACAGAAGTGAAAAACATATGTTTAAAAGTTAATTATCACTTATTAGTTCATTAGGTTATGTTTTCATGTTATTTTATGAAATAATTATAAGAAGGGAATTTCCATTGAAAAACATTGGGTCGTCACAACATATATATATATATATACTACATATATGTATTTATATGTATATATATATATTTGATGTATCTTTATTTATTTATCATTTAGACAAATATAATAATATATATATACATATATGTTTTATTTCTTTTTTCAAATAAATAAACTATAAGATAATTGTAACTTAATAAAATTTTAAGACCTTATTATCTCAAAATTATTTTAATCCATTTTTTATAATCAAACGTTATTATTATTATTATTATTATTATTTTCCATGTTTGGAAAATCATATTTTACTCTATCTAGAACCATCATGTTTTAAAACTTGTTTTATATATCTAAAATTGTGTGTCTATTACTTAATATTTCATTTCTCAATTTAATTATTATACCAGTATTTATTCTATGTTATTTAAATTAATTTAAAATAAAAGAAAAACATTTTTGTATCGCTATATGATCTCATTTTTCTTGTATTGATATTAGATTAGCACCTTAACATTCATATTTCATAGGTTGCTATATTAATTATTTAATTTTACCCATATCATGTATATAAATATATTATCATTATATATATACATATTTTCATATTATATAATTCAAATAATGATCTGATATAATTATATTTTATAAATCTCAGCACATTTCATTCTATATGGTTAGACTTATAATTAATTAATATTATATATTTCAAAAAAATAATTTTATAATTATAAATTAAAATTTTTAGTCAACTATAATTATTCATAATTATTTTAATTTTATTCATTCAAAACTTTAAATAAAGAAAACAATAATAAAAATATTTGATCCCAAAATACTGGGATGTTATAATGATAGCTAGACATGATACCAGTTTGGGATCGTGATGACGCTCTGATGAGCAATGAGGTCTTAGTTTAGGTTTTATATCAAGAGATACTTCCCCCTGGTGGACATGTAGTAGAACCACCACATATCTAGTATTATATTATAAATACTAAGAATGATATGTATGCACACATGATTGGTGTACTCTGAGAGTTATAGTGCTGGAGGCAGACGAGGTTCAACGGTGAGCCAAATCCTCTATTAGTGGAGGAATGTCTAGAGTGAGCGGTCTATATCTTCAGTATTATTTGGAAACTAATTAATCTGGTGGTTCCATTGGAAGCCAAACTTTTCCATGGAGCTTATAGGTTATGGTGGAGTCTTGTTACCTAGATTCATGATGATTCGACACTATCATGTCCTGACTTATAATGGTTTTTCTATTTAGAGTAGTACGCATCCTTTTTGTCCATAGTTTGGATTTTGGAATTCTAGAGCTTTATAAAGAAGATTTGATAGTGGCTAAGAACACTACATGGTTCACATACCTTATGATGTATTCCTTTGACAAGATCCAAGATGGATACTTTTTAGAATAGAAGTTTGAGCGGTGTCTCCGCAGTGAGATTATGCCAGTGTGCCACCCTTGTACATTTCCACCTATGTTGGGGTGTTGTATCAAGCACTGGAGATAAAGAGTTTCCTATTATATGGATTATAGGTAACCAGAGTAGGTAGTGTGAATTATTAATCTATTTAATCTGAATCATCTTGTAATCTCCATTCAACACCATCTCGGAAAAAGAGATCCTATAATGATCAAACTCAAACTCATGGTCGTCCAACATAGGAAAAAAAGAAGGCTGAGGAAGCCTGGAGTGTGGAAGTTCTATGCTTGTGACAAGTGAGGTTATATCATGCATGAATTCCTGACCCGAAATGTTGAGGGGGAAATGCTAGTAGTTGATAAACCGCCATGAAAAAGACATCATTTTAATCAGGAATCTCATGTGAGGTGGTAGATATTCTCCCATGGATGTGGAGCTCGTAGAGGAGAATTAGGATCTATGGGAGGTGGATGAAACTATAAGATCCTCCCAAATCTACCACAAAGAATCCCACTTCAGGCTCAGGGTGCTGGCAGTTGGGTCCTTGGACAACTATAGGCTTTGGAGGCTTACGACCTAGTGACACACATGATGATTAGAGTGTTGATATATATTTATTATACTCTTTCCTCAGCATTACTAGACATCAGATCCAGTACTTACTAAATCTCTATAATCATGGGTTTTGAGTTGGATCCCCTAGTATAGGCCTTGGCCCTATATATTTTTCTTAAGTCTCTTACATGGAACTGTTATTCTATATATTTTTTCTATTGATAGTTTGAGCTATCACTGAGTGGAGAGAGGTTCATGTGGAATCATTTTGTCATCATGACAGAATCCTATGACATATTTTTGGGTATTTATTTGTTTTCTAAGGTCCATGACCAAATTTACTATCACCATAGACGAGTATTATGCATTATTATAGATGTGATGAGGTTGTCCTTTGTGGGAGAGGGAGATCTTAGGTCAGGATGAGTGGGTTATGTGAGTAGGAGGCTGAAATCCATCACCCATTAGTTGGAGAGTATATAACTATGTGGAGAAAGATATTCAGGCATTTGGGTTCCTTCAATATTGGAGTATTATATGAATTTATTCCCCATACACATTCCAAGGCTACATCTAAGAGGAAAGATGGAGTTTTATATCCACTTGCATCCCAGGACCACTTCGACATCTTCTATGGAAAATCTGATGGACCCTACTGAGATCTCGGTATTGTGGTTATAGTTTGAGGTCATTTTAATGAAGGGTTTTGTCAGGTATAGTGTGTCTCCAGGGGTAGCACAAGTGTTGTTTATGAAAAGGTGAATGGGAGCCTATGACTTTGTGTGGTTTATCGTCTCCTGACCTTGAAATGGTAAAGAAAAAGCACCCTTTTCTGAAAATTTAATACCTCTTTGATCAGTTGTGAGGCATGATATGGTTCTAAAATATCAATCTCAAGTCCAGATACCACCAGTAGAGGGTTCGCAAGGCTAATATTTTAAAGTTGTAATTCCGATGCCGCAACACTCACTATGATTTTCTGATGATTCCATTTTGTGTAATGAATTCCCACACCATGTTTAATACTTTAATGAACCAGGTATTTTAGTCATAATGGGACCCTTTTTTGGTTTTCATCATTGATGATATACACATTTACTCTGTATCATAGGAGGAAAATTCATAGTACTTCAGATTTCTTATAAATGTATTTGGGAGCACTGGCTTTATAGTAAACTATCAATGTGATAATTATAGATTCAATATGTTCACTTTTTGGTGAAGGTAATTTCTGAGTATGTTTTTTCCATAGAATGAGTGAAGATTGATTTAGTGCTTTATTGGGAGCCACCCAAGATATTGTTAGATGTGTCTAGTTTTCTTGTCCAGGTAGGGTACTACAAGGGGTTTATGGTAGACTTCTATAGGATTACAAAACCTTTGACTGCATTGACATAGAATGGAAAGGCTTTTTCCATAACTATGTAGTTCTAGAGGTCCTTGAAGAGTTAGGATAATGTCTAAGAGCTCTTCTATATTGATATTAAAATATGTGGGATTTGAGTAAATATCATATTATGATGCCTTAGGATCTGGCCTCGACTGTGTGTTGATGAGGTAGTTGGCAATTATCACATATGGGTCGAGGTAGTTGATACCCCATGAGTAGAACTACATGAATCATGGATTTAATCTAGTAGTGATATACTTTTCCATGAGGATGTGTATATAGTACCTTTGGGGAGAGTGCATCATAGTTTACTCAGACCATAAGAGTATCAGGTACATCTTCACAGAGAGATACATGGACATGAGATGACGGTGCTGGTTGGAGTTCCTCTAGGACTATGATTTTGAGATATTCTATACTCATGGTAAGGGAAGCATATTATAAGATTAACTTAGTAGGAGGTCCCATACCTGTTTGGTGTAGGAAGATTATGAGGAGTTGGATTCCTTGTAGCTGACCATAGTGGAGAAAGGGGGTACAACCTTTCTCTAGTGGATGGTGTTGAATTCTCTTCTCGAGCATACAAGGGAGTCCCAACTAGGATACATTGATAATGAGATTATTCATGAAAAAATTTATATTAGAGACTCACTATATGGATATTATGAAAGAGTTAATCGCATCATCATTTTATAGGGATGGATGGTGGTCCCAATTATGATATAGAAGGTGGTGATGAGAGAGTCTCATACACCACCCATAGAAGAACACAATGGTGTGGGAATGATGTATAGAAACCTTCAAAAGAAATTTTGGTGGACAAAAATGAGATGTATGATGGTTGTGTTCATCTCTTTTTGCCTCAACTTTCAGCATATGAATTCTTGTCACCACGTTCCATAGGTTTTTCGTATCCCCTTGAGATCCCATATTCGAAGTATGATGACATATCCATGGTCACTGTGATAGTGATATCATGTATAGAGAAGGGACATGATGTAATATGGGTTAAAGTTTACCAACTCAAAAAGTTAGAACACTTCCTTATTATCAGGGAGTTGAATTTATTGGAGAGTTTGTGGAAGATATACAAACATGATTTTGTTCACCTTTTAAAAGTGACATTGAATATTATCTCTGATCATGATGAATAGTTCATGTCACGGACATGGAGAGGATTGTGGGAGGAATTTAGGACCCATATGAGTATTCATACATCATTTCACCTCCAGACATATTGATAGACTGAGCGATTTATCCAGGAGTTGGAGGATATACAGAGGGTTTGAATGTTTGACTTTTTCCAGAGCAAGGAGGATAATATTTCCTTGATAAAATTTTCATGCAATAGTAATTTTCACTCAACTATCATCATGGAACCCTTTTACGCCCCATAAAAAGTACCCTTCAAGTCACCCTTGCGATGGATGGAGGTCGGCGAGACATCTCTTGTGGGTCTAGAGTTGGTGTAGGCGATGGTGGAGAAGGTATAGGTCATTAGTGAGATGATGAGGTCTGATCAGAGGAGGAAAAAGTTTTATATCGATCAAAGTCCTAGGAAATTTCTATTTGAGTAGGGAATCCCTAATTTTATGAGAGTCTCCACAATTTTAGGATTGTAGAGGTTCGGCCAGGGAGCAAGCTATTCCCATGGATAATCGATCCGTTCAAGATCAGGATGAGGGTTTGCAAAATTTCTTACTACCTCTCTCTACACCCACAGCTAGATTGGGTACATGATGTATTTCATGTCTCATAGCTTAGGAGATACATGCATGACCCCATAAAAATCAATTATTGGGTTGAGCTGGGCATTGAGGATGAATCCACTTTTACAGATCTACCAATGGCGATTGATGATCGATAGGGGAGGACCCTATGTGGATTGACCATCCATGTGTTTCATTTATTACAGCAACATGGGAATGTGAAAGGGATCTCTAGGAAGTGGGAGAAAATGACGATGGTTCAATATACATTGATTTTTATTTAGTTTTTTTTTTCAGGGATAAAATCATGAAGGAAGGAATTATGTAGAGACTCGGTTTTTTCATTGTAATAATTTGAAATTTTCCAATATATATATTTTATAGTCAGGCACTGATGCGATTCCAAGGCCTATTATACCCAGAATTATTTTTATTAAAATATTAAGTACATATTATATTACATGGGCACAATTTCGTAATGAAAATTGGATGAATATTAATTGGAACATTGAAATGACAACAAAGACACCAGTTGAGTCGGGAATGTGATGTTTACCCTTGTGAAACCTAAAATAGGTCGGCACTGGGAATTAAGATAAGTTGTCCATTGGAAATACATTCAGTGGATTAATTAAATTATTAATTGAATTAATTCAATAATTAATGCAATGAATTAAATCTATAGGCATGTTAATATGTTGATTTTTCTAGGGTTAGTAGATAAACCCTAGGTGGATTCCATAGTGTTATTCCTCGTTCAATTAGCGAATCACATCCACTGATGATGAATGTCTGGATTAGGAAAGATTAGGACGTAGTGAACATAATGAAATCCTTAAATCATTGGAAAGCTTGTTCTTCAATGAAAAATGATCCAATATCAATGATGGAAATTTAAAACAATGGATTATACCTTTTTTTATTAAAATTATTTAGTAGAATCATCCCTTTTATTATCTATGCTTATTACTAAACATTGACATATTCATATGTACCGGTTTTATTGGATATTATTTTTTTCTAACCAAGATCTCTCAATTATGTTCTTTTTACAATAATTCTTGGAAAATTATTTATAAAAATTTGATGATTATTTCCTCCAAAAAATTCAACACATTCTTGGATGATCAAAAGATAGGGAATTAGTATGACTTTTCGGGGTTGGATGGAGCTCAATCAGACCCCCAGATTCATAAAGTATTCACATCCGATATATAGATTGAAAATTCTCAGATGATTTAAGATAGATTGTGGGTTATGGGTTATATTTTTAATGATCTAAATTCAAACCACAAATTGTATAAGAACTCAAGGTGTATGTTGTGCTACTTGTGCATGAAGAGATATAAGATCATTTTTTCCAGCCACCAGATGGCCGAAATCTGCTGAATGGAGATAGATCCACCAATTATAAGATATATAGAGGATAGATCTAAATAAAAAACACTCAGATATTGTAATTAGAGAGTAGATATAAATTTATAATAAAAAACACGATTACACATCTTGTTCCATGATGAACACATGGTGTGTAGACCCTATTCTATGATGGATAGGGTTTTAGATAATTATAAGGATACTAGGGAGTGTATCCCTCAAACACACCACGTAACATTTCCCCAAGAAGAAGATCCATGTGGATGTGTGCACAAGTTTTACCCCATGTGGGAAGGCATGACAAAAGTCACCCAGTGTACTAGGGTACACGAACACAGCTTGATTACATGGACACAACCAACCACACGGACGAGACCCCATAAGGCATGGTCATGCACTGTGGGTCCCCTAAATTTTATGTATCCCTAAACTTTTGGAGATATATGTACCTCTAGGGATATGGAAATGTGGTTGATTGGGACCACATGCCATGTGGTTCCCATGACATGTCATGTACCCCTTAATTCCTTTTGAGGAAACATCAACTATCATATATCCCTCATTTGGACGATGATTTTGTCTTGTGAGTAGCGTATCTAGAGTATTCCCCCCATAGAACCTGATGGATTCCCCTGTTCTGAAATTTGGGATACAATTTATGATTTTATAATAAAGGCACTTATTTAGGTTATGCTCAATGAAAAAACTGATAACACAGGAACCATAGGCTTTCAGAGTTAATCCCTATTGTAGATTTATAGATTGGGTCCTCTAGCATCAGAGTGTTGAAACCTCTTGAGGAGTTAGGGAATGTGACCTCTAGCATTATAGACTGGAACCCTCCAATTGGAACGAGGAATGGGTCCTCCACCTACCTATTAGCGTGGAACCCTCCTGCAAAGTTAGGGCATGAGTCCTCTATTTCTTAGAGTAGAACCCTCCAGCTGGGCTGGACGTGGATCCTATATTGGCTATCATAGTGGAACCCTCACACTTAGTCAAGGAATAAGTCCTCTACTATCAAAGTGGAACCCTCCTACTAGGTAGAGTATTAGACCTCTATCGACTATTAAAGTGGAACCCTTATTCTAGGTAGGTCACTGGTCTTGTATTAAATATTATAGTGGAAAACTCTTATTAGAAAAGGGTATAGATCCCCTATCTATTTACTAAGTGGAACCCTCCTATTATAGTAGGACATGGGTCCTCTTCCTATAGATTATTGCCTCATGACTGTGCGGCATATTGGTGAGGAATTTCTTGACTTTGATGTTTTTTGCGGAAGTGACGCATGAGATATTAAGTATCGTTGATAGAATTATGGAACTATTGTTCACTACTTGGTTGGGATGTTAGATAAATATCCCCTTTCTCTCTAGGTTGGGATTCTTCTTACTAAGCACATATATATCTTTTTCCATTATTTTGGATTTAGTTAATATTCAATCATAGGTTTCAATGATGTATGGGGTATTCCACCCTCTTTTTGTGTTTAAAATCATGTTGTTGGATGTGGTTACTATCATTCTATGGGTGGAAGACTCAACTTGTTGTCCAGAAACACTCCATGTTGACCCCCTTGTGTTTGGAAGAAGTTAATTTTTCATTTTTTGGGTTCATCTACAACATTTTTATTTTTTAATATATTCTTTCTTTCAATATGTATTGTGTCTTTTTATTCTCCCCCTTCAGCTTTTGTGGCATCCTACTGGGGTTATATATATTCACCCCTACAAGAGATTTACCCACACATGTAATGTCTTGTGTCAATGACGGATAAGTTATATATGACTACGAAAGAGATTTGGGAATCATAGGATTTCTTATCATGTATGGTGGTCATAGCATGCAGATACGGAGCTGGGATCTGACAACATTTTTCATTCTATGTTTGTCATGTTGGGACATCATTCTATTTAGACATGTATTTTTCACATTTTCTTTTTTGTTTTCATTTTCATACTCTTATACAGCCAAGAGGCTCTTCATGATTTGCTTACATTATATCTATTGACTCTTTTTACTATTATTATTCTACACTTCTGTATTGACATGGTTAGGTGTGTGTGTGTGTATTTACATCGAAAAAGACCTCCCATTTAGGTTATGTTTTTCAGTTCTTGTCGCAACCCCAAGCCTATAGTGGTATAGTGGAGGTAGTTTTGGATTTATCCCCTATTAGGGAACATTCATGAAAACATCTATATCTACAATATTGAACTCATAATAATGGAATGAATAAAGTATGACATCAAAAACCTATTATCAATGTCTTGTTCCAAGAAACATAAATTAACAATAGACCCTAGTAAATATGTCAATATGTCATGTATTTATACCAAGAAAATATCCTATTATGTGAAGAGGTATACAGAAAACACAACCCAATTTATCTTATTATAAATGTCGATCCATCATGTAGATATTTAACATTAGTCCCACTGATCAATTGTCTAAGTCTAAATCATTCACCATAAGAGAAAATGAATAAATAAAACCTAATTTTTTTTACAATATTACGCTTTATAAAGAATTCCAATACTTTACCCCATGTAAATAAACTATGTAACCTAATCATAACCCATTTTAATAAATAATGTGGTTGGTTAAACTTTTCAATAATCTTATTTATTGGAATAACATTATACATTATGTCAATAATTTTCCACGTGTTAATAAAATATCTTACTATTTAGGTAAAATTCATCCAATTTCAGTTATATTAAATGTGATGTTCACAACATATTGAAATATTATTATACAACTATGTCAATATTTCAATAAAATGATTATAATAAATCCAAAAAAATTAATCTTATGGTTTCAAAAAAAACATATCCCATGATGTGATAAATATTTTTCAAACTTTTTGTGTGGTAGAAATGTACATCCTAAGAAGAAAAGATTTACTACCACAAAATATAATCAAAGCGTAGAATTTACCCAAATTATATGACATAAGTTTAAAGAATGATCATAAACCAGTGAATGAAAACCGAGTTACCAAAAATCCCCACTACTGTGGAAACAAAAGAATTAATAGCCACTTCGATAAGGGAACATGATTTGGATAGTAAATACCATGAAAAGAATGGAGTATGATAATAATATATCTTCCGGTAGTGAATACAACATTCCAATAAAAAATTATCTACACAATGTATTACATGTCGATGAATTAGAATGGAGACTGAAAAACCCTTATGAATTTAGAAACATTCATATCAAATCCCTTTGAAATAGATTGTTTATATTTCAATTTAAAATACAAAGATTAAAAAAACAATACATTATATTATATATCAAATAGTAAATATATAAACACCATAAAAATGAAACTAGGATTGTAATACCAATCATATCTCAAATAGAGTAATATAAGATAAAAAACCTTATGAGTTGAGTAAAAATTTTGGTTCTGAAACCCTTGTTAGTTTAAACATTATATATATATATATATTTATACCATGAAATAACATTTATTCATGATAAAATATCTCAATTCTATTGTATACACACCTCAAAAATCAAAATACGTCAATAAATATAATATTTTTCTCAAGGAGGGTAAAAAGAGATGGAAATCCATACCTCTTATCCACGAAATCCATATATGTACTTTAACCTCTTGAATAACTAACATATATATCCTAATAACATAGTTCAAAAACCAACATGAAAACATTTTTCCCACACCCATTTGACTAGGAAGAGGTGGTGGTTCCAGAAGCCTTATGAGACATCTCCAAGATACCAAAGGTTGGAAGTCAATTCTAAGGGCTTAAGAGAACATTGGTGGATTATTTTTTATATGAAACAAAATAACATAAAACTAGAAAAAATAAACATTCAGACCATCTATTTGATTCATGAATACAAATAATATACTCAAATGTGAAACCAATGTAAAACAATATCAAAATCACAACAGACACAAGATATGATAATTATAAAATACTAAAAGATGACACAACCTAATGATATCATTGGGTAATAATCCCAAGTAACTCCTAAACTATCTAAAATCTCTAAATTCACATTCCCCATATATGGTATAAATATGTATCAATAATGAAATATGGAACATTTCCTTAATCTGGATCCCGAAATATGATATCTGCAAACACACCATAGTGCCCAAACTATGGGTGAGTGTAAACATTGTAGGAATTACCCAAAGGATAACCAACACATGCTACTCGGAGAAGAAAAATTTAGCATATTTTATTTAAATCAATTTAAAATAAGTTAGATAGTTTATATATATACATATATGAAATATATTAGAGAGAAAAATTAATTAATTATTGTAGTTTTTTGTCACTTGGAATAACCATTCCCATATTCACACACAGACACACACATACCTGGTGTCTCACATTGATAGTTGTACTTCATGACCATACTCTATCCCACTTTGATAGTGGTTGTCCACAACAATGATTTTTACCATTAACACATGCCAACAATATTATGAAAAATTCCACACCAAAATGTTGCGAATAAATTAAATATTCCTTGAATACATTTTAATGTTTTTTTCCATAAATACAATAAGATAATTTCATAAAATATATTTTAAAAAATTATTAACAAATAGGTTTTCCAAAATTCATCCAATTTCAAATATTTCTAAAAATATAAATATAAATGGATTCCTTAAATAAATCACTTATTGTTTTTTCAATGAATCGAAGAATTTTTTTAGGAAATTGAGACTTCAAGTTCTAGAACATGTGGATATGAGAGAGAAGAGGGATTCCTTTTAAAGAATGATGAAAAATATGAGTGAGACTAAGAAATTTTATATTCAGGAACAAAAAACCTTCCCTTAAATAGATCCAAGAAGATCATATGAATATTACATCCATAGAACATATATATACCTATTAAATATTGAATCTATGTCCCTGATAGAGAGGATAAGAGTATTTATAATACCAAAAAGGAATAATGAATTACCGATGTTCCCAAATCATCAACGCACTTTGAATAATCAAAATATTCATGAAAAACAAAGGAAAACTACAATGGATCCTATGGGGAAGATGATTCTGAGACCCTATAATAATATGATAATAATGGGGGTTTTGTGTCTTGGTTCAAGTTAAATCATAATTTATAGATCATTAACTTCACATCACATAGTTGGGACACACAGTTGGTCAAACCATGTGATAACCAAGAACATGAGGTTTCCTCTAAAAACCGTGAGGCACCTAGTTGTGTTTCATGGTTTGGGAAACCATGTATTTATACTCTCCCATGGACACACCCACACACGGTTTTCTCAAACAACTACACAAACCATTTTCCTACATTTTCTCCCTATAATTTCCACTTGAACAGTGTCTCCTGGGAACCTATAGAATTTGGAAAAACCATGTGTCCTCTTAGTGACCCCTAGTATCCCTTACAAAATATCTTAGTGATAGTTCATGGTTTCTACTAACTATTCTCAGATAATGTACGCCCATAAATACTTCCAAAACACTCCAAAAACAACTTAACACCATTGAAACTAAACCAAAGTATCATATAAGATCAAAATACATAATAAAAGGTGTAGAGTTTTTGAATCATGGGTTTTACAGTCTCCCAATAATTGATCATAGAATCCACTATTCTATCATTTCCTTTTCAAATTCCAATTTATTTTCCTAAAATGTACTATACTATCGTAAAACCTATACAAAACTAATGATTTTTCTGCAAAATAGATTCTTCTTTTCCTTTACACAATCCATGATTACAAATTAATAAATATGAAATATGTTTTAAGATTAACATGTTCCAATTAAATCACATGGTTTGGATAAGGATAGTTATTCTTCAATTGAGATACATGAGAAACATTTTGAACGGAGAAAAAGCATTGTGGTAAATCCAAATGATAAGCCACATCATCAACCCATTAGTTTATCTCAAAAGAGGAAATTTTCCAAGGAGATAAATGTAATTGCATTCCAAAATAATGATACCCAATCCTTGGAGAGAGTCTCAAGAAAACATGATCACACATCAAAAATTACAATGGTCGATGGAAGTGATCCACATATGATTTATGATGACATTGATCCATCTTCATTCCCATTCTGTTCATACACATATTATCTATTTTCTCATAAACAATGATAGGTCTGATAAGTGATCTCTTACCTTATCATGACCCGAACCACTGGGGACCATCTACCATAAAAAATTTAGATTGTGACACCCCAAGACTGCCTCCAATAGGACATGGACCGACGATAAGAATCAAGTAAGCATATCTCACACATGAGAGAACATAAACACTAGTACACACACACAAAACTCTAATCAACCAAAACCATACATGAAGATAAAATATAACTTCTACAAAAATTCTTGCATATATCTATATCCCACAATTAATGTAAGGAAAATGTACATGAAATTAAAAAAGGGATAAATATAAGCCCATCAAAACTATATAAGAGTCCAACATACTATAAAAGAGGGGAATACTGTGAGATGAAACTCCAAAAACTAACC
The DNA here is from genome assembly GCA_963277665.1 of Viscum album. Lineage (NCBI taxonomy): Eukaryota > Viridiplantae > Streptophyta > Magnoliopsida > Santalales > Viscaceae > Viscum > Viscum album. Next base: position 1,480,393,056 of record OY728155.1, on the reverse strand, counting down.
CTGGTCTTTCTAACCCAATTCTTCTCTTCTTAATCCTGGTCCACCTTAGACTCCATCAAATGTCATTTAATCTTTATATGAAATGACATGTGTAGGTAGAACCCATGTAGGTTGAGTATAACAATAGCCAGTAGGATACCCCAAAATCACAAAACATAATGTATCAAGAGAATAGTCATCTCATCATTATAATGTAATTTTGATTAGAATATGAGATATAAAAATAATGAAAACCTAGATATAGTTGTGGTCGACACTATGTCTCAAGGAAAGTTCACAATCAAAAATCCATCTAAGGATTCCTTCTTGAGGTTTCAATGTAATTATTTCATAGGACAACTCACTCTGTGAGTCTTATAATGCCGATGGAATTCATTTGAGTAGTCATTCTCGTTAGTCCTCATGATGGAGAAGCATATTCCATAATGAAAAAGAGACGAATACATAGATAAGGGATCTATCCTAGGACATTTGGGGTATACTAGAACCTATCTATAATAACTCGCTAAGTAGGGGATCGACACATAGGTATGTTGGTCATGTTTATTACAATAAAAACAGGCATAGCACTTCTAAAAATAGATATTTAACATCATTGACCTTTATTAGCTTTTTTTGTAGAACAAATAAAAGGTACCCTTTATCAGCACATTTTTTTAGCGATGATGAAGGGTATCCTTTATCATCTCTTTTGCAACACTAATAATGTTTCCGATTAGAATGAAATAAATTATCAAATAAAAAGTTAAAATTTTTAAATTTAAAAATAATAACTATTTTATTAATTAAATAATTATTAATAAAAATAAATAAATTTAATACACAAACACATATATATTTTATATATATTAATAAATAGTATATAATAAATATATAGTAATGTCAAATGAGTAAAATTAAATAATTAAACATATAAAAATTAAAGATGTGTAAATTAAGAAAATTATAAAACAATTAATTAAATAGTTTTGATAAAAAATTAATAAATTTATTATACATATATATTATAAATATTAATAAATAGTTTATATTTATATAAGTATAGAAAATGAAAATATTTAAACAATTAAATAAAAAAAATGAAAATCAATAAATTAAAAATTTATTACAAATATTATTGGTGAAAAAATTAATAAAAAATTAATAGGTTCAATATACATTTCTTAATAATATTTATTAGAAAATAATATAAATTAAATATAAATATGGTAAATGAATAATGTAAAAATTAAAAACCCTTTACCGTCTTATTTATTTTTTTGGGATTATATAAAAAGTTATTCATTAATAAATTTAATATAGAAATATATTAATATATATATTTAAATATTCATATATCAATTAATATAATATATCATGAATTGTGATTTATATTATATAAAATATTTATGTTTACATTGAATAAGTCATACATATTTTCAAAAAAGATTTATAATTTAATGTTAATATTAATTAAAAATACTGACTAATATCACCAAGTAATGGACATAAATGAAAGGTGTTTTATTATTTAATTTAACAACAATCAAATGTGTGTCACATTGATTTCACATACATATACGTAGTTTATGCATATTATATGCAACACACACACATCCAAATCTATTTTTTGATATTCTAATAGGCACTTTATGGTTAGTTTTAATCGCACCATTCAAGATTCAACTATAGAAACATTCAACATTTCAAAAATAAAGAAATAAGTATATATAATGAACCATAACCAGATTTTGAAAATTGTATAAAAAGACCAACCCTTCATCATCACCCCATCAACATCACCCCAACAAAAAACTATCAAACCATTGAGAACAAAATTTGAAATTTGAACTTCAAAATTGAAACTTCAAACAACCACCATCTTTACCAACTCATTTGACACAACACCTATCATTGTGATTCCTGACAACTGCACATGTCTCACATCATTACTAGAAAAAGTTTCATAGGCATCAACATCTCACCACCATCATCCACATCATCGTCACTACTGTAGATATGCCGTAAATGGATCTCAAGGGACATCTAAAACAATTTTACCAGTCAAATTAGATTGACAAAAAAGAAGAACAAGCCCAGTGTGACACCATGAACTCAGAGGAATCCACCAAAATAGTCTCCTCCTGCAATGCTGATGACCTGACCGCTCAAACTGCATATCCGAAGACCCATTTGAAACTACTATACGAGTCTGATTGGTGTTTGAGCAGTGGAATCCTAGAGAAAGAGCAGAAAAAGGAGTGGAAAAAGGCAATGAGAAGGAGTTCTAACCATCACCCTGACCACGAAGCCTAGTCATCGATGCCACCACCATTAAAACCGCAAGAAAAGAGGGCTAAATAGAATAGAAATATACTGCAAGAGATAGAAAACATCCAAGAAGAGAGACCACAAATAGGAAAGGGAATACACAAGGTAAAGAAGGAAAATGAGGAAAATGGAGAAATCTAGATGGGAACATCATCAGCCGTACCACCTTCACAATCACAACTCAACCTCAAATACAATCTATATTGAACCAAAGTGGGGTCATTCATAATGTGTGAGACAATAAGAGTAGAGGAGGAGTGCTTACATGCAATATCAGTTCCGGGAGACACATACTCCATCAGAAATGGAGCCAAAAATGACTAAATAGTCGAAGAAGCTCTGTAGAAGACACCAATAACATAATCCCAAATCACTAGGATGCATCGAGTCATGCCGAGATATAGCTTGTTCATGATGTTACCGGAAATAAGAGAGAAGTTCAAATTTAATGAGATCTAGATAGAGAAAAAGAAGATGATAATGAAATAAGTGGAAGAATGTCGGAGAAGGACCTCTCACCGCGAGTGGGCGACAAGAGAGAGGGAGCAGCGTCACTGGGAAAACCCTAGAACAAGGGGAGATTGGAGACCTAGTGTAATGACCCAAACATTCTTAAATGAAAATTAATATTTATCTAATTAAATGTCTTATTATGTAATATGGTTATATGAAAATCCTTGGTTTTATGTTTTTAGATTTTAAAATTCCATTATGAATTGTGACTGTTGCTAATATATACATTGAATAGTGGTAACATAATTATTATAAATATAGGGCCTTAAAAAATACAATTTACTCAAAAAAAGGATGTGATAGAATCTTCCAGTAGAATTGCACCATACAAAGTCCATTTTTAGAGCTTGGAAAGTATGCAGTGTCACTCGGCTTCACTCTTGACCACGCTCAATCCGAGCTTCAACACATTAAGCATGAGCGGAACAACCTATAATAGAAGTGAAAGTTAACAGAGATTACCACCCGGGAGATTTTATCAGAGTAACCCCAAGATTTAATCACCCTCGCACATGTTAACCTAAGGTCTTATGTGGCTGGTTTAAGGGGTTATGTAAAGAGAACCTAGTACTATGAGTATTTTCATTATTTTTTATATAGAATAAAGAATATGCATTAATTTTAGTATTGTTACTTTGTAAATAGTTTTTTAAAGAACAAATAGTATTTTTAATTAATATTCAATTATGAAATATATTTTGAAGAATTAATGGATTTTTAAATTAAATAAAATTTTAATAAAATATTTTTACTAAATTACTTTTTAATAAATATAATTGATTGTATAATTTTTATGAATACAATTTTAAATTTTATTATGGTTTGAATAATATTTTTATTAAAATGCATAAATTATCGATAAATGACAGTTTTCATTTTAAAAGTAAAAATTCACATACATAGAAAATTATTTGGATAAATGAATATTAATTTTTTAATCCACAAGTCAAAATTATCCAACATTTATTTGTTTCATAATTTTTCGAGATAGTCTATTTTTTGGGGAAAAATTGAACACAGTTTAAATATATTATGGATTTTATGACATCATAATAACCTAACAGTGATGTAATAAAATACTATAAATTGGATTTTTGAAATATATTTTTTACATTAAAATAATTTTATTTTTGGTTTTTTGATTTATTTTACAAAGGCATAGTGGACCCTTCAAGACTTATAAAACATTTTAACATTTTAAAATGATTTCCATGAGAGTGTGACTCATCTCCATATAAGAATGCCTAATATTTTAAGGTTTTCAGACATTGGAATTATAAAATAATGTTTTCTACTCCCATTTCGCAAAAATCATGGGTAAAACCATGTGTTGGTTTGTGGTTTTGATAAGTTTAATGTGTGGTTTCCAAAACCTAAATAATAAGGAATTCCCTCTAATTTACTATAATAACAAACCCAAGATCCCACTTCCTCTTCACTCAAAGGTTTTGGAGCATGACCAAACTATTCCCTCCTCTCTCTAGAATCCCCACAAGTCACCCCAATCTTTCTATAAGCCTCTTTCAAGCCTCTCTCATGCCATTGGGATGACGCTTCCATGTGAGGGATCTCTTCCTTTCTCATTTTTGTACAAATCTTTTTACATTGTTATGCACATTTATTTTCAATTAAAAATGTTGGGGTATGATTTCACAACTCCCCCGTACTTCCCTCCTTATTTCTAAATGATGAGATACCCCTTTCTCTGTCATCAATGCCTCCCATTTACACTCATTAGCATGATGAAATTTCATTAGGGATTTCTCTCTTATCATTTACATTATAGAAGTTATTTTGAATTATTAATCTAACACCCATTACATATATTGGGACACATAACTATATTACCCCTTACTATCCATTTCATGTACATAAGATGATACATCCCTTTATCTCTCACCAACCATTTTTATGAATTCCTATATTGCACCGTTATTGTGCAGAAATTGCACCGCGATTTTCATGCCAAAGTCACTCTGTAGTGAATACCATTCCCATTTTATTGTCAAGAGTATTCACCTTTATACACATTTACATATTTATTATAGAGTATCATGTAGAAATTGAATATTCCTTTATCTTGAATGAAATGATGATGTTTTATGAATCCCTGTTATATGATCCATGTGGCACACTTATTCACGTAATGAAATAATTAACAAGGGTGTGCCCTGATAGTACTCTAATGAAATGGGTATAGAGTAGTATCATGATACGTCATGTTCAATGAGGGTTTAATCATGCTAATTCCAATGAAATTAGGGTTTACATATTCTCTAAGTGAAATGAGCCCTGTCTCAAGCTAATATCATGTTAAGTTTTGTTGTCACATTTCCATGTTATGATAATCAGGCTATATCATGCCATTATGGTCATGTTTCTATTATTCTAAATTGATATTCTGATTTCCTAACATGTGCTATATTTTTCATGTTATGCCTTTTTTACTCCCTTAATGGGATTTAAAGATCACCCTATTTCTTATACATGTCCTCAGGTTATCCCGTGGAATGCTGACTCCGAGGGAATGTAGTGGTCTTGTAAAGAATGTTTTCAATAAAGATGTTTTATTAGTCTTGTTTTAATTGTTTATGTAATGTTCCTGAGCCCCAAATACACTACACATCTTGATCATTAGAGTTTTCTTAAGCGCAATATTATGTAATAAATCATGTTTATGTTTTTAATAAAGAGTAGGGTTTTTATAGTTGGTATCTGAGGATAGCATTAGTTAATTTTTTGATTTAGATTAGAAAACCCTGGTGAAAAGCATAGGGATAAATATATGTATTATGAGAACATCCCGAAATTTTGGTGAGTAATAAGTAAGTGGTTTATCCAGAAAATACACTCTTGTCTTGAGATAAGATGGTAGAGGTGACACTGGCACATATGTATCTAAGGATAAAACCCAAAAACACAGATTTGAGCTAGACTTGAATGAGAACGGGTACATGACAACAGGCCTTACTGCACTTTTTGTTATGAAATTCCCAGGGGATATTCTTTGGTAAATTCATATGCTTATTATGAACCATTATTATGGGAATAAAAAAATGCCCATATGAATATATTTTGGGATGTAGTTCATGGATAACATAGATTGAAGCCTATAAATTCATATGTTAAGGAAATAAAAGTAATTTATAAGTTGTCCCTTTTCGTCTTTGGATTACCTTTTATGTGTTAAACCTAACATTCCTTTTATTCCAGCCAAAGGCTGGTAATAGGAGGAATTAGGATAACAACAGATGCAAATATCAATGTGATGAATATCTAAATGGGATGCCCAATCCTATGGGAGTGGAAATCGTGAAATTTGCCCCGATAATGTACCAGTTAACTCAAGTTTTGAATAGAAACATGGTTCAAGAAGAATATTCAACCCCCTAATAAAGAATAAGTTTCAATCTAGTGCTTCATGAGACAAAAGCATCCAATATTTAATGGATCATCTAATCCCTCAATTACCGATTAATGGATCCACTCCATTAAAAATATAGTCTCCATCCTTAAATTTTACGGACATGAGAAGGTTATTTTTCCTGCCTATCATATGAAGGGTGAAGATGATCAATGCTGGAAATTTATCAAAAATATGAATCCTGAGTTGGATATTGAGGCATTTGAATGGAAATATTTCTGAAAAATGTATTCTGATAAATATTTTCCTCACACCCTCTGACATTAGATGGAAAATGAATTACATGACCTCAAGCAAAAAATGATGAATCCATCGGAGTGTACGAGGAAAACATCACAAGGCTTGAAATATATGCCTCCGCCTTTTTCGTTACCCTAGAATACAAGGTTGTACGCTTCTTTGGTGGGCTAAAATCTAGCCTAAGAAATTCCCTAGAGATCCGTGAATTTGAGAGCTATGATGAAATTGAATGATGTTCCCTCAATGTCTAAATAGAGATCAGTGAATCCCAAGGGTGTCATGGGCATATGAATAATAAAGTGAAATTTTATTCTAGTGGTCCGAGGATAAATCCAATGGTGCTAAGAAAATATAGCACCATCTTTCCAATGATGCAGAAAGAAGCACCTTGAAAATTTCCTGAAGGGGATGAGAAAATTCTATAGCTATGGAAGAGAAGGGAACCTATATATTAACAACCGAAATGAAAAACCCACCACTATGATAGAGGAAACCAACAACCTCCAAGGTAGAAAGGGTGAGATTTCCCCATCACTACCACTGAAGTGTACCCCAAAAATGAAGTGGTGACAGGTACACTAGTTATTCATTCAATAATATAAAACAGACATTTTGATTCTGGGTCAACACATTCTTTTATATCCTGGATGTTTACTAGAACAATCCGAACACCAACACAAATCATTGAAATAAATATGTCAATGAGAATAAAAAATGGGGAAATCATTGCAACCCATGAATATAACTCCTCCCCGGTCATATTTTGTAGATTTACCTTCCCAGTGAATCTCTTCATGCTCTCTTTGGTGTAATTTGATGTCATTCTTGACATGGATTGTCTCTCCTTATATAGATCCAACATAAATTTCCATGAGAGGGATATCACTCTTTATATGGAGAATTTTCCACGGATTCTATAAAAGTTCAATGAGTAGGATGGATCTTCTTTAGCTCCATCATCTCAAGTGGGGATCTTACTTCCCTATGAACACACATATCGTTATCAGATGATTGATTAAAAGGAAGCAACCATCATTGAAGACATGTCTATTGTGAGGGAATTCACTGAAGTGTTTCCCGAGGAATTTCCTGGTCTTCCTCCTAGCAGAGATGTTGAATTCTAAATTGACCATAAACCTAGGGAATTTTTAATATCCAATAATCCATATAGAATAGCTATTGTGGAGCATGAGGAGCTAATGAAACAATAATAGGAAAATCTGGATAAAGGTTTTATACACCCAAGTGCTTCACCATGGGGTGCACTAGTCCTCTTCGTTAAGAAAAAAGATTGGTCAATGCTCCATTGCATCGATAATCGTGAGCTCAAAAAAATCACGATAAAGAATAGGTATCATCATCCACGAATAAATGACTTGTTCACTACGGGAAAAATGGGTATTTGCGACGGGTTATTTGCGACGGGAATAAATCCCGTCGCAAATAGTCCCGTTAAAAACTTATTTGTGACGGGGGTAGTTACCCGTCGCAAATAAATAGGCTTTTGCGACAGGATTGCTTTCCCCGTCGCAAATAGTTTTCCCGCGATGCGCGCCAAATCGCGGGAAAATTATTAGCGACGGGAAAATATTCCCGTCGCAAATAACCGGTGGCGGTAAAAGGTATTTGCGACGGGAAAATATTCCTGTCGCTAATAGTATGTTATTTGTGACGGGACCCGTCGCAAATAACTATTTACCCGTTGACCGTAATAAATGCGGGCTAAGGTATTTGCAACGGTACCCGTCGCAAATGGGCCCGTCGCAACTAATCTAACCTATAAATACCCCCATCCGTTTTTTTTCAAATCATTCTCAATCTCTATCTTCTCCTGCTCTCAAACGTGTGTTTCTAAAGTTGAGTTTTTCTTCAGTTTAATTTTTTTCTTCGGAGCTGATATTAAAGTTTTGAAGAACGATCCGAGCAGATCAATTTTCAAGGTATTTATGTTCATTTTAATTTAATACATATTTTTAATTTTTTATTAGTTTGAATTATTCTTAATTAGTTGTAATTTAATTATGTTTATATTGTTTTCTTACTTAATAAATTTAAATTATTAGTATTGTTCATAGTTAATGGTAATTCGGAATAATTAGTAATAATTTTTAATAATTAAGAATAAATATTAATAATTAGTAATAAATACCAATAATTAGGAATAACAACATTATTACATTATTAGTATATTTTATTATTAATATTAAAATAATATAATTTTTTATATATATAAAATTCTCTTTTCATCTGTGTGTTTACTGTCTTCACATGTATTATTTGTATGTGGAGATAGAAAACGCACAGATGAAAGGAGAATTGTATATAAATCAGAAAATTATATTATTTTAATATTAATAATAAAATATACTAATAATGTTATTATTTGTAATTATTGGTAATTATTCCTAATTATTGGTAATTATTCATTTAATTACTAATAATTAGGAACAATTATCAATAATTATCAATAATTAAGAATATTTAGTAATAATTAGAAATAATTACCAATAATTAGTAATAATTAGTAATAATTATCAATAATTAGTAATAATTAGTAATAATTACCAATAAGTAGTAATAATTAGTAATAATTACCAATAAGTAGTAATAATTATGTATAATTTGGAATAATTACCAATAATTAACAATAATTAGTAATAATTAGTAATAATTACCAATAATTACCAATAATTAGTAATAATTAGTAATAATTACCAATAATTGCCAATAATTACCAATAATTACAAATAATTAGGAATAATTAGGAATAATTAGGAATAATTAGGAATAATTAGGAATAATTACGAATAATTAGGAATAATTAGGAATAATTAGGAATAATTAGGAATAATTAGGAATAATTAGGAATAATTAGGAATAATTAGGAATAATTATCAATAATTATCAATAATTATCAATAATTATCAATAATTATCAATAATTAGGAACAATTAGGAACAATTAGGAACAATTATCAATAATTATCAATAATTAGGAATAATTAGGAATAATTAGGAATAATTATCAATAATTATCAATAATTAGTAATAATTAGTAATAATTAGGAATAATTAGGAACAATTATCAATAATTATCAATAATTAAGAATAATTAGTAATAATTAAGAACAATTATCAATAATTATCAATAATTAAGAATAATTTGTAATAATTACCAATAATTACCAATAATTTGTAATAATTAGTAATAATTACCAATAATTTCCAATAATTACCAATAATTAGGAAAAATTAGGAAAAATTAGGAATAATAAGGAATAATTAGGAATAATTAGGAATAATTAGGAATAATTAGTAATAATTAGGAATAATTAGTAATAATTAGTAATAATTAGTAATAATTAGGAATAATTAGGAATAATTAGGAATAATTAGTAATAATTATTTATAATTATTTCTAATTATTTCTAATTATTTATAATTAGTAATAATTACCAATAATTAGCAATAATTACCAATAATTACCAATAATTACCAATAATTACCAATAATTACCAATAATTACCAATAATTAGCAATAATTAGCAATAATTAGCAATAATTAACAATAATTAACAATAATTAACAATAATTACCATTAATTACCAATAATTTGCAATAATTAGTAATAATTAGTAATAAATACCTAAAATTAGGAAAAATTAGAAAAAATTAAGAAAAATTAGGAAAAATTAGGAAAAATTCTCAATAATTAGTAATAATTACCAATAATTAGTTATAATTACCTATAATTAGTATTAATTACCAATAATTAGTATTAATTACCAATAATTAGTAATAATTACCAATAATTAACAATAATTAGTAATAATTATTAATAATTACCAATAATTACCAATATTTAGTAATAATTAACAATAATTGCCAATAATTACCAACAATTGCCAATAATTACCAATAATTAGTAATAATTATGAATAATTATTAATAATTATGAATAATTAGTAATAATTACGAATTATTAGTAATATTCATGTTGGCCTGTTTTTTTAACTCCGTACAATTTACCTCCATGGATGTTGATGAAGGAGCCATATATCTTTTTGACTTTACTAATTCCAGGACATCCGAAGAAAAATATTGATGTTTATTTGAAGCCATTGATTGATGAATTAAATTTATTGTGGAGTACTGGTGTCAGTACATATGATGTTGCAACGAAACAGAATTTCATACTGAGAGCAGCATTGATGTGGACAATAAGTGACTTCCCGGCTTATGAGATGTTATCTGGCTGGAGTACACATGGTCAGAAATCATGTCCTTACTATATGGGAGAGAACAAAGCATTTATGCTCATTCATAGAAAGAAACCTTGTTATTTTGACTGTCATCGCAGATTTCTTCCAGCTGATCATCCTTTTCGCAGAAACAGATCTCATTTCAGAAAAGGAACAACTGAAAGGGATGGACCTCCAAAAATGCTATCAGGTTCGGAGTTAAAATCGGTTGTATTTTCATTACCTCCCATCACTTTTGGTCCCACAATAAACCAACAGAAAATTTCTGGTTTTGGGAAAGAACACAATTGGATTAAACGTAAAATATTTTGGGATTTGCCATATTGGTCTGATTTGTTGGTCCGACACATGTTAGATGTCATGCATATTGAGAAAAACTGTTTTGATAATTTGTTTCATACAGTTTTGGATATGCCAGGAAAGAGCAAAGACAATGTAAATGCACGTTTAGATCTTGCCCAAATTTGCAGGCGTCCAGAATTGGAACTATTTGAGAATGTCAGAACAGAAAGGTTACTGAAACCAAAAGCAGCTTATACACTGTCTAAAGAAAAACGTTTATTATTTTGTCAGTAGATTGCAGATTTGAGACTTCCAGATGGCTGTGCTTCCAATTTGGGTAGATGTGTAAAGAATGGTCATATTATTGGATTAAAAAGTCATGATTGTCATGTTATAATGGAGAGACTTCTACCCATTGGATTAAGAGGTCTGTTGAATTCTGTGATTTGGGATTCCATAACAGACATGTCTCATTTTTTTCGGGAAATTTGTGCGGCTACGGCAGATTATGATGCTCTAGGCAAACTTGAAAAATATGTTGTTGTAATTATATGTAAACTGGAAAAAATATTTCCGCCGTCTTTCTTCGACTCAATGGAACATTTGATGTTACATTTGCCATATGAAGCCAAATGTGGAGGTCCGGTATAGTTTCGATGGATGTACCCATTTGAAAGATGCATGCAAAAATTGAAAAGAAAAGTACGCAACAAAGCATCTGTTGAAGGATCTATTGCAGAAGCTTATTTGCAAGAGGAAATATCTTTTTTCTGCTCCCATTATTTTGAATCTGAGTATCCTTCAAAACACAACCGAATGGGACGGAATGAGAGGAATATTGATGAAATCGACAATCAATTATCTGTTTTCAACCAGTCAGAGCTTGGTTTTGGTGGAGTTTCTGAACGCTGGCTTTCAGATGATGAACATCATAGAGCTCATACGTATGTTCTGCTCAACTATGAAGAGATGAAATCAATTGTACTGTAAGTGTTTATATCACTTATTCTATCATTTATGTTACAGTAAATAACTTTGGTTTTTATAGGTTGTATGATAATCATATCAAAAAACAAATTCCACAAATTACAGCAGCTGCTCTCGAAGAACGTCGACTGAAAAATTTCTCTCAGTGGTTTCAAAAACTGGTAACATAAATTCTTTATCTTTTAGCAACTCATTCAATGTATAGTTTACTATATTGATAATTATTTCACAAATTTTCAGGTGTCTCGACATGCTGATAAAATTGACAAACGGCTGTGTGTATTGAGTAACCCACCTTCCAAACTTGTTAAAACTTATAATGCATATGTGGTGAATGGATTTCGATTCCACACACATGCATATGTGGAATCGAAAAAAACAATGAACAATGGAGTTAGCTTGAGAGGATCTCATCATCGAGAAAATTAAGTTGACTTTTATGGCATACTTGATGAAATCATTGAACTCTGTTATCTTGGACAACATTACATAACCATGTTCAAATGTCGGTGGTTGGATACAGAGAGAGGCGTGCGTGTTCATCCGACTCATGGAATCATCGATATTAAATGTAAAAGTGTTCTTGTAGTAAATGAACCATTCTTATTGGCTCAACAGGCATATCAAGTTTATTATGCAAAGTACTGTGCAACATCAAGAGACTTGACTGATTGGTGGAGTGTAATAAAAATCAAAATTCGAGACAATCAGTTTAGTCAAAGTGAATGTGCTTTCACTGATGTGCAAAGAATTGAAGTTTTTCAAGAGAGTACTCAAAATCAATCTTTTTTACAAAGAGACATGAGTATCGATGACGACACCCCACATTTAAGAGTCGGTGATGACGATGATGTTAATGATGTCACATATGAATTTTAAACGGTAAGAGATGAAGCAACTGTAACTCGAATGGATATCGATGATGTTGAGGAGGAATATGAAGATGACATTGACATATATGAAGATGATGATGAAGATGAACACTGATAGCATTCCATGGTATTTATATACAATCATAATATGTATATATGTATATATAATAGTAATTATCAATTATTTGCTAACATTAACATTTTCTGTTTCAGATGGACGACGCCACATTTCGTGAGTTGGCGGATGCTGACCTGCCTTTCGATGCCGATGAGTTGCTGGCAGATGACCCTCAGCCTGCAGGCGCTCCAGGGAGTAAGCGGAGGGGGCGCGGTCTTGCACGATTGATGATTCCTGACCCCGTCCCCGAGCGACGTCCACGTCATGGGTTTGATCCACGCACACGGAGGTGTGATAACCTGTGTGATAACCTGTGAATTTGACTAAGATTTCATTAATCTATTCACATAATAAATGTTTATTATTTTTTCAGTTTTCCGCATATAGCAGTCGGACAGGGCAGCGCTATTTTGCGCAACTATTTCTCTCCGCCGTGGACCACATGGGAGCAGATTCCCATTGATGTGCAGCAGGCCATGTTCGGCCATTGGTTGGTACGTACGTAAATAAATAATTTTTATTTTGAAAATTATTTCATTTCTAACTTGATATTTTGATTTATTTGTAGGGTTTATGGTATTCGATCGAGGATACCATGCGTGACGCCATCCACGAGGCATGGGAGGTGGCCATGCGTGATCGCCTTCGTCAGTTTTTGCACAATTTAAGAAAAGCTGCGATGAAGAAAGCAGGAGTGTCAGATTTTGAGGAGTCATGTAGAGCACACCGAACAGAGTATATTTCATCCCATGTATGGGATGGATTATGTGCGCACTGGTTGAGTGGTACCTTTCAGAGGAGATCATCGGTGGGGAGGCAGAATCGGGGGAGAGAGGAGGTGACTCATCGACCTGGGAGTCGTTCTTTCAGTACTCATAGTCATCATCTGGTACGTACATTATTTATAAATATTTTATATAACTACAAATATTAACAGTTTATTTTTTATTCTTATAGGTTGTCGAGCACCCCGATATTACAGAGTACGACGTATATCGGAGGATGTATAGTGATCCTGCTACTGGGGAGCTCAGAGGTGATCGTCAGCATCACATCGTGGTCAGTATTATTTGTTTTCAAGTTTAAAAATTAACTGCATACAATATATTCACAATTTTAATTTTAAATTGCAACTATAGGAGTCATATGAGGCCGCAGCGGCACAGGCCCGGCCTGAGAGTCATGCCGAGTCATCAGATCAGACCACTGCTCGTCAGTTTGATGAGGCGGCATGGATGCAGGCCACCCAGTATGCCTTCGAGAAGGGCCGGGTAGTTGGTATCCGCTCTCGACTGACTCCCGGAGATTATTATGGCAGTGCTGCGATGTCGGCGTCCAGATCGAGAGGAGCTCGTGCATCTTCTTCTACATAGTATGAGGATCAGTTGCGATCTCAGACTGCACAGATAGAGAGTCTCCGACAGGTGCAGGAGCAGATGCGTCAGCAGCATGAGGTGGAGCGTCGACGCCAGCAGCAGCTGTACGAGGAGCAGGCGAGTTGGTGGCAGCAGCAGCATCAGGAGCAGATGGAGTACATGAGCCTACTCACTAATGCTTTAGGGATGGAGTTTCCTCCACCACCATCTGCAGATCCCCCACCTCCCCCCCTCCTTCATATTAGAGTTTGTATTTCTGTTATAAAATTTGTGAAATCAATTTTTTTTTTCTATTCGTAGTTTCTGTCTCATTATAAAATATTAATAATATTATATTTTTAAAAAACAATATTAATATGAATAATAATATTATTTATATTTTATAATATTAAATTATATATATATATTAAAATTTTATATATATATTAAAATTTTATAATATTATAATTTAATTATATTTTTTGTAATACTTGAATTATTTTAATATTCGAATGTAAAATAATTCTATTATTTTTATATTAATTAAAATAATTTATTAATATTTTATTTATTTATGAATTATAATTGTAGTATTATTATATTAATTAAATCATTTATTAATATTCTATTATTTTTTATTTTTGAATTATAATTCTATTATTATATTAAATAAAATAATTTATTAATAATTTATTTTTTTTATTTTTTTTATAGTATTTGCGACGGGATACTATACCCGTCGCAAATACTAGTATTATTAATAGTTTTTTATTTTTTTTAAAAATCGTTTTTGCGACGGGACCCGTCGGAAAAACGATTTTTAAAAGTTTTTTACAAAAATACGGAATACTATTTGCGACGGGCCCCCGTCGCAAAAAGCCAGTTGCGACGGGATCCCGTCGCAAATAGCCCGTCGCAAATACCTGTTTTTCTAGTAGTGGTTAAATAAACAACATCGAGCAGAATACTTCTCCTATATGGATTTTCATTGGAGATATTACCATGTAAGGGTGAACATAGAGGATATCCCCATCACTTCTTTTCAAACAACATACGAGCACTGAAAATTCATAGTAATTCATTTTGGCCTCACTATTTCTCTATCAATCTTTGTGGAATTTATGAATAGATTCGTTTAAGATTACATCAAAAAATTTGTTGTCTTTATAGATGATATTCTAATATACTCCAAAACCAAGGATGATCATGAGGAGCATCTAAGAACTGTACTGGAGACCTTGTGAAAGGACAAGATCTATGAAAATTACAACACATGTGATTTATAGTTAAAGGAGGTTTCATTCATGATTCATATAATTACAAGCAATGTGATATCTTTGGATCCCACCAAGACAGATACAATTGAGGGATGGATGAGGCCAACATCAGAAATAGATATTCTTATTTTCCTTGGGTTACCTGGATATTATTACTGATTTGTGAGAAATTTCACATGACATTCCAACCCTCTTTCCATGATATCTAAGAGGGGAGTATGTTTTCATGGAGATATGAATGTGAAGATATATTCATGTAGTTAAAAAAGAGGCTTATCACTGCTCATGTGCTCACACTACCCAAAGGTGGAGAACTTTCTTGTGCTATTCACTGATTCTTCAAAGAAGGGTCTGGGAAGTCTGTTGATGTAGATTGAAGAAGTCATTGCCTATGCTTTACGGAAATGGAATCATCAAGATAAAAACTACCCAACCCATGATTTGGATCTCGCTACTATAATTGTTAGGTCCACGGAGTTAGATACCTTGAGTTGGGGGGGGGGGGTGAATCAGGATATGAACAATTAAAACGGCTTCCCATATTGATATTTTTTTGTTGTCAAGAAAAACTCACTTCTCTCTATTTCTTATAGAAAAGTGTAAAAAGAAACTAAATCATGCACATGACACATCTATTTTCTCTTGGTTCACTCTCACTGGGCTACGTCCAAGGAGGATACACCGATAATGTGCCGATGTACCAAATCCACTAAAAGCGCACTACTATTTACATAATTTGGTCAAGATGAATTTTATGCCCAGGCTCCTACCTTTACAATGTTTAGGGTTAGCTCATAGATTTACCAAGTGTTACTCCATATTTCTCTCTCTATGTATCACTGCTGGTGGAGATGATCACCTTCCTTTACTTCTTTTGCTCACTGCTTTGAAAAGGATCCACTAATAGTTTATGGACCTGTAGGTCTCTTCATTATCACTAATGAAATCATCATATTTAACTGTTGATATATGCTCTTTTGATGTCCAACTTTCACCCACAGATAAATTTCACTTGGCACTGGGTGAACCAGGAAACTCCACTTTTTACGCGCAACATTTTCTGGGCCTTGTGCGTAATTTCCTACTTTTGTGTGAAATACACTTTTTGCACAACAAACCTTCTTCATGCAACCACTTCTTTTCCACACATCCTCTACTTTAAGCGTAAACACTTCTTTTATGTGAAAGAGTCTTCTTTTACATGCACCATTTTCATTACGCAAAAACAATTATTTTATGCGTAAATTTGATGTTTTCTTGCAACAACCTTGTGCAGTCCAATTTAACGTGACATAGCTTAGATACTCTCTAAGTCTAGAGCCTCTATTAATGAGGTTGTGTCACTTAATATTTATTAGAAAAATTGACCCTTTCACGAAAAAACCCACTTGATCACAGAATCCACTTTTAGCACGAAAAAAACATCTCCCACGCAACATTTTTCATGCACTACTCCAATATTTTGCGCACCTCATGTATTTGAAAATTTTTGTGGTTCTGATCTCGAAACACCTCTTTCTTGAAAAACATCAATCCTCTATTCCACACACCGCACAAATATTTTTCACACCACTTTCCTTTTTTGCGCACCACCCAAATATTTTTCGCACCACTTTCCTTTTTTCACCACCTTGTATCTGTTCTTTTGTCCCACCTCCAGATCATCCATTCCTTGGTCATGGTTCCTTATCAACATGTATTATCAACTACATCTATGGAACATGACAATTCATCATGGAAACCTACATTGTCAACAAACACAACCAACCCAAAAATGCTGCAAAGTTACCTTGAGGGATTTTTTCCCAATAGTCATTCGTGCTTTAAAATTTTGGCAACATTTCCTCTTTGGGGAGAACTGTGAAATATACACAAATCAAAATATCATTAGGTATATATTCGCACAAAAATAGATGAATATGTGCCAAAAAAATATGGTTAGAGCTGATCAAAGACTGTGACTACTCAATCCATTACCACCCTGGGAAACCGAACAAGGTGGTAAATGATCTATGTAGAAAGGCCCCGAAGGTTTTATCATTAATAAGAATTAAAAAGTATCCAATCTACTTAGATTTTATGAGAATGGACATGGGAACCATAAATAAGGGAACATAATCAATCCTTTGACACATTATTGATCAACATTCCCTTTTGGGAAGGTTAAAGGATGCTCAAAAAGATGATATGGGAATTCAGAAGAAAGTGAAAACTATTAGAAATGGGAAATCCACAGTTTTTAATGTCAATAAAGAAAAAATTGTGTGCTTTTGGGTAAGACTGTGTGTTCTAGAAAATACAGAGTTAAAGAAAGAACATTTGGATGATGCACATAATTTTAATTTCTCCATTCACCTAGGAAACACAAATATGTATTGATATCTCTGAGAGAATTATTGGTGGGATAACAAGAAGAAAGATATCACTTAGTATACATCAATGTTACTAGTTTTTCAAAAAATGAAGGTTGAGAGTAGGAAGTCTACGGGGATGATGAAACCATTACCTAGACATACATTGAATTGTGAGAATATCACCATGGACTTTGTCACCAGACTTCTGAAGACATCCAAAGTAAACAATGTTATCTAGGTTGTTGTGGCGTGTCTCACAAAGACAACACACTTTATTTAAATTCGAGAGGATTTCTCTTTGGATCGACTAGAAGAGATATATATCTGTGACATGGAAAGGCTGCATGGAGTACCACTATCTATTGTATCCGATTGAAATCTGATATTCACCTATATGTTCTGGAAAATTCTCGAAAAAGATCTGAATACTGAACTGAACTTCATTACGGCTTATCATCCACAAACTGATGGCCAATCTAAGCAGACTATCCAAACACTTGAGGACATTTTATGACCATGCTCAATGGACTTCAGCAGATGATGGGATCAACATCTTCCCCTGGTTGAGTTATCTTACAATAACAGTTTCCACTCAAGCATCGAAATGGATCCTTATGAATCCCATTATTGGAAGAGGTGCAGAACACCAGAAAGTTGGGATGAAATTAGGGAGAGAATACACTTAGGTACAAAAATGGTGGAGAAGTCTAACATCTTCCCATATCACATTAAAGAAACTCAGAGTGAGAAAAATAACTTTATTGATAATCATCGATGATACCAAGAGTGTGATGTTGGAGACATGATATTCCTTCACATATCACCGTGTAAGAGATTTATGAGATTTGGGTAGAAGGGAAAGCTTATTGAAACAAACATCAGCCCTTTTGGGATCCTTGATCGCATTGGAGCGGTGGACTACCGACTAGAACACCCTCCAAACCTATTTCAAGTACATGATGTATTCCATTTACCACCCTTGAGGAAGTACATATCTGACCCATTACATGTACTCAACCCAGAGGTGGTACCATTTGTAAATGTCCTCTCATATGAAGAGAATCTGTTGAAGATCATAGATCATTGGAAAAATGTTCTATAAAATAAGACAATGCCCCTCGTTATGGTATTATGGAGAAACCAAATGATTGAAGAAGTAACATGAGAATCATAGGAAGTGTTAAAGCAGAGTTACACACATTTGTTTTATTATGGGAAAAGGAAATTTCGAGGCCGAAATTTCTTAAGGGGGTAAGATTATAATGACCCAGACAATCATTAATGAAAATTACTCTTGACCTAATTAAATTTCTTATTATGTAAAATGGTTATATTCACTTACTTAGTTTTAATTGTTTAGATTTCGAAATAACATAATGAATTGTGATTGTTGCTAATATTGATGTTGAACAATGATCACATGATTAGTTTAAATATAGAAATATAAAAAATCCAATATACTCAGAAAAAGGAAGTGATGTCCACATTCAATTGAATTTATCCATTTGAAGCCCATCTGTCAGAGCTCAGAAAGGATGTAGATTCATTGGGATTCACTCTTGATGAAGCCCAAGCCCAGTTTCAACACATTAATCTTGAGAGGACCTCATACGAGAGAAGTGGAAGTTAATAGAGATTACCACTCGAGCGATTTTATCTGAGTCACTCAACGAGTCTGTGACAATCGCACACCTTACCCTTAAGACTTATGTGGGTGTATTAAGGGGTTATGTAACAACAACCGAGTACAATGATTATGTGCATTAATTTTTATATATAATAAAAAATATATATTCATTTTATTATTTTTTATTTGTAAATCGTTTTTATAGCAGATATAGTATTTTTAGTTAGTATTCAGTTATGAAATATATTTTGATGAATTATTAGATTTTTGAATTAAATAATATTTTAATAAAATATTATTAATAAATTAATTTTTTAAATATAAATTATCTTATTATTTTTATGAATACAATTAAAAATTTTATTAAGGTTTGAAAGTTGTTTTTTGTTAAAACACATGAGATTTTGATAAATGTCGATTTTTATTTTAAAAGTAAAAACTCACATATTTATAAAATTATTTAAATATAATGAATATTAATTTTGGAATCAGGATATCAAAAATATCCAATAATGAATTATTCATTATTTTCCGAGACAGTCAAATTTTTGGGTAAAAAAATAAATACCGTTTAAATATATAATACGTTTTATGACATCAATGTAACACAATAGTGATGTAATAAAATACTATAAATATGAAGTTCGGCCAATATATGTTTTACCTTTAAAATAATGTGATTTTAGGATTTTGGATTTATTTTACCAAGGCTTAGTGGACCCTTTATGACATATAAATCTTTTCCCCATTTTAAAATGATTTCCTTGAGAATGTGACACACCTCCACATAAGCAAGAATAATATTTTAAGAAGTTAGGAAAATGTACACATACAATAACTTTTCCACCCCTATTTGGAAAAAACCATGGTAAAAAACCATGGGATTGTTTTATATTTTTATTTGATTAATGTATGGTGTCCAAAACCTAAATAATGATGAATTCCCTCTCTTTTCATATATATACTCACCCAAGATCCCACTTCCTCTTAACTAAAAGCCTTTTGATTTCAACCAACATCTGCCATCCTCTCTCTAAAATCCCCCCAAGGCACCCCAAGCACCCTATAATCCTCTCTCAAGACTCTCCCAAGCCTTTGGGATCACACTTCTAAGTAAGTGATTTCTTCCTTTCTCATTTTAATACAAATTTATTTATGTTTTTATTCCATTTTATTATCAATTACACATGTTGGGGTTTTATTTTTAACCCCCCTACTTCAATAATTATTTTTTAATGATGAGATAACCCATTCTCTCTCATTAAATCCCCCGATGTACACCAGTTACTATGCTGAAATTCCGTAAGGGATTTCTGTGTTCTCATTTTCATTCAAGAAATTGTTCTGTATTATGAATCTAAATAACATTAAATATTTTGGGACATGTATCTATATTACCCTTTTCTGTCCATTTCATTTAGATATGATGATACATCCTTTTTTCTCTGATCAACCATTTTTATGAATTCTCATGTCACACCGTTTTTCTTCTGAAATTGCACCATTATGTTCTAAGCAAAAGTCATTGGGTAGTGAATACCATACCCATTTCTTTATCAAGAGTATTAACCTTTATTCACATTTATTTTTTGATTATAGAGTTTAATCAATTAATTCCACATTGCTATTTGTCGAATTAATGAATATGATTGATGAATCCATGTTATATGATCCATGTGGCACACTTATGCATGTAATGAAACAATTAAGAATGGTTTGTCAAGAGAACGCTCCAATGCATTGGGTAAAGAGTAGTATCATGATACGTCAAGTGCAATGATGGTTTAATCATGCTAATTCAAGTTAAATTAGGGTCTACTAATGTTATATGTGTAATGATTCTTGGATCATGCTAATATCATGTTATGTTTTGTTGCCACATTTCCATTTTATGATAATCATGCTATATCATGCCTTCATGTTTATGTTTCTCTTCTACTCCATTGATATGAATATTGCCTAACATGTACTATATTCCTCATGTTATATCATGTATACTCAATTAATGGGATTTATATATCACCCTTTTCTTATGAATGTCCACTGGTTATCCCATGAAATGCTATGTAAGAGGGAATATAGTGGTCATGTAAAGGAAGTTTTCAATAAAGATGTTGTATTTTTCATGTTTTAAGTGGTTATGTATTGTTATTAATTCCCAAAGACACTAGAACCCTCGATCCTCATAGTTTTATTAAGTGAAATGTTTTATAATAAGTCTTGTTTATTTGAGTAATAAAGAATTGGATTTATATACCTAGGGAGTGAGAGGCAATCCAATATGAAACAGACACACACAATATTTAAACAATTAATGAAATATTATATAGAAACACATAGAACTAATATTTATGTAATTTATTCAAATTTTAGTATTCATTTTATACTTTCATTATAACATGACACATTTAATATATTATGTTTTTAATTGATAAATTTTATTTTTTTATTTTTAATATTATTATTGTTAGTTATTATTTATTTATTTTACATATTTTTTTTAATTTAATCATTTTATATTATATGTATATTTATTTATTTATTTATTTACTATATTATAATATTTTCAATATATATTCATCTTTAATTTAATATATATCCATAATTTTCGAATAATTTATATTTAATTAATATAACGTTTCCATTTTTCAATATTTTTAATTGTACTTATTTTTAATTAATCAATTTCACTCATTTTTAAGATGAATTAATTTATCATTTTATATAAATTTATAATGTTAAATATATATTTGTAAATAAATATTTTAAAATAAATATATTTATAAATATATATTGATGATATTTAAAAATTTATACAAAAAATGTCTAGTCAAAAGCCAAAGATCTTAACAATTTATTTAAGTTGAAATAATAAAGAAAATAAACAAGCATGATAGAACACATGATCATATAATGAGTCATGAAATGATCTAGATAAAAAAACTACTTGTCAAAGAAATAATGATCATTCCCATAATCATATTCCGAATCATCATTGTCATCATTAGTAGTTTCCCACTCCGAATGTGAATGGTTTTAATTCAAAATTTTAAAGATCCTCTTCTTAGACCTTTCATGCTCTATAGTGAGATGATTCTTTAAAGATTTATAAGATATCATGGAAAACATATTCCTGGGCATACTGGAATAATCATTCCATGGAATTATTTTTGTAGGAACTAGAGAAAGACTTCCCCTTATATCAATATTTCCCTTAGAACATAAAATAACATCCCAAAACGAAACAGGATCATCAATACTCATAAATCAAATATGTGTGGTGTCTAACGAAATTATTTTATTTTCCATTTTCACTTTCATCGTTCGAGATATCACCCCTTTTCTAAAATTTCATTATGATCCATTCTGAATCTCTTGATGAAAATTTACACTCTACTAAGTATAAAATTTCCCAAGTCCATCATCCTATACATTATGCCCTAAACAATCATCATCCAATAGTGGCACAAAATATCCCTGATCATCAATTGGTTAAAGAGAATACCTAGGCACTTCAGCAACAACCTCATATATAGACATTCCAATAGGCTCATATGGATCACTTGGCCCAATCATAACAATGGAAACACCAATACAGTTCCTGTAATCTGGTTTATCATTCCCAACAGTAGGCATGCTATTATTTTCTCCATGATTCCAGTCCATTGCATTTTCCACACTATCATTGACATGGCCAGATAACTCATCTATCGGTGGCTCAATATCATTAATTGCCTTAGCCATAGAATCTTGACCATTCAATAGAGACTTTGTGCCCTCCAAATCTGATTTAGGGTGATCCACCCTACCTGCCTTCACCCTGTGTTTGGCCCTAAACTACATCGAATGTTTTTAATACATTCAATCCTTCTTCCCTTTAGATTTAACAGCACAATCCATTACAGGTTTCTCCTTTAATCCACTCAAATAATATATTTATAAATATAAATATATAAGTATTTTTAAAATATTATATTTAAATTTAAATAATTATAAATTTATAATAAATATATATAATAATGAATATATTTTATATTTTTATATATATTTTCAATAAATGTATATATATATTTATATAATTATATATAATGGTATATATATAAATATTTTTTTAAAAGTATTTATATATTTATAAATAAATAATGAAATATTAAAATAATTATAATATTAAAATAATTATGTTTAAATAATGAATATATTTACTATATTAATATTTTTATTTATTTTATTTCTTAAATAAATATAAATAAATATAATATTATTAATATATATAATAATATAAGTATATATATAATTGTAAAATCATAAAAAATATATTAAAATAACGAATATATTTACAATTTTTATATTTATATCTATTTATTATATATACATATATGTAATTATATAAATATATATAATAATATAAATATTTATAATAATATAATTATATTTATAATAATAAATAAATAATTATAAATATATTTAGAAAATTATTTGTTAATATATATATTTATAAATGTATTTTTACTAGAGTTATAAAATTATATGTTTATAATTATAAATAATTTTTTTTAAAGATAATTATTTATATAATTATAAATAAATATTTATAAAATTAAATATTTATAAAATTATAATAAAAAAAATATAACTATAGAAATATATTTTCGATTTTATTATTTATTATTTAGAATTATAATTATAAATCTTTTATGAGTGATAATGTTTCAGGGATAAAAATGT